>JAHLJT010002406.1:53151381-53868365 GCA_031308135.1 Acheta domesticus
TGTTTTGTTGACACACGCTAGATAGTGAAGTTGTACATGCAATATTTTACAGTACCTTGCAAATTCCACCCCGTGCACTCTCAAATTTGCATACGCTACCTGGTTCTGGTGTACACCTTGCACCAGTGGTAAAACATGACTTCACCAACGAAGAGACTTGGGAACTGATGTTCTCCCAGCACCACATGTCCTTGTAAGACGGAAGGGATCACATTTGTTCAAGATGTATCTGCCTCCCCACCCGAAGAAACATTTGAAATCATAAATGAACTGCACCGAGTCATAGCAAGAAACAGTTTTGAATGGTTGAGCCAGGGTTTAGGGTGGCACGGTTCCTTTCGTTCACTGATCCGGTTCACTGTGAGGAATCGACTCAGTGAATCGAATCCTTGTTTACTATTCGCGTTGAACATGGTAACGTAATAAATGTCTTTGAAAACACATTCTATTTAAGAAGCGCGTGCTACTTGAACATTCTTTACTACTTAAGCCACTCATTTTGTGTTACTTATGCCACTCGTCTATTTAGTTCAGCAAATGCTACTTATTACATTGCTCTATAAGCCACAGAATATAAATGGGAAAAGTATAACTCACGTATTTGTTGGAATTTTTATACATTTATTTTAAGTTATGAAACAAAAATAAAAAACAACAACAATAATAATAATAATATAAACGTAGAATTATAAGAACCTGAAACAAAAAAAAGTATTTTGAAAAATAATACAATATAAAATAAAACCAATATCAAATAATATTAATAACTCACTATTAAATAGAATGAAAGATAAATAACGAAGGAAATTGAAGAAAAACGAACAAAACGAAGACAAATTTGTTGAAACAGCGTAAATTCTATAACAGAAAAACATACTTTTAAAAAGAAAACAAACTAAAATTTATAAATACCAATAGGAAGTAAATACTAATAACTCACTTTTAAATGCAATTGAACGATGAAAAAAATAATATAGACAGCAACTCAGAAAATATAAAAAGAAAAATTAAAGTTGAAAAGTTGAAAAACATCATAATTGCTGTAAAAAAAATTATATTTCACAAACTCATACTACTTAAACTTTTGTTATTGGGGGCGAAAGCCATTTTAAACCCCCATTTTAACACTAAAAGCACCGTAAATAGAAATATTTAAAATAAATTATATTTCACAAACACATGCTACTTTTAACCCTATTTTATTGGCCCCCCAAACCCCCCATTTCAATACGAATAAACCAACTCGTCTGTTTTTAAACCAATTCTACTTAATATGTTAAAGAAAATGGAATTTTAAAAGAAAAAATCCACTCACACAGTCGTTGAAATTATACAATTTAATAGTATTACCACTACCATAGTAATACTGAAAATTAGTGTAGTGTCTCGGCACGAATTACACCCTCATAACACGAAAAAACGTCAAGCTTGTTTCTGAAAAAAAAAATACCTATTTTTACGAACTGAAACTTAAAAAATTAATAATAAAAAATAACTTGTTAAGCTAATAAAATAAATACAAATATTTAAAATCAATTCTATTTCACAAACACATACTACTTACACGTTTATTATTGGGAGACTTATCACCTCTCAAATCCTCCATTTTAATACTAAAACCAACTCGTCTACTTTTTAAAGCAAATACTACATAATATGTTAATCATAAATAAATCCTGCATTTACATCATCCATCACGGTAGACACATAAAATCTATTAAAAGATGTCTTGAAATACGAAAAAACATGTAATACCACTTTTCTCCTGTACATACGTGACACACACGTCGAGACGCAAGCAATCCCACTTTCTGACACCACTGAATAGCATTTAAACTTCCCTCTCGGCGCAATTCATAAAAAATCCTGCGTTCACACCTTCAATCACGGTAGACTTACAAAATCTATTCAAAGAAGTCTTGAAATGCTATAAAACACAGAATTCCACTAAGAAAATAACTTTTCGTGCGAACAGTTTCTAATCGCATTAAATAGTGCCAGTAAATAATTTTGTTGTTATGGGAACAACTGAAAGTGACATTACTAGAAGGCTTTTTAAAATCTAAAAACATTTCTATACTAATATTTGAGTTCAAACAGCAATGAAATCAGCTTAGTAACAAGTTTAATTCAACAAAAACAAGTGTAGTGAAGTGTAATTTTCAATGTGAAGTGAAGTTGTTTTAATAGTGTCGTGATGAAGAAGAAATTTTTCGTAAAATATGAAATTGGTCATTTCTTGTATATTTATGCTTTGACCCATCAAATCTAATCAACCCGAAGATAATTCACTGATTATTTATCGCCACCTCTGAAGTGAACCGTAAGGGAACCGTGGCGGGCGATTCACGAGAGTAAGTGATTCACAAAGGAACCAAATGAACCGTGCCACCCTAAACCTGGTTCAACCGCGTTTTTCTGCAACGCTCTTTACTACTTCAAAGATATTGTAAATTACGACTTGTTAACGTTTATATTTGCGAGATGGCATCGCCTACCACGACCGGGGACGGATGAAGACAAGACTTAGACTGCCTGACGCATAGACGCGTGTACGAGAGAAGCACAGAGCGCAACTGACTGACCGAGAACGGCCGTTACTAACCTTCTCCGTCTGCAGCCTGCACCTCCATCTCCAGCAAAGTTGTTGCAATGTTGCACAGTTTCGCTGTAGCGCCGCAGGTAGCGTTGCCTGCCCGAAGACTTGCCAGAGTTTCTTGCACTCTAAGGCGTTTTGTAACACCTTCAGAATTATGGGAAGGCTATTTGATCCGGAACATACATGAAAATAACACTTAAGGGCAAATAAGACAAAATGCAAAAGAGTGGATGTAAAAGTTATATATATATATATATATATATATATATATATATATATATACACACGAATAATCATCCAAAATTCCCAAAATTCCTGAATGTTCCCTACAGACATTACTTTACCACTACTTCGAAATATCCAGAATTGCCATACAATTTAATCAGATTGTTCAAAATGTAGCGGGTTGCTGTTGTCAGTTATCTTCTCCTAGCAACGATTCATTGTGATAAAAGACTGAATAAACCACCATAATGCTTTGCGAGGTCGTGTTGTTGAACAAGAAGAATAAAGATTTGAAAGTAAGAAACGTTCGTGGAGACTATTTGGAAAGACTAGCGTACCGTGCGGAAACTCTCGCATGTTAAATTCCACCCTTTCCCTATCCTTAAAAAGGTAACTTCCAATAGTCTTATAAAATTTAAAAATAATAACAATGAAATTGATGTTTGGAACAAATTTTGAAAAATTATTCGGTATTACAGATATGTTCTTGGAACAATTCAAAACACTTACTTGAAAACAACGATTGAAGTAATTATACAACCTTCCTTAACAGTCATCTTTTCGCATTCCTTGATAATCGCAAAAATATTAGAAAAGGTTTTTAGTCTCGAGAAAGCTACTGAATGTTGTCCATGCGAAAATACAGGATCGGCCCATTATAACCATACTCTTTAGAATTATATTTAATATTGTTACCGAACTGAGAGGTACACCTGTGTAATTTAATCGCCTAGAATATCACGTAATTAGTTCCATTTCACATACAGTTGCAGATTCTGCACGTCTCTGAACAGGTAGGGTAGTATTGAGAAGTGCCTAACCAGCAAATGTAATAGAATGTCCAAGAAGCTCTCGTTCTATAGATTACGGTGCAAAGAACGTTTCTTTGTGGCCTTCAGCTTCAAACTTCTAGATTTTAAGGCCCTAGACAGCTTCTTCTAGGATTTTTTCAGCTAAATAGATTTTAATAATGCTATCCAAGTGTTACGTGATGCATTTGATATGAATATTTAGATTCATTTTTTCAAAAAATTCTTCATACTTTCAAAGTCAAAGTGCAAATCGTCTCCGTGAAGTTCTCTTTTTTTAGAGACCTCATTTATGAAGATTGGCTGCATGTACGTATAACTCATCTAGACTACTGAAATAATATAAGAGAGGATTTTATATAATAAAAACAATAAAACATGAGATGAAGTAGCAGCATCTGGACTATCATACGCTATGCCAACTATATTTCCACCTATTTTCAATTATTAATAAATCTATGTTTAATAATAAATTTAACGACCTTGCATGTAACATCTAGATCTTTTACTAACCTGCCCAAAAGCGCATTACAGTACTAAATGTACTACGAGAAAAGTCCTCCTAGTTTTCTTGCAATGCTTCAATTTGTCCAATATATAAATTCATTTGTTGAAATTACTAATCACTCTAGAGAAAGTATTATTTCCCAGCTTTCCCAATGCACTATCATGACCGAGCATGCTGACTTGAAAATTAGAAGAACATAGAAAGAGATAGAAGCTGTCTTTCCATCATAGTTTGATTTAGTTTCTAAGCTCTCTATTATGTCGTTCTCATATTTTCTTGCGCTTTCTACCTTATCTTTTGGATTCACACGTCGAATACCTTAGCAATTTCGAGGAGATGGTTCCTTCCTTGAGTCTCGGTCGTCCCATACATTCATGGATACTGTAGCTTCTTTCATTACTTTTCATCATAGCGTAAAGACTTGCAGCGGATTTCCCTTTTATCAAAATAAGGTACACCACTTTCAAAGAAATGAGATCGAATAAACAAGGTAAAACAATTATTTCTCTTAAATCAATGTTGTCAAGGTCGATACTACAAGCGGGAGCCCATGACACGAGTGCCACGACGAAATCGCCCCTCCACGCAGTTCATTACATCGCCACCAGACACAACGCCATTCCTATTGTAAAACGGCGGGGTTAGTAATAGTTCCCTTTCCCGACGCTAGATGCGCAGAGAAGCTCGAGGCATGATACAGTGTCACGACGCGTGCCTTAGCCACCACTAGAAGACCTTAACACCACTGTCTTAAATGACTATGTTAGGTCTTTAAAATCAACTACACCATAAAAATAAGCGCGAGAAAGTAATAAACAATTTTGTGAAATGCTTATGCTATCATCAAATTTCATTTTTAATTAACGTTTTAAAAAAATATTTTTCATTTTGAACTGCGCTGTCCATGAATGTATATTGACTTAAATTAGCAGAGATTGAAGGGTGAGCAATAAAAACGGACAAAAGGATTTTGAATAAGAATAAAATGAGCGTTTAGTGATTAGTAGAAATGATGTGGTACAATACCAAGTGCGCGAGTACTATAGGTTATATCACAAACTTTTCGCAAAAACAAGAATATCAATACTTACATTCGATAAATGAACGGTTGCACCATACTCATAAAAAGAAATCATCATCGGTATCAAGCAACTACTAATACTTCTAACTGTTGCTGCGAGAACATTTAGGTTTATCTTGAATTAATGATTATGCAAATAAATCTCATCAGTCGGCGAAATCCACGGTACACAGAAAGCATACAGATAAGATGGAGAAATCTAAGCCTTCTTAGCGTGACGTCACAAACAAAGATTGCCTCCAGCGCCGTGTAATGTAGTTGGTATTGGAAAATATCGATAAGAAGAACCAGCAAAAAATGTAATAAATGGTTTAAGAACATCTTATCCTGCAGATTACTGTGTGAGAAACATTTCTTTCGGCCTCAAAATTTCAAGTTTCAAGGCCATAGAACGCTTCGTTTAGGAGTTATTTAACAATATAGATTTTGACAAGGCTGTCGAGTGTTGCGGGATGCATTTGAAATGAATATTTAGATACGTTCTTTTTTAAACAAATCCTTCACATTTTTTAAGTCAAAATGTAATTCGTCACGTTGTTAAGGAAAGGAAAAACTTTCAATAATTTTTAAAACTCTTACAATGATGATGGAAAACATTTAGTGACAAGCAAATTTACATAAAATGCAACATGAGTAGCAAATTACACAAAACGAAGGCTGAATTCTTCTCAAAACATTTCGAGAAAAATTAAAGAGCAAATTACACCTTCTGACTTTTCACATCAATTGACACTCCGTATAACATTCCTATCTCAGGTCGTGGTTATAGAAGGGGTTTTAAATGTGCAATGATTCTGCCGAAATAAATTCTCGCGCGACGCGTTGTCACGCCGTTCTCTGATCTACCGCAGCACGTGGCCACACAGTCTCACAACTTTAGTTCCTTCTCCCCAAACACGCCCAAACGACTTCACACCTTGCCGCACCACGCCACGCCACGCCACGCCACGCCACTCCACGCCATGCCATGCCACACTATCATCGTGGCGCCCCACGCTCCCTCTAGCCTCTCACACTCACCACAGCTCCGTAATGAATCCCGGACTAGGTTGGCCAGGAGGCGGGCGGCCGGGGAAGGGGGGGCCTCACATTTTCAAAATTTTCTCAAAAACGGCTCCAAATGTTTATTTAAATTTCTTGTAAGAATAGAGTAAAATACACTTATCAAAGTCACATTGGTCAAATTTTCACGATTAACTTGGAGGTCTTTGCATTTCGTCATGAGAAATCTTAAAAAATGCAATACGAAAGCAAAAGAAATCGCGTATACCTCGCTTGTTAGGCCAGTAATGGAATATGGAGCTAGTTGTTGGGATCCGTACAGAATAGGACTTAAGAAGAGCTTAGAGAGGATACAAAACAGAGCGGCAAAATACACTTTTCGGAGGAACATACCTGCACGTTGGGAATCGTTAGAACATCGGAGAAAAAGGGCTCGACTTTGCGTAATGTATAAATCTTACACTGGTGGCTCTGCATGGCAGGAAATACGGGGAAGGCTAGATAAACCAGATTATTTTAATAGATTTGATCATAAATATAAAATTAGAACTAGAATTCAAAGAACGGACGTAGGCAAATTCTCCTTTGTAAACAGAACAATCGTAGATTGGAACGATTTGCCTGCGACAGTTTTTCAGCCCTTTCCTTGCTCAGCGCGTGGTTTTAGAAAAAAAGTATAGGAAATTAATCAATAGGGTGAAAACGTGCAGTGAAGTGAAGTGAAGTGAAGTGAATGGTGCGATTATGGGTAGTAAACTAAAAAGTATTGAGCTATTAGTATTTAGGTAAAGTTTTATGAGGTGCAGTGACGTGAAGTGCAGTGAAGTGATGTTAACGAGTGTTTTTTACGTGTTAGAAATGTAAAAATTATTATAAGTATTGTATATTATTATGTTGTAGGTAAAAGTGATTATCCATATTTGTCTGAATATGATTGTGAGTGAATACTTGTAGGATGGTGTGTATGCGAGTGTTCCTTTGTCTTTGTATGATATGTATGTAAGCGTGTATGTTTGTATGTATGAATGTTGGTGTGATATGTAAGTAAGTTTATTTACTTAAATGTTAGTATATATGTAGTTTCACTTGTTGTAAATGTATAGGCATGTAAATGCAGTTGCATATTCTAGGTAATGAAGAAGATAATTCGTTTGTTTTTTATATTGATTTTATATATATTGTTTTTATAGTTAATTGTGTTTGTAATTTTAATGTACTTTTGTGTTTCTGTATTCTGCCACCGGGCAACATCAGCCCAATTGTAGAATAAACCCTATCTATCTATCTATCTATCTAACTCTGAATTTTCGAAAATTTCGGAAACTCAATAGTTTTCAGTGAAAACTATCTCAAAATTCCGCATTTTCAGAAACGTCCAAACGCCATTTTCTTCAAAACGGCTTCAAATTTTTTCGTCAAATTTTGGAAGGAATAGTGATAATTGCACTCTCTAATATGACGTAAATTTTTGGAGTATATTTCTTTTCCAATATTACACAAATATAACTTTTCAAAGATTTCTCACACCGTTAATATGCACATTTCCAGCAATTTGTAAACACTACTGTATTTGTGATTTAAAGTGCTTCAAATGACATTTAATGAAATTTTTCGAAAACTCAAAAATTATCTGTGAAAACGAGGTTCAAATTTCGCATTTACAATAGCGCTTAAACGTCATTTTCTTAAAAACGGCTCCACATTTTTGAAAGAAAATTGCCATTTAGGACGAGGTTTTACTGTTATTTAATATTCTTTCTACCATTAGGAAACCGAAAAACTAAGAAAATGTCAAAAAATGTACTTTTGGCGATGATAGATGGCAGCTGGTAAGAGTATGTGACAAGTCCGAATAGCCCAGAGCGAAGGAAATAGAAAACTAGTACGAGAAGTTCTGACGTCCTGGAAGTTAGCACGTCCATTTCATCCAATCACAAAACTGCATAGCTCATAATTTGCCGCTTTTTTGCCGTTTTTGAGATGCGAAAACCAAAAATTTGCCGCGAGCCATTTTCCCCAAAAAATCAGTGTTCCTGCTAACTTCCAATGGAAGTTAGCAGGACCACACCTATAAATCAGCTAGTAATGCACGTATACACACCAAATTATACTCCAAATTTGCCGCTTTTTATTTCTAAACGATTAATGAAGAAATCACATTGATATCTCCATTCTTTCAAAAATATTAAGAATTAAAAAAACATTAAAGATACGTTCAATATAAGAGCGCAATCAAAGAAGTAAAAGGACGTCCCCCGTAAAAAATCACACAACAACTCATAATTGATGCCAAAATTTCCCGAAAACTAGTGAAAAACAAAATCTGTAATAAAAAATTTGCCGCCAACCGGTAAGACACAATTACCCGGGTTCGAATCCCAGATATGCACCTCTTAAATTACCCCCATTCAATAAATAGACGCATTCTCTAGTAAACCATTAGCTTTAACAATTCATACTGTGCGCCGAAATTAACACTAACCAAGTGGCAAACATTATCATTAATAAAATAATTTTCCGCGGATCGGCTAGTTTACATTACCCGGGTTCGAATCCCAAAAATTTACATTTTGAAAACCCCTTTCAAGGAAACGCGCGGTGTCTCCAAAACCATTAGCCATAACAATTCATTATGAGCGCCGAAATTAGCTGCATGAAAGTGTAAAATATAATCTGTAATCCAAAAATTTGACGCGCACGGCTGAGTTACAGTTTCCCGGTTTCAAAATTCCAAAAATGCATCTCTTCGAACGGCCTCTTTCCAGAAAAGCGCGCCGTGTGTCCTAAACCATTGACCTCAACAATTCCCGCATTGCGCCAAAATTAGCTGTGGGCAAGTGCTTTAGGAGATACGGCGCACTTTTATGAGCTATGCAGTTTTGTGATTGGATGAAATGGACCTGCTAACTTCCAGGACGTGAAGTTCTGTGCCATTCTGTAGCACCACTAGTTTCTCGTTTTGTCCGTTTTTCGGTTCTCTAATGATAATATACATCTTAAGACGACTAGAGCCTTGTCTATATAGATATTTTTGTAGAAAAGTATTTCGTCAAAAGCAGTGTCAAGAAATAAATATAAGATAATAATAAGATATTATTATTTATTTAAAAACATATTATAAATTATCAGACAAAATATATTGTTATTCAATTAAAAAATGAACTTAGCTCATACGCACAGCAAGTTAGAAAAATTCGTTTAGAAAAACACCTAAAAAATATTCTGCGTTTCTCTGCATCACCGCACGGGTAGTAGTATGCAGAACAAAGCTTCAAATTCATAATTAGTTGCCTGGGGATTTTTTCCAACACCCTGTCAAACAAACAAACATTTATGTCATGAACAACTCCGCAGCGCAGTACATGAAAATGACGAATCATATCTATAGAACCATCCAAAAAACTGGTTCCCGGGCAATAATATTTCTATTTAGAAGCCGCTCCTTATAGCTTGGTAGCGAGTGCAGAACATCAGCCACCTGCAAAGCCGCCGAATATTATTTCTTCTCTGTAGTTCATCCAAGCAGTTTTGTATGGCACGCAAAGGATGAAACGTACCAGCATAGCAGTTGGGCTTCCCCACAACCCCGTCATTCGGAAAATAGTATTTCTTCTCTGTAATCCGTCCATGCAGCGTTTTTATAGTATGCAAAGCATAAAGCCCAGAAGCATAGACCCTGGGCTCCCCCACATCCCCCGTCATTCGGAGAATAGTATTTCTTCTCTATAGTTCGTGCATGCAGTTCTGTATAGTACGCAAAGCATGGAGGCCACCAGCGTAGCCGTTGGGCTCTCCCACAGCCTGCATCATCTGGAGAATGGTATTTCTTCTCTGTAGTTCGTGCAGTTTTGTATGGTACGCAAAGCATGAAGCCCACCAGCCTAGCCGTTGGGCTCTCCCACAGCCTGCACCATCTGGGGACTATTGTGTGCGTCCAACTGTACTGGTGCGTGAGACTCCGGGCTTCGTACCTAGAAGTGAAAAAAATGAAAATAATAATTATGCACAAAATCTTGAAAACTACGGACTCAATACTAACCTATCTGAAAATCTAACCACTTATTATAACAACTGGTATTCGTACTTAATAGTATACAGTACGAGAAGAAATAAGTAATTCATCGGTATAGAGTATTTGAGTAAACTTCTCGTGTGCGTGTGTGGAGAAAATACGCTTCCGTGCTTCACGGCTAGACCACTTCCCGTGCACCAATCTAGACATACGAGGTGTCATTCGACGCGTTTCGGTCTCCTGAAGGGAATTGATAATTTGTTTTCGGGTCCAGCCGGAAGATTAAAATAAATTTCCACAAACGTGTTTTTGCGTGTTTTCGTGCTGCCATATTCGTGAGTATGCCGGGAATTAAACCATTGCCATCTAAATAGATCTATGTAGGTGGCGTTGATTAAACTCCAGTGTCGAAAGAAATTTTTTGCGCCCAATACGCCATTATTTTCGTTCACGACGTTGGCGACACTGATGTTGACATATTTACGTGAACAATTGAAGTAAACTTGAACAAGTGACGCACGAGGAATATTTAAATTATATCTGTAGGCCTAATACCGCATTAAAAAAATAATTTGCAAAATCTACGAACAATATTGCCTTGAAACGTATTAAATTTGAAGTATTTCATGCGGAGAAAACAACACCGTGAGTAATATTAGAGAATGAATGAACTATGTTCGACTTCTTACTTTTAAGTTTCTAAGTGTACAAATACCGATTTTCAAATGAATGTGACCCACAAAGTATACATATTAAACGGTTTGAGGAGTTTTTTAATCTCTTCAAAAATTATGGGGAAAAAATATGGAAGTGTTAAGCAAATCCGGGAAATAATTTACTTAATCATTTACAACTACATTTAATGTTGTAGATGGTTTTGCGGAAGAATTTTCGAACTAATTGAGAATGATCTTATATTAGGATTAGAGAATAACCTAGAAGAGCAACTTGCAGGTGATCTTTGTGCATTATTGTGCATATTAGCAAAAATCATAAAAAGTGTATCTTGACTAAACGTTAACTATACGCATCAACAATACTTTAAGTATTTCTTACGACGATTATAATTTTTAAATTGCAATATTACAACTTCATATCCCATATGGAGGTAACATACAAACCATTGGATATTGGGAATTTTTTAAAGCGAGTATAACATTACCAGATACTACGATTCATTGGTAAGTCCAATGCCAGATACGGTAAGAACATATCAAAGTTACGTATGAACGAAATGGAGTATGAAAGAAATGTTCTACAAAAGAAGATACTTTTAAAATAATTTACAGCGTCGGCGACGCCACATTCAGCTATTTACTGCAGGAATATAATTAGAATCGTCTTAAATGACGGTGTTTTTATTGGATATTCAATAAAATGTATAATAAGAATAATGATTATTTATATTTTAAATATTGTAGGGACTAAATCATGGAGAGCCGCAGTGGAAAAAATCGGTAATTTTGAATTAATGATATCTGATTTGTCTTTACTTATATCTCTTTAGTTTAAAATACTGAATTGATTTTATTTTGATTATTTCTTCTTTATACATTTTCTCTAAAAGTTTGAAACTAAACACCTAAAATACTTTTGCGGTGTTTTAATCCGCTGAGAGTTGAAGCCAAGAAAACATATAATTCATTTGTAGAAATAAATGTGTCTATTGTTTATTACTGAAAAGGTTATATTCGATATTTTATATGTGTTTTCTTATGTATTTGATTTTGTTTCGAAACTTCTACGTACAGTAAACGAAGCAAATAAGTCCATTTTGTCTACGAGTGGATTACACAGTTTTGATCTTTTTCTAACTTTATCATTTCCATTCACAAATGCTTGGATGAATGCAAATATTCGAAAACAAAGTAACAAAGAAAATAGTAAGATCCAAACCAAAATGGAAGATACCTTAGTGTTCGTGCTTGTCGGCTTAAGAAGAGATGTTCTTTTGACCCCGAGGCTTGCCTCATCAGTTCATCACCCGGCAATGAGAGCACCCTCATCAAGAAAATTTAGCGCACGAAATTGTCAGGAACGCTCAATTGAAATCGCGATCTTTGTTGGGTTCCCCATTTTTAGGTAGTCGATTATTTAAGTTTTCGAAATTATTTCGGAAATTTATCTCATTCGGTCGAATATTTAATTTTTAGTTTACCTCTGGATTGCAACATTTAATTGGAAGGAAAGTCTGAAAGAAGGTTCTTCTATGTTAACGAAATTAGTGAAGTATGTACACCTTTTCGTGAGATCAAGCGCAATTTTGCAAAGTGGTGCTTGAAGAGTAAAAGCAGTATTAACTTCTACATCATTATCTACTAAATCAACACTCTACCAAGTTTTTAATGGATGTGACCGTATTTGTAACTATATTCTACATTATTAATAGACTATTATTCGTGTTTAAACTAAAGGAATCATGTTTCATGATTTTAGTCTGCGCTATATACTTTCTTGAAATTGAATGTATTTTCGGGAATAGAGGCAGAAAACAGGTGATATATTACGAAGTTAAGAAGTAAAATAAATAATTCCTTCGGTTTTAGGTTATTTTTTATTCCCTTGTATTGTTCAAGAATTGTTTTTGGGGAAATGTTTAATATTTTTCATTTTACTAGTAAAACACTTACAATAGTGATATGAAAGTATTGAAAATTACACTGGTCTGCAAGAAAACATTTTTTCTGTAAGAAATGCAAAACACACCGTTTCTACAAGATAATATGCCTCTCAATCTAGATCTAATTTCTAAATTTCTGTATCGGCCTCAGTTTTCACGTGATCTTTTTGGAAATGCGTATGACTCTCTATATGTTATATGTATCTGGTGGTCAAAATGTTAGGCTCTAATAACTGATACACATTAACTATAACAACGGAAGAGTTAAAAAAATGAAAAACATATCTAAAAATATTTCTTTCCCGATTTCTTGCTATACTTTGCCTCATCATACCTTTACATCCTCATAGGTTCCACCAGTAATCGCATAACACTGCGTTACTCAAATTGCATTGATAACACTTTCCCATTTGAGGGATGTTCTGATAGAACCCAAAACGGACTGGACCTTATCACTACAAAAAAGTGTCGTTTTTCCTGGAGAAATAGTTTGAAAAAACTATTTGGAGATCAAGAATATCGCTCAGTTTCGTACAAGGGAAAGAAGATTCCATTCTTTTGGTCGCGCAGCTAAAAGCTCAGACTGTTGCTTCGACAAATTTAAATCACGAACAAGATCGTTGAGATCCCCTTAAGACAAAAAATGTGGTTCATTGGATTCACAGGAGACTTGAAATTTTGGGTCAGCATGAATATCTCCGTCTCTTCGACTCTGTCGTCTAAATGTTCGTCATAGTAACATTTATGTTTACTCACTGTCATATTCATAGGAGGTATCGGTACCACCAATTTTTTGCTATGATATAAAGATCCTATAGCAGGGATTAAATTAGGATATTTTACAGTTTTCTTCGTTTTTGAGGAGATTCCAGCTATTTTTCTCAGACAGAACCAACAGTCTTCTGTGATCCTCTCCCAAACATGGGGACAGCAATAAGCATGTTCCGTATACCTTTTAACCAGCGTATCAGGAGTACAACACACGACACAGCATATATGGGGGCCCATTTCAGATCCTGGTCGCCAACCTTATCCCCGAAATATAGTTCGTAACACTTCCTTATCAGAGCATTAAGGTTCAGTTTTGGGGATTTCATAGTTGATTCTCCACACATGTAACAAAATGAATTTGGGTTATTTACTCTGTTAAGAGACTTTCTTCTTCTAAATTAATATAATGCACAAATCTTCACGAACCTAGAACAAAAGCATTCACATCCTAGAACTTTCCTCCCTATCATATCCCTCAATATTGGGACGCAACCCACAAGACACACAACGCGATTATTACTGTTCTATCATGACATATTAGCAATATTGCCAAACGCTTTTCATTTCCTATAGTTGAATTTTCTGTATTCAGTGTCATGTATAGGAATTCCTAGTTCACATTTCGATTGTACCTAAACTTGTATACGATCCCATAGTTAACGAAATCGTGCACAGAATACCCTTTTCCCCATAGTACGTCACACACAGTTTTTAACTGTTTTTTGAAGTTAAATAAATAAATCGGGTTAAACAAATAAACAAACAAAGCGAGCCAAACTCTATCATAGAATTGTTTATCGAGTTCGGGAAATCCATCATAGGGGCGGAGTGTGTTTTCAGAAACCGCACTTTAGTATAGATAACGTTTTTGAATGATTCACTTCCTCCGCGAAGCCGGTTGCATCGCCTATGCATTTTTAAGCGTCCGCTGCGGCGCGGCGCCCTTCCCACGCCGGCCGCTGTCGCCGGGAGAACAATCGATGATGGTTCATCCGATCGACCTGTCGACGCTCTCCCGGCCTGCTAAACTATTTATCTCCAGGAGGGCAGCCTCAGCGTCCACCCCCTGTCTGCTTGCCAACGCCAGTAGACCCTCACTAGACGCAGCAGCAGAGAGGCATGGCTAGGAAACGGATTTTCATGTAAATATGTATATTTTTACAGGAGCAAGATATCTGCATTGAATAATATATTTTAAAGTTAACATACATCCTCAATGAATTAAAATCATTTTTATTTTATACATTTTACTTATTTTATCTTTTACTACATATTTCGTTACATTTTAATATGGCATTTGTACGACGAAACGGAAAATTTCATATTTGAGTAAGCAATATACGTTATGTGAACCATCTTTCTTACAAAGCCATGCAATGCGCTTCTATTCCCCATGGACTTTCGCTATTAATTGTCAAACTTACACATTCCTCTTCTTTTAAAAAGCATCGATAGCCTTCGGGATTAAGAATGGGTGGATATATATGTGAAGCAGATGTAACCTCAACCATGTGCTTGCTCATCTTTCATAGACCTCCTGCGTAACTCGATTAAAAACTAAAAATAATTTTCAGATCATTGTCTTATCGCGTTGCTAGAGTCGTGAGGGGGAGACTTTTGTTCTCTTTACTCCTTCTCCGGGATCCGTGACTGGCTCCACGCCAATATTCACTTGAGTGCTGCGCCGGCTCCTCCTAAACAACATTGCATACACTACGAAAGTATTATGTATTTCGGGTGATACAATGAATAATTACATTTGTAGCGGTAGAACTTTCTTTCAGCGTATCTGAACCCATGTTAAGATCTGATCGCCGACATTCTGTGCTCGGAAAACATGTGTAGAGTAGAATTTTAAACATTGTAATAAATGTAATTGAGCTTTACATATTTTGTATTTTTGCTTACATATTTTGAAAAAATAAATACGTGTATGTATAGACAAATGGATAGGGAAAGGGTGGGATTTAACATGCGAGAGTTCTCGCACGGGTACGCTAGTATGTACATATTATGCTTTTTTAATTATAATAAACTCTGTTCCCTCGGCAGACTCTGTAAACTACTTCACTTTGAAGTACCTCTCACAAACGTCAGGTTCGTTGACACTGATTTTTTTATTTCTGAAGACATAAATATTTTCGAAGAAAATACAAGTACGTAATACATACGAATATTTTAATAACTGATATAAATAAAAGGCTGTCAGCGTAAGTTTAAAAATTGAGAATGCAAGATTTTCAATGTACGCTTAACTCATGAACTAGTCATGCTACAACAGCATTAAATACTTTCTCACTTTAATTGTAATGGTTTTATAATATTGTAATACTATCTGAACCCAATTTTTATACATTTAAACTCGGTTTTACTCGTATATGTTTTCGCAGTGAGCTTGAACACATTACTTTACCTAGGGATCTCTTCACAATAAATCGCAAGAAATGGTTGTGCAAGACTCGGTGAGTATTGACTTCTTTGTTTTTCCGGGCGGATCAAGAACAGTGTTAGGCCTGTAAGTGTAGTACTTCTTATAAATACGATGTGGTTGTATTTGTTCCCCATTATAACGTGAGTTTCCATTTCGATCTACAAATCAGCAAGCGATTTTAAATTATTTGTCTCATATAATGCATTGAACTTTTAACGTTAGTTAGTAACCCCATTATAACGTGAGTTTCCATATCGATTTACAAATCAGCAAGCGATTTTAAATGATTTGTCTCATATAATGCATTGAATTTTTAAGTTTCAATGGTTTGTATTAAAACAAATGCAGAATTATTAAAATACAGCAAGCGTTTAAATGTTGGTATTTGATAATTTCTGTGGAAGTGTACGGCTTACTACCTTCTCAAAGAGTTTGCTATCAACGAAAGTGAGTGAAATGGATAGGGAGCCAGATGCGGCTTTTTGTTCAGTTCTTACCATCTAAAATACCACCATTCATTACTTCCTTGGCTCCGACTGACGAGGCCGACAAAGGATTATTTTCAGTTTAAAAGGTAAGAGCGTTGAATGAGCCTACCCGTGAAATTACCTCTCCATGTGTCGTTTTTCTCACTTTTCTTTTCAAAAGATATGAGGCAGGCTAAAAAACGAAAACGAGCTCTTGCCTAGGGTGTTTCATGTGCATTGAATAGCTCTGATCAAACAGAGAGCTGTTTTGTTATGCGGTTGTTCTTTAAAAATGCCTTCGCGGGGAGTTCAAAGCCCCAACGTCCCAAAGGCTTGCTCATCCTCGCCGGCGCCGGCACATAGCTTTGTCCGACCCGTTCTGTATCATCGTACCATGTCCGTGCTCACCTACCCCCCCTCACACACACACACACACACACACACACAACAATCGGCCGTCCAGCTCCAAAGACAAGAGTATCGCTCTTTCCCCTGCATCTTTTACATCTCATGCATGGGAGAGTGAACACAGCACACAGGAGTGTCGTAACACACGTGCGCAGTTAGTAAGAGGAGCAATTATTGAATGTACTGTTTTAGTTACAGCGAAACCTGCTTAAACGGCCACTTCGATTAAGTGGTTACCTCGACCAACGGCCAGTTTTCCTGGAACCGATTGATATTTCTGTGCCATTCCTGTTGAGGCTTCGAATATAGTTAAAGTGGTGGGAGAGCTTGAAGAATGGGCCGAAGATCTGCTACACGCCTTTCTGAGTTTTTGTCATAAGGGAAGATTCTGAAATCGACAAGTATTAAGGCTGCTAGCATACCTTGGCGTGAGGATTGGCTTTTAACATAAAATATGGAAGAAAATATTAATGTTACCTGTGACTGGAAGAAAGAAAATCGTTTTCCTTTCAGGTTCTATTTCGTTATTCATGCATATATGCAGCTACACTGTTTTCTGACGCGCCACAAAACGCTGGATCATGGAGAATGCAATACCACGGAACTTCGGAATCGCAACACCAACTTTACATAAGTAATTCAATTTTCAGTGCAGTCAACACGCGCGTATTACTAGTTTTTTACACGAGCTAGGTGATCCGCCACGAGTCTTCTCGTCTGCTCTGATTTTCAAACAATGTGATTTCGTCGCGTCATAGCTGGAAGGAGCTGGTTTCTGCGAATCTCGACAATGAAAATTTTGTTAGAGTGCGGTCGCTTCCGCCTTCCAGGAAATTTCTGCGCTTTCATGGCCATCCCTCGACTCATTCGAAAAAATACTCTTAAACATCTTTTTTTCTCTGTAATGCAGTTGGTGATTTTTGAGGGAAAAATAAGTCTAACTAGAACGCGCGGCGTTTGAAATATATGCCTTTTGCTGTTAATTCGTTCCAAAGAATGGGCATAATTGTTTGTATTCGAAGTAAGGCGCCAAATATGAAATAATTTGGCTGCCTATGTGACAACAATTTCTTTTATTGGCTAAGGAGGTAGCTGCCAAGCATTTTTTGTAGATTTACCTTTATTAGGCGGTCACCTCAACTAACAGCCATTTTTTCGTGGACCCAATTGTTTTTTACTTTCTCGCCTTACGAATACTTCGTAAGAAGAGAAAGTTATGTAATCGTGCGGCGGAAAACGGGGAATATTCGCCAGAAAATCTCTTATAGCAGGGGTCTGGTGACAAAAAAGTGGATAAAACCTGTTGCTAAATTTAGAAAAAAAATCCTCTATCTCGTGGTGTAGTCAAAATCCATGATTTGTTGCATCTTCATACTTGAAAATCGATTGACTGCATTCCGTTCGTCTGTCCGTCTGTGGTCAACGCTAGCGCCTAAACCGTTCGGTCGATTTTCTTCAAAATTGATATTCCCCGATGGTTTTTACTCGTCTCAAGGCCTCTTGAATTTGAAACCGATATCTAAGTATTTGAGGATACTTTACATGAAGCCCATTTTGAGATTTTGTAAATTAAAAAAAATGGCTCCAAATTGTTTGATTATATTTTGTTGTTGAATAGTGCAAAGAACGTTGAAGGGAATGACGTAGGCATCATTTCGTTTATAGGCTCTATTTTTCGAAAATTGCAAAAACTGTTTAAAAACTCGGAAATTGAAGATAGAGATTTTCGCTTCAGACAAAGTCGGTTGTACAAATTTAGCCCTTCAAATAAGGCCATGTACCATTTTTTGGAAAAACGAATAGTTTTTGCGTAAATTGCGATTCAAATTGACAAAATAAATTTCTCATAAACCGCTCCAAATTTTTTCTTTAAATTTTCTTCACGTGTGTAAGAAGGGAAGGTAAATATATAAATAAACTAGTGGTGCTATAGAATGGCACATACTTTCTCGCAGTAGTTATTTTCCAAATGCCGATCATCCGATAAATTATGTGGAGTAAACCGTTCAATGCTGCCTTTCTTGGTCATGTTTTTTGAAAGACATGTTTTTCGCATGTTGACAATTACCGGCTTCTTAATAAGAGAACTGATACAAGATTGTTATGACTGCAATATTAGCAGAAGTTCTGCAAGTCGTTCTCGTAGCGCGGTTGGTTAATGCACCTACGGGTTGAGAGCTTCAGTAAGGAAGGTACCGAGTTCGATCCCCCCTGGGGAGTTTTAATTTGATGAATGTGATGTTGCAGGAAAAAAACACTGAAGAGTGTAGATACTTTATTGAAAATCATTTAAACTACTTCTACTCACGAATAGATTCAATATAGATAAATAGACAGGACTTGTCTGTGTTTTCCCTAACTGCGTCTTTTAAACAATTTTTCAACTCTGTTATTCGATTTCTGAAGCGTATGACATGTCAAATCAACCGTTGTCTAGTATATATCTGTATGAACCAATTTAAATAAAATTATGGGCATTTTAACGTTGAATTGTAATACAATATAACCAGAAGGCATGCGATAAACTTACAATCCCTAACGGTTCCGAAATGATGATTACTTTCTAGCCTTACGAATACTTCGTAATGCGGTTTATCGCTGCCTTGCTTGGTGATGTTTGAAAGACACGTTTTTCGCATGTTGAAAATTACCGGCTCCTAATGATAAAATTGATAGAATTACGTTTTGACTAAAATATAAGTAATTGCGATAAATGTCCTGGAAATGTCTGTAGAGATTTGTTCAAATAATTAACTTTTAACAATTTTTTACTTCTCTTGTATTTGTAAAGCGTTTTGCCATCGTATCAATTGTTTCTTAATCATGCATTTACCATTTTATAGGTCGGTTCTGTTCTTTCATAGTTCTGTTCGACAGTGACGGTTTTGGTTTTGCGTAGTGGTATAAGTGCCAGTTCGTTGAATTTGAGTTTCGGTTGTCGGGCCTTCGTACCGAAAAGGTTTGCTGGAATAATACACTTTTTCTGGTTTATGAAGTAGTGGAATAGCAAAAAGGACCGTATAGAAGCAGAGCGAGAAAGTATGTGCGTTGGAAGCACCACTAGTTCCTTAAGACATGTGTCATTTCCTCTTTTTAGCTGCCTCCTGGCTAAGGCGACAGCTGCCAAGCATTTTGCGTAGATTGAACTTTACTAAGTGGTCACTTACAGCGATTTTGGACTGCCTTATAACAAGAAGAGGAAAAGTGGTGGAGGCTATTGTTATCATAATATCAAGACCTAAAACGGGACCGATTGGCCTATTACCTCGAATAATAAAAGACAGAATCACTTACTTCTCTTGAGATTACTTTCTGTTTTAAGTAACAACGGATGATTTAAAAATATCTTAAAGAAACGACAAGGCAATATTTTCTCCCATTTCACAGAATTCCTATGGTTTGTTAACTCGTGCTTCCCTTCTTTGGGAATATGTTAAGGACTTGAGAAGCAAACCACCAACGCAAATCCGATCTAAAGGTCAGGTCATTTGCTAACTCATTCGTCAGGCTACCCTGCTGAAAAGTTTCTATATATTTCAGGATTTAAATATCAGATTCAAGTGTAGCTTCCTTTGTTTGATTCTGCGATGACTGAAAGTAAACTTCTCTACTAAAAACCGAGTGACAGTCCAGGATGAGATTTTATATTAGCCGAAGGGCCAATGGATCCTAAATACTTCGTTTGACTTGTATTTTTTTCTTGTTATTTAAGGTCGCATCAACATCTAGGTTAATAGCGAATACTATTGGGTTTAACGTTATGGTAATTGTGAATATGACGTGATATGATGATAGGGGGTGAAAGGACGAACACAAATACAACCATGTCCGAGGTGGGACTTGAACCCGCGACCCTTTGGTCCGAGATCGCTACGACACTTCTGTCTTAGCGATATAGGTCATCCGGGGATCGACTGATTTGTATTCTGAGATTTATGGTAATCAAAAATGTTAAAGTTAGCATACTTCAGAGCAGTAGAAGGAACAACAGCAACGGTAGCAAGAACAACACATCGCTTTGCTTCAATCGCTCACGGCCATGACCGCTCCGGCGCTCCAGTAGCAGTCAATCCTGTTCCAGAGTTTTGACGCGCACAAGTAGAAATGGTGCGCGTATGTAGCGAATTTGCAGCAGCTCCTCGGCTGCCACTAGGTAACGGGCGATGACAGCCAGCGCGCAGTTCTTTAAGTGTCTCAAGTAGCGAGTTATACGAGTTATTCCAGAAGTTGAGAGAATTTGAAGTTCAGTAAAATCATAGAGAAACTTGAAAAATTATGTAACAATGAACGCAAACAAGTTTTCATTATCTGGTGGAATTTGCAAGCCTGACAGCACAAGCTACGAGTGAGGGCTCTGCAACGGAAATGTAGCAAAGAGAGATTGCCCAGGTGATACTACTACCAGTAAATGGCTAGCAATTTATATCGGAGATATTCTAGAAATGTGCTAACAATGGTATCAAACATACCATGGCATCGCCTGTCATCCCCGCTCGAATAGCAAAGTGGAACGCTTTATACAAACTTTCAAGCCGTCGATGTCCAATGTAAAGTATGCAGGTATCAGCAGGGACCAGGCAGCACAGCTGCTACTCGCATATTATAAAGTCGACGCCGGGAACGGCTTGTGTCAGTCCGGCGCAGAATTTGCACGGCCGGCAACCAAGAACATTGTTATCATTGAATTTTATGCTTGATTTACAAGTTAAAGGACTGACAATTAGTATACTTAGGTTTTTGTGTGGAGTGGAGTTGTTAAGCCAGGAGAGTGTTGTGTTGTTAATTCTTAATAGAGGTGGATGTTTATTTCTGAGAGTTAAAATCTTTCTAGGTTAAGTTTTAATCGCCATTTATGAAACCAGGTATTAAGAATGGAAACGATTGACTGTGACCTTATGCAATAAGTATGGGATGGGTTGATTGCTATATCATCAGCAAATAAGGTAATAGAGAGCTTTTGCACCCTCGAACGTGAAGCACTATCGATCTTTGGCGCATGCACAGATACACTAAAGTG
Organism: Acheta domesticus; assembly: GCA_031308135.1. Classification (NCBI taxonomy): domain Eukaryota; kingdom Metazoa; phylum Arthropoda; class Insecta; order Orthoptera; family Gryllidae; genus Acheta; species Acheta domesticus. Next base: position 53,173,332 of record JAHLJT010002406.1, read on the forward strand.
ATGCGAAACTGGAACTGCGCATGAACGTAAGTTCGATAGTGCTTTACGTTCGAGGGTGCAAAAACTCCCTAATGTTGGAGTCTGGTATTCTGAGATCGATATTGAAGCATCGAAGGATCGAGGTTGAAGGATATAGAAGGGTTGATATTGAACAGAGTGGCAGTTACCACTGAGCCTTATGGAAAGGCGGTTTAAATATATGGATGTTTGCATTGGTTTGGTTTGTTTTAAATTGAAATGTCCAGTTAAATAACTGGAATTATTTTTGGCGGGATCCTGGAGTACCTGGCAAGTCCGCTGGCATAACGATTAGCGTATCGGGGTGTTGTTCCTACGATTGCGGGTTCAAACCTGATCGAAGCCGTGGATTTTTAAAAACGAAAAAATCCTTCGTATACTTTCCTTTGGAAGGAAGGTCGGAAGGAAAGTGGGGGAAGGAGGGGAAGTAAAGCCGGCTGTTCCATGTAGTAGAATTACGGCATGTAAAATATCCCCAAGCCCAAATTCAAATCGTCTGTTTCGTCGCCCGAGATAACACCTTCTTTCCCCGCTAGATGGTGAAATGAGCGTAGCAAAATTTGTGTGGTCGGACTGAAGAACGAGCCTGATGGTCCGAGTCTCGCTACGTAAAATAAGGCATTAACTAATTACTATTAGCTTAATATTCAATTAGTCTGAAAAAGAGGTAGGTTGTTGAGTGGTTGGGTACGAAACTAAATTGATTTTTGGATATAATGTTATTAAGAAAGTTACACGGTTTAGTAATGATTATTTTAAAAAATTAGTAAGGAAGCAACTTAATTAATTAAACTATAATAATTTGAATTGGTTTTAGGTTTGTTAAAAGGCAGTATTACAGCATTATTCCACATTTGTGGGAAGAATTCTAATAGATCAGAATTAAATATGGCTGTTATGGCTGCAATGCAACAGTGTGGTAGTTGTTTGAGGTTTAGATAGGTGTTTTATTTTGATTTCGATTTTTTGCGTGATTTTTTTGATTTTTCATCTTTTTAAATAATAATGATAGTTTTTTCAGTGAGATAAATTTAATGGAATGAGTTATAATGATAGGGGATTGGTTAATAAATTCTTCTATTAGTGTGTTGAAAACTTGGAGTATTATTAGATTGGGCTTGGATACTGAAGGAGTGATTTGCTATTAGTTCTATTTTGTGACGATAAATGTTGCAAACTATTCCTTCCAGTTTGCTCTAACAATAGCTCGGCGCCTACGGACAGGACGACGATGGGTGAGGGTGATGCGAGCAAAATTAATTCAACCGTTAATGGATTAAATTATTGAATCGTTCTTTGGGACCCAGATTTACAAATAAAATAAAATGATTGAGTATATAATTCTATTATTCAATCTCAATATCCTCAAATTAATAGTGTTTCTATTTCCTAAAACTGTTTCGGGCAAATGCTTCTTGAAAATCGTAGGATCGTCTCAGCGAAGCTGACTCGTTTAAGTTCTCTTTTCACATGCTTGGTGCAACAAGTCGTCTAGCGTGACCCACTTTCCCCCTTGTTAAGCTTGTTGTCGGAGGTGACGCATCTCTTTACAGTAAACGGATATTGCACTCAACGCCTCCGTGGTCGGGTTTACTGTGCAGCCTGCAAGACCCGGAAACACAGAAAGAAAACCATACGAAAAGATAAATACTACATTCAATGTATTTAAATTAACATTTTAAAAAAGGAAATAAAAATTAAAGGCATCAAAATTAAAGACATACGATAGTTTAATAACAATTATCATATCATCTTTAAAACCAATATCGGATCATCACTTTTAACTATTTGTCTATAAATTGTATATGTAACTATAGCTTATTATAAAATTAAGTTGTACTCGTTTGTAAAACATCAATTTAATTATTTTCAAGTTATAAAATGTATGAGAAATAGTTATACTTAGGTTGCCTAGAAGGCCAAATACCTACAATGTTAAATTCAAGGAACATTATTTTCCAAACTACATAGGGGAAGGTGGGGCAAAGTGCAACTACGGGGCAAAGTGGAATTTGCTTTTAAAACCCACAGATTTGTATCCTTTCAATTCTCGAAAAAGTATTTTGTCGAGAAGAGTGTTGACACGACAGTGCGAAAGTGTCATGGGGCTAGAATATCAGAAGAGCAAATTATTTCTGTTTTTCTGATTTTCGTCAGTGCTTTACAAAAACCTAAATAATGGAAAACATTGTCTTTGGCATAACAAGGCAGAAATACGTAAGTATTTGATTTAATGCCTTAATATTATGGGGTTATAATTTGCATTTCGATTTCTCAAAGAAAAGCAAGGCTAATATCATTATTTTGAAGCGTTTTGTACCAGTGTCGAGCGAGGTAAAATTGAACATTGCTTTTTCCTTCGCCATCCTCAATAATTTTTTTCAAGTTTTTTTCATTTTTCGGTTTCCTAATGGTAGATTCAAAATATTACTTTTCGAATATTAAAGAAGAGTAAAACCTTCTCCTGTTTGGCAATATTCATTGATAAATTTGGGACCGTTTTTAAGAGGATGTCGTTTAAGCGTTTCTGAAAATGCGAAATTTGAAGCTCTTTTTCTTAGGAATCTTTCGGGTTGTCGAAAAACTTCATTTAAATACATCTGAAGCACTTCCACTCGCAAATGTAATAAAGTATAGAAATCACTGCACATGTGCATATGAACGGCTTGAGAGATGTTTCAAAACAATTACATTTGTGTAATTTTTGGAAAAACAAAATAATACAGAAAAATGGCGTTTATGTCACCTTAAACAGTGCAATTAGCACTCTCCGTACAAACAGTTTGGAGAAAAATCAGGAGCCGTTTTTGAGAAAATGGCGTTTGAGCGTTTCTGAAAATGTGGAATTTTGGGCTCGTTTTCACAGAAAACTTTTGAGTTTTCAAGAAACTTTATAAAACATCTTTTGAAACGTACGTACTCATAAATTCAGTAAAGTGAACAAATCGCCACTAATGTAAATTTTAACGATCTGAGAGTCTAGTAAAAAAATTACATTTATGTATTTTTTGAAAAAAACAAATTGTAGAGCAATATGGCGTTTATGTCATCTAATAGAGTAAATTAGGCACTATCCCTACTAACATTTTAAAGAAAAAATTGAAGACGTTGTTGAGAAAATCTTGTTTTTGTTATTTTTGAAAATTGCACATATTGCAGGCAATGTTGTGCAAAAACGACTATTTTTTTTTAAAAAAATGTTAATGGCCTTAATGAAAAACCTAATTATGAACAAAAAATTTTGTTTGAAGGAAAAATCTCTATCCTCAATTTGGTAGATGTAGGAAGCTGCTAAAAAATGCAATATTTTGCAATTTTCGAAAATTTAGAAATATCAGTGAAAATCGGACCTATGCTATCTTTATAAGTGTATTTTTCTCCATTATTATGAGAAATTTAAACAAAAAAGTTAGAACCATTTTTGAGAAAATTTTGAAAATGTCCGAAGGACTTCATGTATAGTACCCCCAAATATTAATGAAAGTTTTTCAAAATCACAGAGCTTCGACTCAAGGAAGATCGACAAGGGTTTATTCAGTTTGGAAAACGTACGCGTAGTTTAGGCGCTAGTGTTGTTCACATATACCAGACGGACGGACGGAAGGAAGGACGTTTTGCTTTCAATCGATTTTTCGAACTGCCGCGTTCGTAATTTTGATTAATAATTCACGTGTGTGTATACACAGGATGACCCATTTAACTTGACAAATCAAAATAACTCGAAAAATATGCAACGTACAAAAAAATGTCAAAAGCAAAAATTTAATATCTCTAAGGGGGACATCTGTCACAACTAAAATCAAACTTCCCCGTTCGTCCCTTGAGGGTGAAACGGGAGCCAACTTTGCAATCTTAAATGGGAACCTCCACTTTTTATTGCATATTCGGATTCTACATTAAGAAGTACTTACGTTTAGTCTAAAACATTTTTTGATCGAGAGACAATCCGATTATTTGTATTCATGTACATCCAGCGGCTTCAAATCGCCCGCGCTGATTTAACCACGTTCAATCAAATTCTTTAATGAAAAGCAGGGGGGAAATTTCCATTTAAGATTTCAAAGTTGCCTCCCCCACCCCTAGGGGCGAAGGAGGGAGATTTGATTTTAGGTCAGGCAGATTTTCCCATTGGAGATACTTTCTTGTCTGGAACATGTCTGGATCGTGTCTGTCGATCAAAAAATGTTTTAGACCAAACATATCTATTTTTTAGTGTAGAATCCGAATCTGCAATAAAAAGTGGGGGTTCCCTTTTAATATTTCAAAGTTCGCTCCCGCCTCACCCTCACGGGGCGAGCAGGAAAGTTTGATTTTAGGTCTGACAGATGTCCCCCTTGGAGATATTAACTTTTTGCCTTTGACATTTTTGTGTACATTGCATATATTTCGAGTTATTTTGATTTGTCAATTTAAATGGGCCACCCTATATATATATTTATATGTGTGTGTGTGCGTGTGTGCGTGCGTGTGTGTGTGTGTGTGTACTGGGTGAGGCACCTAAGATGCCCACAGCAAGTATCTTCGAAACGGTTTGAGGTATTGGGATGAGGTTTACGCCATGTTATTGCAAGTAATGGGGGAAATAACATATTCAATTTTCTTGTTTGTGAGTTTTGTAATTTTGGAGCTATCGACACAACTTCGATTGTTTAAATGGAAGTATGTATTTTTCACTATCATTTTCAAGTTCTCAAAGAGACGAATACAATGATATAAGTATTCATATTATTCGAAGAGAAAATGTAGAAGAAATCGCGTTCTACATTTCCTCAGAAACCACGTAATCCACGCTCTTCCTTAACAGGTTTCTGGCAGGCGAAAATATTGTCAGTCGTACTTTGCTCTCATAGCGTTCCGTTCTCTCGAGAGAATTTGTAATGTTGGACCTTCGCCTATGAAAGTATTTACGACCTGTAGTTCATAATTGTAACAAACTTTTACACTCTTTAAAAAAAACCTTCATTGCAGGACACGCGTACATGATGAAATTTACAAATGTAGAAAAATTCGATATTCTTCTTCTTTACAGTGAATGTGGAAGGACCGCAAAGCGAACTGTGAAAATGTACGCTGAAAGGTACCCTAATCGGAAACCTGTATCACGGAGAACTTTAGTAAGAATATGTCAACGTTTGTTATCAAGCGGTGACTGGAATTCTAAATCACGAAAGAGAAATAAGCGAGCTACTGATGAGAACAAGGAAGTAGATGTTATTGCATATGTGGCTACAAACCACCTTGTGAGTTCGCGAGATATTGCCCGAAACTCAGGAATAAGCTCACTCATAAAATGTAAATTCCGTCATTGATTATTTTAAATTATTAAATTGTCGCATTGGTAGGTTCCACTTCCTACGATTTAATTCATAATGTCTTTACTACTGAAATAGATCTGAAGATAGTATAAGAATTCATTGTCCAATTCATCCCATTTCATACCCCTTAAAATTAGAAAAGAACAGTTTTTCACTTGCTTCGCCGTTTATACTGGAATAGGGAAATGCGCAAGTATCATTCGACAAATCCAATTAAATTTGTTAAATCAATTTAATTAATAAAATTTTCACTTGCACGGCTTCCGCCGACTCCACGTTGGGATCACTTAACGTAGGTAAAATCAGTCTGTTGACCTGCGAAAGCAAGTTGAGATACGGAAAGCTACAAGGTGAAATACATCAGCACATGCAAGGTCAAACGCACTTTCCACCAACAAGGAACATTTCTTCGGAACGTGAAATTCCGTGTCCATGACGTGCTTCCTGAGAAAACCATGTGTTTTTTGCAAAAGTATCTCTTCGAATATTATAAATACTTATATCATTGTATTCGTCTCTTTGAGAACTTTAGAATGATAGTGAAAAAAAATACATACTTCCATTTAAAAAATCGAAGTTGTGTCGATATCTCCAAAATTACAAAAGACACAAACAAGAAAATTGAATATGTTATTTCCCCCATTACTTGCAACAACTTGGCGTAAACCTCATCCCAATACCTCAAACCGTTTCGAAGATACTTGCTGTGGGCATCTTAGGCACCTCACCCTGTATATATATATATATATATATATATATATATATATATATATATACAGGGATATTTATATATATATATATATACAATTTATATATATATATATAAATTTAGAGGTTCGTCACAGGTGCCAGAGCCCCATAAAACACAAAAAAAGAACGGGGAAGAGAGCGCGGCGCAGTTCAAAAGGGGCGCGCCCGCAGACGAGGAAATTGTCGCCCGCAACGTTCATCGCAAGTCGCGAGAAAATGACGTGCATTAACTGGAGGGGAGGAGGAGGCGCGTTACCCCTACAAACCGAGGGCATAAAACGCTAATCCGCAAGCGGAAGGACCTCTTAAGCTTTCGTCAGTTGGAGCAGGCAGCATCTCTTAAGTTTCGTCTGTTGGAGCAGGCAACATCTCTTAAGTTCTCGTCCGAGGAGCAGGCAGCATCTCTTCAGTTTTTCGTCAGTAGAAGCGGTAGCTTCTCTCAAGTTTTTCGTCGGTAGAGGCGGCCGTTTCTCTCCGAAGTAACGGTAGCCGATGTTGAAAGATTATGCGAAAGAACGTAATTTTAGTTAGGAGTGTCCGACGTCAGAAAGGCGTCTAGTTAGTCGTCCGCGAATTTTTTAAAATATACAAGAAAGATTTTTGACAATTACGGCACCGTGAAAGAGGTCGCCTGTGAAATTTGCGACAAGTTGACGCTCAGATTAAGCCATAAAATCTGCAGCTGGAACGGGGGGAGAGATCTAGTACGCGGCGAGAACGAAACCTCACGCCGGCGTACGAATAACACCGGGCGCGAGCAAAAGAACGCGCCGAACGAGATCTGGAGACGGGCGAGTACCGGTCGAGATCGGACGAAGGAGACGGAACCGGGACGGGAGACAGAAGAGGACGACGGAGCTGGGAGCGGAAGATAGAAGAAGAACGGGACCAGGAGAGGAAGACGGAAGAAGGACGGCGACGGGAGCGGAAGACCGAAGACGGAGGCACGAAGGCGGCGGGTCACTAGGCACGAGGCCGCGGCTCGGAGCGCAAGCGCCGGCAGCAAACGCGACAGCGAGCGACCAAAGACAAGGACAGCTCACCAGGAAGGGCGAGGTAAAGAAAATGTTAGGAGTTATACGGGGAGGTTCTAGACTGTGAAGGCGAAATAACTTTCATGTTGCAGTTATAAAAGCAATAGCCATTTTGACACCTGGTTACCTGTTGGTTTTGTACACGAGTTAAAGTAGATTGATGTAGTAATAATTGTATTAAAGTGTGGAGGAAGTTGTGCTCTAGAGCACGTTTTTGTTCAGAGGTGTTAGAATTAAAATGAATGGGAAATGAGATTAGTAAAGCGCACGCAGTGATCGAGTCAAAAGTGCAAGCAGAATTTAGTCAATTTTTATTTTTTTTAAAGAATTCTTCATTTTCCATGAACAGTAATTGTGTTTAGAATTTTGAAGAGTTTTGGTTATTTGATTTAAGAGGATACAGTGTGAGTTGATGATTTTATTTGGAAAATTGAAAGAGAATGAGGAAAAGTTACGTGTGTAGTAGAATTAGTTATTATTTTTGAAATCATTAAACTTTGTTTTACTGTTATTTGTGTTCCTGTGTTTTGGATTGCTCTCTACACCCCAAAGATCCCGCTGCCCTGAGATATAAGTAAGCTCGAAAGAGCAGATATCTGCGCACCCGCCCAGACGCTCAACCATTGTTGAGAGACTTAACAAATTTAAATAAATTTGGGTGTTCGGGGCGGGTTTGCGTCAGAATACATATATATCATGACCGAAGTATGAAAATGAAAATGATAGGAGATCCTGCTTCTATTGTAGGTCCTGCCTGGATTCTGGTATGTCGAACTGCCGCGCTCGTAATTCTAATTAATAATTCGCGCGCGCGCGCGTGTGTGTGTGTGTGTGTGTACATATATATACACACGTGATGGGGAAGGTGACAATTACATAAACCTTTTTTAATGTATGAAAAACATCTTTATTGCTCTATTTCGCGTGTCAGGGCGAGGCGACGGCGCTGGCGGCGGCGGCGGCCGCACGCCCGCCGGGGCCTGTCTCCGCGGCGCGCGCGTCCAGGCAGCACGAGCCGGCGGCGCGGCGGCGCCAGCGCTTGAGGCCGCGGCAGGTGGCCGCCAACGTGCAGGGTGACGCGGGCCCGCTCCATGGCCGCAGCAGCCGCCCCGCCGCCACCAGCGCCGCCGCCGACGGCACCCCGCCCCGCGACGACGACGGCAGTGGCAGCGGCGGCGGCGACGGCGGCGGCGGCAAGAACCGGTGCTTCGCCCCCGCTGACGCTGCGCTCGACACACGCGCTCGCGCTCGCGACACACGGCACAAAACCTCGACGGCGTGGGATAGCGCCGCCGTTGAAATCGCGCACGATTGCTTGAGCCCTCGTTTACCAAGATGCAGTGGAGTGTAGAGATGGCTTTTCTTCAATAACTGTTATCGGAATAACAGTGGACTCGTAATAGCGTTTATTAATAACAGTTGAAAAATAACAGGTCCTTGATCAGCAACCTAACATGGCCGTCTGTTAAGAGTTGAGTCCAATCCCCCACAATGTCGTGGACGGACAGTTCAGGACACCGGATAAATTGAAGGGAGCTGTGGCCGCCATTGCAGTGGATGACTTGCGCGCGCGTTTCAAAGTTAAGGCTGTGTTTCCACGTGTTTCAGTCGTGTTTTGAGAGCGTGTAACAGAAATAATAAGAAACAATCAAACTCCACGACAAATGACCACACTGCGGCCGTTGTTTTCACATTCTTGCCATTATAACAATATTATAGATACGAATATTTTCATTAATTTTTATGTCCCGTTTTGTTTTAGACAGGCATATTTACAGGTTTATTATTAACTACATATTGAATAAATACTTAACTATGTATTGAATACGTATATTGCTAATAAATAAATACTACATATTGCTGCATAAAATAAAAAAAATAATTGGAGACAAGATAAATAAAATTCCACCATAGATTTTTTTCCCTTCTTATTCAAATTCAAAAATCTACCAGTTTGTCCCCTCCTCAATTTTTCTGCTCAGTGTGGCGTCTGACACCATGGAAGATGTTGAGGGTTTGTTTCTGTACAAAATGCAAGAAAATTACAAATAGATTTTAAGTAAGAATAACATAAGCTATCAAGGTAAGCTCATTTGTACCTGGTACATAATTATAATTTACACCAATTTCTTTTATTTAAAATATAAAAAGTAGAAAAAATTCAATTTATTTTAGTTAATTTGTTTTACTGAAATCCTAAATGTTAAAAAATTGTAATTTAGCTTATAATAATTCCTTTTTATATAAAATAGACCTGAAGAAGAGGAAAAGGGCTCCTTGAAATGGTAATATTTCACAAAGTTCCACACTACATTTTAATAAAATTCCAAATATAAAATATTTTTATCATCCTTTTGGCTTTCAATAAGTTCCAATATGGCTGTCTAAAACAACACTGGACAAAGGAATCTAATTATAACCCTAAGACAGAAGATAGTGGAATATGAACATTTTGACATAAAAGGCCTACTAACTGTCCAAATTCATCTTTTTCCTTTGCGAATTCAACTGAATGAAATCTAGAACAGGCTATGACTTGTTCCTTACTTTCCTGGTCATGGTGGTGACAAAAACAAACATTAATCAGGATTTCATGTACATTTTCTACATAAACATATTTATCATCCTTTTGGCTTTCAATAAGTTCCAATATGGCTGTATAAAACAACACTGGACAAAGGAATCTAATTATAACCCTAAGACAGAAGATAGTGGAATATGAACATTTTGACGTAAAAGGCCTACTAACTGTCCAAATTCATTTTTTTCCTTTGCGAATTCAACTGAATGAAATCTAGAAATCTTTATTCCATTTCACAAGAAAAGGTGGAAACCTAGCAAATTATTTTCCTATAATATCTTTTTAAATATTTTCTGTTTTAAAGAAGCTTCACAAATACACAAATAGATTATTAGTTGATTAGATAGCTGTGTGGTTCCAACCTGTCTAGATCTGTGTGTACCCCTTATAACTTCTCAGAATATAGAAGAAAGGTTATTCTCAAGTAAGTTTTTTCTCAACAAAAAGAAGTCGCAACATGAATAGGGATATTATTATTCCTCTTTTGTTTATCATTATTTAACTTATAACATAGAATTTTAAAAAACTGAAATTTATTTATTACATCTTATTGGTTCAATGCTAAAAATAAATACAACTACACTCACAGACATGACTGAGCCGAGTTATTGGAGGGAGATGTTGGAGGAGGGGACTCTTACTTTAAATTAATGATAGTTATTATAGAGTAAGTATTAAACAGCAAACACCTGAGCATGAATGCTCATTAACATTATTTATCTTAAGTAACATCTTTTAAAATAAATTTTAAAAACTTCTGAATTTGAAGGTGAAACAAAAACAATTGTACATGAATACAACTTTATTTGTCATTACTATAAGGAAAGGCCTTTTATGCTTCGTAATCAATTATTAATTTAGGAACAATACACTTTTGTTAAGGTGTTGCCTCAACATTTGTTTGTGGAGTGTCACACTGTAGTTGCAACATGCTGCAACCTAATTTTCATATAAATGTTCACTATAGCTTTGACCAATAAAATAATATGGCTTTCAGGAAACAAGTTGCCACTGGCATGCATTTCTAGTTCCTGAAAGACACAAATGTCTTGCATTTTTCCAGTACTTGCATTTGCTCACTGAAACTCACATTGCCTTTGGGTGGCATTCCATTTTTCATTACTTTCTTATATCTAACTTTTTACATAGTGAACATATTTTTCTTAACCATCTTATTTCCCGAATGTTTTCATACACTGAAATAATACATTTATACTGCAGAAAACACCCAAAGACAAACTACTAACTCGCTATCAGTCGACAACAAACTCCAAATGCTACTCTCTACCCACGTTCTAAGCACGTTTCTTCCACTACAATGGCGGCTGGCAACCCCTTCAAATTATTTCGCGACAGCAGCGCTCTCAGTAAGTCTAGTTTATTTCCAATGTCTTTGGTTAAATCAGATGTGGCGACTGTTAAGAGTTAAACCAAATACTATAGAAATAATACAGGACAGTTCCCGTTCTTCCACGCAACCGATGGAAACAAGTTTCCAATAGCGATCCTAGTGTCAGAACCTGGTAATGTAGCGCCAAATAGAAATGTCAATGTGATTCTTACAGAAGAAACAAAAATTTTAAATCTACCTAACGAAATAAGACTTATTTTTACCTACTCTCGCTGTGATTTAATTATATTGAAGGGCTCAAATTACGGAAAATTATAATGTACAATGTGTTATAATGGACATGAGAACATTGAACATTTAATGAACATATAATGAACATTATTTTCACGAATAAAGTTGTTACAAATGCAAGATTTTGTTTGCCATAACACTTCCACTAATACATTTGACCTTTTTTCCACTTACTTCCTTTAAAAAGCGCTGTATCAATACATTGATACCTCTGCTTTCATACAGATTATTACACCCCTTACATAAAATATTCTGCAAGTGAAGTATTAATGATTTGCATTAATTGTTTTCTTACGTCAAGTTTACTTTGACGTAAATAATTTAAAAAGTGTTTATTGAAAACATATTGAGTCTTAGAAAACTAATAGCGAATTCATTTGGGTAGAGAAGCGTGACATTCACATACTGTTTAATCAGAATATGCGAGTTTCTTAATTTATACTTTTCATCCAAATTCTGTTAAGCATTTCTACAACCATCATATGGCACGGTACTACACAACCAGCCACATACATAGGACTCAGCATTTTTCTGTACTAAACTTGTAGGAATATCTTCAGTGTTATCCATTTCTGCAATGTTCGTTACACATGATTCAATTGGGAATGGCAATGTGCAAGTAGTCTCCGAATTAAGTTGTTATAATTTTTAATGCATTTTATTACAAAGAGAAGTCAAATTGTATTAAACTAGCTTCATTCATGATCAAGATTCTTTCAATTTTTATCTGGTTTTATCACGAGGAAATGTGAAGAACGAACAGGAGTTCTGCTGTACTTTATAATAAAGCCAAAAACTACAGACTTTTTTCCTGCCATACGTAGAATGATGTTAAGAATAGTGTTGTAAAATATGTTTTCCAGGAATCGAGCAGAAATACAATAAAATGAAAAGAAATCAAGCAGACAACAAACACACACAGAGCACTGAGCCACCAGATGTGTGTACCAGGTTCTGCCAGCAGATGGAGCGTGAATCAGTGTTTCTCGATATATCGTGAAGTGTCCTGTATTGTCTTTATAGTATTTGGTTAAACCAGGCAAAACGAATAACGTTGGTAGCACCGTAACGCTTGTGCAGCCACCTTACGGCGGCTACTTGCACTACTTTCCCAAACATGTTTGGGCAGGGACGGACAGAGAAACAGCTGATAAGTACGAGAACCCATGAACTGCCAAGGAAGAATAATAGTTAATATGATGAGTAGCTAATGTGTGTAGAGTAGTACTAAAATAACAGTGATTCGTGATCAAATTGCTAACATTCTTTCGAATATGATACATGTTCAGTGAAGTGATGAGTGCCAAAAATAATGAGAAGTAGTAACTGTGTTTTGCTTACCCACAGCTAAAGTGGAAATGACTATTGAATATCAAATATTATAATTGACACACTGTATTCTATAGTGACTATTGTATTCTATCGCACTTATGGAACTATTAGTGGATCTCACATAAGCTGTAATGGGACAGAAGTTACAAACATACTGAACGGATTTAATTTAAAAGACAAACTTCTTATAGTAGTATACCATGCGTATACCATAAAATATAAAAATATTGTGGCACTTGGTGTGTAATAATGACGAATTATGTAGTAATGAATCTATAATTTCAACACTTGTTAATCATGATTGATTACATGCAGTGAAACTGTTGTCGTACAAAATGGTTGCCGCGAAAGCTTGTAGTATTTCGGGTTTGGCCCAATAGTTTGGAGTACTATGAATATCAACCGAAAACAGCCAATAACAGGATAAATGAAATAACTGTTATATCGCGTAACAGTTACTAAACGTTAACTGTTAAGAAATAACAGTTTAGCTGTTAAAGCCTCATCCCTAGTGGAGTGTAGCAGGGGGACATTTTGTCGGCAGGACTGTTGTATCAAATCTGTAGGTCCTTTTTCCATATAGTTTCTATTGCACAGGGGTGAATATTTCTGATATCAGATTTTGCCCACATTGTTCGCTCTATCATTTATTCTCAATTCAACTAATGTCGATAAAGGCGTGGGGATGGGTATTGCGGGACTCAAGAAAGCGTCCGTGTATAATAGTGGTCGAAGATGATCATTTTTTCCCAATAAACGTGTGATGGAAAATATATAAGATTTTCACTTATTTACCCTCTGCACCTGTTTGGTAGGCAACTCCGCATGCACCACTGCTTGCCATGTCACGTCCTGGCGCAGTCGAAATTTCCTGTGCCTGCCGAATAATAATGCAGGGTGTCGGCCCCCTGGCCGAGATCGCTAAGGAAGTAGTGCCCTAGGGATCTTGGACCGTGGGGTTGCGGGTTCGAGTATGGGCATTCTCGTATTCTTGGCATTCGGCATTCTTGTATGTGTTCAATCTCCCCCCCATCACCACCATCATCACCATTTCATCCTCCTACCATAACGTTACATCCAATAGTAGTCGCTAATGACCTAGGAGTTGATGCGACCTTAAATAACAAAACAAATGCAGGCTGAGTTGCCTGCCAATCAGGGCCAAATGTCATGTGTATTTGTTACTTGAATATGACTAAATAAATATATAAATAAATCGGCTGGAGCCCTTCATTCATAGAAAACTGCCCTCAATATTTTCTTTGATAACATCCCCCTCCCAGCCATGGAAGACCACGGGAAATCAATGAAGGTAAAAGAGGCTGCGAAAATTCTCAAACATCCCCAAACTTTAAGGTACTTCAAGGCCTACGTCTACACGAGGTCTGAAAACATCTAATTTACCGCGACGCTTAGTCTCGTCAAGATGCGATCTCCGTGGCTTCTTGATGTCCGACCACGGGCGCTCTCTTTCCACCCCACCGAGGGAGCCCGTTGCCTGATTAGACGATGCTTTCTCTGCTTCGTCCGTTCTATCGATAAACCGGGAGCCGGGTGGTGAGGAACTTCATATTTTACTTGTGAAACCCGGCGGACGTTGTTCTGCTCTTCATCTCTTTCTCCTTCCCCCTCCCTTTCTCTCTCCGTCTCTCCCTCCCTCTCCGTCTCTCTCCATCTCTCTCTGTTCCTGTCTCAGTCTACCTGACTCTCTCTCTCTCTCTCTCTCTCGTTCACATTCAGATATGCAGATTCTGCATATCTCTGAACAAGTGGGATGATATCGAGAAGCGCTACCCATGGAGGCCGTTGGCCTCACAATTTTAGTTCTTAATGCTCTAGAACGCTTCATTTAGGAGTTATTTAACGATTTACATTCAAAAATGCTGCCGAGTATTACGGGTTGCATATGACATGAATATTTAGTTATATTCTACAGCGTCATCTAGTAGATTTACAACAAAATTTACAGCAAATAAACATTCTGGGTGAAAAAATGTGCCAACTTTCATAGATATCGGTCTCACAATGTCGGAGTTAACGGCTCTTATATATACCAACATCCATTTTTATGTAGAAAGATAGATAAACCCGTGTGCAGCTTCCTCGCATTGGCAAAACTGATCATCTTGTACCCCCTTAACGCCCTGGAAGTTTGAAATATTTACTCTCAGATTCATTCAGATATAATGTGAAATAATATAATTATCATAAATAAATCCGAGAGTATTAAGAAAGAGAGTGAATAAAAATGAAAGGAAAATAATGACAATCTGTAACACGGGTAATGAAATGAGGTCGTTAAAGAAGTACACACTGGCCAACCAGGGAAGATATGTCCTATAGGAAGTGTGCAATGGAGAAAGAAAGCTATTCACACGTTTTGAATAGATGTGTGGAAGTGTGGAACAACAAAAAGAAATGTTTGGAGACCATCTCAGTTTTTAAGAATTATAGCGAACTCAGGTTAAGGAATAAAATTATTAAATATCATTCATTACCATGGCCTGGCAAAAAGAGTTTTTCTGTAGAAATACGCCGTTTTTCAGCGCATCATTACAATATTTTCTCTTCTTACTAAGAACGAGGAAGTAAAAATAAGTGTTAATATGTACGAACACACAATAGTGGAAATAATGTGAATGTAAATAACATTAACTATTTGCGCAGATGTTCACAAATAGATGCTGAAGGGTGCATATAGTGTGTGGGGAGTCTTGATTTTTATTTTCGGTTCTATTTGGCAATGGTAATAATAAAACGTCGTCGAAAAATATCAATAGTTGTTTAATCAAAAGGATGTGGAAGGACGTAGTCGGCAGGATAGATAGTGGGACAGAACATGTAGTGATTAGACGAGTGCTGTGTCAGAGTGGCGGTTAAGGGAATGCGTGGGAAGGAATGCTATGAAGTACAGGAAGTCAGACGCAGAAATGTGAGGGAAGAAAGAGTAGGTAGAATGTGGATATGAGCAAGAAATGTAAATCCGAGTTAAAATGGGTGAGTCAATAAATATCCAAAATGCTGATGCAGGCTATTATGAAAAGAGTGTAATATTACTTGTACTTAGTGAATAAGGGAAAATCCTGTATGTTGTAGCCTTGATGAAGGCTGAATAAAAACAGAAACGTTGGAATTTAAAATCACTTTTCTTCGTGTGACCCACACTCAAGAAAATCCCCTGCATTTAATTAATGAAGTAAAGAAATCAAGCATGTGTTCTACTGTATGCGTGTTGCTTTGGTGGAAATGGCACTCCTAACGCAGTATCAGTTGCGCACTGACAATGAAGACACGAATAGCCGTGACCCTGCGTGCGCCACTACTCCACACATCTATTTGTTCTACCAGGGAACACAAGTTCCCTGGTTTATTCGGAAGCTTGTCGCTTTTACCCTAACTCCCCACGACGCACAAGTACACCGCCAGGCTGGCGTCCGGATTCCGCCGGAACGCAGTTTGCCCTCACAGCAACCTCCCCATTCAAAACCTGGATTGAGCCCGCCCTTTCAGTTCAGAGCTACTAGCTTTCCAGGCTAACACCAGAGTCGAATCAATGCGCCACTCACATGCCTCGGGACAAGTCCCTTCTCTTTGGCCAAAGTATCGGGCCACTGCAACAACGAAGCCGAGAACCGAACTGGGGGCCACCCGAAATAAGGTTCAAGCGTCTCGGAGTCCCCTTCCTGACTCCCCACTGCCTACACATTTAGGCTATTGACGTGATTATCGTCAGAAACCTGGGCAACCTGACGGGTGATATCAATGTCCCGCCGGAGTTTTCTCTGTGGATTCCAGAGCATTCCGAAGAATTTCCTTCACCCAATCCTCCCCAAAGGTCGACGCCCCGAGGGCCCAACCGGGCGAGGCTCGGCAACCAGGAGCTTAGCATCACCTACTCGCTGCCTCCATCTTGAAACTAACGACGTGAGTGCCGCCGGGTGGTCGTCTACAATTCTGCAACCTCCTTCCCCGCGATTCCCGCCAGTGACGAATACCTCGGTGTGCGTTCGCCGGCGGGGGTGGTGGCGGCGGGGGTGGGGGCGGCGGGGGCGGCGGGCGCAGGCGCGGCGAGCGCTGGCGGCCGGGGTCGCTGGCGAACGACGCCGAGGAGCAGGCGGCCAGGTGGCTGGCGCCCACCGACGCCCGCCCCTCCTCGTCCGACGACGCCGCCGCCGCGCGCGCCACCTGCGTCGGCGGGTCGAACGCGTCCCTCGACGCGAACCCCTGCGCACGACACTCCACGTCACCTCAGCGCGATAACACATCCATTCGGCTGATATTCGCCTAAAAATTACAAGTCTTATTGGAAACAAAAAATGAAAGAAAGAAAAAAGTGGTTTTCGGAAATATTATTACATTTAATATTGTTAGACTTTTTTCAAACTAATTATTTATTTATTACTAATAATTGCTAGTAAGTTAAATACCTATCTTTACAAATGAAAGAAACAAAAAATGAATGAAAGAAGTTGTCTTTGGAAATATTATATTTCATTTTGTTAGACATTCTTTTCAAAACTGTTTATTTACTGATCACCAATGTTTGTTAATAAATTAAAAACGTACCTTTAGCTTAATAGTGGTGTAAAGTTAGTTCCAATGCATTGCGATGTAGTATATTGTACATTTTTTATTGCATCCAACGTTTCAGCATATCTGAATTTTCACCATTCATATGAGACAGGCAACTCATATTGTATTGCATCAGCATATTGCATTAACATGCATGCTGTGTTAAGGAATTTAACTTTTCATTTTGAAGGCATTCATGAGATCAAATCTTTTAAAGATACCAAACATCAGTGTCAAAAACTTTAAATTTTGAACGGAATGACTTAGATGTATAAGTATTTCATACACGCAAGTACGCGAATTTTGTAACGCATGTTAATTTAGTTATCACTTAAAAACAACCATTCTTTACAACTGACTAAAAATGTACTGTACGAGTAATTTCAGCAAGTAACGATATTTTTCTGAATTAGTACAACAATCCTTTTTTTGAATACCGTAATATTAAAGCCCTAATTTTTTCACAAATTAACTTTATTTATTTTTTCAAAATGATTGTTTATGCTGATTTTAAAATAATTTGATCCTGAAACTTTCGGAAATCATTTGATTCAGCAAAGGTCGCAATTGCATAACATTTATTGTTTCATAAAAATTAAAGCATCCACGAGAAACAAACGGCCGTTGTAAAATATAGTTCACTAAACATTTCTTCCCGGTGTTGAGCTCGCATGTTGTTGCAGTGCACTAAAATTCGATGCATGGCACAATGTGTCTTGAGTAATGTCGTTCTAACGCCCAAACATTGCGGTGGTATAAGCATTGTAATTCATCCAGTCAGACTACCGCGTTCCTGGCGTCACTTTTTGGAACTTTCTCAGGTTTTCTAAGCGTGTAATGTGATTTGTTCCTTTTGTACAGTTTCGAGCGCTTTATAATATGCTGAATTGTAATGAGAAGTGATTAGTGTGGTGATAAATAAAACATGTTGTAGTGTCACCTCTTTCTGTGCTCAGTCCTAAGTTCCTAACCTAACTTAATTTGTCACCACATATGCTATGTTCAACTGTTAGATCTTCAGCTCTTTGTAGCGACTAGAAAAAATATTTTTATCATCATTGCGTGGAGAAAAAAAATATCCATGTAAAACGCTCCTTCTCGTTCATTCAGTTTCGTTACCAAAACAGCAGCGGTTAGAAATGAAGTCCCTTCTTTTCTATAGAGAAAAGTGATGAAAGAATGAGTGTGTAAAGCGGGCTTTAGGCCGGGCCAGTGAGTTGTGTACCGTGTTGGCGTCCGCGTGCGCTCTGCCCTTGGCGGCGGGCGACGCGCGCTGCTGCGCCTTCGGCTGCTGCTGCAGCTGTTGCTGCTTCTGCGCATGCGCCTGCTTCTGCTTGGGCGACTGGTGGCGCGGCGGCGCGCGGGACGCCAGAGCGGCCACGGGAGCCAGCGCCGGGGGCCGCGGCGACGGCGACTGCGACGGCGAGGGCGCTCCGGGGCCGGGGCCGGGGGCGGCGCCGGGGGCGGCGCCGGGGCCCGCGGCGGGGGCGGCGCCGGGGGCAGCGCCGGGGGCGGCGGTGGTGGCGCGAGTGCGCGGCGGGCGAAGCGGCGTGGGCGGCAGCGTGTCCAGCTGGCGGCGGATGGCCTGCTTCTCTTCCACCTTCGATTGATTAGTAATTCCGGGAGCGTCAACTGCTAAGGTCATTAGTTCCGTAAGTATGGTGCACGTTTTTATCAGGAAAGGTGGCAGTGAACATGCCCCGCTGGACGGAAAGATCCGACGCCGATCTACACGTCGGCTTGCGGAGTTTTCCTCAACGTGGTACCTCCCACCAGCCTGCCACTGCTCCAGCCGGGGCAAGCTGTATGCTCCCGGCATGTGTGGTAGTGTAGTGCGTATATGTAAGTGGTGAGAATTGGCCAAATAAAAAGAGGAAGGAGACATCAGCCCGTTTGTTAGGCCAGTCGCAAAATGAGGAGCAGGCCCTGGACGCGACGCAGGGTGACTCGTGGGGAGTTTCTGATAACCACTGCCTATTGAACCCGCGCTCGTGGACTCGTTCAGCTCGTGTGCTCGTGTAAGACCTGCGCACGAGCGCACGTCCAATAGTAAGTGGTTATCAGAAATTCCCCACGAGTCGCTCTGCGTCGCGTCAAGGGCCTGCTCCTCATTTTGCGACTGGCCTTAGTGTTTTATTCCGGCATTCGCCTGACGTTGAGCCTACCAATCGACTAGTCCAGCGGTCCCCAACCTTTTTTGCACTTAACATACTATAATGCCATTGAGGCGGCGGGCACCATTAATTTTTTAAGGTATATTTATAGTTGGATATTGGCAATAATACACAAAATGTGCAAAACCTATGTTTAATTAAAAATATACAAGTTAAACATGAAAACATGAAATTTAAACATGAAATGAAATTAAACATGTATCGTTGCTTATATTTTTATGTAAAATAAATTGGCAATATTTATTAACATTTATGACGCGACGATCGTTAGTGAATATCTTACTTCACACATGTTTACATAAAGAACATGGGTCTTTGCTGTCAAAATAAATGTTTAACTAAAAATCAAATACTTCTCCCAAAAAATGAAAACCTGTACAATCGCAACAGCGCCGCGGCGGCTTCTATGTGCAGCGGACACATCTAAGGGTTGGGGACCCCTCTAGTCTATCGCACCGCGCTTTTGATTGATTGATTGATACGTGTTTCCGGGCGCGTCTACTACTTTGGTCATTAGTCCCGTAAGTGTAATGTGTGTTTTTCGCGGGAGGGGGCGATGATCTTTTCCCCACTGAATGGCGAGATCTGGCGCCGACCTGCCGTCGACTAGCGTGGTTTTCCCCTCAACCAGGTATCTCCCACCAGCGGGGCACCGCCCCAGCCGGGACAAGCTGTAAGCTCCCGAACCCGACATGTGTGGTAGAGTAGTGCATGTTAGTGTGTGTGTGTAAGAGGAGAGGATAGGACAAGGAAGAGGAAGGAAAGATCGCACGCGGTCCGTGGCCCGTTTGTTAGGGTACTGCTCCGGCATTCGCCTGGTATTGATCGGAGAAACCACAGAAAACTACCGATCAGAGCAGCCGGCCGCTAGAATTCTCCTCCAGACAGCGACTGAATTCGACCTAGCTGAAAGCTAGATCGAAAATCCTGCCGCCGTCGGGACTCGAACCTAGGACCTCCCGGTCAGAGGACTGCAGTGACATCAGGTTGATGCACTGAGCCATCCCTCCGGGTTCGCACCTCGCGGCGGTGGCCGCTCCAGCATGTCGCGCAGGCGGCGCGCAGTCTCCTCCTCCGAGGGCTGCGCGGGGCGGCGGCGTCGCGGCGCCGGGGGCGGGCGGCCGGGGCGCGCGCGCGACCGCGGCCCGCGCCGGCTGCACGGCTGCGACGCCCCCGCCGCCCGCGCCGCGCCCACGCCCACGCCCACGCCCGCGCCCGCGCGTCCGGCCACCGCCCGCGCCGCCGCCGCTGGCACGCGCATCTGCCACAACGCACAGCGGCCACTCGGTCACGTGGATCTATTGATGATTTCTGTTGCGTCAACTGCTAAGGTTATTGGTCCTGCAAGTGTAATGCAGTTTTATTGCGGGAGGTTACGGTGATCTTCCCCCGATGGATGATGAGATCTGCCGCCGATGTTTCATGTCGGCTTTCGGGGTTTTCCCCAACCATGTATCTCTCACCAGCGGGGAGGGGACACCGCCTCAGCTGGGACGCATGATTTGAATTTGCACTAGATTTGTGAATGAGACTACTGTATAGTTCTGTGATTTGTCAGTGATGGCGGCACCGGAAACTCAAGAGTTACCTGATAAGTCGTCTCAAAAAAATTCCGATCTGTTGAGGCGCTGTTCTTGTGATAATGTGCATTTTTATGTTGTTTGTCAAGGTTTATTGACGTATTATATGAGTTTGCAGCTGAATTTTGCCGTTTTGTAAACATAAATGTATATTAGGCAAAGTTTTACACATAAATTGTCTGATTATAACATATTGTTATTTCAGTGATAGTAATTTTACAGATTTTTTTCTCAAAATTAATATTTTGAGTGAGAGAATCTGCTATTTTGTTACCAAAGTGACGCCAACTCCAAAGAAGCTTCATTCACAAGTCTAGTGCAAATTCAAATCATGCAGCCGGAACCACCTCTAACTCCCGACAGTGTGGTATGTGTGGTAGGGTAGAACAAGTTTGTGTTAGTGTGTGTAAGTAAAGAATTAGAATACGACAAGGAACAGGAAGGAAAGATCGCGCGCGGTCCGTGACCGGTTTGCTCCAGCATTCACCTGGCGATAATCGAAGAAGAAACCACGGAAAGCTAAGATGAGAACAGCTGGCCGCTAGAATTCTCGTCCAAACAGTGGCTGAATTTGACCTAGCGGTTCCTCAGGATTTAGTTAGTGTTACCGAGCGTGTGCACTACTTTAGTCATTTGTCTCGGGAGTGTGTCCGGGAGGTGGCGTTATTGCTCCAAAAGAGATCCGGTGAAGACCTACACGGGGTTGCCTTGCGGGGATTTTCATATCAAAGTATTCCAGCCTGAAACCTGGAGGGACAAGCTCCAAGCTCCCAAAAGAACCCCCGACACGAGACGGAGAGGGAGAGACGGAGAGAGAGAGGATGAAACGAGGAGAGAGGGGAAGACGGAGAGAGAGAGGGAGAGACGGAAATGGAGAGAGACAGAGATGGAGAGAGAATGAGACGGAGAGAGAGGGGTGAGACGGGGAGAGAGAGGAGAAAGAGAGACGGAGAGGGAGAGACGGGGAGATGGAGAGTGATGGAGATAAAGGGCAGAACAACGTCTGCCGTGTTCCGCTAGTTTTCCATATACTATTTAAAAATAAAACCTTAAAGCCTGAAGATAAGACGTTTTTCCATACGTACTGGACCTGCGCTCTGAATGCAAGTCGGCTTCATGGCTGGTTCTCCTCTCCCGTTTTGAAGAGGGTATCGATGTTACAGGTGATACAGGAAGTTTGTCTCTGAGAAACCTCTGCAGGCAAAAGATATATTATTAAACAAATTTAAAAAGCTCCTAGTTTAAAGCAATTAATTATTCAATTTTGAACCCTAGGTCATAAACATAATAGAAATCTATGCATAGATTTTGCCGGGACGATAAATATAAACGAGGTAAAAGAGACAGGAGCGGATCCAGGCGATCATTTTGGGGAGAGGGGCATCATAGAATTTTGTTAATAATAGACATATTTGTTGTATTGTATATTTTTGTAGTGATACTATACAATATTATGTGACGAAAATACTATTTTTAAATAAGTACATAATTATAACATAAATAAATATTTAAATAAAGTTTGGTAAATGAAAACTGTAACTATCGTTTTTCTCTAGGCTTTGCCCTTGTGAAGGCTGGAGGGGTGCCATGGGCCCCACTCCTCCTCCCCCCTCCCTGGATCCGCCGCTGGTAAAAAATGCATTAAAATGGCGTGTATGACATTTAATACAGTGCATTTGGCACTATCCCTACAAAAATACTTTTTTAAAAAATGGAGCCGTTCATGGGAAAATCCTGTTTTTAATAAATTTTAATATTGCTCACCTTTTACTCAAACGTATGTTAACTACATTTCTTTTTAAAAAAATGTACGTGACTTTAATTAATTCCTATCTTCAATATTGTAGTTGTAGGAAGACGCCGAAAACAAATTAGTTTTCTAATTTTCAGAGTTTTCAGTGAGACTTCATTATTGTAACTTCATTATTTGTGCACGTCTTCTGAATTTCAGTGGGAAATATAGTTATTCAAATTATTGTTTTCCATATTATCGCGGCAAAAGTATTATTATTTCATGAAGAACATGAGGGTTCAGGGCAGGAATTTATAGCTAATTTACCTTTGAAAATATATTTTATTATATAGGAGCGAATATTTTGTCAATAAAACTCGAAAAAAAACTCTCTTTTCTGTATTCAAAATTCGACTAGAATATGGTTTAGGATAGAGATCACAGAATTATGAAAACGTGCACGAAATTCACTTCTCCCCATAGCTCGTCACTCACAGTTTTTGTTTTTGACGTAAATAAATAAATAAATAAAAATAGACTCGAACCTATGCCATTTTTGTAAGTGTATTTCATTGTATTCTTACACAAATTTTAAAGAAAAAATTCTAGGTCCAATCATATAAATTTTTATTTACAAAGTACTCTACTCACGTGAAAAGGCATTTTGCTGTCAGTTTTCCTCAAGAACGTTTAGCTCAAATTCATATTGCTTTAAGATAAGAAACTAATGAGAAACGAAAACAAATAAGAGAAACAATGAGAAACAAATTTTTGCAACAATGTGAATTTATTAATATTCTTCTTGCAACAATTGCAGGACCATCAATGAAAGAGTCATGGGTCAATGAAATGCTCGGGCATTCGTCTGTAACTTATGAACGTTTCTTGTAGCTATTCTTTTGAGTATATTGATTTGTATTCTTCGTTAATGTTTTGTTTTTACATAGTACAATGCACCTCTTCTGTGGGCTATCTTCAATTGCATTAAATGTGCAGACAGCTGCGTATTAATTTCCTGTACGTCCTTATAAATAGAAAACTCGCAATCGCCCGGTAAAGAGAGAATATCTTATTCGAGCGCACTAGGGAAGGGAGCCATTGAAGGTCAGAGTCAGGAAGGAACTGAAAAGGCGCCGAGATGACTCCCTTTGTGCTCGTAATTGGATTTCCTCGCAGCCGAACTGAGACGTACAGAGAACTCCATGGCCTCACGTTGATCTCTCCCCTTCTGTCCGTCTACCCGCGAGACCAGACCTACCTCTGCGCGAGTGGCGAACCTTTGAAGAAATACACTCTCCTCTCCTAGGAGTGCTTATATTCGTCGGTTTGGGTATTCGAGACATTTATCCTCAGTACAAAAACCTGTATTAAGCTTGTACGAACTACTATTATGAAACGTATGAAATTTTCTACCCATTCTTTCAGAATTTTGATTCAAATATTTCAGACATCTATCTGAGATTTATGTACGAAGTAAGGAATTTTTTCTCAAGCGTATTAACTACATCAATATTTTTTTCTGAGTTTCACCCTAAATATATAAATAAATCAATGTATTCTTAGACCACGATATTTAAAACATAAACATATTCACTTGCCTTCTCCTATTAACAAAATTGACAGAAATGTATAACTCTATTTGTAAAAACGATTCAAATATAGTTCAATCTAACAATATAGTTCAGCATGTATCAAGTAATAATCAAAACAATCATAATAGAGTTGTTATTATTATTTATTATTTATCTACACTGCAAAAAGTAGTCAAAATTCATTATCAAAATTCAATTACTTTTTCTATGAGCAGGTCGTGTTGCATACCAATTAGAGATAAATGATAATAGATAACTTGGTTATATGAGGTTTCTCATTAAAATGTTCATTGGCAAAATGTGATCTTCGGGCCCTCTACAGGTCCTAAACGTTTGTATCATTTGTTATGCAAATCTATGTCAGAACTTAGTACTTGATGCAACGTCGTCTATCGTGTCTTGTGTCTCTCGTCGCCTATTGCGTTTGCGTCGCCATTGCGTTAATACCCGTCCCCGTGTGATGCAGATGCCTGTCAGCCACACTGCTCGAAAGAGTTCGAATCACGTAGTTTACCAAGAGCCCGATGGATTAATCAGAAGGCCGCAAATAAGCACAAGAATTTACAGACCGCGCCATGTGGTAGTTTTTGGAATGAAGAACGTAGATTCGAGAGTGATTGGATTTTTTTTATCGACTTAAATAATTTGAAGAAATGTGACAAAATTCAGAAAATTCCATCTTATATGTACGCTTATTTTTGTAAATCTGCAAATGGTATCCGTGAACATCACCACCCCCGACTGGGATGAAGCACCTATCGAGCAACCACCCGAGTTACTTTGCCCCTGTCTACCTCTGCATTTTGAGTCGCTCGTGAACCAATGTGGAAAAGAGCAAAACTCCGAACCCAAAGCTGCTCGCCAGTCCGCCTGGGCTTGACCGGTTCTAGCCGCAGCGAGCTAGGTTGCCACTCGGTGGCGCAGACAGCAGTCGCACGGGGGCCCATAGCAGCGCCCGCAATCAACATATATCAAATTACCGATTTTTTATGATTGATTGTTTAGAATTTCGAACGCGTCAACTGCTAAGGTCATTAGCCCCGTAAGTGACTAATCGAATAAAACTAATCAGATCAGAACTGATAGGGGTACTTTAAAATTCAAACTGACTAAAAACTAATTACCTAAAACTGGTCTGTACTGGACGAAATTCCTTGAAAGGGAAACTTACTAATTTACCGTCATTTGAGCTATTTTATTCAACTGAGCCCGCAGTCACCATAGAGTTGAACTAAGATGCCATCATGCTGACGAGAAAGCTGGGTGCTGAATTAAAAAAATAAAACTATACAACCAGATTTTTCGTTTTCTAATTTCTTATTACACCTACTCGAAGTGTTCCCCCAAAGCTTGTAACTCAAAAACACTCAACTCACTGAAATTACATAATTTAGTTTTGACAGACAAATCAAAGTTTTATGTAGAAAAATATCGTTTGCTCCTGTTTCAAAATACACATCTCGGAACCTGTTGATTAGTATGCCTCATAGGAGGCGCTCGTGCCTTCCATTGCTGGAACCTAATTCCGATTCCCGGCTAATCCACGTGGAATTTGTGGACGGCAAAGATGTTTTTGAAAAATTGTCTCGAGATTTGTTCATTTCTTCCCCTCTCACTTCATCATTTATCCATCATCACAACCATCATTACCACTATTACACACTAGATTAGATCGTTAGTCGTGATCCTCAACGACCCTCACCAGTTAAAGGGCTCCTAAATTCCAATAAACATCGAAGAAAATATTACTAGACTGACCTCACCTCTCTTTTCAACTGCATTACAACTTTCTGACGATTTAGCGAACTCACTCGTTGTCCATAAGCACGTTGTCTTTCCATGCGATCCAACTGTAGAATGAAGAACGAAAAATAATTATTTCTAAGGAAATAATCTTTGTATGAATAATTTTGTTTGAATAACTATAAAGTATATCTTCAAGAAATTTTATTGAAATCAAAATGTTCTAAACCTAGTCAAATTTGATTCGAACTCCCCAAAAAAACTCACATCCAGATTGTCATACTGAGCCTCGCCTGTATTTAAGTGCTCATTCTAAAGTCCTCAGTTCTTCACTGGATCTCTATAAATACACATGTGTTTCTCAGTTGCTTCTTTAGCAGCGTATGATTTTTTCAGTACCAAGAAAAGTGTGTTTAATAGAAATTATATACACATTTTGTAGAAGTTAGTACACCATGTAACTGGGTTCATATTGTCATCAAACAAATAAGGTACTGGAAGATTTGTTTTAAATCACATGAAAGGTGAAACTGTCATTGAAAGTATTAATCATGAGATTTGTGAGTCCATGAATTTCAACCAGTCATTCCATTTGTTCAAGGAAAGGAACCGACTTGCTTTGGGAATTGATGAATTTTCAAAAGACGCTAAAAAAAATATGAGTGTTTGCTGCCTTGCAAAGATTCAGGAGGTTCACGCTTTTAAGTAAAAAGTCCGCAGACTCTCAGAAAATGAAAAATGGCGAAACAAATAAAATTACAGGAGAAAAGGTTGTGGGAAGAGAGTGGAAAAATCGAATTAAGGAGATAGATTGTAATACCAATATAACATTAAAATTACAAAATATAATGAAATATAATTGTACTTCCATGACTCATATTCATAATCTTCATTTTTCATTGAATACTCATTTGTTAACAAACTATAACAAAAATCTTTAATCAAAATACATTTCTATAATGTATTAACTAAATGATATGTCATCAAAAGGTTCAGCGTATCCCAGGTACAAGGTCTCTTGCATTAATTTCTACTAATCCTGCGATCAAGCTTCGTCTTATCTCTGGTGTAGCTTTAAACTTATAATACATTTTGGCATAGTCGCATAATGATTTTACTATTGATTCAGTTAGATGGATGCATTATAAATTCATCCCCCAACCCACTCGCCGAATCTAAAAAATATCTTAGACTTGTAGTGAGACAAGAATTGCCCATCTTCTCATTTTTTTACCATTATTGGACACCTCTACTGGACATCGATCCCTTGTATTATCGCGGCGAACCGTCCACTCGAGACATTAGTCAAAGAGTTCAAACAGCGCTAGACCTGTCGAATTTATTACAGAGTACTGAAACAACACTCGTTTTGTATTTACAACTCACCTTATCGCGACAAGCTTCTAGATCTGGACCCAGAGTTCCCAATCTGGGGACCGGTAACCTTCGATAATCTGCAATGCTATAAGGCACGTAGTTTTTTCCTTTTTTCGAATCTTTTGTAACAGTGGATGGATTTGGTCCTACAAGATTAGTTGGACTGATTGATGACTCTTCA
Organism: Acheta domesticus; assembly: GCA_031308135.1. NCBI lineage: Eukaryota > Metazoa > Arthropoda > Insecta > Orthoptera > Gryllidae > Acheta > Acheta domesticus. The sequence goes on from JAHLJT010002406.1 coordinate 53,200,955, forward strand.
AACAACATTGAACCAATAGTTTCCGAATTTGTAATAATATAGCACGTACTACTTTCTAAAGTTTCAAGGTTTTTTTCAGTATTCTCCTTCACTTCATTTCGAAATTCTTCTAAAATCTTGTTTGTCTTTTCTTGACGATTCACTTTCACTTCTTTTTCACTTTCATCTACAATAGTTGTCAGAGACATGGTTCCATTGGCTTTCAGGGAACCGAACTTGTTTTGACGATATTGACCGAGATATGATATTTTCGGTTTTTCCGGTGGCACCCAAGTAGAAATGTCCATACGCCGTGGCCTTACATGATGAGAGTACCCTGATTTCTGAGAGTGTAGAGACAAGTACGTTCGACTAGCTTCTATTCCTGTATCACCACAAGTATTTCCTATTTTCATGTTTCTTACGCAGTCATGTAAGTCATCCACAGTAGTTCGTAGACTCCTGGTTTCCTCACTACGTTTAGAACGTTCATTTTCTACGTCTTTCAACCATTCATTGATACGACGGTTTTTATCATACTCTGTAGATAGTAGAGAGCGTGTAGTATATACGGACCTTCGCAAGAGAATGGGAATTCTCGAAGTTTGTTTACGTTTATGTCTTCTCGAAACACTGCTACAAACTGTGGTTACATTGGCAGGTGTTGAGTATGATGGGAAGTTTGTAGTATCGTTTAATTCAATGTTTGTTTTAAACTGAAAAGTATTTTCTTTACAGTTGGTTTCTGAACTATTGGCCTGAATTTGAAGCTCATCGTTGTCCATTTGCGGGATATGTAATTCTTCAAAATTTTCTTCCTCCAGAGAATCGAAAAAGCTACTTTCGGACATAATTTCAACTCTATTTTCCATTTGATCCATGTTGATGTATCACTACTTCACATAATGAAAACACTGTGCAGAAATGAATTTTGTAACTCCGTGATGTATAACTTCCCAAATGCTCTAAACTTTTACTAACCAATGTGTAACATCATAAAATCCAGTCGAGCTTCAAAGGCACCAATTTTTTCATTAACTTTCTTGAACTGTTTTCTGACAGTTTGCATCAGTACTGCAGCGCACCATTCGAGTTTCAATTCATGTGTACTGTGACGTGATAATTGTTAAGAATTCTTTTGTTTACGAGAAGATTGCTGCATTCATGATAGAAGAATTATATAAATTGACTTAATACACAGCACATGCGCAGTAAATCCAAATAATCGCAACCGTTTCAAATGATTTCAACAATCGCTAAGCTAAGTGGTGTGGTGTAAGTGGTGTAAGCTATCAAAGCTAAGTGGTGTGGAAAGTAACTGAACTGAGTTAAATGCTTTGATTTTGTACAAAGTTTAGAATTAATACACAATTGAAAGAATTAGAATTATATTAATGTTCATGTATATTGTACGCTGAACAAGAAGAATTTCGTAGAAATTAGTGAAAGCAAAAATTATCGTAAAAATGAGTGAATGCATATTAAAGATTATAATTGTTGTTAAGTGAATAATTGTTATATTTTATTAGTTATTTCGTAGCATTTTTGTTGAAATTAATATACCAACTATACTATTTAATTTATTAATTTATAACTGTCGTGATCCTGATTTTTTTTCATTTAAAAGAGACTTCATTCTTTAGTTATTATTTAAATATGTTATTGTTATATTAACTGTTATAATTTTCTTTATTAGCATTACAACGTCAGTATTCATTGTCTTTGGTGAAATTGTTTACAATTAATGAATTTAGAAAAACCTTTTTTCCAAGATAGTTGTGCACAGTGAATCTGAGCTCTATATACTTGCTCTGTATTACAGGTTATGTACATTGTTTCTTCTCTTGTACAACCAAAAAGACAGAATTTGTATTAACTTCGCAATGTGGTCAAAAGAGAGTAGTTATTTTTACTGTCTCGCATACTGTTCACGCAGTATAGAGAATTCTATGGGAAAATGGTGATTTGTAACATTCAAAAATTACAAAATTGATGAATGAGCTTTTCTCTTTCTCATATACGTACGTATATACTGAGTAATATAATACAAAGTGTAGAGAATGTTATGTAATGCTGCGGAAAATCACATTCATGATTTCAACGGAAATACACGTTTTGGGGTCCCCTGATTCAGAAAAAGTTTTTTTTTTAACGTCTATCCGTCAGTGCCTAGCGTCTAAACTGCTAGTTGCAATTGTGCCAAAGCGGATATTCCCCAGTAAATCTCAAGTGACAACGACAATCTGAAGTTCTTCCCGAAGTTTGCTGTGACATTTTTTCAAAGTATCTTACAAACTTGACAATAGTTAACTTTGACACCATCACACACTTAATATGTTGCAATTTGAACACTTAAAACACGTTTAATATAATTTATTAAGCACAGTACATGTACACTCACCACCAAACGTGTAAGGGTCATTCCATATTAAATCAACACAGTCATTTTACATCACCTTCTCAGATTCATATGAAATTTGACACATAGGTGGTATGAATGAAGAATAAGAAAACTACAAATTTTGAGTAAAATATTTCCACCCGTTTGTGAAATACAGCCATGTAAAATTTTGCAAAATTTAGTTCCCGAAAATTTTTAAATTGATGTAGAACCTCACCAAATTACAATAGAGAGCTGAAACAGGTGTCATTTTTCAGCTTTCTTTATGGCCTTTTATATGGTATACAACTCAATAGGGGTTCCGTTCAAAACTTTTTTCAAATTTGAATTTAAAATTTTGATTTTGAGTTTTTTCAAAATGCTCATCTTCAAAAAAATTGAAAAAATTCTAAAATAATCCTTATATGTTTCCAAACAGATGGTGCAAGTTTAAAAATGGGACTGCAATGAGTTCATATGGTAATATTTACTTAAAATGAACAATATTTACTTACTCTAGATTTTACTGATTTAAAATGCATTTTATTTCAAATTATAAGCCCTAATATATACAAATTATTAATTTAGTGTTTTTTGTTGGCGAGTGTGTTGTGTCTTATTGTTATGATTATCAGTATTATTATTATTATTCCTCCATATCACGACTACAGATGTTATGAGTCGGCTGAGTCGGTCGAATCTACTCCAGGTTGCAACCAGCTACCTAAGGAGCAGATCTAGGGACTGTCGGTGCCTCTACAATACTTTGCGCAAAATGTGAGCTGTGCCAAATAAAGCGATTTTTTGCACTTCCCAGTCTTTTGAATTACCTGAAAGTTTAGCCAAGTTCTTACACAAATTTTGCGGAACAAATCCCAGAGCTCCGATAACTATCGGTACGACCTGTGCTTTTACGCTCCACATTCGGCTGATCTCAATTTCCAAACTCTTATATTTAAGACGTTTCTCTGCCTCCTTGGTTACGACATTTTGATCGCAAGGCACAGCAACATTCACAAGTAGACACGATTTTTTCTCTTAATCCCGGATAACAATATCCGGTTTGTTTGCTGCTATTGTGCGATCCGTTTGAATTTGTTGGTCGTACAATATTGTACACAATCCAACCGATGCCACCGGTTTTGGTGAGTGTTCGTACCACTTGGGGCATGTCTTTGGAACTTCGAGGGCGGTACAGATCTGCCAGTGGAGGTAACTACACACCCTGTCGTGTCTTTTTAAGTATTCGGTCTTTGCTAGAATTGGACAAGCTGAGACAATGTGATCAATGGTTTCTACTTGCTCCGGGCAAATTCGGCATTTGTCATCTTGGGAAATTTTGAGAACCGCTTTATCATAATGTCGTGTTCTCAACGCCTGATCTTGAGCAGCTACTAGAACTGCTTCCGATTCTGGCTTCATCCTTCCCCTTTTAAGCCACATAAATGATTGATCTTTATTGATCTGCACCTTGTCCATTCTTTTTAGATATTGTCCATGGAGGGGTTTGTCCCTCCATGACTTCTTTAACATTTTTTGTCTCACATTTCATGTTTAGTAGTTCCAAAAGTTCAGTCTCTGTATTATTTGACGTGTCTTGCATAGTTTTCTTTGCAATGCTTTTTGCTACACTAACAATGCCTCTGTTTCCCATTTTTCGGTCAGATTTCATGACCTGCCTCATTAGAGGGTCATCTTGATGACTGACTACATATTTTCCCATTCCAACTATTGCATTGTGCCAGGAGGCTTCAATTTGTCTGAGGCCTCTTCCTCCTTCCTTACGTGACACATAAAGTCTATGTACATCAGCTCGTGGGTGGGCGACATGATGCATTGTTAGCAGTTTTCTGGTTATTCGATCCATGATGCGGATTTCTTGCTCAGTCCAGTCCACTAGTCCGGAACTGTACTCAACTACAGGCACCGCCAGACTACCAATTGCAGATATTTTATTCCTGGAGTTCAGAGCAGACTGCAGGATAAGTCTCACTCTTCTGTAATACTCCTTGCGAATTCTCTCTTTCATTGTGTTGTTCGAGATGGTTTCACATTCTTCAATGCCCAGATATTTTGTAAGGTTTACCTGGCTCAATATCTTGTATCACAGCGTGCATATCAATTTCAATGCTCTCTGACGTTGTCAGTTTGCCTCTTCTTAAATTGATTTTTGCACATTTGTCAAGACCAAACTTCATACAGATGTCATTGCTAAAGTCATTCACGACAGACAGCATTTGGGAGAGAATCGCTTCATTCTTAGCAAACACTTTCAGATCATCCATGTAAAACAAATGTGATACTGGCCTTTCATCACCATGGAGCTTGTAACCAAAGTCAGCTTGCGACAACTGTCTAGATAGTGGGATCAAACTAATGCAAAACAGTAGAGGGGATAGTGAATCTCCTTGAAAAATACCCCTGTTGATCTGAATACTTCTGGTTTCTACTGCTTCCTTTCTGCTCTGTATTAGTAACCTGGTACTCCACGACTTCATGCTAGCCTTGCAAAATTCAATAAGTCTAGGATGAAATCGATAGATCTCCAGGGTTTTCAAAATCCAATCGTGTGGTACATTATCAAAGGCTTTTTGGTAGTCAATCCAAGCCATGCTCAAATTACGTTTTCATTTCTTTACATCATTCAAGATGACTTTATTCAGTAGCAAGATTTCCTTACAGCCATAAGAACCTTTACGACATCCTTTTTGTTCAACTGGCATTAGATGATTCTTATCTAGATGTCTGTACATTTTGTCAGCTATGGCTGAAGTTATAACTTTGTACAGTACTGGCACACAAGCGATTGGCCTGTAGTTCTTCGCCAAAGAGCTGTCTCCCTCTTTGGGTAGCAGATACGTGATGCCGCGTGTGAGCCATTCCGGGAGTTCCTTTGGATTTTCTAAAATTTTATTAATAGCCTTTGCCAGATGCGGATGTAATGATGTTAATCTCTTAATCCAATAAATCTGGAGCTTATCGATCCCGGGGGATTTCCAGTTTCCCATGTTCTTAATTGCTTGGAAAAGGTCCTCTTCCAAGAATTCGTGAACATCTTCCACTGTTTCCACAAGTTCATTTGCAGCATCAACTTCAGATTGAAGCCAAGATGCATCTTTGTTGTAGGATCTGCTCTCTTCCCAGATTGCTGCCCAAAATGCCTCGACATCATCTTTTGAATGAGTAACAGCATTGCCATTCGGTTTCTGAATCAGATTGCGATAGAATTTCTTCGCGTCTGTTTCAAACAACCGATTCTGCACACGGAAATCTATTCTGCGTTTGTAACGTCTAATTCGTTGAGCCCATGCTTGAATTTTCTCTTTTAGCTTCTCAACTACCATTAGCCTGCTGGTGTCATTTTCAATTTGGTATTTTTGTTCAACATTGAATATTTTTCGTTGAACTTTAGGGGTGTGCCTTGATTTAGATGATGCCTCTGCTAAGAGTGATATTTCGCGCCGAGTGTCGGCTATCCGTTTCATAATTCTGTTCATCCATGGGGGTACAGAGCTGTTTACTCTGTTTTGCTGTCGGCCGTCGGTGTTCTTGGTTGGCCCCAAAATTATCTGAGATACTAGATATCCAGTTGCATATATGATGTGATTGATTTCAGTAATATCTAGATCTCTGCCTGGAGTCTCTACCACCTCATTTAAGACGGAATTCACTGTTTCTATCACTCTTTTAGCTTTGGCATTTTCGTATATTCTCCTCAACGGTTTGCGAGATTCAAACGGAAGTTGACTAACTCTATCTCGCGCCGAAGGAGATTTCGCATCATGTCCTTATCGTGTGATTCATTGCCAGATGAATTTTCACCACTGACGTGTGTTTCACTGGAAAGAGATGAACCTTATACGGGATCATCATTTTCTAGTTCTACATGTTCGTCATGTGGATAGTTCGAGCGAAGTACATACTCCGCATTTCTCTCAATGTCAGCAAGTTGTTCTGCTGTGAATTTTCCACTGCTGAGTATGTAGCGACGTTGACTGGCAAGCTTCTTTGAGTCTAGGGTAGGTCTCATATCTGGGTTCCGCTCTCTCCATACCTTGAAGACTTCTATTTCTGAGCCCCCATTTTTCGCTTTTGCATAGTAGAAGCACCACATCACCTCCTTTAATTCATCCCGGGTCCATCTCTGACGATGGCTTCAAGCTACTGCCGGCTCTGGGTCCCTGGGACTAACATCCGTGGGATGGCCAGACGTCGACAAGGTGACATTAGCTCGGTTTCTGAGCAGGTATGGGACATTGGTGGAACAAGGCACGTTAAGATTCATTACATTTCTTGTTCTATCCATTTTGCTCATTGGTTTGAATTGAAGATTCGCGGGACGCAAGTTCGAGTTCACAGATCACACTTAACCCTCGGGTTGTTTCCTGCCATCCGTTACTGCGACCCACAGTGGCCTCGGGGCTTCCCCCCGCAGGGCCCAGCAAGGGGTCCCTCCGATCGCCAGTCGGCATTACTAAACCCTACGGGATTTTCACTGACTGCTGAAGGCAGCCTCCTTCGCTGGCTAATGCAAGGTTCGGGCCTACACTCTAATCAGTGGCCTGGTGTGCCAACCCAGTTTCTCTCCTGTACCCTCTATGGGCCGACAACAGGAAGTTCAAAGGTTCATGACCCTTCCCTCTCTACTTACTTCCCACTCTCCTCAAAATGGAGTACTTCTTCGTCTGACCCCTCACCTTCAACCTATTCAGCAAGGGAGGCCCTACCGGTAGCTAGGCTACCACTGACATAGCTTTAAGGCTCATGGGGGTACTCAAGCTCCACCACCAACTGCAAGGTCGTGTACTCCCTAGGTGGGTTATTATTATTATTATTATTATTATTATTATTATTATTATTCCACTACATCACGACTAAAAATGTTATGAGTCGTCTGAATATAAAATCTACTCCAGGTTGCAACCAGCTACCTAAGGAGTTGATATAGGGACTGTCGGTGCCTCTACAATACTTTGCGCAAAATGTGGGCTGCTCCAAATAAAGCAATTTCTTGCACTTCCCAGTCTTTTGAATTACCTGGGAGTTTAGACAAGTTCTTACACAAATTTTGCGGAACAAATCCCAGAGCTCCGATAAATATCGATACGATCTGTGCTTTTACGCCCCACATTCGGCTGATCTCGATTGCCAAACACTTGTATTTAAGACGTTTCTCTGCCTCCTTGGTAACGACGTTTTGATCGCAAGATAGAGCCACATCGACAAGTAAACACGATTTTTTCTCCAAATCCCGGATAACTATATCCCGTTTGTTTGCCGCTATCGTGCTATCAGTTTGATTTTGTTGGTCGAACAATATCGTACACAATCCAACTGACGTCACCGGTTTTGATGAGTGTTCAGACCACTTGGGTCATGTGTTTGGAACTTCGAGGGCGGTACAGATCTGCCAGGGGAGGTAGCTTCACACCCTGTCATGTCTTTTCAGTAATTTGGTGTTTGCTAGGATTAGACAAGCTGAGGAAATATGATCAATGGCTTCTACTTGCTCCTGGCAAATGCGGCATTTGTCATCTTGAGATTATGCCACTGATTGTGCCTTTTTCATTAATGGCATTTTGCAAACTTTTGGGCCTTATTAACCCTTTGCATGATGCTGAATAACCAGCTGACGCTGCTCAGAGTTGGTGCTTTTTCCTCACCGATTCATTTCGCTTAAATGTTTAGGTTCCCAGTATCTGGGTCATCAACTAAAAGGTGACCGTAATTTGTTTTATTTTTGGTGATAGGTTCAGTTATATTCATTTCCTTTCGATATGCACAGTCAGTAAAAATATGCAATTGCAGGACGTTCCGCGGTCTAATAATAATAATAATAATAATAAAAATAATAATAATAATAATAATGATAATCATAACAATAAGACACAACACACTCGCCTACAAAAAACACTAAATTAATAATTTGTAGAGGAGAAGGTGGTAATATGAGCCCCCATTTTTGTTTGGACTCAAAAAAAAATTAAATCCCTATTGTTTTTAAAACTATGGAAACTTACACTTCAACATTTTTGTAATCTGCATGCAAAATATTAACTTTCTTAACTGTTTAGAAAGTTGCTAGAAATCAATAATTCTCAAGAAGTCATATTTCGAAAAAAAAAGGTTGTGTGCTGGTATTATGAGCCCCATTAATATATTATTGAAATACTTGAGGTTAAAGAAACTATTTACATATTTACAAATACAAATGCTATTTTATTACTTACAAATACTTACAATGAGATGAAAATGTATAGAAATATTTATTTCATTTACAAAAATCACAAATGTAAGTGTCCTTTTCAGCCCCAGCACAGTCATTGTGAGCCCACATTTCGCACATAAGACACTGGACCCACAGTTCCCCGCGGTGGTCGGCTGAAAATAGTCCATCACAAAACATACAAGAGGTCTGGTCATCACCAGGGCTTTCAACCCCCACCTGTGTTTCCAAAACAGAGTCTCCTGACGTTATAGAATAGTCAGATTCTTCTGATTCCTCACCTTGAAGAAGTTTCCGCTTAAAAGGCTCTTCATGTACGGTTTTTGTCCCCTTATGAAACTGTTTCGTGCTTCTCGTCTTTTCATTTTTCCTTTTTTTATGGGCAGACATCTGTCTTTTTTCTCCAGCCGCCATCAGAGCATCCTTGTAAGGAGATGACGTGATAAGGGCTGCCTTTGAAGGTTTTGGGCCTTTGTTTGATATCCTTTTCTTTGGTTTTGGAACAAGCCAGATATCTTTTGGTGATACAGTGGATGTAGAATTTTTCTGATTTCTTTCATTAAGTCCTGAAGGACCCGCCAGTTCTAAGTCTTCAGCAGATGGGCCATTTCCAGATTCAACACAGCTCAAATGTGAAACTGACACAGATGGGTTTAGATTGTCCTTCTTTGGGCTTTGATTGTTCTCTTATGGGGTTTTGTTGCCTTCCTGGGAGATTTTTGATCCAACGTTTTGCCCTGCTTGAGGAATAAATGTGTGTTCATGTTTTGTCTTTTTTGCTTTTACCAGGGTTTTCAAATTTAGTTTCTCTGCAGAGGATGGGGCAAAATCTACAGCAGAAAAGACGTTCCTGTTGCATGGATATAATCCTGTGACTTTAAACCCATTCACAGCAATTGCTCCGGTCTGGCAATTCAAATAAGCTTGACTCAACAATTCAGCAATATCGTAGGGTCCGACACATCTCTCACTATGGCGCATCCATTGCCGTATACTTTCACTGTACTTATGTTTTAAAGTCCCAATAAATGTTTTGTCCAGAGGTTGCAACTTATGGGATGTATGTGGAGGCAAACTTACAATAGAAATGAAATTTTCTCTTGCAAGATTCACAACATCTAAATTTTTTGTGTGAGAGTTATGGCCATCCAGAAGAAGGAGTATTGGATCATCTTTTGAGGGCTTAGCTTTATCAATAAAATGCTTTAGCCAGTCAGTGAAAATGTTTGATTGCATCCACCCAGATGGGTGACACCTTCCAATTGCTCCCGGAGGAGCACCCTTCATCAGAAGCTCGGTCATATTTTTCCTTGGAAAAATGAACATGGGAGGTATGAAAGTTCCACCTGCACTTATGCAGCAGATCACTGTAACCAGAGAGCCTCGTTCGGCAGAACTTAGTGCTCCCACTTGCCTTTTGCCCCTTAAACGAATCACTCGTGAAATTTTGCTTTGCACCACGGAGATGCCTGTCTCGTCGACATTAAATACCCTATCTGGTGGGTATTTGTGCTTGGCATACTCGGCTTCTAAGATATTGAAGAAATTGTCCACTGCTTCTTTGTTAAAGCCTTTTGCTCTGGAAAATGATGTCGCAGTAGGTTTTAAAACAGCTAATACATGCCTGTGACAATTCATAAAATGGTCAAACCAAGCCCTACCAGCTAATCCATTTTGTGTGAACAGGTGTTTAATACTGTTTCTTTCACGAAGTTGATACGCTACCCTGCGATCTTTTCTGGTAAGACCGTAGAATTTGCTTTCCATGACAAGCAAGTACTCGACTAGTTCTTTTTCCAGCTCATCCCCTAGAATAGGTTTTCGTCCTAATTTGGTTGAAGCTGCTTCTTCTGGGGACTTGTCAACACGAACAAGCCTTTGAAGAGTAGGTCTTGGAACGAGAAACATTTTGGAAGCCTTTTTCAAACCCATTTCTTTGCTCCTAACTGCCTTAATCGCTTTAACCATGTCTTCAGTATTCCAGTTTTTCCTTTTCGCTTTTGATTTCGGCCCTAGTACCTTTCGTGGCATCTAAAACAAAAAAGTACAAGTTGTAGTGTATGTAATATGAGCCCCTTCAAATTTGGGGCTCATATTATTATTATTATTATTATTATTATTATTATTATTATTATTATTATTTTACCTAATCCTGTTGCTTTCCTATATTTTAATGCTTTAATGACTCCAGTTACTTCTTCTATTGAGATTTTGTTCAAACCATGTATACTAATTTGGAGAGGTACTTCTTCTGGAGAATCCTCATTCAACAAGCTTTTTGTAGTGATCTGTCCATACTTCACCAGGTCTCTCTGATCATTGCACAGTGTTTTCAGGGCTTAGTATGCAAAGGTTTGTCGGTTGTGCAAGTCATCTTCAATATTTGAGATTTCTCTGTTCATATTTTAAGGGCTTTCTTTTCCCTACATTTCTTCTTTGTGCCAAGGACTTCATAGGGTATTTTATGAAAAGCTTAACAAAAATTTGGAGCCATTCTTCAGAAAATGGCGTTTCAGCCATACTGTATTTTCGAAATTTGAAGCTCTTTTTCACGTAAAATTTTTGAGTTTTCGAAAAACTTCATTCCAAGTCATTTGAAGAACTTTAACTCACAAATACAATAGTGTTTTCAAATGGCTGGAAATATGCATGTTAACGGTGTGAGAGATCTTTCAAAAAATTACATTTGTGTAATATTTGCAAAACCAAAAAAGTATCCCAAAATGAAATTTATGTCATATTAAAGAGTGCAATTAGCACTATCCGTTCGAAAAGTTTGATGAAAAAATTTGGAGCCATTTACGAGAAAACAGTGTTTGAGCGTTTCTGAAAATGCGGAATTTTGAGCTCATTTACACAGAAAACGGTTTGGTTCTCGAGAAACTTTACTTGATATTATTTTAAGATATTATTGATAATTATTTAAACATGTACTCGTAAACATAATACTGTGAACAAATTGCCGCTAATGTAAACATTACCGATGTGAGAGAAGTCACAAAAATTACATTTTTTTAATTTTTGGAAAAACAAGAGAATAGAGCAATATGGAGTTTATGTCATCTCATAGAGTACATTTAGCGCTATCCCTACCAAAAGTTTAAAGAAAAAATTTGGAGCCATGTATAAGAAAATCTTGTTTTTGTAATTTTTTTAAAATTGCTTATATTGCACGCAATATTGCGTGAAAAGTACTAAAATTTTCAAAAAAATGTGCATGACTTCAATGAAACAACTCACTATGTAGAATAAATTGTATTTGGAGGAAGACTCTCTATCTTGAATTTTGTAGTTGTAGGAAGGCGCCGAAAAAACTTCAAACTTTCGCAATTTTCGAAAATTCAGAGTAAACCGTGAAAATCGGACGTATGCCACCTTAAGAAGTGTATTTTACTCTAATCTTGCAAGAAATTTAAAGAAAAAAATTGGAGCTATTTTTGAGAAAAGTTTGAAAACTTCCGGGGAGCTTCATGTAAAGTACCCCCAAATTTTGAAGAAAGTTTTTCAAAATTGCGGCACCTTGAGGGGAACCAGATCGACCGGGGAATATTTATTTTGGAAGGAATCATACCAATGGTATAGGTGCTAGTGTTGTTCACAGATTGACGGACGTTTTGAAAAACACCACTTTTTCGGTATCAGATGACCCCAAAACGTGTATTTCCGTTAAAATTTCGAAATCGTAGTAAAATTTCGAATACGTAGTGTAGGAAAAGTTATCTAATGCTTCGGAATATCGATTTCGAAATTTTTTCATCCAACTTTTCGGACGGATAGTGCTAATTGCACTCTTTAATATGACATAAATTTCATTTTGGGATACTTTTTTGGTTTTGCAAATATTACACAAATGTAATTTTTTGAAAGATCTCTCACACCGTTAACATGCATATTTCCCGCCATTTGAAAACACTATTGTATTTGTGAGTTAAAGTTCTTCAAATGACTTGGAATGAAGTTTTTCGAAAACTCAAAAATTTTACGTGAAAAAGAGCTTCAAATTTCGAAAATACAGTATGGCTGAAACGCCATTTTCTGAAGAATGGCTCCAAATTTTTGTTAAGCTTTTCATAAAATACCCTATGAAGTCCTTGGCACAAAGAAGAAATGTAAGGAAAAGAAAGCCCTTAAAATATGAACAGAGAAATCTCAAATATTGAAGATGACTTGCACAACCGACAAACCTTTGCATACTAAGCCCTGAAAACACTGTGCAATGATCAGAGAGACCTGGTGAAGTATGGACAGATCACTACAAAAAGCTTGTTGAATGAGGATTCTCCAGAAGAAGTACCTCTCCAAATTAGTATACATGGTATGAACAAAATCTCAATGGAAGAAGTAACTGGAGTCATTAAAGCATTAAAATATAGGAAAGCAACAGGATTAGGTAAAATAATAATAATAATAATAATAATAATAATAATAATAATAATAATGATAATAATAATAATCCCCCTCGGGGGGATGCCCCGAGGCCACTGTGGGTCGCAGTAACGGATGCCAGGAAACAACCCGAGGGTTAAGTGTGATCTGTGAACTCGAACTTGCGTCCCGCGAGTCTTCAATTCAAACCAATGAGCAAAATGGATAGAACAAGCAATGTAATGAATCTTAACGTGCCTTGTTCTACCAATGTCCCATACCTGCTCAGAAACCGAGCTAATGTCACCTTGTCGACGTCTGGCCATCCCACGGATGCTAGTCCCAGGGACCCAGAGCCGGCAGTAGCTCGAAGCCATCGTCAGAGATGGACCAGGGATGAATTAAAGGAGGTGATGTGGTGCTTTTACTACGCAAAAGCGAAAAATGGGGGCTCTGAAATAGAAGTTTTCAAGGTATGGAGAGAGCGGAACCCAGATATGAGACCTACCCTAGACTCAAAGAAGCTTGCCAGTCAACGACGATACATACTCAGCAGTGGAAAATTCACAGCAGATCAACTTGCTGACATTGAGAGAAATGCGGAATATGTACATCGCTCGAACAATCCACATGACGAACATGTAGAACTTGAAAATGATGATCCCGTGGAAGGTTCATCGCTTTCCAGTGAAACACACGTCAGTGGTGAAAACTCATCTGGCAATGAATTACACGATAAGGACATGATGCGAAATCTCCTTCGGCGCGAGATAGAAAGAGTTAGTCAACTTCCGTTTGAATCTCGCGAACCGTTGAGGAGAATATACGAAAATGCCAAAGCTAAAAGAGTGATAGAAACAGTTAATTCTGTCTTAAATGAGGTGGTGGAGACCCCAGGCAGAGATCTAGATATTACTGAAATCAATCACATCATATATGCAACTGGATATCTAGTATCTCAGATAATTTTGGGGCCAGCCAAGAACACCGACGGCCGACACCAAAACAGAGTAAACAGCTCTGTACCCCCATGGATGAAAAGAATTATGAAACGGATAGCCGACACCCGGCGTGAAATATCATTCTTAGCTGAGGCATCTTCTAAATCAACGCACACCTCTAAAGTTCAACGAAAAATATTCAATGTTGAACAAAAATACCAAATTGAAAATGACACAACAAGGCTAATGGTAGTTGAGAAGCTAAAAGAGAAAATTCAAGCATGGGCTCAACGAATAAGAAGGTACAAACGTAGAATAGATTTCCGTGTACAGAACCGGTTGTTTGAAACAGACGCGAAGAGATTCTATCGCAATCTGACTCAAAAACCGAATGGCAAAGCTGTTACTCCTTCAAAAGATGACGTCGAAGCATTTTGGGCAGGAATCTGGGAAGAGAGCAGATCCTACAACAAAGACGCATCTTGGCTTCAATCTGAAGTTGATGCTGCCGATGAACTTGTAGAAACAGTGGAAGATGTTCACCAATTCTCGGAAGAGGACCTCTTCCAAGCAATTAAGAACATGTGAAACTGGAAGTCCCCCGGGATTGATAAGATCCAGATTTATTGGATTAAGAAATTAACAGCAATACATTCTTATCTAGCAAAGGCTGTTAATAAAATTTTTGAAAACCCAAAGGAAATCCCGGAATGGCTCACACGCGGCATCACGTATTTGCTACCCAAAGCGGGAGACAGCTCTTTGGCGAAGAACTACAGGCCAATTACTTGTCTGCCAGTACTGTACAAAGTTATAACTTCAGCTATAGCTGACAAAATGTATAGACATCTAGATAAGAATCATCTAATGCCAGCTGAACAAAAAGGATGTCGTAAAGGCTCTTATGGGTGTAAGGAAATCTTGCTACTGAATAAAGTCATCTTGAATGATGTAAAGAAACGCAAACGTAATTTGAGCATGGCTTGGATTGACTACCAAAAGGCCTTTGATAGTGTACCACACGATTGGATTTTGAAGACCCTGGAGATCTATCGATTTCATCCTAGACTTGTTGAGTTTTGCAAGGCTAGTATGAAGTCGTGGAGTACCAGGTTACTAATCCACAGCGGAAAGGAAGCAGTAGAAACCAGAAGTATTCAGATTAACAGGGGTATTTTTCAAGGAGATTCACTATCCCCTCTGCTGTTTTGCATTAGTTTGATCCCACTATTGAGACAGTTGTCGCAAGCTGACTTTGGTTTTAAGCTCCATGGTGATGAAAGGCCAGTATCACATTTGTTTTACATGGATGATCTGAAAGTGTTTGCCAAGAATGAAGCGATTCTCTCCCAAATGCTGTCAGTCGTGAATGACTTTAGCAATGACATCTGCATGAAGTTTGGGCTTGACAAGTGTGCAAAAATCAATTTAAAAAGAGGGAAACTCACAACGTCTGAGAACATTGAAATTGATACGCACACTGTGATTCAAGATCTTGAGCCAGGTAAAACTTACAAATATCTGGGCATTGAAGAATGTGAAACCATCTCGAATGGCAGAATGAAAGAGAGAATTCGTAGGGAGTATTATAGAAGAGTGTGACTGGTCCTGCAGTCCGCTCTGAATTCCAGGAATAAAATATCTGCAATAGGTAGTTTGGCGGTACCTGTAGCCGAATACAGTTTTGGACTAGTGGACTGGACTGAGCAAGAAATTCGCACCATGGATCGAAAAACCAGAAAACTGCTGACAATGCATCATGTTTCCCACCCTCGAGCTGATATACATAGACTTTATGTGTCACGTAAGGAAGGAGGAAGAGGCCTCAGACAAATTGAGGCCTCCTGGCACAACGCAATAGTCGGGTTGGGTAAGTATGTAGTCAGCCATCAAGACGACCCTCTAATGAGGCAGGTCATGAAATCTGACCGAAGAATGGGAAACAGAGGCATTGTTAGTGTAGCAAGAAACATTGCGAAGAAAACTAGGCAAGACACGTCGAATAACACAGACACTGAACTTCTGATGCTGCTAAACATGAAGTGTGAGACACAAAAAATGTTAAAGAAATCGTGGAGAGACAAACCACTCCACGGTCAATACCTAAAAAGAATGGACAAGGTGCAGATCAATAAAGATCAATCATTTATGTGGCTTAAAAGGGGAAGGATGAAGCCAGAATCGGAAGCACTTGTAATAGCTGCCCAAGATCAGGCCTTGAGAACACGACATTATGATAAAGCGGTTCTCAAAATTTCCCAAGATGACAAATGCCGCATTTGCCTGGAGCAAGTAGAAACCATTGATCATATTGTCTCAGCTTGTCCAATCCTAGCAAAGACCGAATACCTTAAAAGACATGACAGGGTGTGTAGCTACCTCCACTGGCAGATCTGTACCGCCCTCGAAGTTCCAAACACATGCCCCAAGTGGTACGAACACTCACCGAAACCGGTGACGTCTGTTGGATTGTGTACGATATTGTACGACCAACAAATTCAAACTGATCGCACGATAGCGGCAAACAAACCGGATATAGTTATCCGAGATTTGGCCAAAAAATCGTGTTTACTTATCGATGTTGCTGTACCTTGCGATCAAAACGTCGTTACCAAGGAGGCAGAGAAACGTCTTAAATACAAGAGTTTGGAAATCGAGATCAGACGAATGTGGGGCGTAAAAGCACAGGTCGTCCCGATAGTTATCGGAGCTCTGGGATTTGTTCCGCAAAATTTGAGTAAGAACTTGTCTAAACTCCCAGGTAATTCAAAAGACTGGGAAGTGCAAGAAATTGCTTTATTTGGAACAGCCCACATTTTGCGTAAAGTATTGTAGAGGCACTGATAGTCACCGAATCTGCTCCTTAGGTAGCTGGTTGCAACCTGGAGTAGATTTTATATTCAGCCGACTCATAAGATCTTTAGTCGTGATGTAATGGAAAAATAATAATAATAATAATAATAATAATAATAATAATAATAATAACAATAATAATTTATTAAGTTACATATACAATTACAATTGTGTATGACGAGTCAAAGTGATGTTTTGGGTGGAGAGAGTGAAGTTACATTACTGTCCAGAAGCAAAACAAGGGGCCATCTCAGCATTTGCTCAAAGGACCAGGGAAACTGGACAAAAACCTGATCAAGATGGGGTCATTAGCCTAGGAATTATCCTACTACAATAGGTCAATAGCCTACTACAATACTTGTTACAGCTAGATTAAGATTTTATACAGTTTATAATTATTTTTAATAGCAAAGTAATTTAACATTTCCAGATTGCTATGTTTAATGTAAAAGTGAAATTTGTTTATGTAATTTTACTGCTACTACTTAACAATCATAAGAATAATCATAATAATAATTCTACTACTAATAATAATAACATATATTGAGTTACTTATACAATTTTAATTGTGTATGACGAGTCAGATATGACATATGCAGGTGCACATGTCAATAATATTAATAACAATAATATAAATAATGATAATAATAATTATTATTATTATAACGATAATAACAATATTATAAAAATAGTATTAGTTGAGAAATGATTTAATAACATTATTGTTAACAGAGCCTAATATATCTGTCAAATTAAGGGTGAAGGAATAGAATTTTGATCAGTCATTCTCCTTCTACATCAATCCACCTGCAATTTAATACAAAAGGAGGCAGGACAGGACAAGCCAGTTCTTTTTTCTTTGCTTCAGCTTGAACAGTCAACATGAAACAGAAAGTCAAATGGGATAAGAATTTTTGTTTATTTATATGTTGTTAAGGGAAGTAGAGTTGTGATTTGTGTATTCCTTCACACTGTATAACATGCTGTTAAGCAGGAAAGCTTTCAATTTACTTTTGAACATACGTATTGTGTTTATGTCTTTAATATCATGGCCTAGCTTGTTGTAAAGTGTAATGCCCTCTATTAGGGTACTTTTTTATAAAGTGTAGTTTCAGAGTGGGGAACATGTAGGTTATTCTTTTGACGACAAAATTTGACGAAATCCTTGTGATGATGATTTGAAAATAAATCCTGTGTTAGAAGTATGGCAAAATGAGATTCTTATGTTTGTTTAACACATGTTGGAAATGGTAAAATACCACAAAATTGCTTACAGTGAAAAGTAATCTCATTATTCAAGAAAATTAATAGAGAAAACAGAATTATAGAGGCATCTGCTAGTTGGATAGTGCATATAAGATATATGATAGAATACTTATTGAACAGCTGAAAATAATTGCAGATTGCTTAATAGGCTAAAATCAACTTGGATTTAAAAAGGGTCATGCCATGATAGGTGCCATATTCACTATCACAGAGATCATAGAAAAATGACATAAATTTAACTTTGAAACTCAGGTGGTTTTTATTGATTTTGAAAAAGGTTTTGAGAGCATAAATAGGGGGAAGTTATGGAGTATACTTACTAGAATAGGTTTACCTTACCATCTTATTAATTTTTATCATAAGTCTGTACCAAAGCACACCCATTGTTATTGATACTGGCAAAAGACTGATATTGATACTGACTAAAGAAATTAAAACAAATAAAGGTGTTAGAATGGGATGTTGTATTTCCCTAACATTGTTCATATTATATCTTGATATTTTTCACAAATGGTGAGAAGTTTTTAACTCAGGAATTCAACGAAACTCTGCTGAAATGAAATAACCTTCTTGTATATGCAAATGATGTGGCTATGATTCAGCAAACTAAAGAAATGCTGCAGAGAGGGATGTATACATTGCAATACATATATGAAAATTATAACCTTAAAATATCTACCAATAAACCGAAAACTGAAGTGATGGCTTTTGATGGAAATTAAACTGTCAGATCAAAAACAGTAATGATTGCGAAGACTATAGAGCAAGTGACCAGTTTTAATTACTTGGAATGTTAAGTATTTTAGATGATGTCACAAACTAAAATGGTTTAAACATGTTTGTGGGACAATTCACAGAACTCTGAAACATAAAACAAGAAAGGAAACCAGACTTAAGTTCTATAAGATGAATGGCTATAAACCAGACTTAAGTTCTATAAGATGGCAGAACAAATATTGTTATGCTGAAGTGAGACCTGGACCCCCTCAACAAGAGAAATAGAGTGAGAGCTGCAGAAATAAGATTTCTTCGAGCTGTTAAAGGGTGTAGCCTACTGTAGATGACAAAATTAGGAGTGAAGAAATATGTAAAGAGTTACAGTTATTTAGTCTTGAGAAAAAGGTCACCAACACTAAAATGAACTGGTGTGGTCATCTGGAGCGAATGAGCAGAATTCTAATTCTTCGACTGGCAAGGGAGTATAATAATAATAAGAAGAAGAAGAAGAAGAAGAAGAATTTATTAAATCACATATACAATTACAATCGTGTATGACGAGTCAAAGTGATGTTTTGGGTGAAGAGAGTGTAGTTACATTACTGTCCAGAAGCAAAACAAGGGGCCATCTCAGCATTTGCTCAAAGGACCAGGGAAACTGGACAAAAGCCTGATCGAGATGGGTCATTAGCCTAGGAATTATCCTACTACAATAAGTCAATAGCCTACTATAATACTTGTTACAGCTAGATTAAGATATTATACAGTATATATTTATTTTTAATAGCAAAATAATTTAACATTTCCAGATTGTAATGTTTAATGTGAAAGTAAAATTCACTTGTTTATGTAATTTTACTGCTATTAATAATAACAATCATAATTATAATACTATTACTAATAATAATAACAACATATATTGAGTCACTTATACAATTTTAATTGTGGATGACTAGTCAGATACGATATATGCAGGTGCACATGTCAATAATAATAATAATAATAATAATAATAATAATAATAATAATAATAATAATAATAATAATAATAATAATAATAGTATTAATAATGGGATAAGTATTTTGGTTTATATGTTGTTAAGGGAAGTAGGGTTGTGATTTGTGTATTCCTTCACACTGTAGAACATGTTGTTAAGCAGGAAAGCTTTCAATTTACTTTTGAATGTATGTATTGTGTTTAAGTCTTTAATATCGCAGCCTAGCTTGTTGTAAAGTGTAATGCCCTCTATTAGGGTACTTTTTTGATAAAGTGTAGTTTCAGAGTGGGGAACATGTAAGTTATCCTTTTGACAAGTGTTGTAGTTGTGTACATCAGAATTTAGAGTAAAAGTGTCTTTGTTTTCCATGAGAATCTTTTTTGTGAATACCACTACTTCAAATATGTACATGCATGGTAGAGGAAGAATCCTTAGTTTATTGAACAGGGGTTTGCAAGACTCCAGCTTATGAGTGCTGGTCATTGTTCGCAGTATTCTTTTTTGGATAATAAATGTGCGAGTGCTTTCAGGGGCATTTCCCCAGAAAATTATTCCGTATTTTAGGTGTGAGTGCACATTTGCAAAATACATTGTCCTAAGTGTCTCAATGTTGGAGTTCGACCTGAGGGTGTATAGTGCATAGCAAGATTTGGTGAGCTTCTTGTTTAGATTTGAGATGTGAGCATCCCATTTTAGGTTTTCTTGGATTGTTAGACCTAGGAAGGTGGTTTCATGAGTTATCGTTACAGGGTTATTATTTATGAATAACTGCTGTGGGAATTTTTCTTTGGTTCGAGGATTCATAAAATTTAGAGAGACTGTTTTGCTGGTGTTTATGATGAGATTGTTGTCTTGAAACCATTTTACTAGGGCATGCAGAGTTTTCTGAGTTTCTTTTTCTAATGATTGTTGTGTTTTTGCTTTGATGATTATGTTTGTGTCATCTGCAAACAAAATTATTTTGTTGTTCCTTAAAGCCAAAGGCATGTCATTTATGTATATAAGGAATAGAATTGGCCCAAGGATGGATCCTTGTGGGACTCCACAATTTATCATCTGAGGGCAGGAGTAGTATGAGGAGATTTTGTTTTCTTTAATGTGCTGGAGGGTAACTACCTGGCTACGGTTTGATAAATATGATTTGATCCATTGACCTGCAATGCCTCGAATCCCTAGCATTTCTAGTTTTGTTAAAAGTATATGATGGTCAATAATGTCAAAGGCTTTTGACAAATCTAAGAAAAGGCCAATGGGAATTTCCTTCTGATCGAGTGCAACAAGTATGTCATTTAAAAAGGAGAAGATGGCTGTGTTTGTGGATCTATTACTCCTGAACCACTTGAGTATAAACCAGCCATTCAAAGATGTATTGGTCATTCAAGAAGACGGTTTCTGAACATGCAGCCTTGACTAACCCATGAAATGAAGAACAACTTTTCATCTTTTGTAGGTTCTGTACACATCTTCCATTATCTGATGTTTCCTCTTCATAGGAACAGACTTAAATGCTGAATAACTCTGTTTAAGTTCATCTCTAATTGCTAATAATAATTACAAGTATTATTATTTACATGGCCTCCCTGAGGCAAGGCAACGCCTACCTTTGAATGAAATTTTCCTTCTTGTTATTGCAGTTGGAACTCCTATTTTGCAAGACAATGCCAGCTTTTTATGACTATACTGTATTTTCCAAATGTAGTCATTGCTGACAATAAACTGTGGTTACCTTTGCAGAACTTTGAGTAATTTTTACAGAAGGTCTCTACAGCCCTCTTTGTTTCTTTACGTTCACAGTTGCCCACTATTAATGATTTCATTGAAGTTTTTCTTTAATTCTTCAATAATGTTTGTTTTCTCTTCAATTTGTGGATTCTTCTCACTTGATATGATTTTGTCTGGAATTTCTCTCTTCATGATTTGGCACATGGTGTGTTATTTCTCCTTCTTCGCAGCTTGGTAGAGTTCCATCTTCATTCCTTAACTCACCACCCCCAAAAGACCCATATTTCTTCCTGAATTCTTTGTAAAACCTGTTATAGAAATACATTTCATTTGGCAAATGCTTCCTGTCTGCACAGTGGCGTAGCCTCAGTTGGTGTTACCCAGGGCAAAACTAATGCTATCCCCCCCTGCCTTAAATTAAATTTAAAAATATTAATTACTGAACAGTTTATACATTTTTTAATAAAAATTCAAGCATGTTTGCACATGATATTTATTGATAATATTAAAACTACATGTAATTCAGAATAATATTTAAATAAATAATCTAAAACTAGTAACTAAAACTATTTATAAAAACACTTTTCAAGATTTAAGGGAGGCAAATTTATCTGCGATTTCATTAAATCTATAATTTTTTTAAAATAAATTATTCAAATTATATAATTTCAACAATAAAATTTTCTACTTGGTGTCACCCTTAAAATGGTGCTACCCAAGGCGGATTGCCCCCTCTGCCCCTCCCTAGCTATGCCACTCTGTCTGTAGCAGCTTTGGAAAGAAAAAAGAAAAAACAAAAATTGAAGCAACGACATTTACCAACAATATTACAAAACAATTTTACATTTTACTTAATGAAGGCAATATTATCATAGCCCAATATTTATTTAGTTTCCAGCATTAAACTTTATAAATTAACAAAACATTACAAAATGTCCATGTCAGTTACATGATTCTATGATAATAATATCACATTATCTTTATATTAAGAACAATTAGAAATGCACTTACTTACAATAATCATCATTGTACTCATTGATTGCATCATTTTGTAATGTGTGATATGCACTAGCTAGTGGATGATTATTTTCTGATAGTGTTATAATCTTTTCTTTAATTTTGATATTAACATCATGTTTTCTCAATGATGCAGCTGTCACATGATTGTGGGAATGTTTTAAACAGATCTGAGTTCTTTCAGAATTACCAGCCTGATGAACTCTAAATACATTTAGTCACATTAATGCAGACTTATCAATAAGTTAATTGTAAATATAAGTTAACTTATAATTCAATTGAATCTATTAAGTAAAGTAATTTTTTCCTTGTGATTATTAATTCTGCTGGACAGTTTGTACTCTTTAATTGCATTTGGCTTATTTTCTTTTTATAGCACGTAGAAGTGTAAATTCAGGAAGGTTTGTGCCACTTGCCATTCAATATAGATTTCACTGCCATAGTTCTTCACCTAATTCTGAAATAATTTTCTGCTTCAGTAAATATTATCCTTAGAAAGATTCAACAAGGAACAAAGAATTTCACTTAGTACAACCCACCACAATATCATCTTTTTATTTGAGCTGGTCACAATTCATCATACACGTAATGCTACCCCTTTTTTTGGGAGCTGCTTAGGAGGCTACAAATTAGGTGTATTCATGCCCATCTGGTAGGTTCATACTTTCCAGATTGTCATCAACTGAAAAATTTGATGAATGAATAATTAAGAATGACTAGTGGTAATTTACTAGAGTAAATCCATACCTACTTCTGCTCACTTTTAATAAACCTTTGATATTTTTAAATCTTTAAAGGCACACGTGATCAGTATCACAATTGCTGAATGAATAAAAATGATTAATGATAAAATTTCTAAATGAATAATCAATAAATACTAATATTCACTTATATCTGAGTAAATTCATTCCTACTTTCACTCACAATCTAGTTGTAAAACTTCACAAGCACACGTGGTCAAAATCGCGCAGAGGAATGCATTGATTTCTTTGAATTAAGTGTGTGTTAATACTTTTGTCAAACATACAAAATAATGTAAAAGTTAGTTTTTAAAATATACAAAAAGTTTAGCACACAAAGTAATAAAAATTTTCAATTTGTAATCAAGCATTAATGAAACTAAATCATTTGCTGAAGAAACAGGAATAAAATAATAATAATAATAATAATAATAATAATAATAATAATAACAACAATTTATTGAGTCACATATACAATTACAATCATGTATGATGAGTCAAAGTGATGTCTTGGGTGGAGAGAATGAAGTTACATTACTATCCAGAAGCAAACCAAGGGGCCATCTCAGCATTTGCTCAAAGTACCACGGAAAGTGGACAAAAAATCTGATCGAGACGGGGTCATTAGCCTAGGAATTATCCTACTACAATATTTTTTTACATTTCAATCTTCCCGCGCGTTGTCATTACATTTCAATCTTCCCGCGCATTGTGAATGAATGAATCAGAATAAATGACCAAAAGTCTCACTAGACAGCGTGCCCATCGCTGGTTCGAGTGACATCACGTTCCCCAACTTGCTGCAGGCAAATTAAAATTGTTTTGCACATGTGTTGCATGGTGGTGTGGTGTGTTTGAAAAATCTGTGGAAAGTTTGTCTATAATTTCGGTATTAAATTGCTTTTATAATGAGTCAGTTTTCTGCTCCGTCGTGGGATGTTGACAGAAAGGCGAATACTCTTTGCGACAATTTCTCTAGGGTATGATTTCTCTTCTGTAATAAAACATAACCCTAGAAAAGTTAATACTATATGTTTATTTAACTAGCTTCTTAAGAACACGTATTCAGTTAGATGTTGTTAAGCTCTACCTGATAGATCTCTTATAATATTGTCCTTCAAATTTAAATTTTATTCTTATAAGTCATATTGTTTATGAATGAATTCCAGGGTCAGAAAGTGCCTCAGAAGAAGAGGGTACGCAAGAAATCAAATGCCAGTTGTGATACAGTTGGCAGAGAACCTGGCTCTGGTAAACAGCTGACATTAAAAAAGGGTAGCAGCCAAGTACAAGTGAAAACAATACCAAATAACTCTGGGGTTCAGAAAGGTTTTAAAAAAGGAAAGGAAATTACAGAAAATGTAAATGTTAGACGTTTCCAAAATCATAAAGAAAGTAATTACAAGTTTGATAAAAAGTCATTTGGTAAGAAACAAAAGTTGAAGAATTTTAAACATGGTAAGAATGATTTCATCAGATCATTTGAGGAAAGTTTTCCTGGCCAAAAGAACCACAAGAAAAGAGAGTCGAAAATTAGAAAAATTCAGAAAGAGCAAAAGACCCAGATAAATGATTTTAAATCTTTAAAAGAAAGTTCCAAAGGAAAAAAACAACAAAAGAGTAAGTTTCAACCCCAGAATCATTTTGGTGATGTTTCATTTCACCAACAAAACTCTAAAGAGAAAAATAGAAAGAGGAATTCAGATCACCTTTCAGACATTCATAGTTGTGGCCCAACTGTGAAGAAGAAAAAATTTGGTAATGATGGTTCCAAACAAGAAATGTACACTTCAGAAAAGCAAGTGATAAACAAAAAAGAATTTCTTAACCACAAGAAATTCAATAAACAGGGTAATGAAGCGATTAATAATAATTCAAATAATGAAAGTGGAGAAGTGAAATCTCCTTTTCAATTGAAAAACAGATTTTTTGATTCATCACTATCTCTTCGAGAGAGAATGCTGATGCAGTTAAAATCATCTCGATTTCGGTAAAACATTTTTTATTTCTTTGTTTTTTTAGTGGTTTCAGTAGAATCAAAAGTAGCTAATTAAATTAATGGAAAAATTGGTTAGTTATATTTGTGTAAATGCATTTGAATATTTGTATTTGTGCCAAAATATTTTTCTTTAAATTTATAAGATGCATAAGGATTGAAAGATACATCTATTGGTTGATCCCAACTGTACAGTGCCCCTCCATTCTTAATACGTTTGTAAGTATCATACAGATAGGCGATTTTCATGGCTTGTAAAGTTTTGGGATGCCCTCATATGCTTTGTCTCCACCGTGTTTTAATGCCAAATTACTTTCAAAGGTATATTTTCTCGCTTCGCTCACCCGGATCCAAGTCACGGCGAGGCTCGGGCCTTCAGCCCTTGTGTTCACTATAAACAACCTTGAGTCTATTCATCGCATAATTACCAATTCACTTTTATAAGAAATCACTTCAGTAAGCACATTATAAGAAAGCCTCTAGCTCAGTGAACAATACTTACGAACATTTTAAGGAGACTGTGACAGCGAGGGGCATTGTACAGTCACGATCAACCTTTAGTTACAGTTGGCAAATTGAATTAGCTAGGTTGATATAAATCATTGTCTGCACTTCGTTTGTTGACAAATTCATATCTTCAAAGTTTATCTAGGCAAATAGATAAATAGGGTTCATACAAGTGAATATGGCTTACTGGAAATTAGCCATAAGCTTACTGGCTGTAAAATTTTAAAGATTTTTATTTACTGAAGCTAATTGAATAGAATCTTCTTTGAGACATTTCTGCAGTAATCATTTACATTTATTTAGTTTGATTGGGAGCAATGCCTTGTAAAACATACAGTCATATCGCGTGACAGTTCACAGTAATTTATTGGCTGTAATTTATTTTGAATTTGAGCCCCAGCAACAAATATGGATTTTCAACTCTACCATCACTGTCAATTTGTTTTGTCTTTCTGCCTCATTTATTAAACGTTTAAATTTTCAGGTACATTAATGAACAACTGTATACCTCAGACAGCAAACATGCAGAAGAAATGTTTAAACAAGATCCTAATTTGTTTAAAGTTTACCATGAAGGATTCAGACAACAAGTAGAACAATGGCCTGAAAATCCAGTGGAAAAAATCATTAAGGCTATAAAGCGGAAGTAAGGAAATACTTTTTTCTAGTAAATATCAAATTACATCTGTCAAAAATTAGAATGAATTGAAAGTCACATTGTTTTGGATTGTTTGATTAGTGATTCCAGGTTTTCTTGCATGTTAGTGCATGTTTTTTTTCTGTACAGAGGTGTCGGTTATCTTTCCTTGCTGGATGGTGAGATCCAGTGCCAACCTACTAGCAGGGTTTTCTCCAAACAGGTTTCTCCCATTAACAGGGCACTGCACAAGCTAGGACAAGCTCTAAGCTCCTGGCATGTGTGTTAGTGTAGTCCATGTGAGGGGTGGGGATGGGCCAAAGAAGGGGAAGGAAAGATTGTGTGCAATCCTTGGCCGATTTGTTAGGGTACTGCCTCAGCATTCATCTGGTATTAATTAGAGAAACCACAGAAAATTGTCGATCAGAGCAGCTGGCTGCTAGAATTCTCCTCCAGACGGTGATTGAACTCAACCCAGGTATCTAGCAAGTGTCAAAAATCCTGCCAGCATCAGGACTCGAACCTAGGACCTCTTGGCTCTGCAGTGACATTAGTTGATGCCCTAAGCCACCTCTTTTGGTAAATTGTATTGACAATGTAACTGTAATATAAATTCTTGTACTGTATAAATTCTACTGAATTGCAAATTACCTACTTGTGGTGGAATACATGGGTAGAAATCAGCACTAAAATAGTTAATTGAAGTGGTGATACTCAAATATAGAAATCTCATAGTTAAGACTTTCGTTTAATCCTGATGAGTAAGTAATTTTGAGGGAATGTATCAATTGCTTAACTTCATGAACATTAGTGTGTTGAAGAAACAGAATTCTAGTGGAAGAAAAGGTATTGCTACCAATACTGTAATATGCTTGGAGTTGAGAAAATGATTATTAAAAGACTTACAAATATCAGAAGGGTTATCGTGTGGAAGGTGAATGTTTTTGTGAGGCTGAATTTCTCCATTATTATGTTCCATAATGTTTTAGTTTGGTGTTTTGATGTAATTATTTCAGCATTTCATAGATTTGCTTTATAGTTACTCAATTGAAGGCTATAAAGTTTTTTATATTAAGTTTGTCACAATAGCCATTCTTAGTATTTCTCAATAAGTAATACATGTCTATCCTATAATTTTTAAGAACTAAGATTTCTTTGGGAAGGTTAAAGAGACCTTCATTGAGTAACTAACTGTATTTTGCTATCGTTTATATCTTACGTAAATGTTTATTTAGGTTGTTCAAAATTAAGGGGACTATTAATTATTTCAATATTTGTAATGATGTGGTGTATGGTTGACCTGGAATGGGTCGTTACATGTGTTGTGTCCTAATGGTACATCATAGGAAATGAAACATTTGAGTACATCATTTAGTTCCTTAAGGGTAGCTTTTATATTCAGATCTGCCAGATCAGATCTGCCAAAATAGGAAGTCAACTGTTGTGGTTTCTTAGATTAGATAGCAACTCTTCAAATTGAAGCAGAAAGCAACTTACATTCAAATTAAGTATCTATAGATCCCAATGAATTTTACATTTGATTTTATTGTTCATGTAACTTCGAAGGTTGTTTCAACGCTCATATCTTTTATCTTGTAAGAAAACATTGGAGCACTTGTACTCACAAATGCAGTAAATTATGAAAAAACTTGTTATACAAATATTAAGGAAGTGAAAGTAATTTTAAAAAAATAAAATTGGTTTAATTTTTGAAAAATAAGGTTACATCAACATGGTGTTTATGTAATGTAATGCAGTGCATTTAGCTCTGTCAGTATTGTTTAAATCTGTTTAAAAGTACAAAAAAATGTTCTAAAGAAAAACTTGGATTCATTTTTGAAAAAAATTATTTTTGCATTACAAAACTGCATGAAAATTGTTTTGGAAAAGAAATAAATATTCCTTCCATGATGGATACTAGAGTAATTAATATAGCATCTGAAATAACCCACTAAGAAATATTTTTAACATTATGTTCATTCTATTTAATCGATTTATGACTTATTCATGAAATAGTATAACCAAATTCCTCTTGCATCATAGCTATGCAACTCGTGAACTTATTTGTAAATTTCAAACCACTTGTGAAATTACTTATGACAACAAAAATCTCTAATTTGAATTATATAGTTGTATAAGAGAATCCAAAAAATTTGAAATGTTTACAATTTTGTAACACTGGACTTGTGTTATCATTTCAAGTGTTTTTTCACTCCATTATAACCAGAAATTTAAAGGAAAAAAATTTGAGTCATTTTTGAGAAAATTTTGAAAACCTCCCTGGTGCTTCATTAGAAGTACTCCCAAAATCTAAAAGATAAGTTTCAAATTTGGAGGGTCTTGAGTGGAGTTAGATAGATCGTGGGGTATCAGATTTGGTGAAAATCTTGTGAACAATTAAGGCACCAATATTGTTCACAGGCACTTTTTCAGTGTCATGGTACTGTCAAACATGTTTTCTGTAAAAAAAAATCTAGTTGATTTTTCACAGCATAAAATAACTTTCTCATGTATTACATATATTACTCTGTATGTTCATACACTTATCAAAAATTTAAAATGGACTGTGAATTGAATGATTTATCGGCATGAGAGAGGTGGTCAAATTGTTAGACCATAGTTTTTAAAATGAGACAAAAATTTATTACACCAGAGTGCTTGACAGTATACTGAGTGTACAGGTTTCTAATGCTTTATAAATTTATAGATGTTTGTATTCATAATTAGATATTCTGTGAGGCATGCTGAAAATATTTTTTTTACTGTTCTTTCAATTTCAACACCATTTTGCCAGATGTGAGTGAGTGTGTTGGGGAATTAAGAATAGTCATGAATGAATATGCATTGATTTTTTCCAAGTAATTTGTGATGTGCCTCTAGATATTGATTGTTCATTATTGTACCATTAAATACGTATATATTTTCAGTAACATGAACAGGCATTAAACTTCAAACCATTAATTTTATAGTTCCTTCTCTGGTCACATTTTAATCAACTTAGTCAAGAAATAAATACTTTAAATACTCAAATATAACCTGCATATATTTTTCAAAAATTACCTGCTGAAAATTGGGGTGCGGGTAATATTTGCGTCAAGGTCGTTACCGCGAACTTGAGGCGTGGTTTATTCTTGGGGTTTTTATAACGCCCATCTTTACGATGGAATATGTCACAGTATTTCGCATTTTTCTTTGTCGTGCCGCTAGATGTCGCATGATCGTGACCATATCAAGTAAGTTTTTTGAGATTACTTCCTGTAAAATTAGGGTGTGGGTTATATTCGAGAATATACATGTATTTTGATTAATTAAATGACCACCTTTATATAAGTCATGTTACAATAATAGTATTTTCCTTGAATTTTTCTTCAAACAGAAGAGTAACTATGTTGTCCCCTCTTATGCTATGCCACTGTTGTTAACATTAATTACTAATATAATTTGGTATCCTACTGGTATTATTTTTTAAGTAAAAACTGGTTTTTGAGTTATAAATTAATACAATTTTGTAATTTTTAAATTTTTCATTCTAGGCCTGCCAATCTTATAGTAGCAGACTTTGGCTGTGGTGATGCCAAATTAGCCAAATCTGTTCCTAATAAAGTCCATTCATTTGATTTAGTGGCCTTATCAGATGAAGTCACGGTATGTGACATGGCACATACACCATTAGAATCTGGTTGTGTAGATATATGTGTATTTTGCTTATCACTGATGGGCACAAATTTGAATAGTTATCTGCTGGAGGCTAATCGCATTCTGAAAGTTGGGTAAGTTTGTATTTCTTATGAACTTATTAACTTTATTATGTTACTAACACAGGGCAAAAATGTTACATATGGGAATGAATAAAGAACTAGTGGTACTACAGAATGGCACAGACCTTCCCATATTGGTTTTCTATTTCCTTTTGTCTTGGCTAGCTATTCAGACTTGCCACATATTCTTGCCAGCTGCCATCTATTGCTGCCCGAAGTATATGTTTTTCCCTTTTCCTAGTTTTTTTCTTTCCTAATAGTAGAACAAAAATATTATTTTAATAATATTAAAGAACAGTAAAACCTCATGGCAATTTTAAAAATCCCAATGGCAATTTTCTTTGAAAAATATGGAGTCGTTTTTAAGAAAATAACATTACAGGGCTACTGTACATTCAAAATTTGAAGCTCTTTTTCACAGAAAATGTTTGAGTTTTCGAAAAACATTAGAAATTATTTGAAGTACATCAACTCACAAATACAATAGTGTTTACAAATTGCTGGAAATGTGTATATTGACTTGTGGGACATTTTTCAAAAAAATTACATTTGTGTAATAAAGAAACAACAGAAAAATACCCCAAAATGAACTTGACATCAGATTAAAGTGTGCAATTAGCACTATCCGTTCTAAAAGTTTGAAGAAAACGTTGGGCCCATTTATGAGAGAATGATGTTTGAGCATATCTGAACAAAATTTTGAGCTAGTTTTCACAGAAAATGTTTGAGTTTTCAAGAAAATTTACTTGACATTATTTAAAGCACATGTACTCATAAATATAATGGTATCAGCAAGTTGTCGCTAATGTTAATATTAACGATGCGGGAGTCAAGTCAAAAAAGTTTGTAATGTTTGAAAAACAAATTGATAGAGCTATATGGCGTTTATGTCATATCATAGAATACATTATCCACTATCCTTACCAAAAGTTTAAAGAAAAAATTTGGAGGTGTTTTTGAGAAAATTGTTTTTATAATTTTTTAAAATTGCACATATTGGCAAGCAATATTGCACAAAAACTACCAAAATTTTTTAAAAAATGTACATGACCTTAATGAATGAACTCGCTTTGGAAAACACATTTTATTTGAAGGAAAAATCTCTATATTCAATTTTGTAGTTGTAGGAGGGCACCATTGTAAATTCAAACTTTTGCAATTTTTGAAAATTCAGAGTTAACCATAAAAATTGGACCTATGCCACAATAATAAGTATATTTTGCTCTTTTCTCACAAGAAATTTAAAGAAAATTTTTGGGACCGTTTTTGAGAAAATTTTGAAAATGTCCGGAAGGCTTCATGTACCCCCAAATTTTGAAGGAACTTTTTCAAAATTGCTGCACCTCAGTTGGAACCATATTGACCAAGGAATATCCATTTCGGAAGAAATCGTACATGAGCCATTCCATGTCAAATCGCACAAAAAAGACCAAAATTTGACCTTCATATTTTTATTTATTTTCTAATTTTTTCTATTTGTTATATGGATCAAATAAGTGAACACGTGTATTTTTATTTTTTTCTAACTTTGTTATTTTCGGAAATATTGTATGATGAAATTTGCTAAAAATGACACGCATCACTAACTTAAAAATATCATACATTTGAATACACCAATTATAGAAATTCCGTTCAAATTCCATTCGAAACTTAAAAACATGTTTAATTTTTAAGGTTTTGCAAAACATTTAATTTTTTGAATTTTCAATTTTTTTTCAAAAAACTGAAATTTTGAAAATTGAATATTTTGTAAACTCGATGAGATAAAAAATTTTAAAAAATATTTATAAACGCACTAGAGTATTGATAATAAGTCCAGAAAAAATCAAAGTGGGATCTCAGTAACTTTAAAAGATATTAATATTTTACGAACCAGTGTGTAATAGATTGCTGCAATAGACACGTTTTTTCCATTACTGGTCGTCGGTTTCTTTGGATGAAGCAGTAATTTAAGTACTTCTTGAGGTGGTGAAACTTCATGTTTGATTTTTTAAATAATAATATTTATGTGTATTAATATACGTATAAATAATATTAATATATTTATAGATAATTTATAAGTTTGTAAATAATTAAATGACGGATTCTTGATTCAGGTTTTGACTGACATTTTGAAAATTTCTGGTCCCTAACAACTCACTTTAAATACAAGTACTCGCGTACCATAGAATTCCTGAACTTTCGTCACAATGCACAGTTTTAATGCCCTACCGAATTTACTTCAGTTCTGGACAAAATTCCATTTTCTTCAGCCAACGTTTTAGACACTTTTATCATGCGTTCGGTTGCTGCAAAAAGTCGTTTAATTTTATTGTATGTCCAACTTTCAAAAATTGTCAAAATTTAAATTTTCAACGTCGTGTCATCTGTTGAGTGAAAGTAATCGATAAGTTACTAAATAGTACTTTGTCTGATTTTTCGATGGACGTCGAAGGATCTTCAACGTGAAAAAAATTTATCTGTGTTGGCACTTTGTACTTTTTAAAATCTCTCATGGGGATGCCATTTTGTTCCAATTTTCTTTTCGTGGCGGGGGTTTCTCCTATTGCAATTAAACTCATGTTTATCTTCTCTTTATTCATTTCGCAGACACTTGACGAACTATCTGAAGAACTTAAATTGTCACTTCCTTGATTTCCACTTTTTTCACTGGACGTTCCGCTACTTTCGTTAATGCCACGGGAGCCACTGATCTCGAAGCTATCTTCATTAAGAATAGGCCGTTTTGGAAGCCGATTCCCTTTCTTCCGAAATGAATCACAAATTTGCCAATCTAATGACTCCTGTAAATTCACCAGCAAATCGTGGTTTACGCGTCTTGGAGATTTTCTTTTTTAAAAATCGTGATCAGAAAGTTTAAATGGATTGAAACATCTATCTCATACGCTGATCGCCACTCATGTTTCACAGTGTACTCACAATTCACAGAACAAATACTAGCACTCTTGTCTTCATAAGTATTGCGTATTGCGACTAATGTTGAGAAAAGTTTACCATGTCCCTTGACAAGTGGACAATTGTACTTCACGAGCAAGGTCAGGAGGGCACCCCGTCCCTAGGACGCAAAGGGACTCGCAGTAAAATTCGTTTCACTGACACGAGGAAAAACATTCGTTTTGCTGTCTCCCATCCCTTCAGGGGAAAGAGTGAACATAAATTTAAATGTTTGTTGAAACCCAAATCAGGCAGAGGGCCATTCTTTTTATTGTCGACATTAGTATCCAAGACTGATTGAACACAATTCGTTAGTGCAGGGGCAGGAACCACGCGCCCGAATACCATAATTACAATTGATTTTTTTTATCTATACGTGTTGAGTGCCCACTTTTTTCTTGTTATGTTTTGTAGAAAATTGAACAAGAAATATGCCTATTTTTTCTAATTTTAATCTGAGAAAGTTCATAAAGAAATTTTCGTTTTTTAGAAATAATTACAATTTTTTTAATGATATATTTATTTTTTGAGAAAGTAATTTACAGATGAATAAAATACACATATAAAAAATTAAACGAAACAAACCAGTAATTTTTATATTAAGTATATTCAAAGCGTCAATTAATCATATTTCACAAAGTACGCGTAAATTTCAAAATTTAATAAAGGCAAAACTACACAAATAAACAATTTTCAGGTAAATAAAGAAACATGTGCCTCTTTTTTTGATGTCCAGAATGAATGCCATATATTCGTGTCATTTATTTTTTTTAAATAGTCCTGTCAATTTGAGTGAGATTTGACGTGGAATGGCTCGTATTTCAATTCGTTTCGCTCTCACCCATAAGAACATAGGTGACCCACAAGTCACCGACGATGTTACCCACAAAAATATGTATGACACAATGTCATACATTCTGGGGGCAGAGTGAACATCTGAAATACTACTAACTCTTGAAACCCTTATCTGGCAGATGGTCATTATTTTTTTAGTTCTTCAGCACTTGCATCAAAGACTGGCCGAACACAATTCGTTAGTGCATGGGTAGGCAGAGCGCGCCCTCATACTTACAATTGATTTTCTTAAAACTCTATGTGTGGAGTGCCCACTTTTTTCTTGTTGTATTTAATAGAAAATTGAACAAGGAACACGCCTATATTTTTTTCAAATTTTTATCTCATCGAGTTTATATAGAAATTTTAATTTTTTTGAAAAAAATACTTTTTTTAAAATGAAAAAAATATTTTTTGAAAAATTTATTTACAGAGGAATAAAATACACATTTCAAAGTATTAAATGACACAAACCAGAAATTTTTATATTTAGTACATTCGGAGAGATAATTGATCTTATTTTGTGAAGTACCTGTAAATTCCAAAATTTAATATAGCCCTAACTACACAAATAATCAATTTTCAGGCAAATAAAAGAATACGTGTCTCTTTTTTTGATGTCCAGACTTCAGAAAAAAAACATCGTACATTTAAAAAAATGTCGTGTCAACTCTTGTGCGATTTGACTCACATATGGTTTAGGCACTAGTGTTGTTCACAAACTGACAGACAAATGGACGTTTTGGGGGTTGGGAGAACACCCTTTTTTGGTATCAGGGGACCCCAAAACATATATTTCCATTAAAATGTCGAAATCGATTTTCCACACTATTACATTACTTTCCCTGTACTATGTATATTACTCCATATATACATACATATATGGGAAAGTAAAAATGTTGTTTATATTGTTAAATACATAGTTGTTACATAATTATGGTATGTACATAGTTATTGTTGATGAACTAAAAGAAAATTAGTTTCCTATTAATGAACAAGCAAAATATATAGGCAAAATTCTTGGACAAATCAGAATTAAATCTAATCATAATATTGATTGCAAAAACATAAAAATTTTAGAACATGAAAATAAAAAATATTCCTACCTAGTATCAAAAACATTAAACATAACTACTGAATTTGAGGAAATGTACTCTGAAGCCTGTCTGGTTTGAAATGTACACTATATAAACTTTGTGTTGTGGTTTTATTACCTCCTGTCATTCTTCTTCAATATTGAACTTACAATTAAATCAATGTATTAACTATTGGTTGGAAGTAATCAGGTTACAAATATTTATGGTAGTTCTTTATATACATCAAATAGTAATATTTATCACTTCTCTTTATTCTTTTCTATTCATAACAAGCCCTGTAACATAATGTCATGGTAACAATAAAGTTATATGCAGCAAAATAAAGTGAGCTTTGTACAAATGTAGAATATATGTAATTGCTTGAATGTAATATATTTAAATGTTTTAAATGATACCATTACAGTCTGATGATGAGAACAAACTATATTTCAAAATGTTTCTTATGAAACTATTTGAAAATATATAATTACATATGAAATCATGTTGTTGAAATCAGTGTTTATTATATGCATTATCAAAAATAAGGGGATCGTATATTAATATACTAGCATAGTATTTTATACCTAACAGTTGTATTGTGATGTATTGATCATAATGATTAGTCACTTGCTTGGTTTCAGTTGTTCCCATGGTCCAATAAAATTTTATTCACACTTTCATTTGAAAAATAATGTTAGTTGGAGAAGGTTCAGATATGATGGAACATTAAGCCTGTCCATGTTTAATGCCAGCAAATAAAAACTACAATTTATTAATTTTATTTTCATTTTAAGAAATGCTCTACATTTGTTTGTACAAAATAAAAGTATATAATACACAGTGAAAAATCTGTGATCACCAACACCTCTAAATGATTGGATAAGAATAAGTAGTAATGGTAGTATTAGTACTTGAATAAGGGATATTTATAATTTTATTTAGATTCAGCAAACGTTAAAAGATTACAAATATGTTATAGACATTTCATCTGGTGGGTTTGCAGATGTCATCACTGCCAACAGAGCATGACAAACTGATATAATCAATGTTACTTATTTCTAACGCACACAGAAATTCAAAGAAAACTACACAGCCTTCGGGCATGTGAGACTTGTCTACAGTTTCATTAGATACCCAGGGACTCGGAAAAATCCGAAATGAAACCGTTTCGATTTTGACTGAAAAATGCAAATATTTGGTTGTTTTATCTAGCTGTATGAAGCTTTCATCATACTGTGTACTGTCTGAATTCTCATATAGGTACATAACTTAGTGTGACACTACTTTCAATACAGTTGTTATGTGACAGCAATGTTTCAAAGATGAGGCTGCCCACCAATAAATATTTGCTATTGACATGTTGTGTTATGAAACAACAGATGTTTTTCTATGTTCCTGGAAAGTAAAACAATGTTTTTCTGTATATCTTTATGCTAAGTTATTGTAATATTCACGAAGACATTTTTTGTTAGAATATTTAATTTGTTGTAGTGTTTTATGAGTATTTTATTTGTTGTTCTTGAACAGTGAGTATGTGCTACTTTT
Organism: Acheta domesticus; assembly: GCA_031308135.1. Lineage (NCBI taxonomy): Eukaryota > Metazoa > Arthropoda > Insecta > Orthoptera > Gryllidae > Acheta > Acheta domesticus. Next base: position 53,237,445 of record JAHLJT010002406.1, read on the forward strand.
GGAAAAATTAGTTTCTCTAGGTTTGTACCGCAGAATTTTTACTGCTGCAGGTCACTGGTAATTAATAATATAGATACAAAACTTAAAATATTGTATGATATGAACCAAAAAAGAAAATATTTAAATTTACATTAATTTTTCCTTGTATATAAAGAATTTTGTATTTTCTGAACTTTTGTTCTAGCTTTCTAAACATTCATAAACATGTTATACGATGACGTTGTTTGATAGCTTTTGTTTTTTGAGTTTTTGTTCTTTAAAATAATTTCAATTTCTTCTTATGTCCTTTTCTTAGATTTTAAGTTTTGTTTGTACTGTATTATTATACCATTTTGTTAAAATGTTTTGGCAGTGAAGTCTGTGAATCTGGCTGATGAAACATCAATAATATGTTTAGAGGTTGTTAGAAAATAAAATTATTGATAAGACTTGTGTAAGTGCTACTGTTACTACTGCTTATAATTTCTTGTTCTTCTTCTTAACAGATATACAAAGAATCTAACAATATGTTCTTATATGTAATAAAGCCCTTTTATGGTAAATTATTATTATTATTATTCTAAAATGCAATCATTTTGTCATTGTCATCATTTAGAAACTACGTTATCCATTTCATTTGCTGAGCTATTTTTTTGTTTTTAAAGCAAACACATAAAGAGGAATCATATGGAAACTGGTCAAAAATGGCAAAAATATATTTGTTGTCACAAGAGTAACTCTAAAATAGTTTACACATTGATCTCACTTGAGGACAAGAAAGTCTGTGGACTATCTAGCAAATCGGATTGTCTGGTTTGGCTTATGAATGAATTGAAAGTGGAGAGTATAGTGCAGTGGGATTAAACACTAGCCAGAACCCTACAATATTTCAGCCGGGTTATTTGTCTAGAATGTGAGTTACGGAATCCTTTGTACAATATTCACAGGCGGAAATACGTTTAGGACAAGTAACATTTATTCACTTTAAATGCACCAGCACATGTAAAAGGGAGAGATATACACTTTTCACAAGTATAACTTGTAGCATTGAAATCCTGGAGACTAGCAGACTAGAGGATGCCCACAACAAAGGGTGAAGGTTACCACTGATATACTCCGATTTAAATAGTGCCACTTCAAGGTCATGAGTTGGAAGGAGAGCCGAAAAGCTTTAAAGCTGACTGATTTGTGATTGTAACACATCGAAACATAACAGACTTTCTGATCTTAGGGTTCAAACTTTCTTATATCTCCTCACCATCTGTACTAGTCTTAGTTATCTTTGGTCCAGCACAAGTGCAAAATTAAGACAGCTTTTACAACAAAAAATTAGAGATTAAGTTTTGAGATGACTGCAACATTTGATGTAGGGAGGAAAAGTAGAGAATAAATGTCAAAATGAATAGAAATATTCTAATAGATTTTGCAAGAATGGCCACGTGAATTCAGTACATTAACAGAGTAATATGAAGTTTTGAAGAGATAATTTTGCCAATTTTTTGTTTTCATTTGAAATGCTATGTGAATGTGTGTTTCTTGCAATTTCTGCTCTTTTTTACTTCCCATTTCTATTTGATATTCACTGAATGAAGCTGTCTGAGTTTTGTCTTTATGGTACTCATCACCTAAAAGTTCTGAAGACTCAAAATGACTTTTTCTCTTTATTCAATGTAAAAGCTTGAAAATAATTCAAATGGTTTGTATTATCCATGCTTTCAATGTCTGTCTTTGACTGTTCTTTACCCATTTTCAATAATGATGGCACTTTATCCATGATGATGCACTAATGTTCAATTTGCACTCTCATCTTGATGCTGTAGGAAGCATCACATTAGTTTTACTTGCTCTGTGATGCAAAAGTTATGATGATCATTAGTCTTATGTCATCAATAAACACATGGTCTGCCTTTTACATATTGTTGCAATTTAAATTGTTAATAACGGAAATTCAGATAGGAGGAAAAAGTAAATTTTTAGGTATGAAATAACAATTATTGGCCCTTAATATTTGTATACACATAAATGTCTGCCTGTTTCTCAAATGCAGATATTTATTCATTCCAGCAACACATCGGCATTAGTTCATGCACAGTGCTCATGGAAAAATTGGCAACAGTACTCATGAAAACTGACATTCAATTCCATGTTGTAATGTCTCCTTCTGCAAATAATTTGCACAAGAAATTACTAAAATTTTTAATCAGAGAATTGAAATATTCTTTAGAGGGAAATGACAATAGGCAAACAAATCAATCGATTTGCTATCGATGGATGCAAATGCAATTGATTTGTTTGCCACCAAAACACCCAATTCACACACAAAATATAAACATTTTTTCTACAAATACCATGTATTAATTATATTTGAAAAGGTTTGTAATTTAAATTGGTATAGGGAGTTTGATATATCGAGAAATAGCAGTGTATTTTAGAGAACTGTGAATGTGAAAGTGTTTCTGATATATGCAAGAAGTCATTCTCCTGATGATGAGAGACTAACAGATTTATGTTGGTTGATTTTTAATTATTGTGTTTAAATATGGTCTTCATATTTAAAATATTTATTTTGTGCATTCATTAAATAACATTTTTGCAACATAGTGACAACTCATCTTCCAAGTGTTAAGTCCTAAATAGGACTTATGTTACTAAATGTTTATGGACTTATGGACTAAATGTTTTGTTGTCTTCATTAACATTTATTTCTTTTTTTTACAGGGGCACTCTAAAAATAGCAGAGGTTGCAAGTCGCTTTACCAGCATAGAAACGTTCATTAAAGATATGGGGAAATACAAGTTTTCTTTAATACAGAAGGATCTTTCAAATGACTTATTTTACTTTCTGAACTTCAAAAAAGATTCAAATGTTAAAAAAGCTGAAAAACTTCCAAATGTATCTTTAAGTCCTTGTTGGTATAAGAAGAGATAATGATGAGTAATATAAAAATGTTGAATTGTAATAATATGTAAAATATTGAAAATATTGTTGTGGATTGACTTACGTATGTGTGTGTGTGCGTGTGTGTGTTAAAATTGTCAGCACATTCTTTCTGGCTTCACCAAGTAGTATTTAGACCTTTGTGTGCATTCCTCAAATCATTATTGCTAGAGAGGCAGTGATAACTAGAGACCGGATTTTTATGTAATTACATATTTTTTTGTCTTTCTACTTACCGTTCTCAAAATTGTAATCTTGGCAAATCATAGACCTCCTAACACAATATCGAATTTTTTCGTTACATATTTTTACATATTTAGTACTATATTACATATTTTACATATTTTGCTATTTTCACAATATATTTTCTTATTTTATCAATTTTCTTCAATTTAATTCCATATTTTTTTGTGAAAAGATGTATTTTTTAATCAGCATTTTTTGCACATTATTGGGGAAATCTAGGTGTCCAAAGCATCATTGACACCGCATTTTGTGTTCTGTAACCTTAATTTTGGAGAAAAATTTACGATCACTGACGTGTAACACTTCGATAAAGATGCTACAGTGTACGTTTGCTGGTCGTAGGTCTCGCCAGTTTGTGCGATGGCTTCTATTGCAATTAGTCTGGCTGCTAAAATAGGTCCTGGATTACAACAGATGAAGCTTTTACTACTGACGAGAAAGTTGTATGATGTAATGAGAGCAGTTTTTGTAAATGTAATTTCTTTCTATGTAAATGGTTTTTAATTAGAGAATTTTAATATTACATATTATATACGATTTTACAAATTTATTACATAGTGTTACTATTTTCATTACATATTTATGTACATATTTTGACATTTTATACTACATATATTTCCGGTCTCTAGTGATAGCGAAACACACAAGACAGTACACAACTAAAAGACAAACTTACATCTGTGGTCAATGGAATACATTAACACAGGTCAAACAATTGTGTGTTTAGACAACAGCACCATACTGATACATACAAGAAAAAGGATACTAAGGTACAGAACTACCTACATGACAACTTCCAACTTGCCCACGGAACGTTCACAATGTCTAACAATTATAAATCATAATTCATTCAGATAATCATTATAATTTGCACTTAAGCTAAAAATATACCATTCATGTTCTATGTGTGATCAAACATTCTATTCTTATTAATTTTGTTGACTATGTTAACTACATACAAGAACATTATTTACATTGTTACTTACTAAAGAACCTTTTTTTGTAAAGTGCACATAAAAACAAATCAAGAATCACAAAGTGACGAAAGACACACAAAAATGTAATAAAACTGTCCCATCATTTCAAATTCTGTAATTATCTCTTGTTGATTTGAAGGTAAAATAGTAAATAAGTCATTTTAGGGCAAATTTAATTCTGTACAACTTCTATGATGTAATTGCTGTAAAACAAATGGTTGAGGTGCTACAGACGGTAAAGATTGATGAAGAACATGAGGCAATAAAGTTTGTTTGTTTTGAATATTTTTACTTTTGCAGGGAAATAACTCAGTATATATTGGGAATAGAAAGGAAGGATACAATCTGTAAGATTTAGTGTGATGGTACTGAAGGCACTTACTTTCAAAGTAAAAAATTATAGCGATTGCCAAGATAATGAGAGATACAGTTCATGATCTCTCACACACCAACGCACACATCTAACCACCTCTCTCCTCATTGGAACTGCCCTTGGTGCTCCAAGACATCCTTTGTTGTCTCTTGTTCAGGGGCCACCTGTCAGCTTCCCTGTCACTATATTCACTGAACCGTAAATTAACCTATTTTAAAGGTACTATTTACAGGCACTTCTCACTTTCACATCACTACACCCTCTCGCTGCCATTCCAATACTCAGCCATCCCTGCTTCCTCCTCAAACCCCGATGGAAGTCTCTGAAGGGGATTCATGTAGTCTGCAGCTGTTGTGATCACCTATGGGCCCATCCACACCACTTCATTGCATCCTGCGCCCATCCACACCACTTCATTGCAGTTGTTGCTTTTTTCTGCCAGGACTTGATATGGGCCCAAGAACTTCCTCTTGATCTTCAACCCTGGAGCTAATTGTGTTCCGCTGGTGGTCACCGATTCTCCTTTGGTATACTTCAGGGCTGGTCTGGTCCTTATTGCATGGTACCACACATTCTCTTCTTGTACCTTCAATATGTTCTTGGCTGCTTCATGCAGATGACCCTTCTCATCAAAAAGCTGAATCCACCTGTTCTATGGTGCTCCGAACTTGAAGTCATCCATGTGCTTCACCGAGACACTGTTTAAGGCCTGGACTTCTCTGGTAAGTGCTGTTTAAACAATGGTGCATTTTCAGCACATGCTTATACCACACCACCTGTCCAGGTTGTCTAAGGACAACTTGGCACTAGGATGATAAGCCGTTTTTTTTTCACTTGACAGTTACCTTGTAGCGTACCAGTTGTTGCCATCATGTGTTCATTGTACTCTTCTGCACAATACTGCATGAAACTATCGGAAGTGAATGCAGACCAGACCCTCTCAAGGGTGGATCCAGCTGATCATTTGATGGGAGCATCGTAGATTTTTGTTAAATAAACATATTTGTTATATTGTGTATGTACTGTAGTTATACTATACAATATCGTTTAATATTTACATAATTCGAAGAAATGTTTCAATCAACTTTGCCAAATAAAGGAAGGTAAACCCCCTTGTAAGAGCCTCCAAGAACTTTCACTTCGAGTTGATGCCCAGGCCATGGACAGCTGCTTCAGGTCATGGAGTCTCTTCTATCTTTGCAAAGGCATCTGGCATATCAAGTCCGAGAATAATTATGTCACCCCTAAATTACATTACTTCTCGTGAGATCCCTGAATACCAAACTTGAGGCCTTTTGGGGTGGCAGCCCCCCCCCCCGGATGCTCCAGTGGACTCTGTCGCTGATGATTCACTGGGTTTTTCTGAAAGTTTGTTGTAGGTACCCTAGATTGTCGAGAACTCTTGTAGTTGATTTGGACAGGAATATCGAGACAATCTTGGAGAAGCCACCTACGATTACCAATAAATATACAATTTTGAGGTGGTGGTGAAAATGGTCCATGTGAGGAATGTACTCTGTGGTACATCCCCTTTGGGGATTGGCCGTGCAATCCCTTCCCTCTTGCCTCTCTTCTCTGCCAACATGGAATTCAGCATTCAATGAACTGCTGTAGCCGGTCCTTCAACTTGGAGATGTAATAGTTCTCTTGGAGTGCTTCCATCTTCCCTCCGATGTGACCATTTTTATGCATCCTTCGTATCACTTCTTGATGCAGGCAGGCAAGGCATTTACACTTGTACTGCCTACCTTTTTCATCATCACCCTACCTTCTAAGATATAGTTCTCATAGGACTCAGTTTTCAAGATATCTCATAATTTCCCATCATTTTCTTATTGTCTTCTGATGATGGCCAGCAGTGTGTCCTCGACAATCATGGCAGGGAAGGGGCTCAGAGCATCCGCATGTTTGAGACGCTTATCTTTCCGATGGTAAATTTTACTCATCAAATGTCAGAGCCTACCAAGCAACTTTCGGTGGCAGTTTCTCCTTTGACATGGTCTTCTGAAATGTCAGGCAGACCTTGACGATCTTGATCAGGATACTCAACAAGTAAACAAACTTTTGTACAGCACGAACAATGGCCAGTACTTCTAGCTCATAGTGTGCCACTTTTTTCTCCTTCCGAGGTTTTCCAGCTTATGTAATGAATAGGATGAAATGCCTTGTTCTCTTTCGTTTGCTGCAGTAGGATGGTACTATACCCGTGCTTACTGGCGTGTGTGGAGATTTGTCACTGCTGTTTGATCATAGATCTTTAAAACTGGGGCACGCTCTATAACTTTCTTCAGCCTCACCAAAGCCACCTGTTGCACCCTGTTAAAAGTAAGAGGCGTTTCATCCCTCACTTCATATAAGGGGCAGGCTATCCTGGCGTAATCCTTCATAGACCTGCGGAAATAACCAAGAAGCTGTGGTGTAAAAGTTTTGGGTTGGAGGAAGCCTTGAATGGCCCTCTGACGATGGGCGCACACTTCCCCCTTCCACAACCCTGCCCAAAAAGCTATTCTGGCCTCCAAGAACTTGCAGTTGATCTCCAGGCCATGGTCAGCTGCTACGTGGAGTCTCTTCTAGCTTTGCAGAGACAGCTGGCATATCAAGTCCGAGAATGTCACCCCTGAATTACATTACTTCTTGTGAGATCCCTGAATACCAAATCGACGAAGCGCAAAAAGGATGGGGGTCTAAACGGTGTGTAGTTGAATTCGTACTGGCTATAACGAATGCTGTGAACTTCTTGGGCGCTTCAGCCACTGGTACATAAAAAACACCGTTCTTCAGATCTAGCAGCGAGGATACCTGAGCCTCGTCGTCATCGATGAGGGGCAAGGAGAACAGTCTCTAACCACCTTTCTGTTAAACGCCCTATAATCGACCCAGACCATCTGCCATCGTAGAATGGACTGTTCTCGATGACCTGCATGGGAGTGACCATTTCCTACTCTGGTCCACTTTAATATTCCTAATTTAGACGTTATCCACCCATCTCGCTGGCTAATCCATCGAACCGACTGGGATACATTCAGCGAGAAAATTATAATGCCAGAAAATTTTTCAAATAAAATCGATGCCTTGGTGGCCCAATTCACCGACGCCCTTCTTCGCGCAGCCACCATTGCAATCCCGACGTCTACGTGTCGGCCACGACGCGTCCCTGTGCCTTGGTGGAATGCTGACTGTGCCACCGCGGTGCGTGACCGAAAGCGAGCACTCGCGAAGCTCAGTTGGTTCCCCATCACATGAAATCCGATTGATTACAAAAGAAAGTGCGCCAGTTAGTTTAATAATACGGGAAAGTAAGACCGCTTCCTGGAGAGCCTATATGATTAGCCTCTTTCTTCCCATACCCCGCCTGAAGTAGTAAGGCGAAAGATCCGACAGATCAGAGGAAGATATTACTCACCACCTACCCCAGGGCTTCTTATCAATGGAAATCTCATTACTTCTCCAGAAGAAGTAGTTGAAGAATTGGCCTGTCACTACGAAAATACCTCCAGTTCGTTACACTACTCCCCTGGCTATTTGAAAACGAAAAGTAGAATGGAGAAATGTAGATTGGACTTTTTAACTTGCCTGAAGGAAGATTATAACGCCCCTTTCTCCATGGATGAATTTTCCTCTGCCCTCGCCTGTGGGAAAGATTCTGCTCCAGGGCCAGACCAGATACACAACCAAATGTTAAAATACCTACCGGAAGAGGCATGTATTTTTCTCCTTCGTATCTTCCACACGATTTGGATGGAACATACCTTTCCTAGGACCTGGCGCGAAGCGATTATTATTCCTATTCCTAAAGAAGGAAAGAACAGGACAAAACCGTCAACCTACCGCCCAATTTTGCTCACAAGCCGTGTATGCAAGCTTCTAGAGAATGGTGAACACGTGTCTGATCTGGCTCCTGGAAGAGAGAAACCTACTTACACCCATCCAATGTGATTTCAGGAAGAATAGGTCAACCATGGACCACCTTGTCACCCTGACCACAGATCTTCACTGCTTTCGTGCTACGTCAATACCTGGTAGCAATTTTCTTCGATATAGAGAAAGCATAAGCTACTACCTAGAGGTACGGCATTCTTCACACCATACATTATTGGGGTCTTAGGGGCCGGCTCCCCCCTATTTTAGTAGCCTTTCTTTCGTCAAGATACTTCTGCGTCCGCCTTGGTGTCAGGGTATCCACCAATCACCATTTAGAAAACAGGGTCCCTCAGGGATCAATTCTCAGTGTCATTGTTTGCCATCGCTATCAATGGTATAGCGTTGATAATCCGAGAGCTGGTGAAAGCATCGCTCTTCGTTGACGACTTTGCCGTTTCCTGCTCCTCCAAGAGTATGCAAGTGATAGACAATTACAACTTGTCCTCAAGAAATTGCAGGAATGGAGTGATGCGACAGGTTTCAAATTCTCCACATCAAAAAACAACTATCTGCAGGATTCTTCATCTCCATAACCACCCCGATCTTTTTCTTGGGAGCCATCTATCTTTTGTGGAGTCTGCAACTTCCCTTGAGTTCACTGTCGATAAGAGCCTAACTTGGCGGAATCACATCCGCAAACTGAAAATCCGATGTTACCTCCTCCGTACCCTGACAGGCAGCTCTTCGGAAGCAGACCGTGTGTCCCCCTTGCGTTTGTATAGAACTCTCAACCGCTCTATTTTGGATTATGGATGCATTGTATATCGGCCAGCGTCTCCAACCCTCCGGCTATTAAATATCATTCACAACGCCGGTATAAGGATTAGTACAGGCGCCTACCACACGAGTCGTATCGAATGCCTCTTAGCCGAAGGTGGAGAACCATCTGAGCCGAAGGCGAGATACTTAATTAGCCTCTTATGGTGCTAAAGTGTCAGGTCTCTTTGACCATCCTTGTCGTCGAATAATCACCTACCCACCTTGTGAGACCTCGCGTATTCTTCGAACGTCGTTACCCCATTCCCCACGTATTCGATTGCGGACCCGTCGGGGTCCAGACGACATTTCTACGGATTTAATTAAACTAGCAGGAAAGGCAAAATTACCGTACCTAATTAGAATTTTTCACGTGTCCTTGAATAATTCAAAAGTACCTGAAGATTGGAAATTAGCCTTTGTCGTACCAATTTTTAAAAGTGGTGACAAAACTAAATTATGCAATTATAGGCCGGTAAGTCTTACGTCAGTGGTCTGCAAGCTTATGGAGCATCTAGTTGGGAGTTACATTAAGAAAGAATGGAAAATTAAAAAATGGCTCTACGATGGGCAACACGGATTCAGGAGTGGTTATTCATGCGAAAGTCAGGTAGGCACGCTATTTCAGGATCTAGCAGATGAAATTGACGCGGGCGGGAGAGTAGTCGCAGTAGTTATAGGTTTTGCCAAAGCGTTTGATGTCGTTCCACACGATCGGCTTGTACAGAAATTAATGAATTCAGGCATAGATCCCAGGGTGGTCCCGTCGAGGTGGGTTGGTCCACGTCCTCACGGGGGGATGCAGAGAAGGCTCTCAAGTGTTCCTTTCTCCATTTTTTCATCTTCTTGCTTCTCATTTCATGTCATGTAAGTTCTTTTCACTCCTTTTTCTTCCTCACTGGCCTTCTCTGTATGCTGAACGCCCACCCATGTGTTTGCCGTGCATGGCGACCCGTGTCGGAGGGAATGTGTTTCCTGGCAGTTGAGGGACGTGTTTGTTTCCCTATCTAGTCCTAGTGCTACTGTTCGCCTTGCACTAAGGGGTACGTTGATTACGTATTTTGGGGAACATTCCCTGTAGGTTCCAACACACTCGCTTTGGACCTGGACTCTTCTAGACGGGCGGTCGGGAGCTTACCCACTCCCGATCAATCGGCTCGGACTAGGTCTTGTACTGAACTCCAGGGTGAGCGGGGGGATCCACGGCGGTGCAGCGCTGTGTTATTCCCCCACTATATCTCCGTGGCAACCCTGGCACTCTGATAGTGTCCCCTTGTTGGGCTCCGTGGTGGGTGGGGACCACGAGGATGAACCTATTCCATCTTTATGGATACTTCACCTTTTCCCCCGCCCTTTTCCGCAAGGAAGAGGAGATGTGCCGAGAGAACCATTGACTTGAATAGTTTCTTTTCTAGAGAAGAAGATCGACCCAAGATGCCTCGTTTCCTCCTCATGTCATGCGCCGAGGAAGGTAAAACGTTTAAAACTGTAAGTGCTGTCCGTCTGGCGCGAGCCATAGAAGAGGCTTACGGGAAGCTCCAAGCGGTCGTGCGACAGAGGAATGGAACGATTCTTTTTGAAGCACGTACCGACGAGCAAATTGGAAAAATTCAAAATACAAAGCAGATTGCCGGCCTCCAGGTAGTAGTCACGGTTCATCCCACCTTGAACCTGTGCAAAGGCGTAGTAAATCACGAGGACTTTGCTACAGAAACGGAGGAAGATCTTCTAAACTTTTTTAAGACCTTTGGCGTGACTGAGGTGTAGAGGATCGGAAGGAAGGAGCAGGGGAAAGTGATCCCTACTTCTACCCTGATCCTTACTTTTGACCGACTATCCCTCCCGGAAAGGATCGTTACCGCTTTCTACAACGTCCGTGTGCGGCAGTATGTGCCGAACCCTTTGCGCTGCTTCAAGTACCAAAGGTTTGGGTATACCCAGCAGCGATGTATGTCCGTAAACGCTGTTTGCGGGAAGTGCGGATCATCAGTTCACGTCCCGTCGAGGTGGGTTGGTCCACGTCCTGACGGGGGGATGCAGAGAAGGCTCTCAAGTGTTCCTTTCTCCATTTTTTTCATCGTCTTGCTTTTCATTTCATGTCACGTATATTCTTTTCACTCCTTTTTCTTCCTCACTGGCCTTCTCTGTATGCTGAACGCCCACCCATGTGTTTGCCGTGCATGGCGACCCGTGTCGGAGGGAATGTGTGTCCTGGCAGTTGAGAGACCTGTTTGTTTCCCAACTAGTCCTGGTGCTACGTTTTTTGGCTTGCACTAAGGGGTACGTTTACGTATTATTGGGGAACATTCCCTGTAGGTGTCAATACACTCGCTTTAGCCTCGGACTCTTCTAGACGGGCGGTCGGGAGCTAACCCACTCCCGGTCAATCGGCTCGGACTAGGTCTTGCACTGAACTCCAGGGTGAGCGGGGGGATCCACGGCGGTGCAGCGCTGTGACATTCCCCTACTATATCTCCATGTCAGCCCTGGCACCCCAGTGGGGTGTCCCCTTGTTGGGCTCCATGGTGGGTGGGGAGCACGGAGACGAATCTGCTTCAATCGTATGGAGCCCAAAACAAACCCCTTGCCCTCTTCCGCAAGGAAGAGGCGATGTGAGACGGTAGACTTGAATAGCTTCTTCCTTCGGGAGGAGAACAAACCAAAGAAACCTCGGTTTCTTGTAATGTCGTGTGTTGAAGTTGAAAAATCTTTCAAAAGTGTTAGTGCGGTCCGCCTCGCGCGAGTCATTGAAGACTGTTTTGGAAAGCTGCAAGCGGTCGTGCGACAGAGGAATGGTACCATTCTTTTGGAAGCGCGCACTGACGAACAGATTGACAAGATCCAAAAAACCAAGCAGATTGCCGGCCTCCAAGAGGAACTGACTACTCACTCTACCCTTAACTTATGTAAGGGAGTGGTCAATCACGAAGACTTTGCGCTTGAAAGTGAGGACGAACTTCTCTCTTTTTTTAAGAGCCACGGCGTTACGGAGGTGTATAGGATCAGGAGGAAGTAGAATGGGAAAGAGATCCCCACTCCCACCTTGATCCTGACTTTTAATCTCCCTTCTCTCCCAGAGAAAATTAGCTGTGGGTATTATAACCTTCGCGTGCGGCAGTATGTGCCGAACCCCCTGCGCTGCTTCAAGTGTCAGAGGTTCGGTCATACACAACAAAGGTGCATGGCTGTAAGCCCTGCTTGCGCAAAGTGCGGTAAATCCACGCATGATACGAACCCTTGTTCATCACCAGTGCGCTGTGTAAATTGTGAAGGAGACCATGCGGCCAACTCTAACAAGTGCCCCACATATCTCAGAGAGAGGGAGATTCAAAAAATTAGAGTAACAGAAGGTATCTTTTCCGGAAGCAAAACGCCGATTCCTGGTGAAGAACCCTGTGGATCTCAGGCGTTCTTTCCCTAGCACTCTGGCGAACACGGTCAAAGCGACGAGTAGTAAGTCTTCCCTTGCTACTCCTCCAGTAGCGAACTTCTGTTGCCAGGTATCCCCAGTGGACTTCCCTGAGGAGACATCGCCTCTGCAAGGTGGGAAAATTATAATTCCCACAAAATACAAAACACCACCCAGCAAGGCAACACAGACGAAGACAGAACAAGAATCCACTTCTCAGCCGCGCAAGAAGGCTGGTGTCACACGGCCTGCTGGCCTGGTCAAGAAAAATGATAGATCCTCCAAACTCCGACCACCTACCCCGACTCCTGAAACTCGCTCTGAGTGATCTCTCAGTCTGTCGAGCAGTGGTCAGGATGAGTCTGCCTCGGAGGAAACTTCAGCCGGGGTGGACACTCGCTCCTTCGGGCGGCAGAGGCGAAAAAAAGAAAAGAAGAAATCCTCTTAACTTCTTAAACAACGGCTCTCCTATCCTGGAATCTGAACGGATTTTCTCTCCGACGGGACGAATTAAAACTCTTATTGTCCCGTTATACACCCTCAATTTTCTGTTTACAGGAAACGCATCTTTCTCCACCACGGTCCATACACTTTCGCGGTTTCACTTCTTATAAGGTTGATGTCGATGACGGCCTCCGCGCTCACGGCGGAGTTACTACTTTGGTCCAGGATTCGCTGCATTCTGCAGAAATCCCTGTTCACACCGACCTTCAAACAGTTTGTGTGCAGGCGTATCTGCCGTCCCTCTCACTCACCGTATGTAATATCTATATTCCCCCAAGACAAACGGTGTCGGTTGATGACCTCGTAAACCTAATAAACCAATTATCTACACCTTTCTTGGTTGTGGGTGATGTAAACGCCCACAGCCCTCTTTGGGGTTCCTCTCGTACGTGTCAAAGAGGTGCTATTTTGGAATGTCATCGACACCATGAATTTGGCTATTCTCAACACTGGGGAACCAACTCATTTTGCCGTAGCTACGAATTCTAGCACGGCTATTGATGTAGCCCTTTGCAGCTCTTCACTTGCTACTGCTATGCGGTGGACCATATTAGAAGATCTTTATGGAAACGACCATTACCCCACGATTGTCCACATTGATCATCTTCGCCGTAGTTTTGCACGGCCCCCTCAATGGATCGTGCGACGAGCTGACTGGTCGACATTCCAAAATAATGTTAACCTGTCAGACGGTCCCTTCGGAAATGTGGATGAAATGACAGAACATTTTAATAGCGCTGTACTCGCTGCTGCTTCCATCGCAATTCCGAAGGCAAGTGGTAAACCGAGACACCCTTTCGTTCCGTGGTGGAATGAGAACTGCTCGAAAGCGGTCAGTGCTCGAAAAAGGCACTGGCACGTCTCAGACACTATCCAACAGTGGATAATTTAATCGAATATAAAAGATGCAGGGCGAAGGCTAGAAGAACTATCTTAGAAAGCAAAAATGCATCGTGGAGAGCGTACGTTTCGTCTCTCAATTGTCACACGCCACCTCGCCTGGTATGGAGAAAAATTCGACAGATAAAAGGACACTCTTCACCAAATACGGTGCCAGGTCTCTTGAAAAACGGAGAAATGATCACATCTCCAGATATGATTGTAGAGGAACTCGACGCGCACTATGAAGTCATGTCAAGTTCGGCGAACTACTCTCCTGACTTTCTTTTGATCAAAGAAAGGATGGAGAGCCGTCCGTTGGATTTCTTCTGCAGAGCGTCTGAGTATTACAATACACCTTTCTCCATATCGGAATTGCGCTCTGCTCTTGCATTGGCCAGAAGAACTGCCCCAGGTCCTGATGAAATACACAACCTAATGTTACAACATCTTCCTGACGTGGCGATGCAATTTCTCCTCAGCCTTTATAATCGCATCTGGGAAGAGCACACCATCCTTGCTGTATGGCGAGAAGCCATAGTTATCCCAGCTCTGAAGGAGGGAAAGGATCGGTCGCTGTCATCGAGCTACCGACCTCTCGCTCTCACCAGCTGCGTTTGCAAAGTGCTGGAACGGATGATAAACCAGCGCTTGGTCTGGACCTTGGAGTGCAGAAACCTACTCGCACCAATTCAGTGCGGTTTCAGGAAACACCGGTCAACCCTTGACCATCTCGTCGCTTTGGCAACGGAAATTTCAACCTCGTTCATTCTGAGACAACACCTTGTCGCCATACTATTCGATGTAGAAAAGGCGTATGACACCACTTGGAGGTATGGCATTCTGCGAACCTTGCACTCGTGGGGATTCAGGGGGAAGCTCCCCTTATTCCTCCAAAATTTCTTATCGGACAGATCTTTCAGAGTTCGCATTGGTTACAAACTGTCTAACAGTCACCCCCTTGAAAACGGCATCCCCCAAGGCTCGGTGCTAAGTGTCACTCTGTTTTCCATAGCCATAAATAGAATAGCGTCGGTCGTGAGGGAACCTGTGAAGGCATCGCTGTTTGTAGATGATTTTGCCATTTTTTGTTCATCCAGCAACATAAGTGTGATCCAGAGGCAACTCCAACTGGTGCTCAACAAGCTGCATGAATGGAGCATGTCGACATGTTTTAAGTTCTCACCTACTAAATGTACTGGAATGCACTTCTGCAGAATATACCACTTGCATAGCGATCCAATCCTGTCCTTGGGAGGAAATCAGCTACCATTCACTGACTCTGCCAGGTTTCTGGGGCTGACTTTTGACAAGTCCCTCACGTGGCGCTCTCATATCCGCACATTGCAAACCAGATGCGTCTCCTCCCTCAATCGTCTTCGAATGCTTAGTGGCACTTCATGGGGAGCCGACCGCATTATCCTACTGCGGTTATACAGAGCACTCATTCGCTCAGCATTGGATTACGGTAGTGAAGTGTATACAACTGCAGCTCCTTCCACCCTTCGACCCATCAACAGCATACACCACGCTGGTATTCGCCTCTCAACATGTGCGTATCGCACCAGCCGAATCGAGTGCATTCTAGCTTATGCTGGGGAGCCATCCTTAAAAATAAGGCGAGATATTCTATTAGCGTCTAATGGTGCTAAAGTGTCAGGACTCTTTAATCATCCTTGTCGCCGAATAATCACTCGCCCAAAATATGAATCTTCGTATATTCTTCGAACATAGCTACCCCAGCCCCCAGGCATTCGATTGCGAAATCTTTTGCGGGGACTTAATGTCGATCTTCCCACTCCTGTGAAACCCCCAAATGACCTGATTCCCCCTTGGAAACTCCTTCTCCCCAATATTGACCTCAGACTCTCCAATCTTTCCAAACAAAATACTAGTCCTCTGGTTTACCAGAAGCAGTTTCAGGGTGTGAGGGAAGCCTATCCGGATAATCTATTCTTGTACACGGACGGGTCATCGCACAATTATGCAGTGGCGTGTAGTTTTCATTGCATCTGGGCCACCAAAGCATATCGTCTTCATTCACAGTGCAGTACATTCACTGCTGAAATGTATGCAATACTCAAAGCCCTAAAGTACATCGAGTCAACGACGCTGCAGTGAGTAGTTCTCTGTTCTGACTCTCTCAGTTCTCTTCAGGCTGTCTCCCGGACTTCGTCAGACTACCTGACAAAATCAGTTCAAAACCTGATTCATTGTCTCATGTCCCGCAACTATGACCTGGTTCTTAGTTGGGTTCCAGGCCATGTGGGAATCACAGGGAATGAGCTGGCCGACCTGGCGGCGAAATCAGCTACTCGTAATACTCGTATCGACGTTCCTGCTGTACCATTGTCCGATGTTAAGGCTTACTTGAAACGATCTTTGTTTAGAGCGTGGCAAACAGAGTGGCACAATACCACTTTTAAACTAAGTGGGATAAAGAATTCTGTAATTCCCTGGCGTTCCTCATCTCGCTCCTCTAGGTGTGAGGAAGTAATTTTAACACGTCTTCGTATTGGACACTGCCATTTTTCTCACGGTTTCCTCCTTCGAGGAGAAACTCCTCCCCTTTGTGACTCATGCGGGACGGTTCTGTCTGTGGAACACGTCCTCCTGAACTGTAGGAAATATGTTGGTGACCGACGAAGACATGGCCTGGGCAACTCGCTAAGGGAGGTGCTCGGGGATGACGATTCTGCGCTCTCAAAACTTTTTTGTTTTTTGAGAGAAAGCAGAATATATAGTTTTATTTGAAAGATAACAATGTTTTATGTTGTTTTTTGGCCCCTTTACAGCCAATTTTACGTTTTAAGATAAATTTTACGCACCTTTTTTCTATTTTCCTTCTGCTATTTCTACATGTAAGCTTGAAGCAGAATTCGAGCCTTCTTTTTAGCCAATGTACATGCTTTTAAACAGTGAGTAAGTTACATATGCAACACTGAATATTCTTTTCTCCAAATACTCTGGCATGGGCGCAAATGACCTCAGCAGTCGAAGCGCCCTCTAAACCCTATTCAATCAATCAATCAATCTAGCTTTCGTCAATGATCTGCCTGCGCAATTAACCTCAAATGTTCGGCTATTTGCAAACGATTGCATAATAGATCGTAGTATTAATTGGAAAAGAGATGAAGAAATACTACAACGGGATCTTGATGCATTATATTACTGGGCGGAAAATAATGGAATGTCCATATTAGTAATAGTAGTAGTAGCAGTAGTAGTAGCTCTAAAAGTAAATCCATCACTTTAGGCAGGGGTCATAATTACAGTGAAACACATTACCGCTTAAATAATGACATTAATCCGAGAGGTTCCTCGTGCAAGTACCTAGGAATTCATTTAGATAGTAAATTAAGTTGGAAAAAACACGTAGATTTTGTTGTAGGGAAAGCCTGGAGATCTCTTCACTTAGTAATGCGCATCCTAAAAAAGAGTACGGCAAAAGCGAGGGAAATTGCTTATTTATCTCTTGTTCGTCCAATAATGGAATATGGAACAATTTGTTGGGATCCGCACAAGATTATGCAGTGTAAATACTTGGAAAGGATTCAGCATAGGGCAGCTAAATTTACTTTCAGGGCCAAGAAAACGACAGGGTGGGATTCACTCAAAAACAGGCGATCACTAGCAAGACTCTGCGCCTTGTATAAAGCTTATAATGGTCATCCAGCTTGGAAAGAAATTAATCGGCGGTTATGTATTCCTACATACATCTGTAGTGGATCACAGGCACAAAATAAATTTAAGACAGCAGAGAACGGATGTCGGGAAATTTTCTTTTACAAATCGAACGGAATGTAACAGATTGCCTGCAAAAACCTTCGAACCCTTTCCTCAAAGCGTTCAACAGTTTAGGAAATTAATTGTGGGTATTATTAAGTAAATGAGGGAGAATAGTGGCTTGTATAGCGATGCATAAGTGTTCTATTGTGAAGTGAGGTGTAGTGCAGTGTAAAGCAGAGAAATAAAGAAGGAAATGTTTTCAGGTCTTAGTGAAGTGAAGTGAAGTGAAGTGCAATGTGATCCTAGTGCAGTGTGTGTGTGTTTGTATTTTTGTGTGTATTTGTGTGTTTGTGTTTGTGTTTTTGTGTGTGTTTGTGTTTTTGTGTTTGTTTTTGTGTATTTGTGTTTTTGTGTGTGTGTTTGTGTTTTTGTATGTGTTTTTGTGTTTGTGTTTTTGTGTTTGTGTTTTTGCGTTTTTGTGTTTTTGTGTTTGTGTTTTTGTGTTTGTGTTTTTGCGTTTTTGTGTTTTTGTGTTTGTATTTTTGTGTTTGTGTTTTTGTGTTTGTGTTTTTGTGTTTGTGTTTTTGTGTTTGTGTTTGTGTTTTGTGTTTGTGTTTTTGTGTTTGTGTTTTTGTGTTTGTGTTTTTGTGTTTGTATTTTTGAGTGTGTGTTAATGTAATTTAATGTTTTATGAATCAGTCAGTTTTTAAATTATCATTATTTTACCATTATTTTTATTATTTTACCTTTATTTTCATTATTTTACCATTATTATTACTATAATTAGTATATAATTTGCTAGTTATATTACCTTATTCGTATTGTTGTTGTTATTATTATTATTATTATTATTATTATTGGTATTAGTGTTCTATGTTACTGAGGGTCGGTGTATATTTATGTTTTTGTAATTAGCTGCCACCGGGTTATGCCCAATTGCAGTTTACATAAATCTAATCTAATCTAAAAAATGTGGGGCCATTTATGAGAAAATGGTGTTTAAGCGTTTCTAAAAATGCGGAATTTTGAGCTAGTTTTCACAGAAAACGGTTGCGTTCATGAGAAAGTTTACTTGAAATTGTTTAAAGCACATGTGCTCATTAATATGATGATCATACACATTTTTTTTTGAAAATTTTAGTAGTTTTCGCGCAATATTGTGTGCAACATGTGCAATTTTAAAAAAATACAAGAATTTCTCAGAAACGGCTCCAAATTTTTTCTTTAAACTTTTGATAGGGATAGTGATAAACGTACTCTATTAGATGACATAAACGCCATATTGCTTTATTCTTTTGTTTTTTCAAAAATTGCAAAAATGTAATTTTTTTACTTGCCTCTCACGTGTTTAATATTTACACTAGCGGCGATTTGTTGACATTATTATAGAAAGAACTCACTATGAAGAACAAATTTCATTTGAAGGAAAAATCTCTATCTGCAATTTTGTAGTTGGAGGAAGACGCCGAATAAAATTCAAACTTTCGCAATTTTGGAAAATTCAGTTATCCGTGAAAATCGGACGTATGCCACCTTAAGTGTATTTTACTCTATTCTTACAAGAAGTTTAAAGAAAAAATTGGAGCCGTTTTTGAGAAAATTTTGAAAATGTCCGGGGGGCTTCATGTAAAGTACCCTCCAAAATTAAAATATCGGTTTCAAATTCAAAGGGCCATGAGATCAGCGAGATCAATCGGGGAGAATCAATTTTGGAGAAAATCGGCTGAACGGTTTGGTCGCTAGCGTTGTTCTCAGACAGACATACAGGCATGTTTTGCTTTCAATTCTTTTTTCGGTATCAAGGACCCACAAAAAGGGATTCTGGCTGCACCACGTGTTAGGGAGTTTTTTTTCTTAATTTAGCAACTGGATTTATACACCTTTTCGTTACCAGGGTTCTGTAATAAGAGTTTTTCTGCGGAAATCCGCCGTTTTTTCGCGCAGCATTACATAACTTTCCCTATACTATGGGAAAGTAAACTAGTGGTGCTACAGAATGGCACAGACTTTCCCGTATTAGTTTTCTATTTTCTTGGGTCTTCGCAAGCTATTCGGAATTGCCACATACTCTTTCTTGCCAGCTACCATCTATTGTGACCATCCGTTTTCCCTCCGAAAGCTCAGGAAAACGTGGCACATTTATCGCCCGCACGAAGAGCTTCATTACTCATAGCGCGCGCCGCACAAACAGGAGAGAGCTGCTAATTAGTTCTTATAAGTATCACCAGAGTTCACTAGAATCGCTTGGCTAGGGTAGCAGCGAGGTAGAAAGCATTTCCCATTCCTTTTCGTAACGAGTCGTCTAGCTGTGAGGTTGTACGGACGTAACGTATCAACGTGGACGCCATCAATCCGGACGAAGCAAAAGGCATCAGAGCTCTTCAAAGACAAAAGGAAGAGCTCAAATTTCTCAAATTTTCCTTTTAGTCTTGATATTATATGTTCTTGAATTCTACTGGACATAATGGGAGAATACTAGCGGCATATGGTTAAAACATTTACGTCGGCAAAGGACGAGTATTTTGACCACACCGTTGGCCCAGAGGGAGATCTACTGCAGAAGGAGCTTTGGTAACAGGACTCGATCAGCGGAGCGAGCAGCGAAGGGGAGGCGCACCGCAGCAAGGTCACCGTTCTCGCCACTGCTCAAGATTTTCAGAAGACCTGTTGAAAAAAGGATTTCAAAGTAAGAGAGTTCCTTTTACAAACATTCTAGTGCCCAGAACTTGTTTAGTGGAGCAGATAAAGTAATTCTGTGCAAATCGAGGAGAGTATGTAATATTCAGTCAGTTAGAGGAGAGAGAACTTTTTTAGAACTGATAGAATTAATCTTTCTTGGTCCTTATTCTCTGAATAAAATAGAACGGTAATACTTGATTTTTGTGTCACAGAAAAGAGAACAAAATTGGTACCAAAGAGTGGGTAAAGACCTAGTAAGCCTTCCTCTTGATTTGATAAAAAGACATTGTAAAAGTAGTAAAGTAGCAAAGAGAAGGACGTATAGATATAAGAAAGTATTTTTTGTGTGTATTCTATTTACAGCAAGTGACAGTGTATTTTTTTATGTTTTCTATGCATTTATAAGTGTTAAGTGTATGAGATTTATATGCCACAAATTTTCATCCCAGATTATAGTAAGGTTTTTTTAAGAAAACTGTGTTTTAATCTAAATGATTTGCGAGACCGTAGTGTCGAGAATCCATGTCCCTGATCCCATCATTCTCATCATTTTTTTTATGTGGCCCACCGTCATCCCGACTGAGCTACCTAACCATCCCAGGGAGATTACTAAAATTCCCTCTCCTTTATCCAAAGACGGTGGAGGTCGCACTATCACCACCAAAAGTACATTTTTTGTCATTTTCTTAATTTTTCGGTTTCCTATTGGTAGAACGAAAATATTAATTTTAGAATATTAAAGAACACAAAAACCTAGCTGTAAATGGCAATTTTCTTTTAAAAATTATGTGCCGTTTAAGAGAAAATGGCGTTTTAGCACTACTAACAATGCGAAATTTGAAGCTCATTTTCACAGAAAATGTTTGAGTTTTCAAAATACTTTATTTGAAGTTATTTGAAGCACTTACACTCACACATATAATAATCTTTACAAATTGCGGATAACGTGCATATTAAAGATGTGAGAGATCTTTCAAAAAATTTACATTTTTATAATTTTTGAAAAAACAAAAAAAACAACTCAAAATAAAATTTACGTCATATTAAAGAGTGTAATTATCACTATCTGTTACAAAAGTTTCAAGAAAAAATTTATAGCCATATATGAGAAAATGGCGTTTGAGCATGTCTGAAAATGCCGAAATTGGAGCTACTTTTCACAGAAAACAGTAGTGTTTTCGAGAAACTTTACTTGACATTATTTAAAGCATGTATACTCGTAAATATAATAATGTGAAAAAATTGCCGATAGTGTAAATATTAACGACGTGAGAGACAAGTAAAAAAATTTACATATTAGTAATTTTTGAAAAAATCAACTGATAGACCAATATTGCTTTTATGTCATCTGATAGAGTAAATTCACCACTATCCCTACCAAAAGTTTAAAGAAAAAAATTGGAGCCGTTTTTGAGAAAATCTTGTTTTTGTAATTTTTTAATGTTGCACATATTGCACGCAATATTGCATGAAAACTACTAAAAGTTTGAGAAACATTTACATGACCTTTATGAAAGAACTCAATATGCAGAACAAATTGTATTTGAAGAAAAAATCTATCTTCAATTTTGTAGCTGGAGAAAGACGCCGAAAAAATTCAAACTTTCAAAATTTTCGAAAATTCAAAGTTATCCGTGAAAATCGGACCTATGCCATGTTAATAAGTGTATTTTACTCTATTCATACAAGAAATTTAAAGAAAAAATTTGGACCCGTTTTTGAGAAAATTTTGAAAATCCCCGGGGGGCTTCATATAAAGTACCCCCAAATTTTGAAGAATCTTTTTCAAAATCTCAAAGCTTTGACTAGAATCAGATCGACTACGGAATACCCGTTTTGGAAGAAATCGTACGTATGGTTTAGGCGCTAGCAGTGTTCACAGACGGACAGACGGACGTTTTCCTTTCAATTGGGTTTTCGGTATCAAGGACCTAGAAAACAGGGTTTCTGGCTACACCACGTGTTAGGGGACTTTTTTTCTTAATTTAGCAACTGGTCCACTTATCCACTTATTCGTTTTCACGGCCCGGCAATTAATTTTTTTCCGCCGAAAATTGGCCATTTTTTCGCGCAGCATTACATAACTTTCCCTATACTACGTATATCACTCCGTGTATACGTACGTATACGGTAAAGTAACTAGTTGTGCTTCAGAATGGCACAGACTTTTCCGTATTAGTTTTCTATTTCTTTGGGTCTTCGCTAGCTATTTGGAATTGCCCCATACTCTTTGTTGCCAGCTGCCATCTATCACCACACAAACTAATTTTTTTTGACAATTTCTAAATTTCTCGGTTTCCTATTGGTAGAACGGAAATATTAATTTTAGAATATTAAAGAACACAAAAACCTAGTCCTAAATGGCAATTTTCTTTTAAAAATTATGTGCCGTTTTAAAGAAAATTGCAATTTAGCGCTACTAAAAATGCGAAATTTGAAGCTCATTTTCATAGAAAATTTGTGAGTTTTCAAAATACTTTAATTGAAGTTATTTGAAGCACTTACACTCACAAATATAATAATCTTTACAAATTGCTGGTAATGTGCATATTAAAGTTGTAATTTTTTTGAAAGATCTCTCACATTTGTATAATTTAAAAAAAAATATATAACTCAAAATAAACTTTACGTCATATTAAAGACTGTAATTAGCACTATCCGTTACAAAAGTTTGAAGAAAAAATTGCAGCCATGTATGAGAAAATGGCGTTTGAGCGTTTCTGAAAATGCGGAATTTTGAGCTACTTCTACGCAAAACGGTTGTTTTCGAGAAACTTTTCTTGTCATTATTTAAAGCACATATACTCGTTAATATAATAGTGTGGAAAAATCGCCGCTAATGTAAATATTAACGACGTGAGAGACAAGTCAAAACAATTACATTTTCCCAATTTTTTGAAAAGAATAGAGCAATATGGCGTTTTTGTCATCTCATAATATACATTAGGCACTATACCTACTAAAAGTTTAAAGAAAAACTTTGTAGCCGTTTTTGAGAAAATCTTGTTTTTCTAATTTTTTAAAATTGCACATATTGCACGCAATATTGCGCGAAAACTACTACAATTTTCAAAAACATGTACATGACCTTAATGAAAGAACTTACTATGGACAATAAATTTTATTTGGAGGAAAATCTCTTTCAATTTTGTAGTTCTAGGAAGACTCCAAAAAAAAATTTCAAACTTTGGCAATTTTCGAAAATTTAGAGTTAACCGTGCAACTGGGACCTATGCCACCTTAATAAGTGTATTTTACACTATTCTTACAAAAAATTCAAAGAAAAAAATTGGAGCCGCTTTTGAGAAAATTTTGAAAATGTCCAGGGCGCTATATGTGAAGTACCCTCAAATTTTGAAGAAAGTTTTTCAAAATCGAGGCGACTTGTATGGACGTAATTCGACCGGGGAATATCAATTTTGGAAGAATTCGCACGTATGGTTTACGCGCTAGTGTTGTTCTCAGACGGACGTTTTGAAAAGACCCATTTTTTAGGGGTCAGGGGACCCCAAAACGTGTTTTTACGAATTTCGAAATCGATTTTTTCCGCAGCATTACATAACTTTGCATATACTACGTAAATTACTCCGTATATACGTACGTATACGGGTAAGTAAAAAAAAGTGCAATTTTTCTAACTCTGCCCCTCAAGCTCCTATGGTTACGATGGAATATCACACGTCACTATCACAAGTCGCATGATCGCAAGCACCGTTTCATACGGTCGCGATCATGCAATACGTGGCGGCACGACTGATAACGTCGCGAAATCCCGTGACATATTCCATCCTCAAGACGGGCCTTCAGGGGCAAAGTTAGAAAAATCGCAGTAAATGATAATTTTTGTTCCTTTAAAGATATCATCAAGAAAATTTAATAGCTTCTAGAACATCCTGAATGCAATATTATTGCAGATTTTCATAAATTTAAAAAAAGTGTCTTTTGAGTATTTGCGTTTTAAAAAGGTTGTATGCCAAGAAATTGTTGTATGCCAAGAATAGCACGAAATAAAATTGATATTTAATGAATAATTGTACTGCATATCTTATAGACACACACTTTTAGAATATGTAAAAACGTTTATAAAAAGGCAAAAAAGATTAAACCCAAAGTCTACACGAAATCTTGCAGATTTAGTGAAATTAAAGAATATAGGGGCGTTCACAAGAAGACTTAGGTTTTAAGAGTGCATTGTTACCGAACAATCAGAAAATTTTAATCCTCACCCCTGTTATTTATAGTTGCATCAAGTGCTGGGTCATTAGCACCTTTGGTTACATGTTACTGTTGTTACATATTACATTTGTGTTTTACAATGTGTTACTTATGTAAGGTAACAGGGAGTAACATTGCCACATTTTTGTTTCTTTTAAAAGTTCTACTTTGATGCATCAATCTTCACAATAATTATTTTGACAATTTAATTCTTCACAAAAGTACAATGTTTCTTCAAAATATTGAAGTCATAGCTTCCATAATTTGAAAGATTTTCTTACTTTTTTTAAAAGTAAGCAAAGTGGCAATGTTACCCTGCAGGTGTCAAACATTGCCACTTCTATTTATTTCCAAGTCTCTGGCAATATTTAAATGTGTAAGAGTTGTATAGGAAACAGAAACATATAAATATGCATCAGAACATTATTAGTCTTTGGTTTTTGACAGTTTAAACACTCTAAACTGGGATACATACTGCTTTGAGAACGTCTAAAGTAAGTTTTATTAACTGTTTTACATTGCGATAAAATACTATAGGGAAGAAAAGCTTTCTCCTTTTAATATTTAGTCTGGAAAACTCAGCAACAATATCGTATTTTGGCATAACACACTAATCCACATCATTTAAAGGGAACCTGCTAATTCCATACAGTTCAGTAGCTTTTTCTACTTAATTTTCCACTATTTACTTTTTCCATTGCTTAGAGCATTTTAACTTCATTATAGGTTTGTTAGATAGTGGATAGACGTTTTATTTTTTTATTTCTCTATTTTTTTTATTTTTCTATGTGGCAAAGTTGCAGTGCAAGTATGGTGAAGAAGAGGACAAAGAAATAATTTTGTATAAAATATAATTAATCAATGTTTACAATTTATAAGTCATATGCTTTAGAAATTATATATAAATTGATACAATGCCAATGTTTCAATGAAAGAATTTCTTCTCAAAGGATCTAAATGTAGGGGCAAGACGGCCAGTATGGCAATGTTACCCTGAAAACAGTATATGCTATTAATACATTTTGTCTTGTCTATGATGAATAATTATTAATCCACAACATAGCATACCTAGGACATGGCGTATTTACTTATCTATGTCATTTATTTCAACTCAATTAACACAGTATTAATGAAGTTTCAATTATGAGATTTGGCAACATCACAATACATCACATATATTTACGAACATTTTAGGTTACAACTGTAACCCAATGCAACAAACAATTGTACATAATGTTTCTAAGATAGGTAGCTACAGAAACTCAGCCAGCACATAAATTTACGATACAGACTGTGCTACTTAAATTTTTCGAAGTTGTGGCAATGTTTCACCCATGGCAATGTTACCCGTCATTACCTTATATATAGTTTTATTATAATGTAATAAACAGTTCCTTCTTGATATATTAAACTTGAGGAAGGATTTAGTACTATTTCTTATAAAGAGTTTAGTAAACCAATTCGTTTTAAAAAGTTCATAACATCATACACACTTGCAGTGTCGTCCAAACAGTTCTTGACTGTCCTCAGGCAATCCAGTTCTTTCACATTGGCAATCATTACACTCTGTTAATATGTGGAAAATAGAGATTGCAGTTCCACATTTAGGGCATCTGTTTACTGGTGTTTTTGACATGAGATGAGTGTGTGTCAAGTTGGAATGACCTATTCTTAGTCTGGTCAATATACATTGAATCTTCCTGTTCTTGATGCATGGTTGATGCTCCCGCACATTGTTATGGATCAAGTGTAGTTTTGACCTTGAGTTTTTCCAGATGATGATCCATTTTTGCCAGATGCATTGATTTATAGGCCTTTTTTGTTCTTCTACAGTACTTGGTTCTTTTGTACAATTGATTCCTTGGGAAATTTTTTTTTTTTTTGCTGCTGAGTGTTTTTTCATTTCCTAATATCCCTTGATGAGCCAGGATCCACGCCAAGACATTACATTCCATCAAATATTGTAGTTTTAATTTTAATATTGTACTTCAACAACAAAGGCATCAGGGGCAACAATATCCCAAAGTATTTTCAAGTTTGAAGGAGTCATGTCATAAAATCTACCCCAACGACCCCAACCAACCCCAACCAACCCTAATAAACTTTGCAGTGAAGGTAGAAACCTTATCTTTGAAATTGTTGTTGGTAATAAGTAATGAATAGAATTTATTGTATTTAAAAAAGTCAAAATATCTATATGCACATATGTATTTATTTTTTCCAAAATATGTAAAAAAAATATTAAAAATATGTAAAATAAAAATTCATTAGCATTGTAAAAATTTATTAGTATTAAAGTGCATTAGTTAGTTGGTATAGAGAGTTTAAAACTGCTCTATACAAGCATTTTTTGAGTACAGAATGTCATCAATCAGACAACGTAGATTCTGAGTGGCCGGAAGATAGCTGTATTGTACACTAGTTTGCACTGCACATAAGAGTTTTTTTCAAAATATAAAACATTTGTTGTATAAACAACGCTTATGAGGAACCGGTGCTCAAGTAAACAGTACTACCATGAATGAAGATGAAGAAAGATGATTCCAATAATATGTCCTGCAAACTTGCATCTGAAATGTTCCATTTCCAAGTAGAAATGTATTAAAATGTAAATATGTAAAAATATGTAATAATGCCAAAATTAAAAAGAAAAAAAAAAGGTTAAATAGAAATGGTTTCAATTCATTCAGAATGTCTTGTTAAATATAAAAAAATATTATTGATGGAGACTATACCTCGAGGTTACTAACACAAAACTATTCTACTTCTATTAATTCTTATGTTTAAGATGGATTGGCATTTTTGCTTTTGCTTTCTTTTTTTTTTACTTTTGTCATTTAGTGGAAGAATAATCGTAATTTCATTACATTTCATCTACATATTTAAATTTCAATTTACAAAATTTCATAAATAGCACTGTGTTCACTAGAAAAATAATTATTGAAATTGATTGAATTTCCAAGCTGATTACTTACTACTTTTATATTTGAATTCATTGAATCTGTTGAGTCAATAGGTCTCCTTTGCCAAAGTGTCCAAGACTTTTATTCAATTTTTTTAAAAGTGAATTGGTCTTCCTGTATTTTCATTCAGATTTTCAATATATCATTCAGAAACTCATTAAATTAAATGTAAATATTAAAATTTCAGTTATTTTCTTCTATTCATATGTGGCATTCATTGCAGTATTGTGTACAACTTTATCCAAAATACCCAATTAATTCTAATTACTATTTCATTTGCTTGTACAGTGTCAACATAAGTGGGGTTTTCTCTTGAGATTGGTAAATTGTCAATTCAAATTTGAAAATGAGCATTTTCAAAAACTTCAAAAACTCAGATTTTTTAAATTGAATTGGTAAATAAAAGGGACATACTGAGAGTCCCTAGATTTTAGCAATTGCTGAAAATGCAAAATGTTACCAAACACTGAAAAAATTAGTAATTGTATGTTGACATTCGGTGCGGTATGCTTCTGAAGGTTTTCAATCTGTGATGAAATGCAAAATTGATCATGAAAAGCAAAGTCATGTACAAAGTGCAAAATGGTCATGAATTTGCAATATAATTGCTAAATTGCATTTTATGGTTTCCTTCATGTTCGCTCTCTAATTAGGGATGCAACATCGACAGCAACTCATTGCTATTTTGAAAACATTTAATTTGGCAGTGGCAATGTTTATTAATTTATAATGAAGATTTAACTGACAAAACAAAGTAAAAAATAATGAGAACAATTTAAAAAACTGATCCTGAAAGCATTCAGGGTCATCTTGAAGGGTCTCAGCTCCCTTACTTCGTTGCGCGGAGGTCAAGGGAAGAAGAAGGCCTTATGCGTACACCGAACAAGTTACTTCTTATGCTTTATTTGCTACTCTTTTGTATTTGTTGCATTTTATAAATGATTAAATATTAAACTGGTTTCCCTTATTTTCTGACTTTCATGGGAATATCTAAAAAGCAACAAAATATATTTTATCTCAGAGCCTCTCATAATAATTTTTTCAACAAGTGCTACAAAATGCTAAATCTCCATTTTTATAATGCAATAGTCAAAATTTTTAAAAAATGCATTTTAAAAACAAAAATGCTAAATTCTACCATCACTAAATATATTCTATAAACCAACTTTCAGGAAATTGAAAAAACAAATTCCTAGCCAAATTCATTTGTTTGTTTGCATTTTCTTTTTAATACAAACTTTGCATTGATGATTTATACCTTTAGATAAACAGAGAATCGTGGAATGCGTTCCAGATTCCTTTTCCACTCAAAACCAAAAACAAACAAACAAACAAAGAAAGTATTGTATACAGAGAAGAAAACAGGAATGTTATTTCATCAAATGGTCGTGCAGGCTTCTGTGACCAAGTATTTTTTGGCACTTGACTGTCCAGGTATTGCTGCTTCTGCTTCACTCGGACCAAAAACATCCATTCAGACAAATCAAATCCTGGTCAGGCAAGAAGTTGTTACTTCATTATCCCTATCTGAAAAACGGAACAAAGGTGATGTGCCATGAAGACTGAATTACATAACCACCCAGTATTATATGGGAATCTTGACTGCCACACCATTTCATTAATGATTTTACTTAATTATCCCATACTGAAATAATTGAAGGGCTTAGTGCAGAAAGGTGTTAACTCAAAATTTTGTGATTTTTACTTTTATCGTCAAAACAACTTTTCTGGGAGTTTCCTATTAGTTGCTTTATTAGTTTTTATAAAAAGCACAATGTTTTTCGAAATATTTGATGTGAAGAAGGTTTCAACTCATCGCACATAAACGATACATGCAAGAAGTTGTTATCTCAGAGTTTACAAGCAAGATGGTGTTAACTCAACAATTGGCACCATTTAACACACAATCGTGAAGCGGTGCATGATCCACTGTGTTGGAAAATTAATTTTCTTGTTTATTCAAATGAGTAATACATATTGTAAAATTTGAAGGGCTTAGTGCAAGAAGGTGTTAACTCAAAAAATGGCCAAAGGGGATATTTGATTTGGTAAAATTGGATGGAACTTTTTTATATTACGGGAAATTACTTCCGTTTTATGACATTGTGATTTTCATCAAAAGTACCAAAGCAAATAATAGGACACTCTTAGGAAAGTAGTTTTGGTGGCAAAACTAAAAATTGAGTTAACAACTTCATGCAGTAAGCTCTTCATTTTTAAAATAAGCACCGTTTTCAGATTACTTGCTGACAGAAAATATTCCCAGAGTAGAGTTAACACCTTCCTGCAGTGTGTTTCTTGATGTCTCTTTACTGGTCTTCTTACAAAAAAGATGTGAATATATTGTAGTTATATTAGTGGTAAGAGCACAGATGATACACCAGATAATTTAGACCAAGAAAAGAAAAAAATAATATAAAAAAGAAATTACCAATAATATTAAAAAAAGTTCCAGGCAAGTTTACTAAACTTCAAATATCTCTTTTGGGCATTTTCTGAGTTAACACCTTCTTGCACTAGGCCCTTCAATTGAAAACTTATCTAATAGTTTTTGTTTGTTGAGGCAAATATATTGATATTATTATTATTAGTAACAATGAGAAAAATTAATTCAGACATTTAATCCATGATTGGTTGGCTTCAGAAATTTCATTCATGTATGCAGTCAGAACTGTAATTGCTCAGCAATTCATTTCTGTAAAGAGTTAACTGACTCATGAGCAGGAATGATGTGACAATTGGAATGTTTATTAATAAAAACTGCAGTTCATTTACAATAAAATCTTTATCTTGTTAGGTAAACAATTGCAATAAAAACTGACAAACATAAAACTGATTTGTACAAAATATAGCACAGTTATGTAAATGTAAATTAACACTACAAAATGTAACATGTATACATCAAGAATGTAGCAACAATGGCACTTCATGGCACTATGATGGAATAAAATATCGCAGAATCTCTGAGCTACAATAAAATTGATGAGGCACTATAAACTCTGCATACTGATTTAAACACAAAAGCTACTTTGCATTAAACTACATTTTCATGGATAAGGCATCTGAATTACATACTAAAGGAACAGTCAATTTTTAACATGATACAAGATTTTATGAAATTCAACTATGAAGTAATCATTGATGCAGGCACTTACTAGAGTATCAAAAACAAAAAATTTGAATTCTCAGTATAAAATAAATTTTCAACTATCTCAATAGCACCACTACCGTTATCAAAAGCATACCTGAATTGATTATCAGAAAATGCATTAAACCCAATATTTTACCACCAAGAGCAAAGTATCTAGAATCAACGATTTTCTAGTATGGCGAGAATAAGCTTATCTTTTCAGTAGTATGAATGTAGGTACTACAATGCAGCGTTTAATTGTAAATGCAAACATTTAGTTTTGTATTCTATGAAAGGTAACAATGGGAGGCAAGATAAGTGTATTGTTTAATGAAGGTTTGTTTCTATGATAGTAATTCTCATATTACTTTAGTAATACAAAATATTTCTACAGAAAAATATTCGTAAAACAATATTTCTGATTACAAATAACAAAATAAGTACTATTTGCTTTTCTTTCTCTCCTTCCTAATATTCACTTGCATTTGTATTTCAAGAAAGAATGTACCATAAAGAATTTACAGAATAATCAGTTTAGTAGTAACTCTGTAATTGAAAAATAAGCTTATTCATTAGTTTTAACAATTGCAGCAAACAAATTTCACTTTGGGCAATTTGCTGGTATTTTTTGAGGAATAAAATACTGAATATTTAACGCAAGTTTGAAGTCACAGTGGCATTTAATGACTTGAAGTGTGTTTTCACAATTGTGTGCACTTTTAGTGTCTGTTTCATGTCCTATTTATTGCTCTCTTATGGGTCAGTACCATTTCAACACTTGTCATAATTCTGGCCCAAGCTTTCGTTCCTCTTCAAGTTTCTGTCGTGTTCTATTAAAGGCTTGTGTTTTGACAAAGTCTACTGTTTTGTAAACAGTGCCAGAGGTAGGCACACGTTCAGGAGATTTTGGAATCTGACTATTTGTAAGTGAGGTGCTGGCATCGGAGTCCAAATCCAAATCGAGGTATTGAATCTCTTGTAAACGTTTGCCAGAGTTTGCTGGTATAAAACGTGTCTCTTGATGGAAATAGTAGACCTGCAGAGAATAATAAAACATCATTAACATTATTATCGACATTATTATTAACATATCAAATTCCCTTTCAATATGAATTTTATTTTATTTTATAGCGATTTAAGCCCATTTATTTTACCTGTTATGACATGAATACAATAATATTTTTAGTACTACCTCTCAAGCATGTTTGAGCGCCATATCTCACTATTTTTAATAACATTTTTTTATTATAAAGAAATTATAATTATATTTTAATTTTTCACAACATAACTCTAAACAAAGGAGCAATTTAAAAACATATTTTAGTTCATTGTTAATTAATCTTGTATTTTGTCACTTCAGGATAAAGAATTATGCAGATTTAAGCATTTCAAGCACAAAAATCACTAGTTTTACAAATATTGCAGAATCACTCATGCATTTTACATACATCATCATCTTGAGATATACGATGGTCTTCATCTGAACTGGAATTTCTGTCGGAGCGTTGCTTCTGCCCATTCCAAAGTACAGCTGACACTGATGAAGGGGGTGTAGGACTGGGTGCAGCACGAGTTTTGCGCAGACTACGAGTGCCATCTGTACCAACTCTGCATGCAGGAGGGGATGCCAATTGTATTGGACCACCTGAAATATTTGGTTACAATTGTTACAATGCACGTATTCATAAAAATAAATATATAAATAGTATCTAAAAATTATATATTATTACTATTGTAGAATACTAGTGGAATCTAGTTGCAGGTGGACAAAAAGCATTAGAACTTGTTATATAATGCATTTTCAATGACTGCCAGAAAACGTGGTTTTTATTGTTAGCAAATGAGGAACTTAAGTGAAGTATTCACTCCCTAGGGAGATAATTTTACTCCCTAGGGATTAAATATTGTCTCCCTTGTTTAGATTATGAAAATTAAAACAAATGACACATGAGTAAAAATGTATTTGAACACAAAGTGGAAAAGCGATTTGTACTTTTTTGATTCCTCACCAAAATATGCCACCAGATGCTCTCAGTTATATTTAATAATTTTTTATATTTATACCAATCTTTAAATTTGCTGTAAGCTGCATCAAATATTGCCTTAGATTTTTTTACATTAAATTTCCAATAGCTTCAATAACAGTATCAGATGTGCATTCAGGTTCAGCCATGGTCTCACGTTCCTTTAACAAACTAAAATCTATTGTTTCTGCTAAATTCTCTTATATAATTGTTACTAATTATTGTTATTATTATATTTATCCTTGATAAGAAAGGTTGTCCACACTTGATGCAGCCCATGGACTACTCTCATAACAAATCTCCAAAAAAATCATTAAAGAAACTGAGTACACTATTAATTTTCAGTGATGGCATGAAAATGGCAAATCAGACTGACAAAGACAGAGAGAACTCTTTGAAAAGTAAATGTAACAAATGTTGCAAACTGCAAAAAGCCTCAATATTTGTGAACCTTCACATTTTTTGTTAGTAGTTATTCAGAGACAAATTGTCTCAAAATGCACATAAGTAGGAGTGATAAACAAATGAATGTAACATTGAGAACACATATCCTGAGACACATGCCTCAGACCAATAGAAAACAATACATTCAAAAGAAATGAAATTGAGAAGTGATTATTATAATGTGGCCAAGTACTGTTCATTTCTGTCCCTTGATGTGTAATCTAGTATTTTAATCATCAAATTTCTCCTAATTTTACATTACATAGAATGATTCTATTATACTAGAAAAAATCCAATCAATAGAAAAAAATAATTTTAAATAAAAAAATAATTAAAAGCAAATCATTAAATACATGAAATAAAATCTTGAAACAATAAATATAAGTTTTGGTACTTATGCAGAATCTGATCCTTCAAAAATCTTTATATTTGCCAGTGTTTGGGATCACCAAAATAAGATTTTATTTACACTAACGTGGCAACCCCTTTCAAATTTTTTCATAAAATCCTGTTTCTTTCCGCAAGATACCACAAAATTTCTTTGGATGAGAAAGAGATAACTAATTGCAATGTAAAGAAAATATAAGAATCTTATTTTATTAACCTACTATTTGCAGAAGCTTCAGAACTGTATTTGGGTACTGTCAACATTCATAGTCAATGACTAAATACATTGGCATTCTAACACAAAATCAACTTTCTTGACACATCAGATGTTGCCTTAATATCATAGGAGTGTAGTATTTACCATGTTTATAAATTATATACCATTATTACAAATATTTCTTTACATCATATGTAAATAAAACTGCATCAAAAGAACTCACCTAAATCTACTGAAGGGGCCTCCAGATATTTACGCTGGGGTTTTAGTTTCCTGTCCACACTTGGGGGCAATGTAGATGTGAAGGGTCCACCAGGAGATGGTTCACTGGATACCACTGATGTAGAATCTGATAACTTCCTTCCAGGTTTTAGACCCCGATTCACTGCTGGAGGTGTTGGTAGACCACTGTTTCCTTCTATTACACCAGATGCACTTTGTATGGAAAGAGGACTAGGTAGATTTGAGTAGATGACATTGTTAGTTGAGGTTACTGAACCAGAACCCTCCGAATGAGGAGAAACTGGTTCTTCCATTTCATTTGTCACTAAAATGTTGGTATTATTTTGAGAATGCTGGAAGTCGTACCGAAATATATCCCCATTGACTTGTCCTGGCGCAGCATTGCTGTAACAATGCCGAGAAAGAGACCCAAATTTTGAATTTGTGTTATTGCCTTCTGGTTCGCTAATGGTAACTGTGTTTCCACACTGATGGGACCGAGGGAAGTCATACATTTCATCGTTACTACCTATTGCTATCAATTCAGCAGCTCCTGGAGATGGAGGTTCTTCCACACACTCTGACGCACTTGCACAGTCATTGGGAGATGTAGGAGCATCACCGGATCTTTTTGATGATTCCAACACTGATGACGAAGCAGAAACAGCACTTGTTTTTGGTTTAGACTGGATTGGTTTTGGAGAAACATTCTCCAGATTAAGGTAATTGTGACTTGGCATTTCTATTAGATGCAAGGGTTTTGGTGGTCGAGGGGGAGCAATTGGATGGGGAATTACCGGGGGTTGTCGGGCATGATGAACAGTAGGCAATGCAGAGTCAACTATGGTGTATTTACCGTAACGTTGTTTAACACTCCAAGATCCAATGTCAGTACTCAACTCCACCTCAGCAGAACTATCAGATGGTCTTCCCTGCTTAGCACTTTCAGAATCTGGATTAGGAAAAGTATCCCAATTCACTGACGGAGGAGCATGCACTGGAGCAGTCCACTCATCATCAGTAAAAACACTTTCCGCATCCGTTGTGGGACTATGGAGGGGAGGAGTGTGATTACCCCCTTGATTCAGTTCCAGATTTGGGGGGTGAAGTTTTCTGGGAGAGTCATAAAATTCACTAACATGAGGCAAAGGATATGCTTCGTAACCCGGTTTGTTTTGTTTTTTGGTCATCTGAGAGGTCTTCGCTGGAAGAGGATTCACAGGAACTTCTTCCTGGTTGGCCACTGGAGCACCTGCAGTTTTCTGGGGTTCACTTGGATGGTTGTTGTTTTTTAATGTTGCTCTCCATGACTGAGAAGTTGAAACATTATTTGAAGAAACACCATATTGAGCATTTGTAGCTGAGCCATAACCTCCTTGGCGGATTATGTTGTTGAAATCTTCCAAACCATTTGGTGTTGAAAGGGGTTTGCCTGATATGCATTCACTAATGGGAATGTATGGACCAGATATGGTGCTAGTTGGTGATACAGGTGGTGACTCAGTGCTGGTGCTGAGGGCTGGGTCTATGTTATCTCCAGAGGGCAAAGCTAAAGGAGCTTGCACTGAAGCTGCTGTTTCTTCCTCTTCTCCTCCAGCTCCCCCATAATCATATTCTGTGGACAAACAAACCATTATAATAATATAAACAGCCAAATACATAAGAATAGTCACTAATAATAATGAACATTTAACACTTATATGGAAACATGATTTTTATAACGCAAAGAGAAACCCCAGTCTCAGAGACCACCATCTGTTTATTGGGCATTGAATGTGAGATATAAAGGTAAAATAACCTGTTTCAATCAATTCTTATATTTATTTAGAGTATTTGAAAATATATTTTATATTATAAAACTTGAAAATAATTGAAAAATATTGAAATTGTTGAAAAAGATCTAAATATTTGAAAATAATTGATTTTGTGGAAAAGCTTTAATTGTTGTAAAACATTGAAATTGCATCTAAATCCGTACAGCGTTGATCCAACTGGTCTATGTGGAATAGCAAGAAATTCTTCAAGAAACATTTTTGTCCTTTTTTACTGTCCCAGCAAGTTTATTTTCTCTTCATCAGTTCAACAATAACTTCTGCAAAATTAAATCAATTGTCTAAAGTGACACTCCTGTTAGACTCTTCAATAGGTTTGCATACACAAAGCAGAGCTTGAGAAGGGTACTAAATTTTCTCTTCTTGAGCCGAGATCGAACAAATTGGGTGATCCATTTCAATATTTTGAAAGTAAAAATGTTAAATAAATGTTTGAAAAAGTTCCCCCAGAGCTTTATGGAAACATATGTCTCACAGACCTCTTACACACTAAGAGAAACAAACGGTCACTCATACAGCTATGAAAAATATGGAACGAAAAACTACAGGTCTTACTGACCACCATGATATCCAAAAATGCCCCTTAAATGCCGACCACTTCAGCACAACTAAACTAAACCCCTCTGAGTGATAGAAGAGGGTCAGGGAGGAAGCTACTATGACTGTCAATGCTCTCGCCCACTCATATCAACCATTATTGCATAAACCAATTTCACTTGGTGCCTGTCAGACTGATGTTTCCATACAAGTGTTAACACACACACAAACTTTTTTCTTTTTGACAATCAGTAAATAAATTTCCAAAACAAATGTTTTATAGTCCTTATAATGCTGGAACACAACATTTCGCATAATATTTATAAGAATCATCAAGTGCGAACAAATAATCATTAATATATTTATGTCTGAAAATGAAAAAATGACTAACGAATTTTCAGTTTCAGAAAATAATTAATATATTTAGTCGTTCACATTTGATGATGCACATAAATATTACCCAAAACCTTGTGTTTCAGCATTACATGGACAATAAAACATTTTCTTGAAAACTTTTTTATTGATTGTCAAAAAGAAAAAAAAGTTCATCTGTGTGTTAAATTGTTAATACTATATTAATAAGGGTAAACATGCTGTGTGATACTAATTGTAATGATTCTGTCTCTCTTATTTGTGTAGGTGAGAAATGGAATTGGAGATACATTTGTAATCAAAGGTTTGAAAGAGATAATGATACAATACTTCATACGAAATGGAATAATGACAATTTAGTAATAAAATAATTAGTACTTCACCAGGAGTATAGAGGCAGTTATCAATTTTTTTATTTTCAAAACTTCAATCCACAATGCCATCAATATTGAAGTATTTAGAGTGTACAATTTTCAATTAGTTTAATGCAGTGATTGAACGCTTATTTTGAATTAAAAGTAGATTATTATTTGATGTCACATGACTGCAATCTCGAAGATATTGTACTCTTCAATGTAACATAAAATTTTTTTTTTTAATGTTAAAAAGAAGTTGCTTTGTAAACGCCTCCCATTATATATTCAATAAATAGGTCTAAACATAATGGGCCTATAACATGCAACTTGTGAGATATAACTAATTATTTGGCAGCACTTAGGAAGGGCACGATATGATTTTCAGTTGCTGAAATGCAACAATCTATTTATATAACTACAATGTCAAATAAAAAAGCTGCGCTCATCACAACCGAGTGTGTTTCAGGTCTGTAGTGACTTATTGAATTGAATTAAAACATAATTATATTGATGATCATATTTAAACAATTATACTTCCATTGATAAAATAGCTACAATAAAGAATTTAGCTCAGCAACAATTGAATTGCAGTAAATAATTTTTTTTGTCACAATTTTTTAATTGTTAGTTAAAAATTTACAAATAATAGGTATATATATTTTGTTTCTATTTCATTCATTAACTCATCAACTTAATCACTTTTTCCTGATAATGGAATACCATTCTCATTTTCTCATTTTTTTTGTTAAGAAATTGTCAGTTCAATGAAACATTGAAAACCGAAAATTGAAAAGCAAACTAAATACTAATGTTAATTAGAAGTATTCTGTCTGCAGTTTCCCAGTTTAAAATAGCTTTTGACGGAATGTGTCAGAGTTAGCCACAAGAATTTTAAAAGCTAAGTAACAGTTTTAACATTTTCATGATTTAACATTTTCATGAAAGTTCATGAACAGAGATAGCTTTACATTCTAGTTCTAGAATAGTCTTCCACTTGCCTAAATAAAAATGTGCAGGATAAAAACAATATGCAGTAAAACTTGCTCAATGTGGAATCTCAAAGAATTAGAATTTTTTTTCCATATTAGACTTGATTCTGCATTATGCAATGTAATACTGTAGAATTCATATTTGGCAGGACTGCAATTTATGTTCACATTAGAGTTTTCTGCATTATATGCATTCCACACCAAGCAAATTTTACTGTATAATCTTTACAGTATAAAATTATATTAAGCTCAGCAATTATTGTTAAAAATTATTGCACATCCAGGAATATGTTTGTTTTGGAATCAATGATTTCAAAACTTCCATTTTTACTTTGTCATATACTAGTATATACAGAGTATGCATATAGAGTAGAAAAAGTTATGTAATGCTGTAAACACATTTTAGAGTTCCAAACACCAGAAAAGTGTTCATATTCTCCCCCACTTCCCACCCCAACTTCCATCAAATTGTTTGTGAATAAAACTAGTCTGAAGGATTTTTCTCCAAGTGGGTATTTTCTGATTAGTCTAGTTGAGCTCCACACTTCAAAACATAAGTAGGTTTCAGGGGTACTTTTTATCAAGTTGGTGAGAAATTTTCAAAATTTATTTAAAAAATGGGTCCAATTTTTTATTCTTTATGTAGTGCTAAATGTGCTTATAAATATTATGTAGGCCTGATAGATTTTTTTTTAATGTTCAAATTTCAGCAACTGCAAAGCTTAAATTTTTTTCAACCCTGTCCAGGACATTCAATATTCAAGCTAGATGTTTGTTTTTAATGCAATATTAATCAATAAAAGACCTTGAAATCCTTTGTTGTAGGGTTTTTCTCTCTCCCTCTCACCCCAATTGGTTCTTGTATACAATGCAGGTAAATCAGGACAATTTTCCAAAAATAAGTTAAAAATATTTCTCAAATATGGTTATGCATATTTTCTTTACACATTGCAATGACACGTAATGCATTAAATCAAATGATACAATTGCAATTACAATTAAAACTTGAGAAAGATGAGATTTTTTTCTTTAATTTTTTGTAACAATAGAGCACAAAACACCAAACTGAATGGCAGAAGTGCTACTTTCATTAAAACTTTTGAAGATTAAAAAATTCAAGACAAACTTTTTTTCAAATCGCCCTTGTTTTGTTTGGCAAAGCATTCCTCCAAGAAATGATTGATGTATTAGCAAGTTTCAAATTGCAATATTATAATTATAATAGCGCTTCAACCTTAAAAATCCTTTGTTTGTATCAATGCTGAAGACCTTTTGTCTCCATTTCAAAACTTATTATTATTTTTTCAAATTATTTACTATTCAATATTATTTATTAGAAATATCAATTGTTTAAGTTATATAGTTAATTGTAAAATGTATCATCCTGTAAGCAGGCAATGAATGCCCAATTGCAATTGAATCATTAATTGTAAAATTCCCCACAACTGACAGAATTTGCAACACTATTTTTTTGGTAAATTAATATCCTTTGTTTATAGATTAATGATTCACTGTAAAAATTCTACTTCTAACTACAAAAACGAGCAAACTGGGGTCTAATAGCTGGATTATTGTAACATAACCTCAACTTCTGCAATAACAGGGGTTTTACACTGCACGGTTGGTAAAAATGGCCAGTAATGCAACAAACTATTTGCATACATAGTGCCAGTCAAAACAAGAACCACAAACTTTTATGTATTGCTGGAAACTGCTTTGACTGAAATGGCCAATTTGATAAGGTCCTCCAATTTTACACGGAACAAAGCCATTCCCTCCTCTGTGAAAGGGCTCTTGGTTTAGTAAAGAAATTATTGAGGGAAGTTCTTGAAAAAAAGGGAGAGGGAGAGGAAGAAAGGGAGAAAGAAAGAGAAGGGCAAATTACAATTCAAAATTTTATAGTTGTGTATACACAGCACTAAAAAATTAGGGAAAGGTTTTATGTAAAATAGTGTTCAATGTTTGTTACCCTTCAGACAACGTCACCATTCAAATATCGAAAAATGTATTCATGAAAAAGAAAGAAAAAAAAGAAAAAGCCTAAAATTGCTAATTCTTTAACAGCAAAGTCCGTATCCTACAAAATTTTCCATTTTTGTTCATCCGGGGTCTCCAAATCAATTGATTCTAATAATTTCAAATACTAAATAATGTCAATATAATTATCCACAGATTCTACATTTCATAATAAGTTAACTATGTAATCAAAAATATATTTTTAAACTGAGAATTACCATCTTCATCATCCTTGTAAGCTTTAAGTCCACATACATGACACACATATTCAACCCATTTGTTCATTTCTTCCTCTGACTCTGCAGCCAGGTAATATATTCTCTTGGAGTTTTTACATCAAACATGTGCTGATATTTTTGCTTGTTTGTTTCAAACCTTAGACCTGCATCAACCTAAAATCATAAAAAATATCAGTGATTAAATTCTATATCTAATGTTGACTATTATACCTAAATTATTAATGTTAGTCACAAAGGAAAACAGAAGGCAAGAAAAGAAAAAGAGAAAGAATATAGGTCAAGCCTATGTTTTATTTGAAAAAAGTTGCAAGATTGCAACCTCACATCTATTTCAAAATTTGTTGGAATGAAATGTTACCTGTTCACATTGGTCTAAATCAATCTTCCCTTTAAGTTTACGGCAGTTCCGATCTGTATAATATTCTAAGAAATATTGCCCAGGAAGTTCTCCTGAATGCCGCAGGACAAACCACCGTCGTCTCCACCTCTGCAAGAAAGAAAAAAATTAATATTATGATTGTAGTTTTATATTTTTCTATGTCTGATGGTACATTATGTATTTTCTACCAATTACTGACACATGTCATTTTTGTTCAAAATTGAATTATTTCATTTAAATTTAATCCCATAAAAAATTGAATGGCACTGCAAAAGACAGCTTTCAAATTATGATTAAGAATTAAAAAAGAAAAAAACAAACACAAGACATGAATGAAAGAAAGAGAGAGAATGAACGAAAGAAACAAAGAGAGAGAATGAACGAAAGAAACAAAGAGAGAGAATGAACGAAAGAAACAAAGAGAGAGAATGAACGAAAGAAACAAAGAGAGAGAATGAACGAAAGAAACAAAGAGAGAGAAGGAACGAAAGAAACAAAGAGAGAGAATGAACGAAAGAAACAAAGAGAGAGAACGAACGAAAGAAACAAAGAGAGAGAACGAACGAAAGAAACAAAGAGAGAGAACGAACGAAAGAAACAAAGAGAGAGAACAAACGAAAGAAACAAAGAGAGAGAACAAACGAAAGAAACAAAGAGAGAGAATAAACGAAAGAAACAAAGAGAGAATGAACGAAAGAAAGAGTGTGAATGAAATTTTCAAATTTGAGAATAAAAAAAGGAAAGGTTTCAAATATTATTTCCGAGAAGAGTGTAAACATTCATAACAAACATAAATTCGTAGCAGAGATTCAGTTATTACAAACAGGTATACTTCAGTGCAGGAGAAAGATGCAGAATGCATGACAAAATAATACAAACGTTCAAATTTTTTAAGCCATTGAATTCGGAAATTCCTATTTAATTCTTTTTTACAGAAAACGAACTTGTAAAGAATTGTCACGAATTTATACAGTAGATACTACAAACTCGAAGAGCATGAAGGTCAAGAATGAATGTACATTTAACATTTCATATAACTTTCGAATGATCGAAAGTGAAGGATTCGTAGAATGTTAAAATACAATTTCACAAATTGGAGATTTTATTCGAATTTATCGAACAGCGTTTAAAGAATGAATGAAAGAAAGTTTAACGTTTTCCATATTCACTTCAATATCGTACCCATGTAGCATCCGCTGTTCGCTGATCGCACCCTTTTGTTGGCGTCGCCCTCACGCCGCTCTGTTGTCGCTCCACCCTACCTTGTGCCCGCCTCCGCCCCAATTTCTCAATCCCTTCCGCAGACGCTCTCCTGGAAACTGCGGCATCAGGAGATCGAGCACATACCCCCCCACACACACACACACATATACACAAACACATGCACACATACACACAAACACACATACACACAAACACACATACACACAAACACACATACACACAAACACACATACACACAAACACACATACACACAAACACACATACACACAAACACACATACACACAAACACACATACACACAAACACACAAACACACATACACACGCCCGCATCTTATTTTTCCCATAGCTCGCATGACCCGAATTATGTTTGTATTAATGTGTGTATATAATAAAACTGCTAAAGGATTGTGAGTGCACAATTTCTTCGCATGTCATTGTGGCAACATATTTGCCTGTTGTTCTGATAAAACATGTTGCAAATAAAAATATATTTAAAAAACCGTGCCCCTTACCCCCGCGCGGGGGGACCCGGGCCGCCTCCGTGCCCGTGCGTTTCCGCGACCGATGGCGGGCTGGAGGGGGGGGGTCGCGGCTCGCCCGCGGTGCGTCCACCGCGAAGGAGTTTAAAAATAACATTCGAGATTATAACAGCAGCAGCGGCGGCGGCGGTATTGATGGCGGTGGCGGAGGGTGCCTGCGCTAGCACCGGTGCGGTCTGTCTTCTGGCGACGTTTCGCAATTTGGATCTGCACGAAGCGATGCGATGCGATGCGACGGAGCCTTTCTCTCACGCTGACTATTCCCGTACGGATTTCTACTACACTTGATGTTTTGAGATGATTATATAAAATTGATTTAATATTTTTAAGTATAAATTACATATTTAACTCGAAAAAAATTGCACTGTCTGCTATTAGTAGATATTACACATATTTTTTGGCCCATTATTGTTTATAGACAGTTTATTCCAAAATAAAAAGAGACAATTATTTCCTATTTTATATTTTATATCATATTTGTCTCTTTTTATTTTAGAATAAACTATCTATAAACAATAATGGGCCAAAAAATATGTGTAAATTACATACTGTTTACACAAACTTAAGTTCAAGAACAGGATTGGGATGTTGTTTCATAATTTCATTATAGATCAATAACCATAACAAATAGGATAATATGTCTTTAATGCATCATATGTTACCAATTATACATAGCGTTTTATTTTTCTTTAAGAAGTAAAAAATAAGCCTATGTAATTCATAAATTATTAGTTGTAGTTGAATAGTTTGCCAGTAGGAAAAGAAAACCATGCTTACAGAAGAACTCCACTTACACGCACAATTCATTCTCCATAAAATTCTCCTTATAATGGAAGTGAGTTTGGAGAAAGGCACATCGTCCTACTAATGGTACACATTCACTGACCACTTCAATCCAAGTGAATAGTGCTTCTTAACTTTTCCAAAACACACCCCTTTGCCAACGACAGAGCTCAATCACTAGTGATTCCATTCCTTCATTACTTCCAAAACGGAGTGTGAACAAAGGTGTGCACAAAGGTAATAATGATAACGTCTCTTTTACATTTCCCATTATTTATCTTATTCGAGTGTATAAGTCTGTAAGGGTGGTAATACAACACAGTATTCTGAATTACAGGAGTTCTAGGTTTATTCCCGGATTTCCAG
This sequence comes from Acheta domesticus, assembly GCA_031308135.1. Lineage (NCBI taxonomy): Eukaryota > Metazoa > Arthropoda > Insecta > Orthoptera > Gryllidae > Acheta > Acheta domesticus. Next base: position 53,281,072 of record JAHLJT010002406.1, read on the forward strand.
GACTGAAAATATAAATTATGCAGGTTCCGTTTCGCACATTACAACACATTTCGTTCTGTTCGTACTGTTACTTGCACCCTTTCCTGCCGCAACCGAGTACTGGAGAATAGTACTTCGTACGAAAAAGAGCTTTAAATAGATTCGATTTTTTTTGTCCTCCAAGGAAACACGTTACTAATAAATCTTCAAACTCCACTTAAAAAGTTTAAGAAAGTTTTTTTTCCCCTTCCGTCGGTAAGACAATCTTAGGATCGATGTCAACGTAGGTTTTGTTCCCGTTTGTTAGGGTACTGCTCCGGCATTCGCCTAGTATTCTTCGAGAAAAACAACAACAAAAAACAAACAACAACTGATATTAATCAGAGCAGCCGCCCGCTAGAATTCTCAAGACAAGGCGGAATCAGACCTAAATGTGTAAGTAATGTCAAAACTCCTGCACCGTCGGGTGTCGAAGCCTAGGATCTCCGGGTCAGAGGCACTGCAGTGACATTAATTGATGCTCTGAGTCACCTACTAATCCGGTCTAAATGAACTAGAGACCCTTTGAATTTAAAACGGATATTTTCATTGGGTGAGGGTCGGGGTGGAGACTTTACTTGAAGTCTCAACTTTCAAAATTTTCTCAAATATGGATCGGTTTTCTTTTTATTTAACTTTGTCCTGGGGGTATCGTAAAGGACTCTTAAGAGAGGTCGCCTTTCAATGAAATCCCTGATTTTTCGAAAATTGCATTTTTTTGGCGCAATTACTATATTGAACATAACTACAATATTGAAAAGAGAGACTGTTTTCCTTAACGAAACCTGTTCTTTAAAGACATTTTGAAATACGGTCATAAACGATTTTTCCAAAATGTGAATAGTTTTCACGAAATTTTGAGTGTTTAGGCAAGTTTTAACCATTTACTTTTTCAAAAACGGCTCTAATTTTGTTGTCTTTAATTTTTTCACCTTCTGAGTATTGAAAGACGGTAAAACAAAGTAGTGTTGGTCTCATTTCTGGCGAATTCTAAAAAACTGCAAAAAGTTAACAATGCAAAATTACAATAATGTTTGCTCTTAAATGAAACCCGTTATAAACTAGTGGTGCTACAACAGCATACACTTTCTCGCACTACTTGTAACTGCTCGCATTATTTCCAGGACATCATGCAGACAAGCAAGGATAATTTCACAATTAAATTGAACATCCAGAACTAAAGGCCATCCAATATATTGCATTCTGAAAGCATTCGAAACTACGATATCATTACCTTGTACATCTGCATACATGTTAAAAATGTAGTGTACAATATTTTTGAAAAACCAGCATTTACGCGGAATTTCTGCTTGAAGTTAACACAAATCATAAAAAAAATATTTTCTCAAAAACCGCTTTATTTTTTCTTTTTCTTTATTTTTTTTACCACGGGAAGAACAAGGGACGCTGAAAAGAATGGCACATACCTAATTTTCGTTGAACTCCTCGAATCTTCGAAAATTGGAAAAGTTAGAAATAATGCGAGAAAGTGTATGATGTTTTAGCTCCAACGATTTTTTCATAAAATACGGGATAGGAAGCAGACCTAGTTCTTGTATCTGAGACAGATACACCACGCTGCAAGGACATTTCAACGAGTTCCGTCTTTTCCGCTGCCCTTGGTAGATTTCCTACGGGTCTCCAAGGCACGGCTCGGCTTTGTTTTTATAACATACTTACAGCACTAATACTAATTTTTGGATGAGGTCCTACCCAGACGTAAATACGTTCAGAAGCTCACCGATATTTAGTTGTGCTTCATTAGTATGTTACCACTTTTTTGTAACACAAGTACTCAAACAACAACGAAAAAAAATACACATGCGGAATTACTTGTCAACAACTTGTCAACTACACACGGTTCGGAGACACTAATATTATCAATGTTACCCCTACATTGTAACAGAGGACTAAATGACAAAGTGTGCAAATACTTTGAATGTTAACGTCAGTAGTTCTCAAACGGTGGGCTGAGAGTAAGGTGTATTTCGTAGCGCGCAACCCTGTCAAGATGCATTTGACTCCGCGTACGCGTTTTCGTAGTTACCTCGCGAACCCGACCATCAATCTCTGGGTCCAGGCGAAGGCAACTTCGCTGCGCCCTTCTTAGAAATGAGGAAGAGAAGACGAAGTAACGCAAGACCAGAACGCAGATACCGAGGAGAAGACTAAAGGAAAAGAGAGAGAGAGAGAGAGATGAACAAGAAGAGAAAGAGGGTTAGGGGAGGACGCGGTGCGGGTGGGGGCCTTCGCTCCCTCGCCGAGTGCGGCGCGGCGCGGCGCGGCGCGGCGGAGCGCTCCGCGGCGAGCCCCAAATATATCGCGCACCTCCCGCTGGGACGCACCCCCTCCCGCGCCGCCCCGCCCCCGCCCCGCCCCGCGCAGCGACCGTCGCGCCGCGCCGCGACGCCCCGCTCCTCACGACGACTCAACGCACTGGCGACGGACGTTCAGGGGCGGATCCAGCCGAACATTGGGGGGACGGGGGATCACAGATTTTTGTTAGAAAACACATTTGTTATTATACTGTATATTGTTTTTTGTGGCGTATGTAATTCTGAACAATATTATTGCGTAAATAATTGTAGTATAAATAATTATTTAAATTATTTTGCCAAGTAAAGGATGGTAAGAAACGAAAACTGTAGGCCTTGGGGGGGGGGCATTGCCCCCCACCCTGAATCCGCTACTGCTGGAGTTCCACACCACAAAATGGATAGGCACGTCATTCGGAGGTTCACAGAGTTCACTTAAAAATTCATCTTGTGATTCTGTATTTAAAAAACAAACACTTGTACGACTGTGTATCCATATCTATATATGCAAGTATTTGTGGGGCAAGTATATTTTATATGAAGTCTTTGTGTGCAAATGTAGATGTGTGTTTTGTACGAGTTAGGTGGTTGAATGGGCGTTCATGTCTATGATGGGCTTCGATAATTAGGTGAATTATGTATTCAGGTACGCATGCACGTGATAAATAAGACTGGCGGAGTGGTTAATTTGTGGATCAATAGTATGTAAAAGCTGCTGTATAGCCCCTTGTCAATTAGGGAAAACGAATAGTCATAATGCAAATGATCATATTATCTTCCCCAATGTTCGTCCAAAATGATTTTCCCTCCTGAACGACGAAATTTCTTTTCAACACGTTACGGGAAAATAAAAGGAGCTGGTTCACCTCATCGTTCCGTTAATGTTTTTAATTTAAAGAAACAAATGTCAACGTGTGCTATGGACTTTATTTCATTAAAGTTCGATTAACCTGTTCAAAGAGCTACGAAAGAATGGATGATTTCCTTCAGAACGAAAATAATCATTAAAACTGGATCATTGTCTGAAAAGATACATTTTTTCAACGCACACTTCCCTTTCTTTTCTTTTCTTTAACACGATTTCCGGGGGAAATCCGACTCAGATCCACCCAGTACCAAGTATTGGCCACTTGCCTCTTAAGACACCTCGCGAATATAAAATTTCTCGACGGAATGCACGGCGGTACGTGTTTGTCTGTGCCATGCAACCGGCTGCCCAGCGTTTGAGCTCGCACTAGGGTAGAGGCTGCTCTCAGTGTGAGAAGCACCGCTCCGTGTCCCACCCCATTTCGCCAACGAAAGGGAGATATCTAGGAGGGGAATTCCGGTTTCGACGACTAAAGGAGCGAACTGTATCGCTACAGAAGAACACACGAATGTTCGTTAAATTCAATTTCTTTGAATGTTGACAAATTAAACAAAGGAAAATTAATTAATATAACTATCAAAAATTTGTGAACACCTATGGCGACTTCTCTACATTATTTGTTTGGTACACACTGTCATTTTTACTAGGTAGAAACTATTTACATAATACAATATATGTTAGTACATTTCATATTTATTTCCAAGTACATTGAAACGTTTCAGGTTCGTGATTTTCGAAAAAAAAGTGTATTGATTTTAATCAAGATATCAAACACGTTCTGTGGTTTCTTTGATTAAGGGTCACTACCAAAAATAACTGCTCACAGCTGTATGTCAAATCAAGAGAAACAGTAACTAATAACGCAGCATTTACGCGTCACCACGCGAGAGCAGCCTATTCCTCCCACCCCTGCCAGCGCCTTGGTCGGAACTACTCCAGAAAGGGCTGCTCCAGTCCTTTCGTTCCCTTCCCGTCTCTGGGCTCGCGACCTGCCGGCCGGCGCGGTTTGACAGGTCCCCCAAACAATAGAAGGCCGCTTAGAGCTTTTTAAAAATAACTTTAAAAATTTTTTAAAAAATGAATGAGAAATTATTTTTATTATTTTATTGAAAAGAAACGGTACCCCCGGATAAGATGGTAAAAAGTTCCTCAACCGAATGACAGAGTAGTTACACTATAATTCTAAGATAAAAATAATGTTTTTGAAAGGTTTCTTAGCCCCCATTTCACCACCCACACCCATCTACAGCCAAAACGAGTTTTTTTATTTCAATTTTTTTTCGTCAACAACATTATTTTATCTGACTGAAAAAATATGATAAATAAGAAAACAATTTATATTATCAGAAAAACATTTCCCGTCTTTCTCGGTCCTGCCGCTAGAAGTCGCATAACTGCAAGCACTGCTTGATACGGTCGCGATCATGCGATATCTAGCGGCACGACTGATAAAGACGCGAAATACAGTGACATTCCGTCATGAAGACGGGCCCTGAGAGGCAGTTAGAAAAATCGCAGTACGAGTACAATCTTTGTATAAGTATCATACGCTACGTGGGGCGGGGCGGAATGGGACGGGGCAGGCCGAGCGGGACGAGGCGGGGCCGGGCTGGGCTGGGCGAGGCGGGGCTGGGCGAGGCGGGGCCGGGCTGGGCGAGGTGGGGCCGGGCTGGGCGAGGCGGGGCCGGGCTGGGCGAGGCGGGGCCGGGCTGGGCGAGGCGGGGCCGGGCTGGGCGAGGCGGGGCCGGGTTGGGCGAGGCGGGGAGGGCTGGGCGAGGCGGGGCCGGGCTGGGCGAGGCGGGGCCGGGCTGGGCGAGGCGGGGCCGGGCTGGGCGAGGCGGGGCCGGGCGAGGCGAGGCGGGTCCGGGCGAGGCGGGGCCGGGCGAGGTGGGCGGGGAGGGGCGTGAGAAAGCGTTCCGTCCACTCGGCGCCGCGCAGCGCGAAGGCCGCAAACGCTCAACGAAATGCGACACTGTTCCAAATTGCATTGCTGGATCTTTCAGCCTTGTAGTACTGCTACCTAAACAAGTGCAGCATGCTGCGTCTGCAACTTGTGCATGCCATGCGGACTCTCCCCTCACCCTCCAATTCGTCAGCATAAATGGCTTAGAGCGATTTTATAGTAAGCTATTTATAAGGTTATGTGACGAGGATTGAGGAACAAAACTTTAGTTTATACTCGTGTTAACAAGAGTCCAAAACAGTTTTTGTACTGCTCCACCCTTCACTACAGAACAAGAATGACAAGTATTGTAAGAACCTCCACTACACGAATTTTCTGTCATAAAGATCGTGTTTAAAGTTCTTTCGAACTATCGTTTCGCAGACACCTCAGGATGAAGGTCTTTTGTTGTTCCAAAAATGGTTAAGACTGGCGCAAGTGGCGAGGAAATAATGCGATTTTGTACCCGAAAATTGGGATGGCTGGATTAATGGAAGTACATATCGCCGATAATTCTCTCAGATTAGGTTTTGGGTTGAAACTTCGTCAGAAGCAAGATCTATGTAGTTGTACTGTTCTGAAGTTCAATATATTTTCATTTTTGGTGGTACTTTACATGAAGCTCCAAGGACATTTTCAACATTTTCAGGACAATGGCAACACTTTTCTTCTTTATTTGCTTGAATATAAGAAAGTGCACTTATAAAGATGGTATAGTTCCGATTTTCATTAAAATATCGAACAGTTTGAAAACTGTAAAAGATTGCGCTTATTTTCGAATCTGTCATTCACCTCAAATATTAAAGTCCGAGATTTCTTTCTCAATGCAATTTATCCTTCAACTTGAATGATGTCATACAATTTAAAAAATATGAGTAGTGGAGTAAGAGGAGGAAAAGATTCGATATACCGCATTGCCACTAGTTTCTTAAACAACTAGTGCGCATGCGCGGTATACCGAAACTTTTCCTCTTCTTAGTGTAACTAGTTATTACTCAACAACTACCTGTTTTTATTTTTTTAAACAAATTCGCACGGCATCATTAGCGATCTAACATTGACGGATGAATTGCATTGAAAAAGAAATCTCAAACTTTCGAATTGATAATATAAGATACGTCCGAAAGTTAATTTAAACTTTTGCGATTTTCAAAATTCCAGAGATTTTTAATGAGAATTGAAAATATACCATTTTTATAAACGCATTTTCTTCTACTCCAGAAAAAAGAAAAGAAATTGAAGAAAAAATTGCAGACTTTTCCAGAAAATTTTGAAAAGTCACAGATTTCATGTAAAGTATCCCCCAAAATTACAATAAATTCATTAATGATCTCCAGAATGACACAACTAGATCTTGCTCTTCAGGTATTTACAAAGGTTCAGATGCAAAGCTTCTAATCTGAGAAAGGTATGCAAAACAAATACAGTGGATTCACGCAGACATCCCGATTTGCGAGTACAAAATTGCGAACATCTTCTCATCACCTATACAATCTTTGGAACAGCACAAACAGGCTTCAATCCTGACGCGTGTGTGTGATAACACCAAAATAACCTCAACTATGGATCTTACGACCGAAAATTCGAGATCACGTCGTAAAGATTTTCTTATAAATTCAAAATTCAAGACTTAAAACTAGTGGTACTACAGAATGGCACAGCTAGCTACTCTGAATTGCCACAAACTCTTTCTTGCCAACTGTCATGTATCACCGCCAAATGTACATTTTTTTGTCATTTTCATAATTTTTCGGTTTCCTATTGGTAGAACGGGAACATTAATTTTAGAATATTAAAGAACACAAAAACCTAGTCCTAAATGGCAATTTTCTTTTAAAAATTATGTGTCTTTTAAGACAAAATGGCGTTTTAGCGCTACTAAAAATGCGAAATTTGAAGCTCATTTTCACAGAAAATTTTGAGTTTTCAAAATACTTTATTTGAAGTTATTTGAAGCACTTACACTCACATATATAATAATGTTTACAAATTGATGGTAATGTGCGTATTAAAGATGTGAGAGATCTTTCAAAAAAATTACAATTATGTAATTTTTGAAAAAAAATAACTCATAATAAACTTTACGCTATACTATAGAGTGTAATTAGCACTATCCATTACAACAGTTTGAAGAAAAAAGTGCAACAATATATGATAAAATGGCGTCTGAGCGTTTCTGAAAATGCGAAATTTTGCGCTACTTTTCACAGAAAACGGTAGTGTTTTCGAGAAACTTTACTTGACATTATTTAAAGCATGTATACTCGTAAATATAATAATGTGAAAAAATCGCCGATAATGTAAATATTAACGACGTGAGAGACAAGTAAAAAAAATTACATTTTTGTAATATTCGAAAAAACCAACCGATAGACCAATATGTCTTTACGTCATCTGATAGAGTAAATTTACAACTATCCCTACCAAAAGTTGAAAGAAAAAAATTGGAGCCGTTTTTGAGAAAATCTTGTTTTTGTCATTTTTTAATGTTGCACATATTGCACGCAATATTGCACGAAAACTACTAAACTTTTGAGAAACATTTACAGGACCTTTATGAAAGAACTCAATATGCAGAACAAATTTTATTTGAAGAAAAAATCTATCTTCAATTTTGTAGCTGAAGAAAGACGCCGAAAAAATTCAAACTTTCAAAATTTTCGAAAATTCAGAGTTATCCGTGAAAATCGGACCTATGCCATGTTAATAAGTGTATTTTACTCTATTCATACAAGAAATTTAAAGAAAAAATTTGGAGCCGTTTTTGAGATAAGTTTTAAAATTCCAGGGGGGCTTCATATAAAGTACCCCCAAATTTTGAAGAATCTTTTTCAAAATCTCAAAGCTTTGACTAGAACCAGATTGACCGGGGAATATCCATTTTGGAAGAAATCGTACGTATGGTTTAGGCGCTAGCAGTGTTCACAGACGGACAGACAGACGGACAGACGGACGGGCAGACGGACGGGCAGACGGACGGGCAGACGGACGGGCAGACGGACGGGCAGACGGACGGGCAGACGGACGGGCAGACGGACGGGCAGACGGACGTTTTCCTTTCAATTGGGTTTTCGGTATCAAGGACCTAGAAAACAGGGTTTCTGGCTACACCACGTGTTAGGGGATTTTTTTCTTAATTTAGCAAGTGGTTTTATCCACTTATTCGTTTTCAACGGCCCGGCAATGAATTTTTTCCGCCGAAAATTGGCCATTTTTTCGCGCAGCATTACATAACTTTCCCTATACTACGTATATCACTCCGTGTATATATATATATATATATATATATATATATATATATATATATATATATATACATAACGAAAAGAGCTCTAAAAATTCCACCAGAATTGTATAATTTATGACGTAACATTAAAAGTCCTCGCATTCTAGGGTCTGTATATGAGGTGTGGGGAAAGAGCTAGTATAAACGATGCTAGTCACGAAGAAAGATAACGACACGGATAACTAAGCCAGGAAACCTGTTCAAACACCAAGCTCATCAACGAATTGCCGAACGTTTCATTGACCAAATTAATACATGAATATTTTACCGATACAAAATGGATTTTTAAACATTTTCATTTTGCTTTTCTTTTTGTCGGTCGACTGTATACAACTGACATGTATGATTTCGAGGAAAGCATACAGGTTTTCCAAAACCCTAGTTCGTAGGTTCAAACGTCGCTCTGTTGAAATCGGGCGATGAATTTTCGAAGGGCAGAAAATTCTCAGTGTGCCCCGCCACGTTTGTGGCGTGTACTAACTGTTCGGCATAATTAACCCCTCCAACAATGCGCTATTCACATCCCTTATTCGGTCTGTCAGGAAACGACGCAAGTAAACATACAAATATTTCAGACACTATATACGATTTCTGGCAGCTAAAATGGAAGTCAATATCAATCGGAGCCAATGCAGTGACCAAATGGAAAAATTCCCAATAATTCACCCCATGTGGGTGGTGGATCTTTGGCCCATTTCCAGAACCCTGCAATTAGACATAAGCCTTTTTTACTTTTGAAGCACGTTCTTTTAACTAGCAAATTAAGAAAGATATGCGAAGTTTTCTTCGAGGTTTGTTAGGTCGACATTGAGTAATTTTAAGTAATTCACGAACAAAACATTTTTCTTTCCCACTAATTTTCAAAATTTCCTGACAAGAATCAATCGCCCCGTGACCCCTCCCCGTACCCCGCCCTCCGTGCCCCGCCCCCCGTGCCCCGCCCCCCGTGCCCCGCCCCCGTGCCCCGCCCCGTCTCCGTCACCGCCCCGCCCCGCCCCTCACCCAAGTCCCCGCCCAGTTCCCCGCTCTGCGTCCCGCCCCGCTGGCCGGCTACTTCCCCATAAAAAGCGTGGTCCGCGAGGCGATGCGCGCCGCGCCGGCATATCGCCTCTTCCATCTGGAGCGCGCAACAGCTCGCGCCGCGCACGCAACCGCAGCGGCGCGGCGGAGCCACAGCGCCCTTCGCGCCCCGCCCCCACGCCCTTCGCGCCCCGCCCCCACGCCCTTCGCGCCCCGCCCCCACGCCCTTCGTGCCCCGCCCCCGCCCTACGCGCCCCGCCCCCACGCCCTTCGCGCCCCGCCCCCACGCCCTTCGCGCCCCGCCACCCGCTCTTCGCGCCGCGCCCCGCCACCCGCTCTTCGCGCCACGCCCCCACGCCCTTCGCGCCCCGCCCCCACGCCCTTCGCGCCCCGCCCCCCGCCCTACGCGCCCCGCCCCCACGCCCTTCGCGCCCCGCCCCCACGCCCTTCGCGCCCCGCCACCCGCTCTTCGCGCCCCGCCTGGCCGCGCAGCCCACCCGGCGATTGGTCATTGTTTCCGGGAGCGTCAACTGCTTAGGTAATTTGTCCCGTAAATTCAATGGATGTTTGTACTGCGGCAAATGGCGGTGATCTTCCCCAGAAAGAGAGCGAGAGTATTTGTAAACACGCTAATTGAGTTACGGAAACGCTTTATTTACTCCTGAGGAAATCAATATTTCAAAAATCGATTTGGTTTCAATCCGTCTCTTTCTCTCTTTCTGGATCTCAATACCTCTCCTCCACGTCCCAACATTTCGTAGGTGTGTTGGTGGATGCATTCGGTTCAATTACCTTACGGCCACTTTGCGAAAGGAACATGCGCCCACTGTGATGCGACATCGACAACAAAACATTGATGTTGCCAAACATCGCTATTAAAATAAAAACATCGATGTTAATAATACACCGACCACAAACCCTCGATGTTTTTGAACATCGATGTTTTATCGCCAGTTTAGTAACATCTAACATTAAATTCGTGCGCAAATAAAATTTAATGTGACAGCGGCCGTGTATATTAATTTGTAATTCAAATTTAACGAAGAAACAACGTTTAAAAACGCCTCTCCAAGTGCGAAATCCGAAGTAAACACCAGTGCATCAGGTGCATCTCGGGCGAGGAATAGCCTGCTCGATGAAGGTACTGCAAACCGCGTTCGTCTGGTTCGAACATATACGACAGTGGTGCCATCATGTTATTATTTCGTATTTTAACTTTCACAAAACTGTGGTTATAGGATTTTTTCATCCAGAAACAAAAACATCGAAAATAAATTTTAAAAAAACCACACATCGATGTTCACAAAACATGAGCTCCAATACATCGATGTTTAAAACAACGGTATTTTTATAGAAACGTCGGTATTTTGAAAACATCGACATCAATGTCGCATCTCTAGTGCCCCCGAGACGAGCAGGAGAGTAGTAGCGCTGCGGGCAGGAAAGGCGAACGGTGCGAAGGCGGACTTCGGTGCGCAAGGTCACGGATGCGAGAGAGAAAGAGAGGGGGGAGGGAGGGTGCGATGGAGGGGGAGTTCTGCAGCAAGACGCGGGGGAGAGGGGGGTGCAGCCAGCGCGTCCGGACTGCGTCTGAAGGGCAATAAACGCGGAAACCCTGGTCTGTTCCTATGCGGCGCCCGACACATTTACCCTCCCGGGCCAATGAATATACATTAGCTCGTTAACATGCTCCGCCCCCCTCCCCAGCACCTCCACCGCGTCTTGAGCTGCGGCCGTATCAATTCCATCTCCGCAGCCCCGCGTGGCCTTGGTCGGTATATGTTTATGAACAAGTGTAACTTGCGTAATGAATGAGAGAGAGAGAGAAGGCACAGCAGGCCGGTCCGGTTCCTTTCGATGCTGCGACCGGTGCTCCTGCAATGCGGTGCCGCAGTTCGGCATGGCGGGAGTTCTTTCCCAGCGCGTTCCACATTGGCACGAACTCGCGATTGTTTGTTCTTTTTATTTCCAACTCGCTTTCAGCTACGCTTGCATTTGCCTGGCAAATACCGGGGAGAATAGCGGCGCAGAACACTGGCTGTTTAATAACGTGTTATTGATTGATTGAATGATTGGTGTTTCCGGGCGCGTCAACTACTTCGATCATTAGTCCCGTAAGTGTAGTGCGTGTTTTTTTCTCGGGAGGTGGCGATGATCTTTTCCCCGCCGGATGGCGAGATCTGGCGCTGACCTACCGTCGACTAGCGGGGTTTTCCCCTCAGGTATCTCCCATCAGCGGGGCACCGCCTCAGCCGGGCTGTAAGCTCCCGACCGGTCTCCCGGGATGTGTGATACTGTTGTGCATGTTAGTGTGTGTGTGTGTGTGTGTGTGTGTGTGTGTGTAAGAGGAGAGGATATGACAAGGAAGAGGAAGGAAAGATCGCGCGCGGTCCGTGGCCTGTTTGTTAGGGTACTGCTCCGGCATTCGCCTGGTACGGATCGGAGAAACCACGGAAAACTACCCATCAAAGCAGCCGGCCGTTAGAATTCTCCTCCAGCCAGCGACTGAATTCGACCTAGCTAACGAGCTAGTGTCGAAAATCCTGCCGCCGTCGGTACTCGAACCTAGGACCTCTCGGTCAGAGGGACTGCAGTAACATCAGATTGATGCACTGAGCCATCTCTCCCTGTCGTTGTGCTATGACACGTGTGATTCCACATCAATTTTCTGCCCCAAATAAGTCTCGAAACATATGATTCCGAATGATTATATAATGATTACTTTTCTCTTTTCCCGCGCTCTTCCGCAAGTAATTATGTGTTTGTTAAATTTTACCCTGCTGTCTTTCCGTATTCTGACCAGGATAAATATCCATTAGCAATAATAATTCTTAATTTATAGCAAATTCAGAACTAGTGTAGACCATATACACGATGTGCAACACAATACGAGGCGATATCGAATTTTGAGGATAACTCTATAAGAATTGTTTTGAAATGCGTCCTACATTGTGCATTTATCCTGGTTTATTTGTTGTTTGACTTCCCCTCACTTTTGCAAAGCAACAAGACACGAACTACATCCCAACAACGTCATCAACAGCTATAAGCCTAACCATATTCCAAGGACAAGTTTTCCAAACGTTTCATCACTGTCCCAGCTGCGGTCACCGCATGCGACGTGTCAAAGCCACTTAGTACCAACATGCATAAGCGATTTTTCTAGGGTGCAGAGAATCAAATGTATATCCAAGTGATTCCGTTCGCAGGGTACTGAATACGCACTTAAAAGCGGTGAAGGAGAAGGAATTGGAAGTGGACGTGTGCCTAGAACGTAGCGTCTTCCGGACAGCCAAGTAGTGACTGCACCACATCCAGAGGGTGGAACCTTTTGTCAGAGAATCGAAGTTGGAGGGGGAATGATTCGGGCAATTCGCAACAAACTTTGCTTATAATATTGACGCATTCTAATTCCGCAATTTTTACCTGCTTCAAAATCAAGCATTTCTCAGTCTCTAGCTAGACAATGAATCGATTTCCAGAATCTTGCATTTTTGTTTCGATTGAGAGGGTAGAAGGGGACACCAGACGACCAATTGCGACTTCGCTGGTGGTTTGGGATGCCTTGGTGCGGGGGTTTATTTATTTTATTTATTTATTTACGTCAAAAACAGTTAAAAACTGCTTATGACGAGCTATGGGGAGAAGTGAATTTTGTGCACGTTTTCATAATTCTGTGGTCTCTATCCTAAACCATATTCTAGTCGAATTTTGAATACAGAAAAGAGAGTTTTTTTTCGAGTTTTGTTGACAAAATATTCGCTCCTATATAATAAAATATATTTTCAAAGGTAAATTAGCTATAAATTCCTGCCCTGAACCCTCATGTTCTTCATGAAAGAATAATACTTTTTGCCGCGATAATATGAAAAACGATAATTTGAATAACTATATTTCCCACTGAAATTCAGAAGACGTGCACAAATAATGAAGTTACATTTATGTCCAGAAGCATAACAATGGACCATCTCAGCATTTGCTCAAGGATCAGGGAAACTGGACGAAAAACCTGATCGAGATGAGGGCCATCAACCCAGAAACTGTGGTACAATACTTGTTACAGGTTCTTTAGAATTATACAGTCCAAATGATAAATAATTACATTAACTATCATTGTTAAAATTAATTCTACTTTCCTTTTTGATGCTCGGTATAGTCTCGAATTGTATAGAAACAGTTATGCAGCAGAAAAGATTTTACTTGGGACTTAAACTTTTCTATTGAATTTAATCGTTTAATGTCTTCTGGCAAAGTGTTGTAGAGTAATGTACATGAATTGTATGTGAATTTTTTGTAGTGAGCTGTTGATACTGCCACCTGGTGATGTCGGTGGCTGTAGCTATGGCGGATTTTCTTTTCGTGTTTTCTATACCTCAAAAATGTATTTGCATTCAGTTGTCAGGACCACGGTTTCTCACTTGATGGGTTTTTAAGAACAATCGGGGCCTTTGAACATTGGGGGCCATGGGCCCGGACCTGTCGGCACAAAATATACATGAAGGACCACGTATGTTGGCCACATCAAATCACAAGGACACATTTTCCGCCTGCCGGAAAACCGGAAGGACGCAGTTACGGAAAGAAGCGCAACACGTGACTTCTGAGGAAATATTGATCTCATGTTTTCTATAGATCGTCTCCGAATATGAACAATACTCGTAACATTAATATAAATTTATTTTATGTCGCATCAACTCGTGACACTGTATCCTCTCTTTGAGAAGTTAAATTTTCTGGTGGCAAAGATATAAGCTGCTTTGGCCGACTGGAGTGGTCCATCCTTTATACATCATTTCTTGAACAATTTTACATTTGGGATCAACCCAATTAGGTTCCCGCAATGTTTGTATTTGTGTCTTAGTTAGCGGGGAACGAGAACGGTGTTGCGGAGAATCGCCCGACTGCATCCCGCAACCAGTTTTTTTTTTTTCACTCTCGCTCTCCAGCTAACCCTTTTTCTCTTTTCGTTGCCTGAAAGGCGTAGCTTGATTTCGTTCATCCGGTGTCTCGCAAGGAGTAAAAATTTTAGTTAAGTTTGCATTCATAAGCAGCGCAAATAGATGTTCTCGCATCAGTACAGAGAAATCCTCGAACTTGGGTGAACATTGCAGAATCTTAAGATTTGTTAGTGAAGTCAGCAAGGCAAAAAGATGCAAATGATAGGTGATTTCATGCTTTGTCTCCACAAACTTTTAAGCGGCGATTTTCAACGTTGGCGGCAGTGCTCTAAAAGGACGTGCAAATGTTTCTTGAAAACAGACAGAAGAGGATCAATAATAATCAAGCAATGTGATTGCAAGCAAACCACGATAAAATATCCTCATTCTAAGGAGTCAAACAAAACGGGATGGAGTGGGACTACGTCATTTTCGGGGGGGGGGGAGTAGGAAAAGCGGACCGCACGCTGCAGCTGCTGCAGGCGCTGGGAGGTCGGTGGCGCTGCAGCGAAGCGAACCACCGCGTCGCGCCGCGCCGCGCCGCGCCGCTGGCGCGCGACACTTTCGCTTGTTCTCCGCAGTTTCGGCGCGTTTTCCGCTCGCTGCCCCTGAGGCGGCGGCGGCGGCGGCGTTTTTCCGGGCTGCGCCGCTCGCAAACGGAGCCGCGACAGGGCGGTGGGGCGGCACCCGCACGCCAGCCAGAGCGAACAGTGGGTTTGCCGCTGGAGCGACGAGCAGCGACACCGCTAGGTTACTGCACACGCCACGAGTTTGCTTCTCAGTGGTTTTGTCAAGCCGCTGCAATTCTAGCTACCTCATGAAAAGTAAATTTTAGAGGGCGGATTTTGATGACCTAAAACATCGCCAAAAATTATAAATAAAATGCTCTAAAAATGTTTTTAAAATGCCATAAAGGTAAAGAAAAAGACATAAAAATGTCATCAAAACCAGTTCGGATGAACAACTCAAGCTTTTGGATACGTTACTGATGTAATAGACGATTCTTCTATTCGTTAAAGTGGACACAGCTTTTAAACTTTTGGTTTGGACTGCTCTTTACCAGAAAATGTGTATTACGTTTTGTTTGTTTTTTTAATAATTTTTATTATTTTGAATATGATACATGGCTCAGTTTAACATTACAAACCTTCTCACATTTTGTATTATGTAGTAATGTCTAGTAATAATGTTAATGTCTGATCTGCGTCCTCTGACTGAATAAGACGATCAGTTTTGCGCAATGATAAGGGAAAGAAAAATGAAAGATAATCAATGTAGGTAAACGGGGGAGAATTCGCTAATACGTTCACATTGTGTGCTTGCTCCTGGTTTTGTCTTGTTTCAATGACAGTGTTCGATAGCGATCAGCCACATCGTGACAGAGAGGCACGGCATGACGTGAAAGCATACTGAGCAGTCGTGCGGGTGCAGTGACAAGAAAAAAATCTGATCTTCGAAGCAGAAAAAAGGATGCGGATGAACTCTGCCAGAACGTAAAGGTTTCAAACTGAGTTAGTAAAAGGGGCGAGAATAAATACGGCGTGGCGGTTTCATGTAACTCTTCATAGACAAAATTTAGGTGCAGTCCAATGGAGTGAAAAATGCAGGAAAATGGTCACAGACACTTCCTTACAAGCGATCAATAATGGATGCACGACATTGAAACGTAAATAAATAATAAGGAAGAGAAGTGGTGACATATTTCCCTAATAAAATTGCACGAAATCTAGATATTTTTCTTTATTTTCTGAAGTTTTTTTTAAAATATTTTAATTACCAAGTAACGGACTCCTAATGTAACCAATAGCGTTTTTGCTTCCACACCGAATTCTCGTGATTTTTATTTCAAAATCCTATGCCTGGCAAGAAAACCACCTTATTGTTTTTCCGTCAATAAAAAATGTAAACATTGAAATACAAAATTTATATTGTTTAATACGAGTTTCTGTTTCACGTTGTACACTATTCATACCTTTATTCGACAGCGCGTTTGAGGGTGTGGGTGGTGGTGTCAAGGCAAGATAGTTTCTGAAAATCTTTGAATTTACATTTAAAGACGAAAAGTCGATTGACCCCTTCGTTTCCTCCAGAGAGCAGTACAATCGCGTGATCCCTTGACATGCTAGTTACAAGTTTAAGGGACGGTTGGGTCTGGGAGGTCCGGGTTCTCGGGAATATCACTGACGTGGAAAGCGTCAAAAAATTAAGAAGGTACAGAAGGTTTGGCGATTGATTTTCGGGCGTTGGAGTTGATGTTGGAGAAATATCTGACAGGTTTTCCGCCATTAACTTTTTTCTCTTTCTCATCGACATTGACTACTTCACCTCAATCTCCCACTCTGATCGTCCTCCTCCCAAGATATATAATAATATCGCGTTGACTTTGGTCCTTTGTCAGCAACTCAGAGGTTCGTCATGAATTCATTGCATATCTGCATGCACGAGTATTGTTTTCGAATAGTTAATTTGTTAAATATTCGAGTCCTTAGGGATTATGTATGCCTGAAATATTTCAATGTATCAATCTGTCATTTTGCTTTAAGAATATTACATATAGTTGTATGCCTTTTTAATTTCGTTCATGTAGGCTAACAAATTATGTGCGATAGCTCAATGCAGGTTGGCGTATTAATAGTTCGTGAAGCTAATTTTGTTTGTAACAAATGCCGCTGCATCAAAAGGAACTATGATTTGAAGTTGTTTTTTTTCTTGGTAGCAGAAATCTGACAACTGCGCGCTCCATTTCCTCTGCACCGCCATCTAAGGTCGAGGCGCTGTAACTGTTCCCTCTCGACCTCGCAGAACTTAGTGGTGGAGTGCTAACGACCGCAGAGCACTCTTCACTACAATGTAACATTTGCTAATAGTCCTTGGGGAAAGTAACTATGAGTGCACAGAATGCTTTCCTGAACATGGCATGTAGTAAGTTGAAATTAGTACTAGTGACGTCACGAGATATTTCACTAAAAAAGTGAAAAGAAATAAAATGTGAATATTGTCCTCTGCTGAAGCATATTTTCAAAAAATCAATTCCTTTTCTGGCAAACGAAATGTAAGTAGAATAGACCACATTGACACGCCTTTCAATTTGGACGAGACTGCAACTATTGATGTGTTGAATACTCGACACATGAGCTTCGAACGACGCGTCATCCATAAAAAGTTTACTCGACAGCCGTTCGTCGGAACGGCAATCCCTTCTTCCACGTCAGGTGGCTCTGAGACCAGGTAGAAACTACGTCGTAGAACAACAGAGCCTGCGTTGAATTCACGAAGTTTCGATCCCTTCGCGGTCCTACGCCATTCCCGCCCACGACGACGCTCGTCAAACGGACGAGGCAAACAAGATCTCGGCGCGATGACACAATCGATGGAAGTACACGGGTGCGAGGGCCGACCGGCCGGCCCACCCGACGTCACGCAGCGCAGGTCGCTCGCCCAACGCGCCACGAGCGGCAGAAGGCGGAAGCAGCAGGGATGGTTTCAACAAGAACTGGATGCGTAGATGGCACGAATAAATATATATTTTGACCATAAAGGATCAATCAATATTGACTTCAGGAATTAAAACTTCAAATATATTTATTTTTGGCTCAACGTTTCGCACGTTTAGTACGTGCCTTGTCAAGAGCAATATAATGGCAACGGTTGACAAAGGTATACGAATTAACATAAAACAATAGGCTTTAAAATTATTGAGATAAATATTTAAATTGCTTTTACATCAAAGCATTACATATCACAAAAACGTTGAAGGCTTGTCAAATCAAGTAGTTACATTTGGCAATTGTGCAGAGCAGCACATTTAGATCTGTTAAGGAATTACATAAATTATAAATATTTCAAATAATAGAATGAACATGTGCGTTTTGGCAAAAAAAATACAATTATGGAAGTTGGTGCAGTATTAACGTCTTATAAATTTGGTTCAGTTTTTGTACGTCACTTTTTGTGTTCATCGCATTATTTAATATGATATATAACTAAAGAATAACTAGACTAACCGTGTGCTTAGGGCTCCTGGGGTACAGGAGCCCTTAATAACATATTACAAACGAAACGAAAAGTTTGCATGATGACATACAAGAAATTCAATATTAAATTTAGAATAACAAAGGTTACAGTTTTCACAAAAAGTTCTATTATGCATTTGTAATATTACTAGGGAACGGATTTCTATGATTTTACATATTTTTGTCCGTTGCTTCAGGGTATAACTAAGTGAAATTCCTTGACGTTTGTTATAATTGGATGCTGTGTAGATTAATATGTAAGTGCATATTTGGCCAATTTTTCCTGTTGGTACATATTCGCGTAATTATGGGAGCATATTTTGCATATTTCGTTAAAATAGGGAAAAAGTTTCATGTTTTCATAAAATCCATTTATATGTTTATTGATTAGAGAGCTTCTCACAGTTTATGTTTTTCCTCTTTCTGTAGATAACAATATACTTCTGCAAATGAAGGATATCTTTTGATATCATATTGTTTAAACCAGGCAGAAAAAATGAAACAAGACGTACACTGTACTTTTCTAAGGTGAAAAATTTACTTCAATTATTTCTCCCACGAAGTAACCTAGGTTGTATTATGTTTGAATAATAAAATATGTTTTCATTCCAAGCATGCTTCTCCTGAATTTTATCAAGAAAGGATTATACAGGAAATGAAATATTGTTAGATTGATTTGAGATATTTGGATTTGAGAAGAACTCTGAATGAGAGGCACAGTAGAAATAATTCTAAAACAAAAGAAAAAAAACGAAGGTAAGATTATAATTTAGTGAAAATGATATGGATTGAAGGAAAACGAGAAGTTCACTACAAAGAGTATAATTCAGAATGACTCCGAAAAGGAAGTGGATGGTTCGAAATTATTACAGATTATCATATGGATACCGAAATTATCATAGACGAAGGGTTTGTGACAGAATTTGTCGCAAAGACTGCCGACGGCAGCGTAGTCAGAACAGGGCGAAGGCAACGCGATGAGTAGGCGGAGGCGAGGGCGGTGGAGGCATCCTGGAGCTCTCGCAGCCCCGTTTCGTCTCCTCTTGACGCACATAGCGCTGTCTGTCTCGGCTGTCGCGCACCAGACGAGTAACCCTTGGCATTATTATGTGTCGCGATGCTTTGCTTACGCTGGGTTCCTAGCCAACTAACGGATTTAGTAATCGCCCACCTTTTCTTTTCGTATAAACGGAATGGTGAAAGGAAAGATAAAATCTTTGTTATTGTTTTCTAGAAGTACTTCTAAGATGGACCCACGGGCTTATGAAAATATTTTTTCCGAGTCATTCAGTGCAGTAACTGAACATTGAACATGTTAAGTCTCAATACTTTCTTAAAGTAGAGTAAACGATACACGTTATTGCTACCTTTTTTCACACCTCTCGACATGGCCTCTAGGTCATTACATCATTACAGTAGCAATAGTGCGGGCTCGTTGGGTTTGGTATTTATTGTAAATGTATTTTTTTTAGAGGAGCTCCAGAAATAGTTCTTAAAAAATCGCCAAAATTATATAACACACGTATGTGAGAGGGGATACTTTGCCAATGTCAAACATCAAAGCTACAACAAATGTTTTCTTTTTTCTTTCTTTCTTTCTTTCTTTCTTTCTTTCTTTCTTTCTTTCTTCCTTCCTTTTTCCTTCTTCGCCACGTTCGGCGAGGACGTGCGGGCGGCGCGGGATTACGGATGACATGGCGACGCAGCGGAGCAGCGTCCCGTTATGGGCATTCCGCCCACGGATCACAGCGGCACGCCATCCTCTCAGGCTTAGTACTCTCTGAATCCGAATCAGTGAAACTGTCACTGATTCAATTAATGAGAGTCGAAGTCACTGATGTCTTCAGTCGAAATGGGTAGTTTCGCTGACAATCAGCGAATATGCAAACCTTTTCATAATGACCGCCAGCATTTCGCTGGTCGTCAATGGTAAAAGAGCCGCGCCTCCATCGCTCACTGATCGTTCAATCGTCACGTTCAATTAGCACAGATTTCACTGATTCAAACAGTGAAGTTTCACTGAATCAAAAAGTGGACCCAATTTTCACTGATTTGTTCAGTTCAATTCACTGATTGTCAGTGGCAGTGTTATAACCGACACCATCAGTGAATAGTCACTGTCAAACAGTAGTTTTTCACTGATTCAGACAGAGAGTAGGCTCAGGGCATCAATTCATATCACAGCAGTGCTTCTCACCGGGAGGTCCTAGTGTTACATTCCCGACGGTGGCACGATTTTCGACACTGAAGCCCGGTATAGTTTTCGTGCAGTTTGGACGTACAGAAAACTTTTGAGCATGTTTAAAATTGATCATGCAGAAAGCTTACAGTTTGACTCAAGCGCTTTTAGCGGCAGAATCGTTCACTAACGGATCTGTTTACCCGACCGACAGTAATCGGCCATTTGGATTTTGTGGTTAGGTGGGTCAACGTGCGATTGTGTGAAGTGGTATATTGTGATAAACCTCCTTTTCTCTAACGTTACATAACTATTTCTCAATTAAAATAGGTAAGTGATTTTTCATGGATACAATCGACAGTTCTGGCTGTCAAATTAATGATTTCCACGGTAATTCCTCGACGTCTAAGATGTGTAAACCATAATATTGATTTAAATCCGACTGTAATACGTTCAAATATGTCAACATCTCTAGGTTAGGACACATTTATTTTCATTACATTTTTTAAACATTTATTGTGCGTGGTTTCCTTTACCACACGTAAGTATTATACCATTTGCATGCTTTGCCTGACAGCCGCACAAAGCTCGCGATTTTCTGACGGAACGTTCGCCAACGCACAGCAGGAAAGTTCTTCTCCGCGAGGAAAATGCGTCTCCGTTATCGTTCTTGCACTTGTGTATACCGTCTGCCATTTTATTGGCTGCCCACCAGAACGCGGAAATCGTTCCGACGTCGCCTTTCTACGAAGGAGGCGCGCTCTGTGATGCGCAAGAATGCGCGGCGAAGACTGTTTACGTGGGAGGCACGTAGTAGTAAATACTCTCGCCTACGCGGCGCGCACGTCGCCATGTTTACTTACTTCAAGCACCGTCTGCATTCCGCGCGCGCAAGGAGAGCAGGGAGCTCTGTGCTTATTATGGCAGGCGGGATTCCGGGATGGTGCTATGGTATCGCGATGTGATCATTTGACCCTGGCCGCGAAAAAAGAATTTTGCGTCGGAGGATGTTCACCACCCCACGGGGGCGTCCAGTCGTGGGAAAAAGCGTGTGGGTAAAATTCTAGTCACTGCGACTTTTCGGAAATATAGAACTGAGTTGATTAAATTTCGATATCGTTTCTTGGAATGTGTTAATAGTACTTTGAATTTGCAGTAACAGAATGCTAAAAATATTCGAATTATTAACGAATCTATATTACTAATTTCGAAGATACGTATAAATTGACGGAAAACTATGCATCCTCTGGCCTAGTGAAAGGTGTCTGGTTTTCTTAAGATACCTAGGAAGACTAGCAAAAAAAAAAACAGTTTCGATTCGGCTGAAAAGTGTAAATATTTAATTGTGTTATTCCGCCTCTTTTCGTACAGCGCTTATGTACTGAAATCTCATTCTGTGTGTCACAGCTGTCATCATGCGAAGGAAAATGAAGCTTCAATACTCACATGAGCCCTTTCAGAACACCCAATTTTTGCTGCTTCAGGAACCCATTTTCCAGACAATCAACAGAAGCACTTTTTGCTGCTACAGATCACTAGTTTATTATATATTCTTTAATTTTATTACGATTACGAGATAAAATTATGCACTGATCCATCAGAGATTATGAAAAGCCTATCATTTTACAGATCAGAAAAAAAAGCTACATGATGTATGACAGGCTAAAGATTGTTCGATATCAAACTTCTTATTACTAAATTTTGTGAGAATTGTAGGTCGTACGGCAAACAGACTTTATATTGCCTAGTGCATTTATTGCATTTTACCAATGCTACCAGAACAGAACAATAACAAAAGAATAATTTCGCTATTCGTACAAGTAAATACAAGCGTACCTGACGAACAATGTAGAGCGGAAGGAAATGTAAGTCTTTACATCGTGAAGCAAGCAGGAAGGCAGGAAAACATTTTTAAAACTACTTTCTCAGAGCGTGCGCCACATCTAGTAACGCGCCAAACTGAACGCTGGCTCCGCCGTACGTCGCGACGCACTCGCAGCGCGTCAAGCGTTTTCTTTTTAATGAGATTATCTGAGCCGATCCCCGGTGGCCGAGATCGCCAAGGCAGCCGTGTCGGAGCAATCTCAGATCGAAGGGTCGCGGGTTCGACGGCATGGATGTATTTGTGCTCGTCCTTTCACCATATCATGTCATCTTCACAGTTACCACATCGTTAAATCCAACAGTGGTCGCTAATGATCTAGATGTTGATGCGACCTTAAATAAGAAAAAAAAGATAATCTGAAAATCACGGTTGGCTTATCGAGAAAAATTCGACACAAAATAATATTTTTGCCGAGACCCAGTAAATTGAGCTTATTAATTTAATTGTTTATTAAGATATTCCTACACGCTCTGCACTGTTGAAAATACTTTGAAATGTTTTAATGGACTCTATGTATCACATTATTGCAATAGCAGATACACGGCCCCTTCAGTGCAAATTTCCTAGTATATGATTATATTAACCTTTACACCGGCTGTGGTTGAACTTCGAGTTCAATACATTTTTATTTCCTTGTGGTTTTCTCAATCGATAGCGTCAACATATCCTCGATCGATAACCTCAAAATCCATCCCATTATGCAATCCAATCTGCAGAACAGATCCCTCGATTAAGTAATTCTATTGTTTTTAAGACAAAATCATACGTGTGTCCGTATGTATAACTCAAGACCAGTAAAGTTTCCTCCATATTTTGTTTCTGGGTCTGTACGCGTCATTTTTTGCTTAATATTTTACCTACGATGCGGCTAAATATTTTAAGTTGTTGTACGTCACCAATATAAGAATTTTGAGCAGATGAGGCCGTGCAATATCCGCGAACAAATGCTACCCGCTTGTACCCGAGTTAGTCTCGAGAGACTAGAGCAGTCGAGTTACAAGGAGTGGTGTCCCCAATAACGCGTCGAGGACCAGGGAAGACCGCGGAAAAAACGGGAGCGCGTTTTCAGTCCGCAGCAGTGAACTTGCAATTAGCTAGCATGGAAATAAAGGTCTATGGTACTTATGGCACAATTCGACTTAAACCACTTAAGAATTTACTAACATTTAAACCATCAGCCAATATTTAAGTGGTACTTATATTATGCGGATCCTATATCGACAAATGACTCAGACCGCATTACAATGTACAGATGGCTCAGATGAAATGAAATAACCTGTTCAGATAAAATTACCATAACCTGGACTTCATACTTCGGTTTTTCTTTCTCGGCGCGTGGGGGGGGTGTCATCAAAATGGAATATCTCACGGTATTTCGCGTCGTTCCCGGTTGGGCCGCTGCACAACAGAGAACGACAAGAAATACCGTGAACTATTCCATTTTGATGACACACCCACACGCTCCAAGAAAAAACGAAGTATGCCAAAATGTTTCATAGACCACCTTAGTTCCAGAGAAGCCAAGTGTCGAAGCCTCACCCCCTTCCTCCCTCTTGCTCCCGAGGAAGGTGCCCTATTCCAAGGGAGGCGGTCCCTGCGGGCCTCGGCGCACTCGCCACGCGCCGCGCCGCCCCGGGCAGCCTCGCAGGCGCACCTGGCACGCCGCGCCGCGCCGCCCCGCGCCGCCCCACCGGCGCTCCCGCCCCCCCCCCGCACAGTGGGCCACACGGCATCCACGCCCACACGCATCCGTTCAATTGAATTGAAGCCTTACTTTACGTGGCGAAACTCAGGCCGTGAGGCCTGCTCTTCCGTCTGACCACGCTCCTTTCACCACTAGCGGAGAAAGAAGGCATTTCTTGGGCGACGAAACACGCGATTTTGAAATTAGCTCAGAGGCGTCATTTCGGCTTGAGGATCTTTTACATGCAGTAAATCTACTAACGTGGGACAGCCCAAGGAAGGCGTACGAAGGATTTTTCGCCCCATGGCTTCGATCGGATTTGAATCCGCGAACCTCGGTATAACAGTCCGATACGCTAACCGTTACACCATCGCCGCCACAAATCCGTTGGGGATTCCGGGCACGTCAACTGCGAAGGTCACTAGTTCTCTGGGTCTAGTGCGCGTTTTTTTTCCTCGGGAGGTGGCCGTCATCTTTTCCCGCCGGACGGCGGAATCCGGCGCCGCCGCCGCCTTGCGTGATTTTCCTCAACCAGGTATCACCCATCAGCAGAGCACCGACCCAGCTGGATCTCGACTGGTCTCAGATCTCGACTCTATTGTTCTCTATGTGACAGAGCTCTAAGATCTCGACTGGTCACCCAACATGTGCGGTAGTGTAGTACATGTAAGTGAAGGTGTGTGTAACTAATGGGGTGAAGATAGGGCAAGGAACAGAAAGGAAAGATCAAACGCGATCCATGTTAGGGTGCTGCATTTGCCTGGTGCTCATCGGAGACACCATGGAAAACTACCGATCAGAACAGCCGGGCGCAAGAATTCTACCTAGCTATGTAGTTACTGTCGATTATTTCTGCCACTGTCCGGACCCAAATTAGAGGACATCACGGACAGAGGCACTGCAGTGACATCAGCTGATACCCTGAACCACCTAGGCCGGTCCAAAACCCTAGAGAGCAATAAATCTGCAACGACTGCGAAATGTGGAAAGTTCATGCTAGAAGATTTCCGAACTAGCCCGTCTGGAAATTACCGAGTGCAAAAAAGTAACATTACGAACACGTTAAATATGTTATTTATTATATCATTATAAATAGACCGAGAAGCGACAATAATTTTGGGAATGAGTTAAAATTCAAGACTTTCAGCTACCTTGTGACATCACGTCAGAAGTTGGCAACGTGTTTGTTTGCTCGTGTTTTACATGCAATTAATTCGGTGATACTATTGCTTTAAAGGTGGTATCTGCCATTCAAGATCCGTCAGATCTAAATTAAATGTTATCTGCGAGCCGGTGTCGTTGCGTAACCACGTGTCACAACAGATTGGTTAATCGTATCTGGATAGTGTTATAGGGTTACAACCGCTGGAGTGTATTACAGCTGATTGAGAAACCTGAGCTATTGATTTCTTTGGTTTTGTCACTTGGGCCTTAATATCGTCAACAGTCACCCACTCACTCGCTCGCTCGCTCGCTCCTTAATACGAGTGTTGGAAGATATCATTTTCTGTATTTGTAACCGAATTTAAACATGTCATGTTTCAAATGTCATATGACTTTATAGTTCATGCATTTTTTAACCATAAAATGTCATTTGATGAATTATTTAGTGCTTCGAAAAAGGCCGTTTATGGTAAAGGTCGACAAAAAGCACTTCTTGTTTAATTCCCAGCACGCAATTTCAGCGACGGGAAATATTTTCAAAATGCGACATGAAATAATTATAACCGCCCCGCAATTATTCGTGTTCAGATGAACAGAGAGTCATAGTTAATGGAGACGGTCAACAGAAAAACTTAACAAATAAAAAATGTATTTACAATTTACTTTAGCAAATGAACTCCAGATTATCAAGAGCATATTTTTCCTTATTCGAATGAAACTCCCTCCATTATAGATTACCGCAAGTGTACTGTAAATACAAATATGAATCTGCTCGTTTTATTCTGAATTTCTTCAGAAACCTGGGGGTTTCTGTTGACATGCATGTTCTATTCTCTCATTGCAAACCGGGATTTCTTTGCAAACATTTCTTTTTTTCATGCATAACGAAGAAATTAGAAAAGATTGTATTTTTGTTTACAGCGTTTTCAATGAATGCCAATTTTTGTATTCATATACATTTGAATTTATTTGACATTTTCTTATTTTTAACTACTAATTCAAACGTTAATAATGTGCACGTACTGTACTTAAAAATTCGCTATTATATTGCTCACCTTTCACAATACAACGAATAACTTTACTCTAGGCCAAACAGGGTAGCCTTTTTTTTTTCTTTTTTCCCGAAGTATTCTGGTCAAGGGTCCGTCGTGGCCGACCAAGTCCAGTTATGTGAAGGAGTTCACAATCTAGGTTTGCGTTTCTTGCCTCTTGACACTGAGCTTTACGAGTTTCCTTTTGGCGCGTGTGTGTCCGCTTTGGCCCAGTGTCGAGCGATGCCGTGGCGGGGCGGGTGGGGGGGGGGCGTTGGCTGCTACCTGTTGGCGCGCGGCGACCCCACTGGCCCACGCGCCGGAGAGAGGTGCCTGCCCCGAGCGCAACGAGTGGAGCGTGACGCACGCCGCGGCCGACCGGACACCGCACCGCGTCGCTGCCACGCACGCACGCACGCACGCCCGGCGCACTGCCGCCGTCGCAGCGCGTGATGTCCGTTCTTCGATGCTCTTGCGCAGGGCCGTAGCCAGGGCTTCCAAAATTTTAAAATGGATTCTACGATATTTATTATAATATCTTTATCGTGTTTGTTTAAAAGAGATGCTCTTCAAAAATGAAACACCAACATGATTTTAAACATATATGAACATTATTTCCACGTAACATTATTTCGAACGTTTAAATACAATATTTAATTTATTATTTTCTAATCCAATAATCCAAAATACAGGAGGCGTCACCTAGAAAAGCAATTTCTGATCTTCTTTCCAGCCACAATGTCAATCATTTTGTCCACAGTGATATCCCTATGAATTGACATAATGGCTAGTGCACTGAGTCTGTTATCACGCATTACACTACGTATAAAACTTTTTACTCTCTTCATTGTAGAAAATGACCTCTCTACACTAGCAGTTGTTACTGGCACGGTAGCTAAGATAGTAAGTATCTAATAGTACGTAAATATACTGGATCGCAGTTTTCTTAAGACTTTCAGCACCTCGACGTTAGCATCTATGGTGGAAGCTTTTTTACACCATAGTTCATACTCAGCTTTTACTGCAGAGTGACGTTCTGATATCAAAATATAGAGCTAAATTTCCCAACTTGTTCATTTCATGAATGGAAGCAAAGCCCAGAAGAAGTACCTGGAAACTTGGAAGAATGTGTTCATTTGAAGTATATCTGTCTGTCTGTACTTTTATACATGTCGATATATTTGGATAAATTTAAACTAATAAATAAATAATGAATGAATAAAAAAAGATAAGAATTTCTGGGAGGTCTTCAGCCCCTCGAGCCCCTCCCCTGGCTATGTGCCTGCTCTTGTGCCACGCAGCCCTCATGTACACAAGCGACTTCCGAGCTATTTCAAGAGAACTGAAGCGACGTAACAAGTTGTTTTTTTTTTTTTCAAAAATATTTTGTAGTGAAAACATTATTGCGAATTTGTATTCACTTGTAAACATTATTTTCCGCGCTAAAAGTTTAAATTTCGAATCAACAATTTCGTCGATGAGAACAACCCAAAGGAATTCCAAGTCAATCAATTAGTGAACATGTCAACAGAATAACATACTATGAGTACATCAACACGTATTAATAACATCTCCTTTAAGATACGAGTTTTCGAAGTAAAAGTTCATTTACCATGAAAAATGGAAATAAAATATCTTTCTAGCAACATGTTATGAACGGAACCCTTCAGTTGCCATCCATGTTCAACAAGCATGATTCACAAACTTCATAATTATAGCGTATGAACATTTTCTTCCCATTTTTAAGACACAATTACACAATGAAGTAAACATTGTCTAAAAATTATACAATTAAGTAAAAATTAAACAATAAAGAACATTTATTTACTCGTACGTCGTCATCTTTTTAAAACACAGCATCAAAACGGAAGTTAAAAGTTTTAAAACATTGATAAATTTGTGCATGTTTTCTTTCAATACGTATATTACGATCTTCAAGTATCCCAATGCAAAACATTGAAAAAAAAAGGTCTATTCGGCAACGGATTTCTAGTTTTTATAAAACTGTATGACTGGCAAATATTATTCGAAAACATCAATTAACAAGGATTCTTTGAAGTATCTTCGTAGTTCAAATACTAATTGTGAATGTGGAATAAAAATACAATATATTGTAGAAAACTAGAATCTGTACACAAGACACACGGGCCGCGCAGATGGGCCCGGCTGGGGGGGGGGGCAGCAGGGCGGGGCTAGGCTAGACTGGTTCGCGATTCCGGGTGGAAGACAGCGAAGGTCATGAGTCCCTCAAGGGCATGTTTTTTATCGGGTGAGGTGGGGAAGAGCTTTCCCTGCTGGGTGGCGAAATCCGGCGCCGGATTACACATCTACTTGTGGGGTTTTCCCCAAACGAAGTACCTCCCACCAGCGGGGCATCGCCCCAGGCAGGACAAGCTCCCGACTGGTCTCCCGGCACGTGTATTGGCGTATTTGCAAGTGAGTATAGTGCGATTTTTCTAACCGTGCCTCTGGCAGGTATCAGCTGTTGACGGTTTCATACAATCAGGAGCTTGAACGTCACCGCAGTGACTTCTCTGTAGCGACATATAAGCTCCAGATCGGATGAAATCGTCAACACCCGATACCTGCCAGAGGCACGATTAGAAAATCGCACTGAAAGAGAGCGTAGGTAAGGGGGTGAGGATAGGTCAAAGAAGAAGAAGGAAAGATGGTGCGCGGTCAGTGGCCCATTTGTTAGGGTACTACTCCGGCATTCGCCTGTTGATCGGAGAAACCACGGACAACAACCAATCAGAGCAGCCGGCCGCTAGAAATCTCCTCCAAACAGCGACTGAACGCAATCCAGCTGTATCGACCTGCCACTGTGAAGAGAGGAACCCTAGGCCCTCCCGGCCAGAGCCACAGCAGTGCCATCAAGAGATAGCCTGAGCCACCGAAAGCGTGCGGAGCGCCGCCGGCGGAAGCGAGGGACGCCGAGCGGAGCGAAGCAGCGGCTGCTACTGCGGCGCGGCGCAGAGAACAGGTATCGCAAGCGGGCGTGGCGTATGCTCCGCCGCCGCCGCCAGTGCCAGATGAATCATCGCGCCAGACAGCCGCGGGCGTTCACGCCACCGGCGGCGGCGGCGGCGGCGGCGAGCGGGCGGACGGGCGAGCAGAGAGCGCGCTGATAGCGCGTACGTGACTTCTAAAAATAGCCAATTAGTGCACAAGGCAACACGCGCACGAGACGCTACGTCTATTTTGGAACATAGACCAAATGAGCAACGAAATAGTACGCGGGCCGAGTGTGAACACGTCAAGAAAATTCGGAACAAGATAACGCATTGTGCCTCCATATAACGGTTATGTGATGTTACAATCCTTAATGTCCTTAATGTCTTCCCCGGATCACTACGGTTCACTTGGAGTTGTTTTTTTTCTTCTGGCTGGGAGGGTTACGAAAAAGTTTATAAAATAGGCATTACCCAATTCACATAAAACTGTACGCCACAACAAATAAAATGTACGTAATAATTTATCTTTTGACGATATGACTACTCCAACGAATTAATTCTCAAGAACCATATTCAAGAGGAACCGCAAATTAATTTCACCGTTTTCATTGACCGAATTGTATTCGAAATTGTGGCTCTTCTTTAAACAAAATGGGCCTAATTTGCCCAGACATTGCTGTAAACTATTTACATCACCGAAATATGCGAGGAATTCTCTCTAATGCAGCTCCTCCCGTACAGGGCCCCAAGTGCGGAACAGCTGGTTAACTTTCAAGAAGCGTAGTGTTACCAGTCGCCTACTGAAGATGCTCGGCGACCTCTGCTGGCGTATTTTGAGCGACGGTCGCAATGGACCAACAACTGGATTATCTTAAATACGAAGTAATGAGTTCAACATCAAATAAATTGCCGAGTACCCGTATTTTACGTTGCGTTCCCGTATAAATTGCCGAGTAGCCTTTAAATTTAATTTAATACTGCATCCAAGCAACTTGTCAATACAAAGCAAGAAAATATCAGCTGTATCACGGGGCCTTTGGGACGTGATTAACTTCGGCAACACCTTTGCATAGTAAAACGGATGACGCCAAATAACTGGGAGCTTCCAACCGTTGCAGACAAGCTGCATGAGAAGGTAGCAGCCTACGCGCGAGCGAAAAATACTCTACAAATGGGCCATGGACCCCAACAAATGGCCATGGACTGCGCGATCTTCGCTTCCTCTTCCTTGGGCTACTCTTTATTACACACGCATTACACTCTACACTATTATACACGTCGGGAGACCAGTCAGGAGCTTGTTCCACAGATGAAAACCTATCGCGTCTTTAATTTCCTCGCGTACCACTCACCCAGTACGGACACGGTATTTTAATGCTGATGGAAAAAATCGCGAATATTCGTCAGAGAAACTCTTATTGTGAGATCCTGATATCCAAGAAGTGGGTATATCTTGCTTCTATTATTTCCTCTAACTCACTGTATACTCAGAATCCAAATTTCGTGGGTCCTTAATACGAATATTGTCGATTTGGCGGAATGACAAGGATAACAGGAAGTAAAATGGCTCAAGGACAAGTTAGCCAGCGTTTGTGAAACAAATCAGACTCATTTCCAACCGTTAATCATTAGAGACAGTATTTTTATGTAATTACACATTTTTTGCCTTTCTACCGACCGATCTCAAATTTGCAATCTTGGCGAATCTTTGCGTTTCCAACACAATATCAATTTTTTTCGTCGCATATTTTTACATATTCGGTCCTATATTACATATTTTACATTTTATCATAAAAATACTTTCTGATTCTACTAATATTTTTCAATTTTATGTGGACCATGACCTTTAACCTTAATTTTCGAAAAAATCGCCGACGTTTCACATTCAATGAGAGTACTTCACGCTGCAGTGATTGTTTGCTGGTAGCAGATATTGCCACTTTGTACGATGAATAATGTTAATATATTTATTGCGTCTAGTCAGGCTGCAAACTACGGACCTGGATAGCATTAGATGAAGGTTTCTACTATTGACGGAAAAGTTTTGTGGTGCTAAATGGGCAATTATTTTTAAAATTTGTTTAGAACTTTTTTTATAAATGTAATTTTATATTATGTTAATATCTTTTATAATTAGGGAATTTGAATACTGCACAATATATCCGATTTTACATATTTATTGCATATTCTTACTGTTTTCAATAGGGGTCAACCATAAATTACGTAAGGCTAAAAAGGGAGGGAGGGGGTCTGAGGCAGCGTTACGCTGCGTTACATAGAGATAGGGAAGTGCGTTACAAGGGGGAGTGGGGTATTGAAAATACTCGAAATTTGCGTTACTTCCTACCCCTTACATATTTATCGGACGACCCCTTACATATTTATCTACATATTCTGACGTTTCATACTACGTATTTTCCCGGTCTTCCTTTATTTCGTTCGGAGTTAATGTGAGTGAAGTTCCCTCGACCGAGCAGACAAGCGCGCGAGACGAGAGAGGAGAGACGAGAGAGGAGAGACGAGAGAGGAGAGACGAGAGAGGAGAGACGAGAGAGGAGAGACGAGAGAGGAGAGACGAGAGAGGAGAGACGAGAGAGGAGAGACGAGAGAGGAGAGACGAGAGAGGAGAGACGAGAGAGGAGAGACGAGAGAGGAGAGACGAGAGAGGAGAGACGAGAGAGGAGAGACGAGAGAGGAGAGACGAGAGAGGAGAGACGAGAGAGGAGAGACGAGAGAGGAGAGACGAGAGAGGAGAGACGAGAGAGGAGAGACGAGAGAGGAGAGACGAGAGAGGAGAGACGAGAGAGGAGAGACGAGAGAGGAGAGACGAGAGAGGAGAGACGAGAGAGGAGAGGAAAGGAGAGGACGCGGTGCGGACGTCAACGGAAGCGGCGGCGGCGGCGGCGGCGGGCGCGAGGAGTTCCGTACGCGGAACCGGACGGCGCTGCGCGGCGCGGCGCGGCGCCCGCCCTGGAAAAGAGGCTGACGCGCTGGCCGGCGGTCAGCGCCGCCTTCCGGAGCTCGCGGATTCTATTTCGGAAGCGCTTTATCGCAGCCGGCGAGGAGAGGCAAGGTCGGAGATGGAGGATCGCCTGACGTGGGGGATCGCGGTAAAACTTCAAGGAAATAAAACTGACTTACACCACTTCCTCCAGGGGAGCTGTCCCAGCAGGAGCAGGCTCTTTCTGCAGGATTGTTCTGGTGTTTGGGTCTCTGCGGGATTAACCTGTTTCATTTAGTCATTGGTCATGGGCTACAGTCCACAATCGACAGATTTCGTTCGAGTTATCAAGGACAAGTCATATTATTAATTCGACAGTATTCTTCGTCGCCGGCGAATCCACTACCCATCGTATCCAGAATTTACACTCTCTACTGTTCTCCGAAGTCGGCAGATTGTGCGAAATCCCAAAACGTCAGACTGACAACTAGTCAAAACGTCATCGACTGACCACAGTAGGTATTGTCATAGGTTATAATTGAGACCATTTCAAATGGACAGTTTGGTGAGAGAGCAATCCAAATTAATCGCCAAATCTTTATTTCAATTTGTGAACGTGAGAAATGCCTATAGAGTCTACATTTTAACGCGCGGTATCTTAAAAATAAATACTTTTCTCAAACACAATACGAGGTACTTCTGTTGAACCACACGTTATGAGCGCTGAACACGGACTTTCGCGGCAAGGATGCCTATTTCTTCGATACCTTTTAATTCACTCATTCGAGAGAACCTTACATTGGACTTGGTCAATCACAAATACAACAAAAGGACACTTTCTTCTAAGAAAACGTTTCAAAAACGTTGCAGCAATAAAAATACGTAACAAAAACGGAACAATATAAGCGATTGTAGAGAATTGTAGTCTATTTTAGCAGTGTATTTCGTTATATACAACGACACTTGAACTATTCAACGTTAACAAAGATCTCATCTGCTTTGGCTTTGTATTTATCATGCTCTGGATGCGTTATTATAAGTAACAATCTTTGTCGGTGTACGTCCTCGCTCCGCCTGCTTCATTAGAGCGACGTGGTGCGTCGTGGCGCAGCGCAGGGCGTTGGGGACCGTGAGGGGAGGGGGCGGGGCGGGGCGGGAAAGGGGAGCGAGTGGGGGAAAACGAGGCACGAGCGCAGACGGAGCGAGGAGGCCGCTGGGAGGGGGAAGAGACACAGGATCGAAGCCTGATGCTGCCTGCAGTCGCCCACCGTGCTAGCGACGCCCGAAGACCCGATTCACTGCACACTCACCCTGAATCAGCCTACTGTTAGCGCACATATATAATAAATAACATATATACCTACGTAAATCACGCAACAGAGCAACCCGTTTTTGGATTTTGGTTCAGTGTGTCCGAGCGCTCCGGCATTCGCCTGGTGCTGATCGAAAAAAACACGGAAAACCATAAATTAGAGATGCCCGTCGCGAGAATGCTCCTAGACAGTAGCTGAATTCGACCTAGCTATCTAGTTAATGTCGAAAATCCTGCTCCCGTTGGACTCGAACCCTAGGAGCTCCAGAGCAGAGGAGCTGCAGTGACATCAATTGATATCCTGAGCCATCTAAGCCTGTCGGTTCTTGGAGAATAAAGTAAGTACTTCAAGTCATAAAACTTCCAAGAGGCTGTAGACTAAATGTAATATGCAAGTAAACTTTCTCTCTCTTACTACAATATGAGAAGTAAAAGAATTTGCCACAGTTAACAATGTGTGCGAACAGGAAAGCGAATCATTACGTTTAAGACTGTACGAATTGTAACACGTAATTAACAAAAGTTGAAGACGAACAAACATTACCACATATTTTACACTTGCAAATTCATCCGTTTTTATAATTACTAATATTAATTGGAAAATAATTATCTTCGAATTAATTAAAAGAAAATTATTCTGTCGTTTGCAAATGCTATCTTCTACCCTTTATCGAAGATTCTCGAATTACTGGTACTCATCCAAAAATCGCAATTTTTCTAATACTTTTTTATTCGTGATACTTTATAGATACTTTCTATGATTACATTAATAGTAACATTCCGTGGTTTTACATACTCATTAAAGCAAAAGGAATGACCCACAATACATATCCTATACAAACCGGAACGGGATACGTGTTGGGCATTAACATGTCCGGTTTGAATTCTTAGAATGTGAAATAATATTTCATTTTCATTTGAACTTAAGAATCTTCATGAATCATCTGTTTTGCAGCAGTGACATACACAGGAAATGGGGCAAAAACTTGAGGCACAGCAGGAAAATGACGGCTGTTGGCGAGAGATAAGGAGCACGTCATGAAAGATCAGATTCTTCTATTTACACTAGGTAACCGGGAACTTTTGGTGCACAATATTTTCAATAAAAGTTTCCACATTTTATTGAATATGATTTATCAATACCGTGGTGGGAAGATTGAAACCCACGAATGTAAATGCAACACATCCATGTCGTTCAAAACCTTTCTAAACTTTTTTCATGTCATCAAAGTTTGAACTAAACGATCCCATGTTAGTTCTGTTTAAATCATTGGGTAATCCCTGCATCATATAATAATTAAATGTGCCCCAATTATTATTGTATCTGGAATAGACATATTCTGAGCGGCTACAGGGTATAAATGAAACCATCTTCAATTTTAATGCCATCAAAATATTGTTGTTGAACAGCAACACGCATTAATACGGGGCTACGTTGCTTGTTGTAAGTAAATGAAATATTGAAACCAATGTCGTTATTCTTACGCTATTACAAAAATTAAAATTATTTAAAATTCCTGTAGTGATTATTGTGGGTGATATTGGGTGATATTCGTTGCGCTCATTGGCCACTGATGCACTGGTACCAACACACACTGCCCATGCGACTGCAGAACTTTTGCGCAGAACTACACAATTCGAAGCCTGGAAGCAAGTCGCTCGTGTTTCTCAAACTTCTCAATAAACATACGACAGACAAAAGATCAGAGCAAACACCAAAAACAAAAGGAAGTCGACCAATTAGCTGCGTCAGAGCCGGAGGAACGGGCGGATATTCGTCATTGTTGATACGCGGAGCCCAGATTACAGTGGGCAGTGATAGGGAGACACTCGCCGCCGGGAGCAGCAGCACCGGACGCGCGCGCTTGTGACAAAACTATTGTCTCCTCCCACGCAGAACAAGGGCGAGTTTACATTTTCGACTGAAAGTAAATGAAATTCACGCCGGGTACAAGAGAGTTCCGACAAATCGGGGTGGGCTGGGGGAAATCTATAATTTGAGAGGGTTTAGAACTTTGGCACCTTCATTGGAACTTGGCACCTACCTACATTAAATTTCGGGAAATTATAAAATTGTGAGTGAATTTCAACAGCAGTACTCTCGAAAGTTCCGTAAGACAACTCTACTTCCTTAAAATCCAATTTGCGAACGACTCTATAGATTCGATTCACTTCTAAAACGTGTCCGAGAGAAAGACGTAAAAAGAACTGAGTGAAGATATCAAATTGGTTCAACTTTAATAATATCGTTGGCGAGAATACTCTGAGAAAAGGTGAAAAGAATAAAAGTAACGATACTTGGCAACATTTTTTTTTCTAAAAACAAATCGTTCAACTTTCCTTATTTTTCTTGTTTCTAGAAGTTCTCGTGATCGACCAAAAATAATTTTCTGACGAGGGCTGTTTAATGCAAATGTTGTACTAATTATAGTACATTTACGTACAGAAATGCTTATTGTTGGAAAATACTGTACGAAACTTTGAAGAACACTCAGGTCTTTGGGATTTCTCTTCTATCCCTCTGTTCCACTTTCTCTTTTCTCACAGTCGCTAGTCTCATTGCCACTCTATGCGCGAAAAATATGAGTTGTAAAAATGTCACGTGACTTTCACTGGATCTCTTTAGAACCTCTTATAATTACTTCGAGTGACCTTAGAATCTTTCGAAACTTGTAAAAGATCCGAAACCGTGTTGTCTTCATTACATCTTGTTTCAAATTCTATTCATTTAAAAAAATTCTTATTTTAACTTTACAGTAATTATATGCATTACATTAAGTGCATACATTACATTTACATTACAGTAAAAATCTCAACATAAATTCCCTCAAAAACGGATATTTATGATTTACTTCCTTAGTGGTGAAGCCTATCCCGAAATTTGAGAATTTCTTAATTAATGATTATTCCGTCTTAGGTTTTTCTTTAACAGTGTAAATAATCGTAACCATTAAAACAACAATAATAATAATAATAATAATAATAATAATAATAATAAAATGTGCAAGATTAAAGATTCGACAGCCCTTTTCGACTTTATTAGTCACAGAAGCTTCACATCGCTTACGGCATGTCGAGAATGAGTCGACCTCCGCTAGCGCCGACTTGTCAGCGACAACAGGCCGAGAAGCGGATGCAGGGATTCCCCGTGGTGTTCTCTTCCCCATAGCAACGGGTGCACTCGTAAGGTCGTTCAGTCATTACTCCAGTCTGTGAGATACATTAGCCTAACACTCTCAAGGTTTCACGCACTATGCTTTCGTACTTTTAAGTACTACACTTTCGATCCACGCACAGTTTCTTATGACGTTACCAGAATGAACTGTTAATAATTTTAAAATTCTATCAGAAATTCTAAATTCAAGGCTGTTTACTGTATCGCAGGAAATGAAGAGGAAATTATCTGATGAAGAAAAAAATTGAGAACATTTTGAAAACGCCATTAACGTAAAGAAGCCAGAAAATCAAAATATTATTTGCTACACAAGGGAACACGAATTATCCACTGGGAAAGAATACACAAGGGAACACGAGTTACTGATGTTTCATGTATCATGAAAACAACCGTTGTTTTAATGTTGATACTTGTCACAATGCGTAATGTTTTCTTTCTCGCATACTACTTAAGTAAATGACAAAGTAGGAGTAGGGAGGTAGAAGTATGGACAAAGTATAATGAAAGTTATGTAAGGCTCCAGTGAAAAACGACGATTTTTCGGCAGGAAAGTCTTATTGTAGATCCCTGATAACGAACAAGTGGACAATTCGAGTTCCCTTGTATTGCAAATAATATTCCTAGCTTCTTCACACAAAGAACGTTTTCGAAATTTTCTCAAATTTTTTCCCCTCCTTTTCTTTCAATTCCTGGGATAAAGTGGGCAGACTTTAATTAAGAAACTATGATAGAATCTTAAATTGAAAACGCAATGAATTTAACAAACATTTTATTCAATGTGAAAAGTAGGAGTAGTAATAACGGAATAGGAATTAAATTTTATTTTCATAGGCTTCGCTACTACGATTTAATGAAGGCGATTGATTTCGTAATATTTCTACCCTTTTCTTTCTCTAGGACTTCGACTTTCATGCCGCATATTCTTCTACTTTTGCCGTCCGTAAGAATGTCATCTCCTTTTCTTACTGAACTTCTGTTTTTTTTAACTTGTCCCACTTTCTCTGAGTTACAATTCTTATCAGTTTTTGCATTTATTCGTGTCCCCTATTAGTGTTTATAATTTCACATCATTCGTATTCCTATAGGAAACACTGGAAACGCTCCATTATAAAATTGAATTTTGTAAAGTCTTAAAACAGACTTTTACCTTCGATAATATAAATATTGTCTTTCTACACAAAATATATATTTCGTCTAGTTTCCTAGTATCTAGTCTAGTTTTCTGGTATCTGTGTACTCAATTTTCTTGACTGTAAATAATGAATTCATAGAGTATTTAACCCGGTCGTTTTGAGTCCTATTTGGCGCAATTATTCGATTGTTAATAAAATTGAAAATGTTAACTACATTAAGTTTAGAATGCCATGATTGGGTTTAAAATCTCTCAATGTTGATTTTTACATACGAGAAATGATTAATGGCATAAAAATATAAAGAATAACAACTTTTTGAAGAGAGTTAATTTTTACAGTTCATATCCACAAACATGATTGCAGTTATAAATAGTATAAGTGTTAACATAAATGAACGTAACCCTGTCAGTGATTTACTCATCTGATGAGACATCTGTACTTTTAAAGACAAGTTTACATTGCCGACAGTTCTGGAAATAACTTGGGGGGTCACCACTTAACCCTTGTAAACACTTACAAGCCCTGGTCCTTCTACTTCAAAAGTTAGTTATATTATTTAAATTTATATACCTCTATACAATTTAAGTTCAATTCAAAAGCACATTTATAAAGCAAACACAGAAATTAATGCGCACAACTTATCAAACCATCGTCAGAACAAATTAAAATCAATTCTGAATCTTCATTGTTTTATTGATCTTAGGATCAATAGATATGATCTTAGGAAAATTTAAGAGAATAGATTGATCTTAGGAAAATTTAAAACGTGTTTCTGCTATGTTATTTCAACACAACTTAGGCACTTACGATAATAAATCTTACAATGCCTCCCTGGACTAACTCAGATTTTTCTGCCAGATTACTCAACATAAATCATTTAAAAAATTACTCCAAACCGTTATCGCTCAAAATAAGAGGGACGCCTAAAGGAAAAAAGTGAATAGAAAATCGACATGTGAAAAAAAGTGAATAGAAATCTGCCCCTTTCAAGCTTTTCTGTTCGAAAATGCGCTCTTGCTCTTACAAAGAAGAAAACTCCGACTACGCCTATGGGTATTTCTGGTGATGAGTAACGCGCTTACCTTTCTGCAAACGATTGACGTGTCCACTTCGTGCAAACATTGCTCTATCCCATCTCTTCTCGTTATCGCCTCTCTTATCGGCGAGCCGCGTTTCTGCATGTACAGTGGAAAAGCTTTTTATCGGGCAGAACGTAAATCTGTTTTCGATTTTGTTATTTAAGCATCGCCGTGGAACTCGTACCAGTATTTATAGAATGACGCTGGGTATATGCAAGAATGTTTTTTTTCTTATCACAGTTATAGCCGCCAGTGGAAGTCTGAAATTCCACGGCTCGGATAATATGCAAAGAAATCAATAAAACTTCAGAAAGTTCACTTCAAAGTCACTTTATTGTCTTCGAATCTTCTAAAACATACGCCATGTTATAAAACAAAAAGGTTGATAGAACATTGAAAAAATGAAAACCCAATGTAATAAAAGGCGAACTACTGATATTCTAGTACGGCTATGATTTTGTCTTGAACGTAAAAAACTGTTAAACATAAAATCTCTACTCATTCTTTAAATATGTGCGCAGTTCTCTGTCAACACCTAATTACTAAGATGATAATTCCCCCGTCTTTAATATTCACTATCAAAAGGCAAAAATAATCAACAGATCCCAAATATGTTATTAAATTGCTTTTAGTCGTGCTCCAATTCACAGTTTTGGGTTTGACATTTACCTTAAAATGTTAAATACCTACAAGAGTTAGTTTATATACAAAGTCTAAGCGCATTTCCGGCAATCTAGCTTCAAAACCTCCATTGAAAAAATAGATTTTTGACCGCCTGAATTTACAATAGTAAGTCAACAAGGTAATTAAGTTAATAAACGTTTCCAACATGAATCCGCAAGTTGTAAGGTGCGGTTTCTGGGATCTCTGTGGTTACTATAGAACTAATTTGAAATGAAAAACTACAGGACAAGAAGATATTATTTCTCCACACGAGTATTTAAAATGTATTAGCAATCTCAATCTTCCCCTATCCTAAGCATGGCTAGTTCCTCAAACATGATCTCCGCAGTGTGACGGCCACTGCGAGCCCGTCTGTTTTCTAGGGATGTAACTTCGCGAAAATAACTTCGATGTTCAATTTTAAAATATTTATTTAAATACTACATCGCTACATAAGCATCCATGTTTTTAAAACCTTAACCAATAACTTTGTTACCATTAATATTCAAGGGGGAGATAATTTGACGTTGGTAACGTTTATTTATCTTTTATCGTGATTTAACTGACAAAATAAACCCAAAAAATTATCAGGACAATTAAAAAAAGTTTTATATTATTCAATAATTCAAAAATAATACAATCTGCTTTTATCGACGAAAGCTCCATTTTATTTATTTTTCACCCTTGCTCTGAAAAAACGTCCAATTTATGAATATTTCAAAATCATTAGACGTTTTTATTACGACGGTAGTTTTCACTCAAAAATAAAATATGAACCTCGTAAATACATCGAACATGAAAGATCGATTATAAAAAAAAAACCTCGACTTAAAAATATGGATGTTAAATCCATCGATGATTTTATAAAAACATCAACTACGTTTACGTGGCTTCGAATCGCTCATCCGAAGCTGCAAGGGAGGGCGACGGCGTGACCGCCAAGAAGTGGATTGATTTTCTCATGCAAATGTCTGCGCCCGACGAGTTTCCGTCGCTGTGCACGCGGACGCCACCGGTGAGGAGGGAGGGGGGAGGGGGAGGGGGAGCGTAACACAAGGGCGCGACGCGAAGTTGCCGCATGCGATCAGCATAGGAGCCGTCTCGCAGCCTCCGTCCCCGTTTCTAAGCAGGCGATCGAAAGGCCGGGCTGGGCCGGGCCGGGGAATATCATGCATGCGTAAGAACGCGAGACTCTTTATAAATGTTTATGGCACAATACGGGCCCGCCTCGCCTTGTGCTGCTGAATAGGGACGAGGTGTCCCCTCCCATACGCGCGCACGTGCAGGGGGGGAGGGAGAAGTGGGGAAAACTAGATTTTGTGACAGGTAATTCCGACAGGAAGGTTTTCTGTCAATAGCCAAGGGCAGTGCTTCAATTATAGAAATGTTTGCTACCGGAACGCGCCCCAAATTAATTATGAATTTCATAGAAAAGTTATATTTACAATATAATTTAATAATATATTCCAGAGGTACCGGAACCGTCGCGTTCCCACAGAAATCAAGCCCTGACCAAGGGTGAAATCGGGAGACTTTTCACTTTAACAGTAGACTGATTTGACGCAAATTTTAACTGAAATTCAAAAGATTTTTTTCTGATATGTTATACATAGACAGGTAACTGGAGCTCTTTAATACATCTTCTGTCCTGTAATGAAACACCGTTCTCACCCACAATTCACTGTAAACAACTGTAGTGTTTGTTGCCTCTAATGGCGAACTAGCTGCCACGAGCCGGAGCGATAAGAATTATTCGAATGAAAGGATCAGAATCAGAAGGGTCAAAGTCAACTTCTGAGGTTACTGTTACTTTTTCAGACAGCGCTTTCTCGACCTAGAAAGTATGGTAATAAATCTCCAAGGTAAACTTAAATATAGGGAAACGAATAAAAAAATGTCAACATTTCGATTCTATGAAGATTCAAAACCAAATTGCGATTTAGAGTTTATTTCATTGTATTAACTGATTTAAGTAATTGCAAGGAAGTAAAAATGGACCGCGAGTAGATCTCTTATCAAAAAATGCGCAGAGCCTCCTGGGCGTCTTGCTTCCCAACTTTGTGGGATCAACGCTCGTTCCACGAATTTAGAGTCCGAGTAGCGCAACGCCGCCATTGAATATCCACTCACTTGATAGCCCCGCCTGGCAGCAATGAGGAGTTGAAGGACAATTATAACAATTCGAGACGTTCTGGAGATTTTCAAAAATATGAATATTGGTTTGTGATAGATTCATGGTTCTCAATGCAAAGAATACCACACAGTTCCAATTCTCCTGACAACTGGACGTAAAATCGTGGGATCGATGTAACAAATGCGCCACTCTATCTAGGGACTCTACACGATGCACGTGGATCTCTGTACCTGGGCGGCGAAGGGAGTGAGGGTGGGGAGTGAAAGCGACGAGGCATCCATTGGCCCGAAATACGACACGAGGAGTGCGAAGCACAAGTAAAAGAGATTAAGCCACGGATTCCTGCGTTTGAAGCTACACCCACAAAATACCAATGATCTTTTACGTTTTATGTGCCTTTGAATAACAAATGTCAATTCAATATTGCCTACTAAGGCCTAGTTTGTTCTATAAAACTCAAAATATTTAATTAACTGCTAGAACCTTAATATCTATTTTATTTCCATGCACATTGCGCATGATTTTAATGTATCGGTTCAAAGCCCAGAGAGGAACATAGCGGAGCAGTGGAGAAAGAAGTGGCCCAGAAGGCGAAGGTACGCCTATCCCAAGCCTTGTGTCACACTTCGGGCCAGCCTGTCACTTCGGGCCACTGGTGAAGCTGGGACTGGAGCCACCCGAGCCGTTGCAGAAAAACAAAGCAAAAGAAGTCACACCTCGAAAAATACTTGTTCGCAGTCAACAGATTCCTGTATGATGGATATAGGTAACTAGCGAAAAACGGCCGAAACAGGTGTTCAGTATGACTTAGCAACGTGAACGTTCATTACTTAACTGCACACACAATTCCCTTAATTAAGCATCAGTAATTCTTCAATTTTTTAACGCAAACACGTACCTTCCAATAGGCAAACGTTATTGTGAGTTACAGAACTTTTTTTTCACAATAGCGCAGGAAAGATGCCACGGGACAGACTACAACAAAGGCTTCGACGCCAATGGCACAGGCGGAAAAGAATGCAGCGTATCCCAGGTGCTATCGGTCTCGTTGCGAAGCACGGGGCGGGGCTAGGTGGAGCAGGGCGGGGCGGGTGGAACGGAGCGGAGGCCGGGGGGAGCGGGGCGGAGCGGGAGGAGCGGGAGGAGCGGGAGGAGCGGGAGGAGCGGGTTTCGGCAGGAAGGAGCGGGATTGTGTGGAACGGGTTTGAGCAAGGCGGCGTGGAGCGGATTTCGGCGGGGCGGGGCGGGGCGGGTTCCGGCAGAGCGGGGTGGGGCGGGGCGGGGTGGGTTTCGGTAGGGCGGGGTGGGGCGGGTTTCGGCGGGGTGGGGTGGAGCGGGTTTCGGCGGGGCGGGGTGGAGCGGGTTTCGGCGGGGCGGGGTGGAGCGGGTTTCGGCGGGACGGGGTGGAGCGGGTTTCGGCGGGGCGGGGTGCAGCGGGTTTCGGCGGGGCGGGGTGGAGCGGGTTTCGGCGGGGCGGGGTGGAGCGGGTTTCGGCGGGGCGGGGTGGAGCGGGTTTCGGCGGGGCGGGGTGGAGCGGGTTTCGGCGGGGCGGGGTGGAGCGGGTTTTCGGCGGGGCGGGGTGGAGCGGGTTTCGGCGGGGCGGGGTGGAGCGGGTTTCGGCGGGGCGGGGTGCAGCGGGTTTCGGCGGGGGCGGGGTGCAGCGGGTTTCGGCGGGGCGGGGTGCAGCGGGTTTCGGCGGGGCGGGTGGAGCGGGTTTCGGCGGGGCGGGGTGGAGCGGGTTTCGGCGGGGCGGGGTGGAGCGGGTTTCGGCGGGGCGGGGTGGAGCGGGTTTCGGCGGGGCGGGGTGGAGCGGGTTTCGGCGGGGCGGGGGGGAACGGAGCGATGCGGAGCGAGAGATGGTGCGTGGCGTGGCGTGGCGGGGCGGGGCGGGGCGGGGCGGCGCATCACCTGCGCCGAGGCAGTGACGCAGAGCGCAGAAGGCGCCGCCTGACAACAGCATAGCGCGCGGAGTAATTCGCCTCTGCCCTTCCGGTGCGGCGCGGCGGTCACTCGCAGCCGCCTCGTGCTCCCGCGTCCCGGCGGCGGATGCATCACTCTCTGACCGCGAGGACGCGTGTCGCCCTCCCCCCCCCACAGGGCCACTGCTTCTCTTGCGTTTGATTCATTGATTATTCGTGTTTCCGAGCGTGTCAATTGCTAACATCACTAGTCTCGAAATCTATATGAAGTGTTGGCTCTCCATCGTAACTATTTATTCTTGCATAAAGCTTTTTCGGCCGCACTGCGGCCATCTTCAGTGCTATAAAAATAATAATAGTAATAATAATAATATATCTAAATTACAAAAAAAATTTTAAAAATTTAAAAAAATTAGTGAAATAA
Organism: Acheta domesticus; assembly: GCA_031308135.1. NCBI lineage: Eukaryota > Metazoa > Arthropoda > Insecta > Orthoptera > Gryllidae > Acheta > Acheta domesticus. The sequence goes on from JAHLJT010002406.1 coordinate 53,325,148, forward strand.
ATTTAGGGGTTAATTTCAAAATGTAATTTTAATTATAATAATTAAAATAAAAATTAAATTTAGTTTAATTTTGAAATTAACCCCTAAATTTATTTCACTATTTTTTTAAATTTTTTAAAAATTTTGTTTGTAATTTAGATATTATTATTATTACTATTATTTTTATAGCACTGAAGATGGCCGCAGTGCGGCCGAAAAAGCTTTATGCAAGAATAAATAGTTACGATAGAGAGCCAACACCTCATACAGATTTCGCTGATAGAAGCATCGTAAACACCGCACCATTATCTACCATCACTAGTCTCGTAAGCGTTGAGCGTTTTTTTTTTCGTGTGAGGTGGCGCTGATCTTTCAACGTTGCACGGTGCACGGTCCACGTTGTACGGTGACATCCGGCGCTGACCTACGCGTCAGCTCGCGGGGTTTTCCCACTAGGTATCTCCCACCAACAAGGCACCACACAACGGGTAAAAGCTCTAAGCTCCCGACGTGTGTGGTAGTGGGGCGAAAGCGGTGAAGATATATATATATATATATATATATATATATATATATATCATGCTTTTTAGTTTTAATTTCTTTTATTAGTAGTATTTTTTCATGGAATATTATTTAAAATAAACTGGATCGTAATTTCTCTTGGATCCTCTCTGACCAGCGCAGTACTCCCTCGCAGGAGAACTCGCAGCTGCAGCCACCTGCGGCAGCATGCGAAAGTAGGGTTAGGATTGAGCCAAGGCCACCTAGCTGACAGCTCCCTCTGTGTGAGCTGCCACGAAACGATTCAATGTAAAATTTAACTTGTAAAAGTCATAGAAACAATACCGAATGAAACTATGTAACGAGTATTAATACACTCCTGTGAAGTTTACGATTCTCGCTCGTTCCGTAATATCACACTCGTGTATTAATGTCCATCATTACATCACCGTTTCTTAATGCACTATTATCAACTCTTAAATTCCCTCGTTTCAAGGACCGTAAGGTTCACAAAACGCACTGTGCAGCATCGCTGTCTGTCTGTCTGTCTCGCCGTCGCGACGTCGGCGCGCCGGCGGGAGGGCCGTTCCTTGGCCGGAGTCGGCGCCAGGACGTTGTTCCGCTGGCCAGACGCGTTTTCCGATGGAAGACAACCATTTCCGCCAGCAAAACTATTGCCTCCTCGACCATCTCCTTGTGTTTCTACAGCACCACTTCCGCATCCTCATCGCCCCTAATTGCAGTCAACACCGTGAACGCCGCTGCCACCGTCATCATAAATGATCAGCGCCCCAATTACTCATACTGTACAGTCATATTGTATTTAAGTTGTTCAGTTTAATTTTCCCAGTCTTTCCTTTTTAGAAAATTTTCTCATTTATTGTATTTTCTGATCTGACATTATATTGTAAATTTCTCTATTAGCTGAGGAGTAAGATTTGCGTTTTGTTGTTGGATTAAGAATTTTGTAATTTGGAACAAAGCTTTTGAACTTCTTCGTAGCCTTCACTGTCCGCAAAACACTTTAAATAGATCACCGTGAAATGCAGATAACGGTTAATGATCTTTGAACGAAAGAATTCCGGCCCTCTTTCTTCCCATTATCACGACGTCCTTTTCAGAGCTGATTCCTCAGATCTAGAAATTGTGCGAAAGAAACAGTTGATTTTGTTTTTGCTCTTTGTGCATTATTCACTAACTAGCAGAAAAACAGTTTCCTAACTGCAACATACTGGCAGTCAGTGAAGACGAGCCAAACAAGCATTGAGTTTGTGGTAGGAACGTGGATGTTTTGTACATAACTGCACCCACAATTCACTCGATCATGAATCAGTTTAATTTTATACTTCCTTTTTTCACACAAACACGGAATAACTGGACGATTGCATAGTTGGAATGTACGAGTTATAAAAAACTTGCTCTCGGTGCTTCTTTGTTTTAGATATAAAGAACTCATATGATGGGATTATCAAACGCATACTGCACATAAAACATTGAAGCTACGTCTCAGTCTCCGCTTCCGTCCCAGCACCACTTCTGCAGGAGCTTCCACTGTCTCCTCCAGGACAAGTCGTCTCCGCACTCGCCACTACTAACGCGCCGGATCCCTTTATGGCGGGGGTCGCAACCCTACGTCGGCACAGCCACCGTCGGGTTTCGCCGAGTCTCAAGATCCGGTGACGACGCACTTCGCGCACTACGAACAATTTTACGAGATAATAAATCCTCGGCGCCGTTCTTTTTTTTTTTTACTTTTTGCACGAAAACTATTTGCAGCCTTCCGGGAAGGAAGTCCCGTGCCGCGGTGCGGCGCGCGCAATCGCCCAGGAAATAACACTTTACTACTACGAGCCGTCGTCGTCGTCGTCGTCAGGAAGATGAAAACACCAGGGAGCACCGTTAGTGCTGCGACGCAAAAAACGTGCCGAGGAGGGAGGGCCCCGGCGCGGCGCGGCGCGCAGCGGCGGTCAATTCCTTCCGCGAGAGCCAGCCGGGGCAATTTCTGGCGCGAGTCGCACGCGGGGCGTGGGTGGACGAGGTCGCGTCGGGGAGGACGAGAGAGGAGATGTCAGCTGGCGAGACGACTCATTCCGAGAAAGCTGGAATTGTCTTACACTTAGATACACTTAGATAGGATAAGTCTGTTTTAATGCAAAGCTCCATTTCATTTCCTACAGCCTGTTTTACACGATCATTTTTTTTCATCACTTTTCGCCGGTGCAGAAAAGGTTCTCACCAGACTGGATACAGTTTGTACGAAAAAATTAAGCATGCTTTATTTTTCTGTACAGATTTCACCCAGTTAAGAGTCCCTAGATACAGGGATTAAGGGACTATACACCGATTTTGACTACCGTGCTCCTGGCGTCACTTTTCGGAACTTTCTCTGGTGTGTTATACCAATACCTTCTGGTAATAGAAGATATTGGTCATGCGTGTGGTGTGATTTGTTCCTTTTATACAGTTTCGAGAGCGTTCTGATGTGTTGAACTGTAAAGTGAAGTTATTATGTAGTGAGAAATAAATTATGTATTGTGTTCGAATGTCCTTGCGTTCCGTGGTGAGTCCTAATATAATCAAACTTAATTTGTTACCATAGATGTGTTGTTCAAATGTTTGATCTTCAGCGCTTTTTGCGGCGTCCCGAGGCAGTATTTTCATCACGATTACGTACAGACCAAAAATGAACGTGTAAAATGCTGGAATCCCATTCATCCAGTTTCGGCACCGAAACATAACGAGTAGAAACGAACGTCCTTTTTCCGTCCACTTTCTGTACACAAAAATGATGAAAAATTATCTTGTAAAACAGGCTTAGTGGACTTCTTACGCTCGAGATAACAGTAGATGCTGATCTACGTTTGACAATGGACGCTCGTTTGTACTTGCTAGATTTTCGATTCTCTACTGTATATCATGAAGTAGAAGTCTATTACACAGCTTACATATATATATTTCATATAATTGAAAATAATTATATTGTTTCCACCATGTTCCAATAATTAATTTCGTGATGTTAAAATCCGTACATTTCGCTTGAGATTCATTGTAATCAGTAGTTCACTCCTAATAACCCATATATTCCTTGTGTACAAACACAATTCCTTATCTATCTTAATCTTATCTCCGAGTAAATCCCAAATATTTCTTGTGTTTACGATTCTTTCAACAAGATTTGGCAGCAGGACGGTCGGAAAAGCAAAATTTCAAACCACGTCTTCATTAGACATCTGAGACTAATAGCATCGCTACCCTATGTGTAAAAGGAATAAAATATGTTTGTTTGTGGTCTAAAGGCGAGAAAATCAATTTGAACAGGGGGCTAGCTGGCCAACCAAACCGACCATTGATCTACCAGACCAATGCTGCAATTATGCCCGGATTTTTTAGCAATAGGTATTTATGCATTTAGGGCGTCAAGTAGATGTTTTTACCCCGAGGGCGATTTACAATCCCGAAAGCCCCTGACCCAAAAGAGAATTCGTAACATTTTAAAATTTGGCTTGCATCAAAAGTGAACAGAAGCATTGTAATCGCCAGTAGTCAATACGGCGTCAGAAAAACAAAACAGTGCGCACCTCATATTACTGCATAATCGTAGTTGGACTGGTTTTTTCATACAAAATTAAAGAATATTGTGATTCCTGTGGAAATTCTTCAAAAAATTGAAAGCTATGGACAGTTGTTTCTAGTTGATAAATATGTGAAAATGATTATGTGGTATTTATTGTATGGAAAATAACAATAATGTAACAATAAACATGTAATTGCATTGATGAAGCAGTACTTTTAGGTTATTTATATCTTTTGTCAAAAGTTATTTAGAAGATTTCATTACATCAAAAAATTATACTTCGAGGATGTTAGCCGATGTGCCTTTATCTGTTACTTCTAGTAGTACTACTACTAAAAAACCATGCGATTATAAAACAAGGTGATACGTCACAATGAAATAAGTGACTGATGCAATTATAAATTTACGTGAATATTCCAAAATTGCAATTTTCGTGACAATTCAATGAAATAAGGTTATAAGGAGTTTTTCTTCTTATTTAAGCATTATGCCATTTATTTTTCTTCTTTCGTAACATTCATAAGTGGAATTCATGAAAAATGTTTTTTGTTGTATTGTACTAGAGCGGGCAACGAGTATTCAAAAGGCCTGCGCGGGCATAAATCTGCTAAGATATATGATTAATGGTTTATGTTAAATGTAAGAAAATATTTTTAAAATAAATTTATAAATTCACAGACTTGAATTAAAAGTTAGTCAGCTGATCTCACAAAAAATCTCTTCATATGGCAAGACTGCCATTGCTTCTCTGCAGTTTCCGCTGAGGTTCCTATCCTTTGGGAAGTGGCGGGGCAGCGAGCGTGCGAACGGGTGGGCGGTCTCGTGTGCGGGGATACCCCCCAGTGGGCCAAAACGGGCACATAAGTGAGCACAGCGTCTTATTTGTAGCTTCGAAGCAAACCCATTCAAAACGAGTGTGCGAAAAGAAGCTCCAATGAAAGAAATTGTTTGCACGATATCTGCTTTTTCACTTCAATCGATAAAGATGTTAGGAATTCGAAATATTACTTCCAGTTTTCTTGAGCTCTGCAGTGTATCTAGCGAATTTTGTCAATAGGAGGTAACTTTTTTCATACAAGTCTGATAAGATAATATTTATCCAATATTAACATAATTCTTATGCAACGTAAATTTTTAACTGTTAGTTAATGTGATACTTATTATATGTTCATTCCATTTTCAACTAACAAAATTAGAATATTGAAAACCAAGGCCCAGAAACCCTTGAAACGCAGTTGTTGGTCATAATAGTTTTTCCCACACATTCCTTATATGTAGTCGTTTTTGGAGTGAAACAACGCGAAAATGTTGCCAAAGCATTAATTATAGTTTAAGCATTATGCTGAAAATGAAACTTATACATTGAGGGGCTGTTGACCAGTTTTTACCCATGGCTTTTGTCCCTGAGTGCGCCATGTTGACACAATGACTAGGTGCAGCGCGGAGGGCCGGCCGGTCGAATTGGCTTTTTTTTAAAAATTTTATTAATTTTATTTTATTTCTTGAATGAATAATACATGGTTCAGTAACAATACTTTTTCACATGTAATTCTTCTGGCTTACATTTAACCTAACCTAAAAAAAACTATTTCTAATCTACCTACAAAATTGGCTAAGGATACTCATTGAGCACCTACGCTCAGTTTACATCTGAGAATATATTGAGGAAGGTGTGTAGAGGATGTCTATTGCGGATTCGGGTCGGAAATTCGTTGAGTGTGGCTAGGTTGTAGTGGGCTATTTGATTTAGGGTCAATCCATTTTAAGTGGTCCAGCACTGGTCGCTCGACCATCTCGAAAAAATTTCATATTTTGTACATAAATTGCCTTATGTTTTGGCTGTTCAAAACCATCTTCAACTTTTTTTTATTGTACCTGGTTTACAAATGGCGGCCATTTTTGTTTCGCGCCGTGCGCCATTTTTCGCGTTCGCAGACATTTACTCTTTCCTAATTTACTCAGCTCTAGGTGGTTCTAGCATTCTAGAATAAAAAGCATTCGATTCAGCATACTCTGGCCTGCAAATCTAAATATTATTTACCTATTTTGTATGTTTGTATTTGGGAAATATTTGCAACCAAATATATGGAACGCGAATGAACAAAATTCGATTTTCAGAGAGTAATTTTTCAAAGAAGGAATAGAATCTAAGCCTTAATTTTTTCTGTGCTTTTACGAACAACAGTATAGTTACTTTTTGTAAAATATCATTGGTATACAACGCACCCCTTGAAAATTACATCCTCTCGAAAATTGGAATTTTGGATTTTTTCCCAATTTTGAACTGTTATATCTCTGTTGGGGGACCAGATAAAAATCTGAAAATTGCACACATGCTAGACCGCTATCATACCAAACTTCAGTAAAAATTACAACTTTTAGATTTAACTCGAAGTATTTTTAAAAAAATTGAAAACTTACGAAAAAAAAGGGCTTCATTTTCCCATTGAGGATACTTTGTGCCAAGTAGTAATCACATTATTTTGAAGCTATTTTAAACTAAAATCTACATTGATTTAAAATAATTAATTATACTTAATAATTAATGTACCTAAAAGTGGCCAAATATATAATTTTCAATATTATGTATACTTTACTCTTTCACAGGCTTACAATTTGACATCTACGTCCGTGATTGAAGAATTGTTATCTTGATTTTGGAAGCTGAAACGCTTAAAAACAAAAATTTTTTATAAAATACAACAAATAAATCAATTCAGCGTTTTGGTTATGTTCTCGTGTTTAAATTTGCCATTCTGCTTACAATTTCTGAATGTTTCTACTGAGATACGAACAGTCGCACAGTACTCCTTAGATGCAATGATCGCACCTGAATTTTAGAATTACATAATGGACACAATCATTTCCCTTTTATAAGGTTGTCCGAAGAAGTTTTTTTCTTGTTAGTTGTGCGAACGTTGTGCGAGCCAGTTATTTCTCTCAAAGCTTTTGATAAAGACTTTTTATGATTTTTGTACGGATTTGAAAGAGACTAGCCAAAGAGATCAAATTTTTGTGCGTATTTTATCTCTTGTTACTTACAGAGAGATATGATATCACAGTTATTCCTTAATGAAAACAACATTCTCCTCTACAACAAAGTCTTCAATTAATGCAATGTCCTTAGGAAAAATCATAAAGTTTTTACGGCCAACTTCATTAGTAATATCACCTATACAGCAATCACACTCCAGCTTCATAAACGGTCACACAATTGTGCACAAAGGCACAGATTAACACGTTTTAGCGTAAAGGGAAGGCAAGCCAAAAACATAGAAAACTATTCAAAAGCCTGTGTGATCTTGAAAGTGTGTTAAATCCTTGGCCCTCCGCGTTGGTTCTGTCAGATACACGAATCTTCGGTTGTCGATATTCTAAGAAATATTCAGAGGTGCGGAGTCAAGTTTGGCAGTAGCTGCGACTCTACTTTTCAAAACTGCACTGGTCTAATATCCGCTGATTCTCATGGATTTTCTGTTAATTCAGTCACGTTATTTGCACTAAGAAATACGGTGCGACCGTCCGTATTTCTGTAGAAACATTCAGAAATTGTAAGCAGAATGGCAAATTTAAACACGAAAACATAACCAAAACGCTGAATTAATTTATTTGTTGTATATTATAAACAATTTTTGTTTTAAGCGGTTCAGCATCCAAAATCAAGACAACAATTCTTCAATTACGGACGTAGATGTCAAATTGTAAGCCTGTGAAAGAGTAAAGTATACATAATATTGAAAATTATATATTTGGCCACTTTTAGGTACATTAATTATTAAGTATAATTAATTATTTTAAATCAATGTAGATTTTAGTTTAAAATAGCTTCAAAATAATGTGATTACTACTTGGCACAAAGTATCCTCAATGGGAAAATGAAGCCCTTTTTTTTCGTAAGTTTTCAATTTTTTTAAAAATACTTCGAGTTAAATCTAAAAGTTGTAATTTTTACTGAAGTTTGGTATGATAGCGGTCTAGCATGTGTGCAATTTTCAGATTTTTATCTGGTCCCCCAACAGAGATATAACAGTTCAAAATTGGGAAAAAATCCAAAATTCCAATTTTCGAGAGGATGTAATTTTCAAGGGGTGCGTTGTATACCAATGATATTTTACAAAAAGTAACTATACTGTTGTTCGTAAAAGCACAGAAAAAATTAAGGCTTAGATTCTATTCCTTCTTTGAAAAATTACTCTCTGAAAATCGAATTTTGTTCATTCGCGTTCCATATATTTGGTTGCAAATATTTCCCAAATACAAACATACAAAATAGGTAAATAATATTTAGATTTGCAGGCCAGAGTATGCTGAATCGAATGCTTTTTATTCTAGAATGCTAGAACCACCTAGAGCTGAGTAAATTAGGAAAGAGTAAATGTCTGCGAACGCGAAAAATGGCGCACGGCGCGAAACAAAAATGGCCGCCATTTGTAAACCAGGTACAATAAAAAAAAGTTGAAGATGGTTTTGAACAGCCAAAACATAAGGCAATTTATGTACAAAATATGAAATTTTTTCGAGATGGTCGAGCGACCAATTTATTAAATTCTGGACCACTTAAAATTGATTGACCCTTTATTGAAGATATGTTTGAGAAGAAATTGTTGGAGAGATGAGCGATGTGATGATTGATGGTTGGTAAATGTAATTCTCTATGTAGTTGATCATTTGAGATGAACCATGGGGCGTGAGTGGCTAATCTTAAGAATTTGTTTTGCATTATTTGGATTTTATTGATGTTTGTCAGTGAAGCGTTCGTCCAGATGGGGCAAGCATACAGCATTAGAGGTCTGATTATTGTCTTATATAGGGCGATGGCATTGTTTAAAGAGAGACTGCTTTTGTGATTTAGTAGTGGTTTTAGTTGAATTAATTTGATTTTGGTTTGTTGGATTTTCGTTGCTATGTGAGATTTCCAGGTTAATCTTGTGTCGAAATTTAGTCCTAAGTATTTAACAGTTTGGTTGTACGGGGTCCAGGGAATTGGTCGAATTGGCTGTGCCTGCCTGCCTGTCTGCGTACTGTGTGTCTGTAGGGAGGCGAACGCGTGTGCTTCTAATTAGGCGCCGCCGCGGCGGGTCAGGCCGAACTGCACGCGCCTGCTACTCCGTGAAAGATTCGATTACCCCGAGCACGGGACCCGACCCGACCCGACCCGACCCGACGCCCGACCGCGTTCTGACGTTTGCGTTCCGCATCGCGGCTAGTAATGGCAAAGTTTAGCAAGGCATCGATATATCGATACAAGTTTTTCAATCTCGATGAAAACACGATCGTAATTTCACTTTGATCCTATTTGACTAGCGCAATACGCCCTCGCAGAAGGACTGGTAGCACCAGCCACCAGCGGCAGCATGCGAGGGTAGGATTAGGGAGCTGTCCGCTAGGTGATCTTGGGTGAATCCTTCACGTCAACTGCTATGTAAAAGTTTAACTTATAAAATTCGTAGAAAAAGTACCGTATGAAACTCGATGTAATGGGTATTAATACACTCGTGTGAAGTTTACGATCCTCGCTCGTTCCTTGCTCGTATCATAATACCACACTCGTGATTTAATACATTTCATTACATCGTCCTTTCATATTGTACTATTAAAGGGAGGAAAAGTATCGGAATCACATCAACAATACGATCTCCAATTCTCAGTCGTAAAACACGTGATGAAGGTTCTTCTAAGTTCACACATGCGTCACGATTGAGTTGTGTCAATGCTGTTCAAAAGGCGGTGAAGTTTAGTTCAGGTGGCGAGGAGATACATTTTGCAATTTTGTACCCGAAAATTGGGATGTCTGTATGGATGGTTCAGTCACACCTAACTGGCAGAATAGAAGTATTTGAGCCGAAATTTGCTCAGCAGTAAGATCTAGTTGTGCCGTTCCAGGAACGATGAAGACATTTTAGTTTTGAAGGAAGCATTGGCAGAATACCCAAGGTAAACACTTGCCCAGGACCAGCCTCACAAGAAGGCGCTAAGGGCTTCTGGACTGGCAACCAGCCATATAGCTGTTAACCAAAGAGAGAATTTTGAGGGGTACTTTATTTACACGAAGCCCCTGTGACATTTTCAAATCCCTCTGAAAAATTGCTGAAAATAAACGTTTTTGTTGAATACAGGAAAGTTCATTTATAAATATGGTACAGTTCTGATTTTCATTAAAAGCTCTAACATTTAGAAAATTGCAAAAGTTCAAAGATTCTTCGAATGTATCACTCATCTACAACACTAAAGCGAGATATTACATTGTTAATAATTTATCCCTCAATTTTATATCTTTAAATTATTTGCACTTCAATTTTATATCTTTAAATTATTATGCGAGGGTAGATGCTAGTTCTTCACGAGCCGTTTTTCTCATTCTTTGGAGACGGAAGTTGTGTGTTTTTAGTAACGTCTCACCTTTACGGCGGAATTTTCAAAATACTATCATTTTCTGTCACTTTGTCCAGAAATGCTTCGTTATCTTCCATTTACGACACGCCTACTTCAAGGACACACTACTCGATATTTTCGTTTCCTTCCTGGAGAAAGGAACTTTTCCGAACAGACACTTGCACTTCAGTTACTCCACAGAAACTGTATTTGACAAGGAACCAGAAACTACTACCAAAATGTCCTAAGAGGGTTCGTCGCTTGAAATAAGGAAGCTACATCAGGTAAAAGGAGGTAAATCATCTTTGCGTCTGAAAATAGAGTGTGATTCTGGTTATACAACGGGTCTTTATCTCCACTCGTCAGTCGGGGATGTATTACTGCTTCTTGTAACCTGGCTTGGAAATGAACGAATAATACAGAGTAAAAAACCTCGAATATTCTTGTATTCATTACAGATGAGTTTGTTTGCTTTTCCACTGACGAAGTGGCTGAAACGACGGCTATGAGGCAACTAGGCGGGTCGAGTCCCAGGCTGCTGCCCTTATACTGGCCCGCCGTGTGGATTGACAGACTCCTTATATCAAGTTTTACAATTTTTCCTCCACTGATTATTACTTCTGAAAGTACGGGAAGTCTACAGTTGAATTTCTACCCCATTTATTTCAAACTACTCTTTTATTTCCTGCAGGTACTAATCTACAAAGTTGATATTACACTAAAACTACTACAAGGAACCGACTCTGTACTAGTTATGGTTTAAAATAGACTATACTAACAATTGCACGATTACCTGAGAGAGACTCTTACGTTTAAAAATTCAGCACATTTACTATATTGCGTCGTAAGCGTTGGTCAAGTTGGTGGAGTAAAATGAAATGTAAAAATGGCGTAAAATGTCAAGTGGATGCGTAAAACGTACGCGAAAGATTACTTCGACTAACCACAGGAAAATTTCTCAAAACATTTAGAACAAATGAGGTGTTCGCCGATATTTTTCAATTGGTGCATTTCCCATGGCAAAAGTCCCGAAATACAGAGCCCATTGCTATTAACTTCCCCAAGACAATAATTATGTACATACATGGATTCATCTCTCGCTCATGAACTAAACGAAATAATCCTACTCTTATTCAATTACGTAAGTGTTCAATAACACGGACCGTGATCGCTCATCATTCGTAACTTCAATTAATTTCCGTAATGACTCATCACTCTTCACATTAAACACCCCATTCGTCCATTATCGTCATGGCGGTCTCGCTTCTTAAGAAGTCAAATATTACTGTCCCGTAAGAGGTTACTTGCAAGCAGCCCCACGCTATAATCTTGTACGAACATAACAAAAAACCGCGAGAGATCATCGGATACAACACACCGAATTCACACAAGGGCATGCACCGCGTTGCAAATCACCCTCTTCATTACGTGTCATCGTCACTTTCTCTCTCTCTCCCCTCTCCGCGTATCTCTCTCTAGACGACGGAACACAACTCGCGCGTCACAGCGTGCACTTCCTCCGAGCGCACCGCGCCTGGGAATGCAAAAGCGAGAGTGGCGCGGCGCGGCGCGGCGCGGCGCGGCGCCGGCGTGCGCACGCGCGCACGCAGGCAGGCAGGCAAGCGCGTCGGAGGAAACGCACTTTCTGCGAACGCCGCACGCCGCGACGCAGGTGTTATCTGGCGGCGGAAAGCGCGGTTTCTCGCGGGCCGTTCTCAGACGCTCTGCTATAACTAGAGACCGGAAAAATATGTAGTATCAAACGTCAAAATATGTACATAAATATGTAATGAAAATAGTAAGAATATGTTATAAATATGTAAAATCGTATATAATATGTAATATTAAGATTCTCTTATTTAAAAACCATTTACATAGCAAGAAATTACATTTAGGAAAACTGCTCACTTTGCATCATACAACTTGCTCATCAGTTGTAAAAGCTGTTGTAATCTATTGTAATCCAGGACCTATTTTAGCAGCCAGACTAAATGCAATAGAAGCCGTCGCACAAACTGGCGAGATCTACGACCAGCAAACAGTTACACATCAGTGATCGCAAATTTTTTTCCGAAATTAAGGTTGCAGATCACAAAATGCGGTGTCAATGATGATTTGGTCACCTACATTTCTCCAATATTGTAGGAAAAATGCTGATTTTTTAAAAAAATACATCTTTTCATAAAAAGTTATGGAATTAAATACAAGAAAATTGATAAAATGAGAAAATATATGGTGAAAACAGCAAAATGTGTAAAATATGTAATATAGCACTAAAAATGTAAAAATATGTAACGAAAAAAATTGGATATTGTGTTAGGAGGACTATGATTCGCTAAGATTACAATTTTGAGAACGGTAAGTAGAAAGACAAAAAATATATAATTACATAAAAATCCGGTCTCTAGCTATAACACGCGGAGCGAATTTTTAAGCCCTAAAAATGGTGAAATATGTACTTTAATGTGCATTTATGACCTAACAATTCTGAAATATGTACATTAATATTCAACTGAAATTAACAATATTTCATTTGCTGTATCAACCTTTCTTGATAAAATACAGGAGAAGCATGCTTGGAAAAAAAATTGTGCAAATATGATATAACCTAACTTCTTTCACGAAAGAAATAATTCAAGTAAATATGCACCTTAGTGAAGAACCTACATTGCAGGTCTTTCACTTTTTCTGCCTGGTTTAAAAATATATCAAGAAGTATTCTGCATTCGCACAAGTATTTTATCATCTATAGAAAATAAAATTCTGACAAGCTTTTCTAATAAAATGAACGCTCACAAATATATTCTATGAAAACAGGAAACATTTTCTCGAATTTAACGAAATATGCAAAATATGCTCCCATAATTACACGAATATGCCCCCCACCGGAAAAATCTGTCAAATATGCACTAACAAATTAATCTACAAAGCATCCAATTATAACCAAATGTCAAGAAATTACTCTTAGCTATGTCCTGAACCAACGGACAAAAATATGCAAAATCATACAAATCCGCTCCCTAGCTATCACTCGCGGAGCGAAGCCACTGCAACTCACTCGACGCATCGCCTTGACTTCGGGGGGAGGGTTTTCCCCGCATTTCGTGAAGGCTGATCCATCTCACGACCTGCTCGGCGAAGTTTCATGAAAGAAGTGTTGTTTAGAATGTGATGCATGTGGTGGCTAGCCATGACACGTCGTTTTAATTTTACAGCCACGCCTTAGGGCGGTTTCGACTCAGGGTGACTTCCTACGTACTGCATCATCGTACTGCGTACGGTAAACTAGCCCCCCCTCACGTCCTTCACGGTCTCTTTCCTTACTCGAACGAATTTCGGTTGATGCCTTTAAAGCGATTGAGTGAATTGTTTATTGGATATTATCGTGCCTGGAGATGAAGGAGCACGGTCGAGAAGGCGGAGGCGATCATTCCAAAATTTGAAGTGAAACATTTTGCCAGTGATATAATAATCTTCATTCATCCCCATCAATATTCCTCAACCTCTCGACAGGTTTGAAGCTATTCGCCACCAGGCAGTTGTGCACTGAGAGAAATGCTGTAGTGGAATGTACTAAATAAGTTTAGTAAGCGATCGTGTCGTAAATACAATTATTCGTGTAGTAAGATTCACTAAACATAATTTAGTTTGGTTTAGTACATTAAACAACTCATAATCGTGAGTGAATGAACAAAGAGAATTGTCAGTGGTACTATTCTTGTTTCGTAGATAAAATCACTTGGTGAGATCTACGTTTCATGTCGTCACACTTACTAAACTCTGTTTAGTAAGCACTGTTTACTAAATACTGTTTAGTAAGCGCGCGTTCTCAGCAACCTGTCCAATTGAAATGGCTATAGAACCCGTTTGAAGTGTGAGAATTCAACACTGTATATAGCATTATATGCTATATAAATGGCGAGTTTAGTATTTTACTGGTTTTCAATAATTATGTTATATTCTAAATTAATGGTAGAAATACCGTCGACAGCCCATAGCCAGCAGCTTGTGCCATAGCTGCTCTGCTAGGCTAAGGTCTATCAGGTAACCGAAGTTAAGGAAGTGCAAGTCTGCGGGTCGGAGGATGGGTGACCGCTGCGGAACCCCATTTGCTACCTGCTTGGAGGGACCGAAAGAAAATATTCCCTTTCACGTTTCCTTTAGTTATTTTCACCTTACTGTTTAGTAAATAGTACTCAATGTATTAATCAACGCAACGATTCGTATAGTTATCTCCACTAGATGCCATTCGTCCCGGGTACGACCTGTTTAGTTAACATTACTATACGTGCGTTAGTGTGTTTAACTAAACAGCAGTATCGTGAACTTGACTAAGCACTTTGTTCTACGAAAATCTACTGTTCTGTTTAGTTAAATCTATTACGTGATTAATTGTATGAACTAAACATTTCTCTCCGTGTGAGTTATTGATCATATGGATGATATGGGGCAAGAGTGGTTCATTGTTGCCTTCTACGCTAGAGTCCCAAGGTGAAAACACCGGGACTTCGGGATTCGAACACATAACCTCCCGTCCCGCTCAAGAGCGGTACTCGCCGCACCAGTTTGCGCTACCTCGGCAGTTTGTGCGTCCCTAGCTAAAATGAAAGGCGTTCAAATGTAATGATGACCTTTGCAGTCTGCATACAAGGGATGCACCTTCCATACAGCTACTAGATGTGACCGAACTTATCGCGGTGTTCCCAGTTCTCCTGCATCACCTCTAAAAACAGGCATCAAATTTTCGGTTAAATTGTTTCAACGTGTGCTCCTTTAGTACCCTCAAATATGGCACAACGAGGATTGTAATTCATGTCAGCATACGCATCTTTCTTTCCTAACGTTTACTTGTGTACTAGAACCGATTGGCTATACGGACTGTAGTGAACCAATTCACAAGTGCCTAATCTCAGAATAATGAAGGGAATAAGTGTTGGAAAGATGGCAGCGAGGGAATAGTGCAAGCTGTGCTTTTTCCGATCTCCCTCTCGTGAAGGAGGCGCTATTCGAACCAACTCTAGTTTTTCTACTGTCATTGTATAATGTCATTTGATGGCTGGAACCAGTTGCATAATGATACTCATTTCGAGTTTTCATTATATGATTAATTATATATTTTCATCATGATTCTTGACCAATCACAGAAGTTTACAAACCAAGTATTGACAATCATTGAGAATCGTTCTAGTAAATGTTTCGTTCGATTGTGTACATTAAAATTACATTGATATTATATTATGCTCCTCAGTTTTAATTTCTTTTATTATTAATAATTTTTCGTAGAATATTATTTCAAATAAATTGGATCGTAATTTTACTTTGATCCCATTTGACTAGCGCAGTACTCTCTCGCAGGCGGATTGATGGCCAGAGCCACCTGCGGCAGCATGCGAGGGTAGGGTTAGGCAGCGTCCACTAGGTGGCTTTGCGTGAATCCTTTACGTGAATCAACGGCCACGAAACGATTCAATGTAAAAGTTTAACTTACAAAGTCGTAGAAAAAGTACCGTATGAAATTCAATATTATGAGTAATACACTTGTGCGAAGTTTACGATGCTTGTTCCTTCCTCTTATCCTATTATCACACTTGTATTAATATCCATCATTATATCATCGTTTCATAATGTACTATTCTTGACGAGACCTCTCGACTTGCACATGCTCCCCCCTCCAGTGGAGCAGGCACGAAATCGTCAAGACATTGTTCTTTCTGCAAATGCAAAGCTTGAATGGATAAATAAGCACAAAGGGGCGGAGCTCATTTCATCACTTGCACACTGTAATTCCATTACCTTATTATTTCTGGTGAAATTAAAAACCTAATTAGCACCAATTAAATATCCTGGATATGTTCGACCATATTATTTCATTGATCAATAATATAAAATAAATTCATTAAAATACATTCATGGACAGCGAAAGTCATGCAAATCTTCACTTAAGTAGATAATTAAAAATGTAAAGAATCTTCTTCCTGTTCTTAAGAAATTTTATTCCATTTACAGGCACCCTTTCTTTGAGAATGGACTGACGGAGCACAACAGCTTTACGTTATTTAGGAAAAAACGTTCTTCCATCGGCGCAGGCAAAATCCTTCCTCCGACAGCGCTCACCGCCACGCCACCGCGCGTCTCGTTCCCGTTCCGGCTGGGCCGCCTTCTCGCGTCTGGCCGGGCGCGTGACGCATTTTCCCGTTCTGGGAAAGCGCTCGCGGTGCGCGGGTGGGCGGGGGGCGGGGGGGCGCGTTCCCAGATCCGCGGCGGAGCGCGCGCGCGCGCCCATTGTTTCCCGTGCGAGCGACGCTCGGCGCTGGAGCGAGAGGGGGAGGGGCGGGGCGGAGCGGGCGAGGAATAGACTCTTCCGAACGGCAATCGATCCCGGAAGGCCCCTGCCAACGCCGCGCGGCGCAGCGCCACTGCGGACGCCTCCCAGCGCGAATTCGGGCATGTGATGGTGGAGGGTAGGGGGATTCGATTGATGATTGATCGTTAGTGATTCCGGGCACGGTAACATCATTAGTCCCGTAAGGGTGGTGCAGTGTTTTCCATCGGGAGATGGCGGTGACCTTCCCCCGCTGGATGGCGAGATCCGGCGCCGAACTACCGTCGACTAGCGGGGTTTTCCTCAACCAGATATCTCCCACTAGCGGGACAGCACCCCAGCCGGGACAAGCTCTAAGACCCCGACAGGTCTCCCAACATGTGTTGTAGTGGAGTGTGTGTGTGTGTGTGTGTGTGTGTGTGTGTGAGAGAGAGAGAGAGAGAGAGAGAGAGAGGGGTTGGGGATAGGACAAGGAAGACGAAGGAAGACGATCGCGCGCGGTCCGTGGCCCGTTTGTTAGGGTACTATTCCGGCATTCGCATGGTGTTAATCGGAGAAACTACGTAAAACTACCGATCAGAGCAGCTGGCCGCTAGAATTCTCCTCCAGACAGCAGTTGAATTCCACCTAGCTGAGAAGCTAGTGTCGAAAATCCTGCCGGCGTCGGGATTCGAACCTAGGATCTCCCGGTCAGAGGCACTGGAGTGACATCAGGTGATGCACCGAGCCACCTCTCGACGAGCTCGGTTGACGGCCAAGGCAGCTGCTCGGCTCGTCAGGGACGTTGACGCGGTAATAATAAGGTGGAATTCAACTTTATTGCCATTGCAAGCATTTGCGTTGTAATTTTCTAATTAGAATTCTTACATTTTCTGGTCAAAAAGAACAAATACGCCCATGACTTTTGAACAGTCAATATGTGGGCTTGTGGGTGAGTGAGAGAGAGCGAGAGCGAGGGGGAGGGGGAGAGGGAGATGACGGGAGAGAGACAAAGACGATATCAATCTGTCTCGATTTGATTTCAAAGCAGTAAAGTAAATAATATTATATGCAACTGTGAAAATCTTATACGTGCACCCCTTATTTGATGCGAACTGGGATCTACTCGCAGTTTGCCGTTTCTACATTCACACAGCTGTAAAAGTATTAGCTGCAATGCCACCACATTAGAAAGGTATTTGGACGACTTTTACAAATGTACCACGTCATTTATCAAAATTACAAAGAAAGAATAGCAATAGAAACTATTCCCTTTAAATATACATTTATATTTTAAAAAAACTAACAAACCGCTTAAGTTCGAAGGGTCAACTAGGATATAATTATAAATATATTTTCCATATGGATGAAGGTATTTTTTTAAAATATATCATAGTTTAAAATCTTTAAATACTTATATGAAATCAATTAACGTTTATTTCATGTTGAATGATAAACAAAGTCCATCAATACAATTGAAGACATCGGGGCAATAACATGGTAGGCCACTATAAATAAAATTTTTGATAAAAAAGGAAAGTGGAGGTTTAGAAATTGCGTTCTACACACAAGGATAAAGAACATTAATTTCTTGAATTACACTCCCATTTTGCGGTGAATCTTTAAAATAATGCCCCAAAATCTTGATACATCTATAGGGCGTCGAAAAACACTAATATTTCAATTGCATAAGTAATGTGGCATAGCACGTTAGTGCCCCAAGGTCTTCAATTGTGAGTTTTGTTTTCAGTGCGTTTGGAAACGTAAGAAGTGTTTGGAAACGCACAATCGGGTATAACACTGCATGTAATACACGTGCGGGAAGTTAGCGATCAAATACAGGAGAATTTTCACTAGGATTCATCAAACAATTTGACAATGATGAATGATGTTTACGTCATTTCATGTGTGCTGTGGTTTGCATTTGTCAGTCGGCAATTTTAAAGCGCATACATCCTGATCTTAACCGGGTTTCGAAGCTACAACTTTCCCGTAGTTCGCATACCATGGCGAAGTTAGGCGCCGTTTAAATCGGCATTACATCAACCCAGGAAGCGGCAATTAAAAGTTGAAAACTAGGAAGCTCTACTCGTACGGCGCAGGGTTTGCGGTAAGGAACAGCTGAAGGCGGGCGGGGCGTCGACGCGGCGCGGGCCGCTGGAACAGGTAGGAGGAGGAGCAGCCAGCGGCGAAGGGCGGTTGCGTAATTGAAGGGGGAGGCGCGGGCGCCGCACACGACTGCTCGTTTCTGCACAAGCACTGCGCGCGCCAAAGTCGTCTGAAGTCGTTTCGACCTTCGGTTTCCTTCTCTTATATTGCAAGAGCGACCTTCGCTGCCCGAGAAGGGCAAGAACGGTCCCACCGCAGGTGAGAGAACGTTGTTGTTGTTGTTGTTGTTGTTGTTTTTGTTGTTGTTAGCCAACGCCCACCCTTGGCATGTTAGCCATTTGGTGACGCGCCGACCAGAACAGACGTGCAGATTTTCCCCTCAGCTTGTAGGGATCCGCACGCCCACAATAGTCAAGCGTGTAGGTGGAGAATAACTGTTGCTCATTTAGCGTTACCCAGGGTACACGTGTGGTACACCACGGATGCAAGCAACTTTGTACCCGCTGTGTATTAATATTAATAATAATAATAATAATAATAATAATAATAATAATAATAATAATAATAATAATAATAATAATAATAATGGATTAGGAGGTGACAGGGCAGACCTGCACAGCATTTTGCACTTTCACTGACCTCAGGAGATGCGTGCGGGCAACTCGGGTGCAAATGATAAAATCGATGAAGGGTGGGGATGAGACCCAATCTAGGAGTGGAGTCCACCAATCATAATGCGCAATTCGAAAGATAGCGCGTAAATTTAAAGAGCAATCGGCAAGAACATGATGGTCATATACAGTTCAACTAATATAGTCTTTTGTATTATATTGCGAATGTTTGTTCTCGATATATGACAGGGCGAAATATGAAACTAAAACGAATTACACATATTAGATTTCGACACCAAGTGTTATAATTGCTTGTAGGGCTTCTAATGTAATTCGCTTTGCTACGATGTAATCACAAATTTAGTGTTGTGCTAAACACAAAATTGTGATACTGAATTGTTTTTGTTTGATGATGACAGCAATAAACTATTTTTTATTAACTATGTTTAATTGAATAAGACGGTTCTCTCAAAGCAAAAACATACTGTTCTTAAAAAAATCATGATTATTTTCTGTTCTAATTTCTGACAAGAGTGTAGAGTCGTTTACGACATCATATAAAAATATAAAGCCCTTTGCATTCTATTTAACCAATACCCATGATTATTTTATGATTGTCCGTAACATATCGTGAGAGAAGTTTGCTCGTTGATCTCTTTTATTCAGTTTCATAATGGGGAAAAATGGTCACAAATGTGCTATTAAACATTACCCTTCTTGGAATTTCCACATATTCTATTTTTATGTCAATCTTGATGTGAGAGATTGCTCTCATGATTTTGTTCATTTTTCTATGATTTGGAGATTATAACATTCCTGGTGAACAATCAATTATTAAATTGCAATTTTGTGTTAGAATTAAATAATATTTTTCTCTTATATATAAGCATATATTTTAAAGCTATTGCTTTAAAAAATGCTTAAGAGTCAAAATGAGCATGTTATTTTGTTTTAAAAAAATAGAAAATGAAAATACATACAAAGGTGGATATACAGCAGTGCACAGAACGTAAACAGTGAATTATGACCCTGGTAACTTGAAATACTAGATATAATCCATTTAAACAAATGGGCATATAATTTTGAAGCATGGATCATTGTATTAGAAGCCCAGGCATTCAATCTAAGCGCCGCGTCGTGCTACGTCAGACTTCTCCCCTCCCCGCAAAGCTTCCTACTCCCCACTACTTGCACTTTCGGCGCTGCCACGGGCAGGCGAGCGGCTCGCAAGTGCAGAATGCCCGTGGGTGCAGGCGGTGTGCAGGTCTGTGATAGGGTATTGGTGAAAGGTGAGCGTGGACGTTTTGAACCATCCCAGCATTCGCCTTATGACCGAGGGAAACCACGAAAACCCTGGTCAGGATAGCCGGGCCAGGAATCGAACCAGGACCTCCCGATTGCGAAGTCAGCTGGAGGTGAGCGAACGTGCGTTGCGCTCTTCGTGCGTTCTCGACGCTGCACCGATGCACTCGCCGAGCGTCGCGTGCCTTTTCCGAAAGCCCAGGCCGCCCGCCGCCGCCGCGCAAGGAAGGACAGCAGAATCCACAACTTGACAGACATTTTCAACAGAGCTTTGGAAATATCCGATCCCATCTTTTGGACTTGCAGCCTCGAGAGAAAAGTTCAAAATAAGAAGAAAAAGGAACCGCTTGAAATAATTAGAATGTTCACATGCCCTGCGCCAGAATAAAGTTAACATAAAGAAATTGTGAAGTATCTGATCTTGTTGAACTATCTGATTAGGATGCTACGGAATAGATTCTTACTAATGAATAGCGTGAACATTACTTAATATTAGTAATATGAAAGATGTTTATTTCTTTCACAAAAATATGAAATCTGGTTACATAAAAATACAGATGAATCATTTCATAAGAAAAGTTTTCATGCGTATTTTTAATTCCTATCTTTTCCCACCTCAAGACAGTATGATACGTAAATCTTGAAATTATGCAAGAGGTAATATGCAAATTTTATTATCTCCTTTAGGTCTATATGTGTGCCGAATTTCAGGCGATTTCCTCTTCAGATAACCGAGTTGTGACTTTTGGCCAAGGACAGCGCACTCGTCCCATAGTGCGGCGTACGCTCTCCGCGCAATCACCCCGTGAATCATCGGCGTTTGATTCGTCAGCCTCGCTCCCGACGGGAATGACGACGCAACGAGCTTCGCACACTCACACACATACACATACATACACATACACACATACATACATACATACACATACACACATACATACATACATACACATACACACATACATACATACACATACACACATACATACATACACATACACACATACATACATACATACACATACACACATACATACACATACACACATACATACACATACACATACATACATACACATATACATACATACACATACACACATACATACATACACACATACATACATACACACATACATACATACACACATACATACATACACACATACATACATACACACATACATACATACACATACACACATACATACACATACACACATACATACATACACATACACACATACATACACATACACACATACATACATACACATACACACATACATACATACACATACACACATACATACATACACATACATACACATACACACATACATACACATACATACATACACATACACACATACACACACATACACACATACATACACATACACACATACATACACATACACACATACATACACATACACACATACATACACATACACACATACATACACATACACACATACATACACATACACACATACATACACATACACATACATACACATACACATACATACACATACACATACATACACACATACACATACATACACACACATACACATACACATACATACACACACATACACACACATACATACACATACATACACACACATACATACACACACATACATACATACACACACATACATACACACACATACATACACACACATACATACACATACATACACACACATACATACACATACATACACACATACACACACATACATACACACATACACACACATATACACATATATACACACAAGAGCACAGGGTCTGAGAATGTGTTGATTGTTGTCAATGGGAAAAATTGCGATTTTCTTTTAAAGGGATGATGCCCAGTAAATTGAAAATTGTGACCCTAACAAACATGTACGACCATGTGTACTGCGATTTATTCAACACTACCTCTGGCAGGTATTAGCTGTTGACAGTTTCATCCAATCGCGAGCTTGAACGTCACTAGCGACATATTAAGCTCCCAATTGGATGAAAAGCCTGCCAGAGGCAAAGTTGAAAAAATTGCAGTGCAAGCATGCACACGAACACTTTAACGAAATGCCTTTTCACGAGAGATGATTTTACGTACACTTTCTGTGAAATACATCCAACTGATTCACGTGACTAAAGAATAGAAAAATTTTCAAATGATTTATTTTTATTTACTGGGCGGTTAAATTAGATAGCGAAGAGTAAGTGCCACGATAATACATGTTGAACTACATGTTTCAGAAATAGGAAAAGTCATATAACACTAAATTACAAGACGGCGTTGTGATTTGAATCAAACTCATCTTGGTCATATTCAATAGAAGCCCTTGAAACCACGGTATTTGAAACAGCAACTAACGCAATTGTGGAGTTGATGCCACGTCAAAGCTTCTGAAGGAAACTTATCGGTTTCTTTGGAAAATCATATTCTGATAAGCAATATTACGAGTGAGACATTTAAGATATGTAAACAACGCAATCGTAAAATGATATGGACTTTTAACTCATCTTCTTAGGTCGTGATCGCTGTGTGTATAATAAAGTTCGAAACAATACAACTGTATTCTTTCCAAGGTCGACAGAGTTTCTACCAGCTACGTATGACGTCAGTCATCTCAGAAGTTTCTCCACTCCGTTGCTTGGAAAATGTATTTCCTAATCATCATCTCTCTTCTGTAACTTTCGAACCACATCCTCGACATAATTAATTTCCGACAATGGCAAGGTGGCTTCGAGCTTTCAAATGGAGCGCAACCCTCTGAAGTAGTTTCTTCATTTTTGGTACCGCTTATTTAGTACTCCACATAATGTCAGAAGTTGAGAATATTTGAAGTCAATCTTACTATCAGAGTTTCATCTAAAAACTCCAACCCCAATGTAAATAATTATAAAGAAAGCCTGATAATCAAAACTCTATATTCGATACACGTTTTTCGTTTCAATAGTTAGTTAACAGTAATAATTTGTTTTCATGCGTCTTGAAATACAAATATGAAATCTTGAAATACAAATATTTTAATATTTAACTGTGTAACAAGAGTTGTAGATTAGACATGCTATCATTTTTGAAATAGTAAACTGAACAAAAATAATTGTTCTCGATCTTGCTGTTGTATCACGTCTCCGTAGCGTTGTACTCAAAACAATGGGACTGCAAATTGATTCTTCTCGGGAGTTTTCATTTTCACTAGGGGCGGATTTTAATGAAATGTTTTTTCTTTTCACTTCACAAAAATGCCGTTTAGTACAGAAATTCATTTTATGTTATGCCAAAAGGATATAATCCATTTTATGACATTTTATTGCATTTTTCATCGATTTCGACTAATAAGTTTTTGTTTTTTTTACGTTTTACGTCATTTTTAACGAATTTTTCGCTGATTTCATCGATTTTAATTTCATTATAATGGTACTTGCTTCAAATAATATTTACGAGATGCAATAAAAGTTCTTCACAGAATTCCTGAGTAGACTATTCGATATCTTCGCTCAGATGTTGTAATGTCAGCTGTTGTGAGTATGAAATCTAAGGTTACTGTGACGCCTGTCAGCGCCATTGCCAATTTAGCCCATTTTGCAGTAAATAAATGCAGATATTTCTTTGTAAAGAACAATCCAAACCAAACGTTTCAAAGGTGAATTCAGTTGTACAAAAGGAAGAAGCTTCGATTACAGCAGTAGCATATCCAACAATTGGAGTTGGTCATCCCAAGTGGTTTCGAACACATTTTTTACGTAATTTTTCATTGCTTTTAGGTAATTTTTAAAATATTTTAATGGCATTTTATTGATAATTTTTGGCGATGGTCATCAAAATCCGCCCCAAAAAAGCTAGTATTAAAGTAAGTTTTTCTTTCTTAAAATTCAAAACCTGAAATTTCTGGTATTGAAACAAACTAAAGATCTTATTTTAGACTAAAATTACAAGAGATTCATTTTTGAGGTATTTTTAGCGTTAAGGAAACAAAATTATTGACAGCAAGCTTTGTAACAATTTTATAATTGGTTTAGATAAATTACGTAGGTGGACTGATTAGATCCAAAATGATGTGGATGAATTTAATGAATCTTCCTGTTCTAATTTAAGATTTAAATTAACATGTTCAAGTGTATGTTAACTAAGATTTAACTTTGTAACCTTTGGTATTCAGCTTGAATTATTTACCCTCTTAGTAACCAATAACAGAAGTAATACTGCACAGATGACATCTAATGTTCACTATCAACGACATGCCGATCCCGCTCAGGAATTTTCCATCAAATGAATATCATTTCAACAACACATGAGAAATAATGTGTAATTTATGATATCAAATAATGTATGCACTTCAATTAGTTATCGTAGCTAAGGGTCTCAATAAAAGTCATAATGATACTCATCGCGCAACCTCAGCAGAATCCTAGCCAATGGGAAGTCCAGCGCTCTTTGCCCCACAACTCGTTGCTATGCAAGGATGCATTTGTTAGTATCAATTCATGCTTCGTTACCTGTGAATTCTTAGCTGAAGTAAATAACTTATAAAATAAGAAACTCTTTATGACACAGTAGGAAAAAAATTGAAAAATAAATAAAAGTACAGTGCAATTATGTAAGCAATCATGAAACTCATATGATCTACAAGAAGGTACCCGGCGGCCTAGATTCTGAGCTTATCCAGAAAGTTCAGGTTGATATTTTCGGTACTCTCCACTAAACTACGTGAGGATTCAGCTGCATTTTTTGACATGATTTGCTTTGACTTTCCTCTTTATTTGAGATAAATTTGTGTGAATAGATCCCTCTTTCACATTTTGATGAAAGTTGTCACGTCATTACAGATTAAAATAATCATTTTTGACGAAAAAAGAAATTTGAGGGAAACTTTTACCGTGAAAATTAATATTGGGCATTAAATGTATCATAAGCTAAATCTATCCCGGAAGTTGGAACACCTCTAAAACTGACCATATCACTATCATGATGAGGTGAAGAATGGGGCAGCTGAAAAATCTACCCGATTCCCGTCACGTGCCGTTTCTTGCGACCTCTCTGCCGAGGCCGACCGGCCGACAGGGCTTCCCCGTCTTTCCTCAACCAGCGATTCGTTTTCTGCGATGCTGCCAAGAGTTCGTGGAAACTCCTGGTACAGTAGAATCAAAGCACCAACACAAAATGCACACCATCAAGAAAGGCACTCTTCGAAAGATCATACGCCCATGCGCAAGTCGAAGACAGTCCAGCCCACGCACTCGGTTCGCATTCTGCGCTTTCTCCACACCTGGCATAGGCTCTTCCCAGAGAAGCAAGTCCACGCTTTTCTCTAACAAGACAGACTTCTATTTAAACATTAGTATCTCCACAGCTACTACTTTTCTAACTGAAAGGTAAGTTATACAGCTTGTTGGGCTGTCTTCATTCCGCAAAATTCATTTTCTTTCAAAATGAACTCTCAGTTCGTTACAATTGTCAGAAGCACTTTTGTATTAACGTAAATTCTTTTTAAGGAAGAAACTGAAACTAATATAACAGCAACAATAATGAACGTTTACTAGTTATATATAAAAAAACACAATAGTTCCTTAGCTTTGCTTATTATTTAATGGAGTTGGAAGTTCCCGTCGTAGGCTTCAAAAACAGAGTACAAAAGCTGGGTCGACGCACGCAGAACGCAAGCGCTGCTTTGCGCCTAAGTATACAGCTGATCGCGACAACCAAAGGAAGCTGTATTGATTGATTGCTAATGATTCCGGGCGCGTCAACTACAGACGTCATTAGTCCCGTAAGTGTGGTGCATGTTTTCATCAGGTGGCAGTGCTCTTCCCCCGCTGGGAGCGGAGCGGTGGCGGGGCGGGGGCGGGGCGGGGGCGGGGCTGGGGGCGGGGGCGGGGCTGGGGGCGGGGCAGGGGGCGGGGCAGGGGGCGGGGCGGGGGCAGGGGGCAGGGCGAGGGCAGGGGGTGAGGTGGGGCGAGGTGGGGCGGGGCGGGGGCGTGGCTGGGGGCGGGGGCGGGGCGGGGACGGGGCGGGGGCGGGGCGGGGAGTGGGTCGCACAGCCCCGCAAGGTCGCCGGCTGCGTTGACCCGCCTCGGGCCTCCTGCGCCGCTCCTGCCTTCGCAGTACGCCCCGCCGCCCCGACAGGCTCCGGGGACCACGCAACGCTCGCCTCGGCATTCGCCCCGATGCGATGGTCAACGACACAGTGGGGATGCGATATCGATGCCCATATTTTCGGAACAGCGATGTTTCTACGGAAATATAGTAGCATGTTTGAAACATCGATAACAGATATTTTGAAGCAGATGATGAAGACCGGCATGCAGTGGGTAGTGCGAGCCCCGAATGTTCGTCGCTCGTCAAATAACAAGCAACTCGTCCACACTACTCGGGATTCGGCGAGCGTTCATACGCTACTCGCCGAATACAGAGCGTGTGGAGTCGCCTTAAAGGGAGTTCCACACTCTCCGCATTCGCCGTGTTGAGCTATTGCTCGGCCAGTTCAGAGCAGTTGAGTGATCGGCGACTGTTCGCTTCCGTTGAAGTGTCCTAAAGACCGACACGCGGTGGGTAGGGCGAGCACCGAATAGCAAGCAACCCATCCTCGCTACTCGGGATTCGGCGAGAGGTCACTCGCTACTCGCCGAATACAGAACATGTGGAATCGCCTTAAAGGTAGCTCCACACATTCGGCAAGTAGCATGCTCTTCCTATCTTGAACAGCTGATGTGTTCGGCGAAAGTTGGTTTCCTTTGATGTGTCCAAAAGTCCGTCACGCTGTGGGTAGGGCGTGAACCGAATGTTTGGTGATGATACCCATCCCCAGTACGCGGGATTCGGCGAGCGGTCGCTTGCTACCCACCGAATACAGAATGAGTGGAGCCCCCTTAAAGGCAGCCCCACACAATCGGCATTTGCCGAGTTGTAAACTACTGCTCGGCCAGTACCGAGCAGCATCGGAGAACGTTCGCTTCCTTTGATGTGTCCAAAAGACAGGCACGCGTTGGGCAGGGCGTGCACCGAATAGCAAGCAATTCATCCGCACTACTCGGGGTTCGGAGAGCGGTCGCTTGCTACTCACCGAATGTGTGGAAATTACGATTCCGATATTCTTACCTCGCCCGCTCTTAGGACCGTGAGCATACCAAAGCACAAACCAGCTGAGATTATCCAAAGCCTACAACAGATGCTGCTGCAGTATTTATGTCCGGGAAGTTCTACGATTCGAGTTCTAGGGATCGAGTCTTCGAATCTATAGCCATGCAGCACCTCGTAAATCGAATGCAAGCTGTATCTGAAGGAGAATTCAAGAGGCCGATTGTTCTTTTCGGTAGTTTTCCGTGTTTTCTCCGATCAGTGCTTGGCGAGAGCTTAATCAATACACTAACAATCGACTTCTAGGCTGTCCGGGAGACGCCGCGTCGTTGGCTGAGGCCGACGCTTCGCCTGTCATGGCCGATGTGTCGCCAGTCACTGCCCTGAGTAAGCCTGCGACATGTCAGTCGAAACGTCGCCCTCTCAGCTAACGACGCGGCGTCTCCCGGACAGCCAAGAAGTCATGGACTCGAGCCGCGGAAGCTTACGTGTACACTAACAATCGGTCCCAGGACCACGCGTGATCATTATTTGTTTCCTCACCGTTGTCTCCACCCCTCACTCTCTCTCGCCACAAACAACATAGATTCGTTTATCGGGATACCAGTCGGAACCGTAGTACTTATCCCGGGCGGGGGAAATTCCTGGAGAGGAATACGCCGTGTAGGTCGTTGGCGCCGGATCTTACGTTGCATCCGGGAGGAACACCGCCACCTCTCGCACTGGCGGATCCAGGGGAGGGGTATGGCTCCCCCCCAAAAGGCCCCGAGTTTTCGTTTATCTTGTTTTATTTAGCTACATTAATTTAAATCTTTAAGTTCGCATTATGTATTATTTAAACAATAATATTGTGTAGCATCATATTTGCAGGACATAAATATACAATATAACGAATACGTTTATTATTTAACAAAAATCTTCGATTCTCCCCCCCCCCCCCCGCAATGATCAGCTGGATCCGCTCGTGACCTCTCGGCTACAGACAGCACGATTTACCACTTCTACTACTCGCGGTGGCTCCGTGGCAGGGCACTAGCTTCCTGACTAGGTCCCAGGTTCAAATCCCGGCGTAGACGGGGATTTTTATCTGGTGCTTTCCCTTCAGGGCGGCTCTGGGGTCGACTCAGCCTCCTTTCCAAGTGAGTATCAGGATCTTTCCTTGGGGGTAAAGGCGGCCGGAGCGTTGTGCTCGCCACACAACCTCCTCCTTGTGCCGACGGTGACGAAAAGGTGGAGCCCTGCCTTCACCTCCCCTTAGGACCACACCGGCCTGCGGGGGATACACAGGGGATACTTTTTTTTTTTTAATTTTACTCTCTCCACCAAATAAGTTGACGTGATCGACAACACGAAGCGCGCTCGCTTCTCGCGAAAGCGCCTCGGTCGCGACGGTGCTTCCTGCACCGCGCGAGCCAAGACGCCGCGGCGGCGGCGGCAGAGATCTTGCGCCAGTTGCCCGGTGCGGGCCCCTCCTCGGCGAACCCTCTCATTACGACGGCCCTTCTTCCTCGGCGCGCCCCTCCCCTCCCCCGTCCCTCCCTCGGGGGCCTTACGCGATCTTTTTACGCTCCCGCGACGCGGCGGCGCGCAGTGTGCCGCCTGGGCCACCTCCGGGCGAGCACTTCAACACACCGTTCTGATAAGTACTGGCATTTACAGGGCGCCCACAGAAAACCAGGGGCCTGGGGCAGTTGATCCTCGGGGCTCCTTATTTCAAACAAAATATTCCCTCCTCCCCCAATTCATGAACAAAATTAATTCCCCATGCATCATAAATAACTTATACCGATAAAATTGGTTTAGATATAACAAATGTATTTTTCATTTATTTTGAATGAAAATGAAAAGAAAATAGGGACCCCAATTAAATCGGGGCTTGGGGCAAATTATTCCACCTTCCCCTCTCTTGTGGACGCCTATGGTCATATACACAATATAATAGAAGTAATACACTTCCTCTTTTTCCGTTTACTCCCAAATTTTCCCTGTTTGTTATTGTTTTGCCAAAATTTAAGCGAGGTTCCATTAAGATTTACATCATTATTTACTCATCCCAAACAATTAAATAATACAAATTTCGTCGCTTTATTTACTTGTCCCTTTCTATCCCGCGTGCCTCATTTTCTTCCCAATCATCGTCCTCCACGAATAAAACCAGGTCCCTAGTTTACCTTTACTTCGAACACCTTGGGCACTGTGCGGCAGTTGATACCTCCTCTCTATTATTTTTTAGCACTTTAACGTTTGCGTTATTGGGGCCCACCGCTCTATTTGGGCGCAGTGTGCGCCGGGCGGGCGGGCAGGCAGGCAGGCAGGCGAGAGCTGCTAAGGAGCCAGGAGGGGGACGGAAAGAGGAGAAGGGGAGGGGGACGGGGGATGGGCCACGAGGCGCCTCCGTCGCCGCCGAGGGAAGCGCTCGAGCCGCGCCTTCAAACGACACCACGCGCCAACGGCCGCGCCGCGCCGCGCCGCGCTCTCATACATGTGCGACGGTGGACGGCGCGCCCCCACCGCCCCCGCCTCCTCCTCCTCCACCGCCGCCGCCGCCCAGCGCGCTCGCAGCGCCGCCTCGCGAGTAAACAACGGAGCGCGCGGTACAGTTAGCCGAAGGCTGCCTCGCCTCGCACGCTGCCACTTTTCTCACTAAACTCCGCGCTAAAATGGTTTCTACTCAACGAAATATTTTAGTACTTGCTTATGTAGATGGCTGAGGGTCTCAATTGATGTCGCTGCAGTGCCTCTGACCGGGAGGCCCTACGATTCCAGTCCCAACGATGGCAGGATATTTTATACTAGCTACTACATAACTAGGTCGAGTTCAGCGGCTGTCTAGAGGAGAATTCTAGCGGCCGGCTCCTCTAATCGGTAGTTTTACGAGGGTCCTCCGAGCACACCAGGCGAATGCCCGAGCAGAACCCTAACAAACGGGCCATGGACCGCGCGCAATCTTTCCTAGAGCTTATCTCGGCTGGGGCATGCCCCACTGGTGGGAGATAAATGGTTAGGGAAAACACCGCCGATATGTAGTCGGCGCGGGATCTCACCATCCACCGGGTATCACCGCCACCTCCCGCGATTAAAAATATACACTATACTTACGGAATTAATGTCCATAGCTGTTCACGCGCCCGGAAACACTGATCAATCAATTTAGTACTTGTCACACTATTTCTTTAGGTTTTGTTCTTGCTATAGTTTGCCTTCGTTGTTACTGTTTTCCGAATGACTGTTCGAGATCTGGTACAGTTAGCTTAAGGCTGCCTCACACTCGTAGCTAACGATCCCTACTTCATCGTTGTTCTATTTCTTACGTACGTAGTGCTTTCATTGTTCCTTATTTCGGCGAATGCCTGTACTATAGCAAAGGGTGCGAGCGGCGATTCGTATCTATAAGTCTCTCCTTTCTCTCTACACTCTCCTTCCTAAAATTACGTCTCTAACGTGGAACGGGTCCGACCGAAGATATTAACAAACTGCTATGTGGATTTTGTACTGGATATAAATGTGAAAACTGAAGTTTCTGATGCTTGACTACCAAACCCTAATATTGGTTTATTGGTGATGTGTGGTGGCAGTATTCCAAATAAATAACTGTCTGTAGCGTTAAAATGACTAGTCATCCCGCCTTTTTCTTTCTCCTTTCATATATTACATTACTTTGATTAGTTTTACTTAAAAGTATATAGTAAACCTTCGTTAGCACGAGCTTGCTTAATATGATAATTTCGCCGTAACACGAACAAAACTTCGGTCCCGGCGAGGGACTATGGCAATGTGGATATTTAGAATACTCTGATAACACGAAGTTTTATAACACGAACTCCAATATTTTCGGTCTCTTGGAATTCGTGTTAATGAGGGTTTACTGTATTTATTAAAACTTTGAAATATCTATTTAGTTCTACATTTTATGTTTTATGTCAGTAACTAATGATGGCTAAGCCATCGAAAGCTGCTATTGCAATAAATAATAATCTCAACTAAGACGTCTTTTATTTTATTACCTATACTTAAAACAATGTATTTCATCAAGTTGTCAAAAATGTAACTAAACTATATTTGGCACAGACTGCCAAGAAATATCAGATTGCTGGTGTATTCGCGAAGTAAAAGGCGTTGTTTACAAAATCATCAGAAGTACAATCAGCATGTTTTGTACGTCATACGTGCATTTGCAAGGTTGCAGAAATATGGGACAATATTAATCTTTGTTACCGTTCCCAAATGTGTTAAATTACCAGCCAAAACGTATCTTCATTTACTATGTGAATTTTTTATTAAGCTATCAAAATTTGCTATAAAAATTGCTATGAAATATTTATTAGCTATCAAAATTGTTTTAAAGCTTTTGCCATAATGTCTTACGAAATTAAGTGTGCAAAAGTCAAATAATTTTGTAAATATTCTGCTGCTTTCTGAAGTGGAATAACTTCAGCATAAACGGCAAGTCCAACAATATCTTATAAAATACAATAAAGTGCACTATTTGCGAACATTTTGAAGGTATCAAAATCAATACACATACGTTTCAACATCCAGCATATACTGCTCTAGAAGGTTACGAAATCAATTCATAAATGACTTTGATACTTTGAGCACTTGTATATTATTCTTACGACTTCTAAAAACTGCAGTGTGAAATAATTTTTGCCGAATGTTCTCTACAAAAAATAAACAGCAAATGTGGTAGGCATGCAAGCATGTGGATTGGTAAATGAAAGTAAAAGGACAAGCACAAAGTTTATTACTTTTCATTCCTAATACCCCTGCTCGAACAGGTTCAGAGTTCTCAACTTTACGATATAGCAAACCCCATTTTTCCTTTCTGATAATTGCCAATAAAACTTTTTTATTCTTGTTTTGTTTGTTAAAACAATACGTATTGCATAATAATTACTTCTTCAAAAACTTAAATGTTACTGAAGTCTGCTCGCGTCCATTTGAAGTTTGCTCAATCGAGGACGTTTCGGCTTTTCCCAAGACGTAATAAAACACCTGTTTTCAATTCCTGGATGCTAAGAAATGAAATTCAATCTTTCGAAAACCCGTGATAACACGGCGATCGACCCGCGCCACCGATACCTTTCAAGATAAAACGCAAAAACAATTCGCGGAATAAGATATCGCAATAGTAAACATTTTAACGTGCTATCGCTCGCGATTGGCTGATGTCTCTGCTACCTTCCTTAACAAATTAAGATAGTTTTTGCACCTCGCGCTGATTCGACAAACATTTTGAAACTATCTTCGGGGAAGTCAGCCACCTGACGAACTCCTGACGAATCGTTCTGCGATATCGAGGAGTATCAGCGACCTCTTCATTTACTCTCCGCGATAGGTGTGCCACACATTTATCGGCCACGTTGGACCCAACTAAGGATGCGACATCGATGTTGATGTTTTCAAAACATCGATATATCTATGAAATCATCCATGTATTTAACATCGATTTTTTGAAGCAGATGTTCTTTTCAACGTCTATGTTCGATTTTTTACGTGGTTCATATGTTTTAAATGAAAAAGTACCATCATAAAATTCTATAATAATTTTCAGAGATGCATACATTGAATATTCTTCACACCTAAACTACCAAAAATAAAAATTAAAAAAAACACGAAATTTCGTCAATAAAAAGTTTTGATTTATCAAATCAGATAATCAAAGTTTCGTTAATTGTTCTGATCTGCCCCAACCACATTAAATAAGTTACAAATCTTCCAAAACAAAATTTTAAGAATGACAGTAAATGCCCCTTGGTTTGTCAGCACTAAGACCCTCCACAACGATCTTGCAATAGAACCAATTACTTCCTTTATTACAAAGCTGGCACATAATTTTTTCAATAATTTAAATCATGTACAAGGAGCAGTCACTTACGAAATAGGAACCGATCAGCCCCCACTCTCCCGCCTAAGAAACAGACTCCCATTCCATATTTTCCTTCAATATCTCTTTGACATTAGATGAGGCAAGATCATTTCTAGCAATTACCTGTCCCTCCCATCGTATTTTCTTTTTAATCCTGTCATTGCTCTAACATACTTCCCTCGCAATAACCTTGGTTGAAGGTACAACACATGTAATCACTATCAGGGAGGTAACAAACAGTTACCCCCTTCACAATTTTCTGATGCAGTTGCTCGGCCAATCAACCGAAGAGCCTTATGGCTGAACGTTGTACGTCACGAGCCGCACGTTGCTGAACGTCTGTAAATGTAAAATAAAATTAAGAAAAAAAAATTGTCCGGATGGTTTTTTGGCCGTTCTGTCAGATATATCTCAATTAAAAAATAACGAACGAGACAATTTTAACCCCCACCCACCCACCCACCCAACTACGTGAATTTCACGGGTTACTTTTCCACTTTTAAGAGCATCAATGTTTAATAACATCGATGGTTTTGTGTCAGTGTTTATTGACTTTGACGTTCGGTTGTTGATGTCGCATCGCTAGACAAAACTCAGCGCGGTCGCCCCAGCGGCGAAGGCGTCGAACGCGCGCCCCCGACGCCGAGCGACGAGAAATCAGACGCGGAAGAGCGCTGCAACCTCCCAGAAGAAACGGGAGCGAATTTCCCCTCGGCCTTCCGAGCTCCAGACAGATTTCGACTCGCGTCTAGATTGCGTTTTAAAGGAAGATAGGAAATTATATAACACGAATACGAAATAAAAGCATTTCCAGATTTCTTACGGAAAATGCTTTTGACGAAGTCTTCTATCGTCTACGCCAGGGGTGTCCAACTTGCAAGGCTTCAAGGGCCCTGACTAAAACCTCTAATTTGGTTGCGGGCCATATTTTCATTACTTGGCTGATCCACACGTGACCAAGTATTGTTGATCTCGGAAGTTTGTCCGGCTGTTCTGAAATGGGAGGGCGGCTGGAATTAAGTACTAAGTCATTCTCTATCCTGCATAACGCAGTAAAACTCATTAGGATAATTTTGAATTTCTGTATTTACTAGAAAAAAAATCGTTAAATCTAAGCTTAACCTATTTTTACTTAAAGGGGGTGTTGACCCCGACAGGGCGCGTGCGCTAGCCGCAATATTCTCGCCCGACATGGATGCAAGGGACTATAACGTATGTTTAACAACCTTTCGCGAGCCACAATAAACGGCACCGCGGGCCGCCAGTTGGACAGCCTTGATCTACACCCGGGACCAAGTCGTCTACCACTACCCTCCAATCGTCTACGTCGGGTCTCAGTCATCAAAAGGGAAGTACTTTACCGACAGTGAAATCTCTAAATTGTAAAAGAAATAATTAATTTGAGATGAATGCTTAGTCAAAATTTGTTTATTTCTAGTAAACTCTCAGCATTACAATCGTTTCGAACCTGAAACCTGAACCCATTTTGCAAATCAAAAAACGTTTCCTTGAATGACGTCCAGGTAAAAGAGATAAGCCAAGACAGCCGAGAGGATGACAAGAGAAATTAGCATTCGCCAAAGGACACGACAGTTGCGAGGCTTCTGCCAAATCTGCAATTATAATAATGGTATTTTGATGTACTGTGCTGATTAACATGCTCAGTAACCGTGCCGTGCTGCCTGCATTAATGGCCACATTCACAGTTTCAGAAATACCATGATTTATTAATTCCTTATGTAAGTCTGGTCCAAATGTTATTGTAGGTAATAATATTGTTAGTTCCTTTTCAATGACATTAATTACACTTTTCATCATTTATTGAGTTTATTTATTTCGCAGAGCAATTTATTTCATTCAGCGATCGCAAAACGAATTGTCTTTTTAAACAAAGACAACGGTCAAGAGAAGGGAATGTATGATTTGCCCACAATAATCGCAATCATTTTTAGGAGCATTAACATTTAACCGTACAACCTGGTACAATAAAATATATATTAATTGAGACCATGATATTATCCCCAGCTGAGAATCACAGTGGCGTAAATCCGAAACTCATCTGGAGAAAAAGATCTTTCAAATTTATACAAAACTAAACAAGTATACAAAGAACCTCCATTATCCGGGGATACTGTCCGGGAAGAGTGAAGTGTAGAGAATTGAAAATCCTGGATAATCTGTATAATTTGTTATTGGATCAAATGTGTCAATTAAAAGGTTAATTAAGGAATGAGTATAAAATATCTTACATGGAGCTAAATTAATTTATGACTCTATTTAACATATGTTTGGGACTCTGGTTACAGACAATTTTTTTGAAATATATATCCTATGTGTTAAATATGCACTGTAATATACAATGTCGTCCTAGTAAATCATGTTGATTTGGAACATTCACAATTTTATTAGCAGAAATCGTTTTATGGTTTTTGTTTCGTTTTGCAATAAGACTCCGGATAAGGGCGATTCCACTGTACTCAATCGAAACGTCCGCAAGTAGACTTGTTATTGTCAAAGAAAGGGGTAAGAGACTTACTTCCCTTCGTTTCGCGCATGGAAAAGGGTACATTAAATTAAACCCCAAAAAATCTATTTTCACGTTAACATACACGTTTGTGTTAACTTGAAAACAGATTTTTTGTGTAGTTTCGCAAATATGATTTTCAGAGGAAGAAGTTTAAATACATTGTTATTGTATACCTCAAAAAAGATCTCTTGATATTCAGGCAGGATGATAATGTAATTTTGGAGTTAAGTAATGGGGTATATATTTAGTTAACTTGCTGAATAGCATTTTAAAATCGACAAACTGCAACGACGTAGCAAATTTTAGAAAGTGTCATCACCAAATATGTTCATCCGATTTTCCTTTTCCTTTAAGATAAAGTACCGCTTCCAAATTCTTTGACCCCGAGGAATAAGTCATGAAAGCTTAACTTTTACAGGAGAACAAAAAAACAACAAACAACAACAACTTTCAGCTGATGCTGTAAATAAGGGATTAATGATATCAAACGAAAACTACACCAAAGTGTAGTTTGCATATCACCTTCGTTTGATTATCATTAATCCCTGATTTACTTCAGTTGGAAGACGTTTACTGCTCTTTTGTAAAGTTACGTTTCTATGACTTATCAGCTTCTTCACCGGGATCAAAGAATGACAAAGCGCCGTCTGATGTTTCGAGGCAGAGAAACAACCTGCGATCTGACACGATCCCAAGCGCTCTCTCGCGGGCTCTCCGGTACTCCGCGCGAGGAAGGCGACCAGCCGGAGGCGCTCCGTTCTGCGCCACACCAGCAGCGCCAGCCTCCGCCGCCGCCGTCGCCATCGCCTCCGCCTCCGCCACCGCCGCCAGCGCCGCCGCCGCCGCCGCGCGACCTACATCGCCCATCCCATCCCATGCCATCCCCATCCAAGCCCGGCGCGGCGCGGCGCGGCGCGGCGCGGGGCCCACCGCAACGGCTCCTCGCCGCAGCCACAAAACTGAAAGTAGCAACGGAACCTGCGCGGCCTTTCACTCGCGCAGCGCCAACAGCCGTCGCGCGGCGACGCCACAACGCCCAACAAAACCCACCGGCGCCCGCGCCCCCGCCGCGCGATGCGACAACGGTGAACATTAAATCGTCCATGCTTAATAATGAGTCGACCAAAAACGGTAGATGGTTTTAAGCATCCATGTTTTACAGGTGGTGTGAATAACCTCAAACACTGCATTTGGGCGCACCGAAATTTAAATTTACAACGCCCGTGTTTATTGATTTGTAATTACGATTCAACACGAAACGAAATTGAAAAAAATAATAAGAATAATGGACGCACACGACAGCTCGTCATGATAGGCCAGTTAAATGCTCTACCCCGAAAATTTGTATGTACACACTGCTCTCATCATCAGCTTTTTACACACGAGGTGGTGGAACCCGTGTATCGCCATCCACGTTTTTCTTCTTTGTTTCCTTTGAAATTGGCCTCTGTCTAATTGAATTTTTGTTTTGAAAAAATTAATGATGTTCAGCCAGCTTGAGGATAAAACCAGCTGAATCGAAAAAACAAAGAGAGAGAGAGAGAGAGAGAGAGAGAGAGAGAGAGAGAGAGAGAGAGAGAGAGAGAGAGAGAGAGAGAGAGAAGAAAAATATTAAGCAATAATGTATACTACTTATAGGCTCACAAAACGCCGGCCCCATGGCCGAGACCGCTAAGGCAGTAGTGCCGAAACGATAAAACTCACTAAAATAAAGTTAATCCAACTAAAGCCCTTACTCAATAATAAAAGTAAACTGTCATTAAGCAATGCAATAGCCTTATATAAAACAATAATTAGACCGCTCCATTTAAACAATAATAGACCATATGCGTGCCCAATATGGATAAATGCCTCACCAACAAACATAAATAGTATTCAAGTGATGCAAAACAAATTCCTCCGAATAGCAACAAATGCTCCCTGGTTCATATCAAATAGACAACTCCACAAAGAATTGAATCTACCACCTATTACCCATCACATAGCCCACCTCTCTAATAATTTCTTTTCAAATATAAACTCAATACCCCAAGCCGCCCACTATAACCTAGCACCAGTCAATTATTCCCAATTCGTATTAAAAAAAAATCCCACTAGAAGCATTTTTAAATATTTTCTCCACAGAGTAGCTAAAATAGTAGGTGCTCTATGAGTCCCCTACATCAAATAGTAGTTAGTTTAGTAAATAAGTTAGAATAAGAACAGTTATAAGCCAACAAAATGCATATGAAAGAGTAATAAATTTCTGAACTATGTAACTTTCAACAATACGTAAATAAAATTTAAAAAAAGGCTCACAAAACTGCTGATACGTATTTTTATTAAAATAAACTATTTCAAACAATGAAAAGCAAACAGCACCTCTCTCAGATCACAGAATAATGTGGGTGGGGAAGGGACGGAAACCCTCCGAACTGTGAGGATGCCAATAAAGATTGAATAAAAATCCCTTTGCAATCTGTCTTCCTAAATGTACATTTACATAGCTGCCCAACTAATTCTTAGAAGAATTTCTTACACTGTAACAATATGATCCCAAACGGGGTCATTGGGAATGAAAGGGTTAAACCCTCTGACATTAAATCATTCTCCCTCCCGAGACTCATGACATTTCCAGACCCAGTTCGGAATTTTTCTACCAGATTGTGCATTGCAATTATGTGGTGTGAATCAAGTACTTCCCAACAAGATAAATAGAATTCGTATTTTATACCGAGAACAATGAGAATACTACACACGTTTTTAACAACGTCGTGAATGCATTAACAATATTAGTACAGAAATTAAAAAGTATCACGGAGTATTTTAGATCTTATCCACAGCATATAACAAAAATGATTACAAACAACATTTTTACCCAGATAAAACTGTTCAAAACTAAAATTTCCATAAAAAAACCATCATCTCTTCATGATTCCCGGACAATAGGGCTCTCAAAGTTTTGTACATTTTTATTTCTCATTGCACAACGATTTTCCCCATCCGAAAAGCTTATGAGGTTCAACAATATTAATTTAATAATCTGTGAACACTCCCCTACCACGAATTTTTGGGTATTAGAAAATATTATTATTATTATTATTATTATTATTGTTGTTGTTGTTTAAAGCTTTTGGTCTAGGTGCTCCCCCCCCCCGCAGGGCTGCGCCCCTGCCCTAAAGCGGCCCCGACCGGGCGGGCACCGCAGCGCGAGACAAAGCTAACGCAAATCAGCTGTAAAGGCGAGCGCTGCGAAGGTCGTCTGGCAGGCTGGCGGACGCACGAGGCGAGAGGGCAGGCGGGAGGCGAGGTGAGGCGAGGCGAGGCGCGGTTGGGCGGGGGAGCAGCGGCAGCCTTCGCTTCGCGGTGGCACGGCCAGGGCGCAGCCAGGGCACCGCAGGGCACGAAGAAACGGCCCCGGGCAGGCCGGGTGACGCGACGCGACGCGGTTGCACGATTGACACAAGAAGAGCACTGGCGCACTCCGCGTACACGTGCGAAACAAAACAACTGCGCTCTGGATCTCTGACTGGCGCAGGCGCAGGCGCTGACTCGACAGGCACGCGGCCCCAGCACTTTGCACTGCTCTTCACAAGCAAAGGACGTCGCACGCAGCCAGATAAGATCGCAATACCAATACTTCTCAACACAAGTTGAAGCGTCATCCTAAAGAGGCAATGAGTATTCCCCTCTGGTCCTTAAGTTTGTCAGATATTTACAATTGTATTTATCAACGGTTTGATGTACAGCTTTTTGCAAGGAAACTATAATAAATGTTTCTTGGAAATAGTTCCATGGCCTACTTATGAAATTTTTACAAAGCAATTATTTAATAAGCAAACCTACATATGTATATTGAAACAAGAAAACAATATTAAATATTTCAACTGAGATCTGGCATAATATACATAACAAAGGCTTTATCTTGACAGGAAGAATGCCAGAACATATTGAGGAAGTGTAATCACAACTTTACATGGAACAAAAGTTCAGATGATATGGAGTATTGTAGACTGAATTCCACAGTAAATGTATTTACACTAGGAAACAATACTGAAAATATAATTTCAAGGGAGATTATATTAAAAAATTGTGTCAGAAGTGCATGAGTAATAACAAAATTTATGGAGGGTTATACCATCAAAAGTTTCACATGAATATAAATAAAACAAGTAAATTACTTGTGAAAATAAATGCCAACCAACCTA
This sequence comes from Acheta domesticus, assembly GCA_031308135.1. Classification (NCBI taxonomy): domain Eukaryota; kingdom Metazoa; phylum Arthropoda; class Insecta; order Orthoptera; family Gryllidae; genus Acheta; species Acheta domesticus. The sequence goes on from JAHLJT010002406.1 coordinate 53,365,567, forward strand.
CAATAAAAAAAATAAGGAATCATCTCCAATGTTACATTATAAAGGCCATCAATTTGTAGGTTCTGGGTGTCTAATGCAAATGTTATCTTGAGACTTTCTAACATTTGATTAAAACCTTGCCCAGATTAATCCAGAATCACAAATAATGTACATTTAAGCATCATAGCAATGGCACATATAAAATATCTCTCATACTATTACAAAATAGTTTCCACTGAGGAAGTGCACAGTAGGTAGTAGGCATATCCAAATTCACACTAAATTCTATCAAAAGCTCACAATAAAGACAAACAGAAATACAAAACAATAACAATATATTTACCGCTCTCCAGACAGGTTTCGTTGGTGGTGATTTTGTCAGCCAGCCTTCGTGCACAATTTCCAAACTGTTATTTGACATATCCGTCAACAGTCGAAAAACTAGCAACCAAGTTTTAAGATAATGCGCCAGTCATTGCACTTTCGGAACACACCGATCCAGCGCGGTATCTACGTTGCCATAGCCAGTATATGACTAAACTTGTGAATAATGAATGCTAGAACATTAATACACTCCGAACGGCCCTTTCACTTCAGCAACTAGTTCATGTGGCACTTCTCAGAGGTCACTGCTGTCTACGGAACGCAGCTGAGAGGTATCGCCATCCTGCGAACAACTGCCGAACGGGAGATAGCCGAACAGTCACGGAGATAACCGAGTCGAGGCCGAAGCACTGCGGCAAGGAGACTACCAACGTCGTGCGGCTGAAAGAGTGATTTATGCAGTTGCTGCGTATTTGCTGAAATAATCAACGAATTAAGATGAAAATTCGTATTAGTAATAATCACACGTAATATAAGAAATACACCTGACAAAAATTAGTGAAATAAATATTTTACTTTCGTGTTTAACAACGATTTTTGTCGTATAGTTGGTGAACTTGTTATGTTGTTTTTTTTTATATTCCACTAGAGAGCAGAGGTGAAGTGCAGGGCTACAGTGGCTGGCTACATGAGAATCCGGCAATAATAAGTCATTGATGTGAATATGAATAGTCCGTACAGTACTTCCTTATGATTGGTTAGGCAACAAGACGTCTGCCAACACAAGATCTGCTTATAATTCAATTCCGGTAACAAATGCATCAATATGGTGGATCAGCTGGCTGAAATTATTTGCAGGCCGAATGAAATTTAATCGGAAAATAGCCATGATTCTGAAAGAATGGGTTCGATTGCTTCTGTTCTCCAGTGGCACTGTGAACGGTGCACCTTGATAAATCCCACGGAGCGCACCAAGTGCATCAGGTGCGGGACGCGGCGCGATAGCCTACAGAGTGGTAGACCAAGTGCGCGGGTCCGCAAGCATTCGGCCGCACGGACCGATGAATTGAGTGACAAGAAATCGCGCAGTGTCGGTGAATGCGATCAGCTGTCCCCCAGAGCGTGTGACGATCCGAGCGACGAGGCAGAACCCGCGCGTTCCCCGGTCGGCGTTTCGTCTGTCAAGGACCCTCCTCTCTGGTAAGTGCAGCATGATCAGCTGTCATTTGCCGCAGTGTGATAACGAAGTGTTAAACATGGCTTGTCGTGTGGTGATAAGATATCATATTTATCTTTTTATCGCAGTTATTTTTCTTTTTTTCTTTTTTTTTCACTTCAATGTTTTATTTAGTAACTTTATTGCCAGACGGAATATTTTGAATCATTAATGCATCATCAGTATAATGTTTGCACTAATTATTTCTGTGCCATTTATAAGACTATGATTATTTTTGTTAAATTAATTTGCAAATATTTCGTAAGACATAAAAATTATATGAATGTCATAAAATTTTAGACTTTTATAATAATTACAATTTTAATAATTCATGGGTATGACCCCATACATTTTCACTTTAGAAAATGTTTAGTTTTTATGAAATTAGTATGCAATGTGTGGTTATGACGTATTTGAGAGTTTGTTGAATATTTATACGGTTTTCTTTCTTATAAAAAAAAATAAACTTTGGAACAGAGCTGAGCAAATGGTTCAGGTATTATCGATAAACATCATTAATTTTATTTCACACTATCTTCTTCAATATTAAAAAAAATTCAGTAACTGCCTTATATAACTGTCGAACCATTTTGTTATTACATTCTGTTAAAGTTAATGTCTTTGTTACTTTAAACTGATTTTTCTTATTTCTATTAATTTCACTCTAGATAATTGCAATAAAAATAATTCCACCAATACTGATAGGTATTTCAGAAGTTGTTTTTAACTTCAGTTTAAAGTTTGAGTTTGAAGTTTGTAGTTTGAATTATTGTTATGGAGTTTTCATTTGTGAAAATATTCTCATTTTTTTCTTTTAGAGTAACTTGAATACCATTCAGCCTTCTCAAGCATATTGTCAGGCTTTTCTTTGACTTTTTATACATTTACATCAAAAGTAATATGATGTATTAGAGAAATGTGTATGGTTGTTTATTGGCTTTTTTGTTTTGTATTTGTGGGTATAATATTTATATAATATTTGATTGATGTATCAAATTTGTTTTTGTTTAAAAAGAATTTTATATATCGTAACAATATTGATATATAAAATTACATGACTTAAAAAATGTGATAACTCCTTTGAAACCAGATGTTCCTCACTTTTTATCTTTTATATCTCTTTCTTCTTTGATCTTCGTTTGAATTAAACCATTATTTGCATTCACTTATCATATTTCACAATTTGTCTGTGGTGTGTACCCCTGAATTATGTGTGCTGTATTGTCATTTAGATTTTTCACAAAAGAATGTACCATTGAAATCTGTAGAGGATTGTATCAACGAACTTTGATTAAAATAAGAAAGTAGAGAATGCATTTTGTACGTGCTTTTTTTTCTTCGAAATAAATTTCAAATGTGTTTAGTGTGGTTATTCCATTGGGGAGGATATTTTTGAGGCGAATCGAAATCGCTCTGCAAGGCGAAATTCCATTTCTGCAATTTATTTCAGATGAGTATAGATGTTGAAATAGCAGAATTACACAACCTTTTACGTCAATGCCTTCCGGTAATTCCCATTTTTTGTGAATCAATAAGAGAGTCCACGACGCGTAATTCATTTGACTTTTAAATGTTGATTTGGAAAAATGTATATAGGCTAAATAGTGCCTAATGCAAATAACATTCACGTCAATGCAGGAGAGCTACGGTTTTACTATCAGTCTCGAGGTTATTCTGAAATTTTTTGACAAAATTTCTCACAGAAAAAAAAATCATTTGGGGTCAGAATAATCGTCTATCCTTAGTGTCCATTTACATCATTTTCATACCATGAACGACTACTGTTTTCCTGAATAACTAGTTTCTGTTGCGAATTGCCGCATTCCTTCGAAGTCGAAGGAAGTTCACCATATCACATCCGTGTCCAAAGTAAGACTGCATACATCATCCAATTTTACATCGATTTCGAAATTCAGAATTGCTCTGAAATTAAACACACATATTTTTCTTCGCCTGCCGCGATATTGTACACGCATGTTTATATAAAAATGGTACGGATTCCGAAGCAAAAGAATGCGTATTCATTGTGACAACTTACGACAACTGGATATATATAAAGTTTTTTCAATTTTGGGAAATATATTTTAATTTTTTCTTCGCGGCTGCCATGCCTCTTTATGAATAGAAATGTGTATTATCCGCAAACGCATGTAAGGGCATGAAATGCGCTTGACGTATGACAACAGATTTTCCAGCTGAAATCTTTCGATCACAGAAATCAATAAAAAGTATTTCTTCACCACTGATCTCGCAATTATATCAAGACGCGTCTCTACTGTGAACTGAACCTCGCGTGCACCTGCAACGGAATGCGTACGTTATCATTGCGTCACAGGCAGGTGCAAACGACGTGACAACCAGTTTCCGACATCGATTCCTCGCTCCCGTGTTGCTCTGTCGCCACCACGTGCAGGGGCAAGCGACGCACAAAGGTGCGTCTCACCCGCGGCACGCGGCGGGTGCGTTGCAGCTTACCGTCCTTCGGCGGGGGCGGTGCGCTTCGGCGGAGCGGGCGGCGCGGGCAGCGCGGGCGGCGGCGCACTCGACATGGCCCGTCGATAACTGCAGCGCGCCGCGCGCTGCCCACGGCGCTGCGCCGCGACGCGCCGACGTCACTAGTTGTTGTTGCGGCGTCGTCGTCACCGACGTCGCAGCGGCCGAAGCGCCGCCGTGCGTGCCGACGGGCTTTGCGCAAGACGCGACGGCATCTGGTTATCAGGCCGCCGATAATAATCCCCCGCGGCGTGGCGCGGTGCGGCCGCCCTCTGCGCCGGGCGGGGGCGACGGCACGCGCTGCCGGGACGCGTGCACCCGCGGGGCCAGGGGCCATGGCGGAATGCCTCCCCTCCCCCCAGGAGATGTAGTAATCGATGATTGAAGTCGATATTTAATTTTCAATTGGAAAAGACTATACTGCGATTTTCGTAACTTCCCTGACAGGAATCAGCAGTTCACGGTTTCATCCAATCGGGAACTTAAACGTCATCATAGTGACGTCACTGTACCGACATATAAGCTCCCGATTGGATGGCAGGGAAACAGCTGATTCCTGTCAGGGACAAAGTTACGAAAATCGTAGTATAGTACTCAATTTGTTGAGAGCAATAAACCTGCTTAGGTGGCTCATGACATCAGTTGATGTCACTGCAGTGCCTGTGATCGGGAGGTCCTAGAGATCCACTCCAGACGGGGGGGAGGGGGCTTGTCTTCACGATGGATTATCTTATGGTATTTCACGTCGGATGTGCCGCTAGGAGTCTCATGATCGCGACTGCATCGAGCAGTGCTGGCGATTATGCGATTCCTAGCGACACGACCGAGTACGACGCGAAATAACGTGAGATATTCCATCTTGAAGGCAAAACCCCGCGCGCCTAGAAATAAAAACCCAAATATAACTACGTAGCTAGGTCGAATTCAGTCGCTGTCTGGAGAATTCCAGCGGCCGGCTGTTCTCAGCGGTCTGTGGTTTCTCCGATCAACACCAGGCGAATGCCGGAGTAGTACCGTACCAAAATGGGCCATGGACTGCGCGCGATTTTTACTTTCCCGTATACGTACGTATACACGGATTGATATACATAGTATATGGAACGTTATGTAATGCTGCGCGAAAAAATGGCCAATTTTCGGCGGAAAAAAATTAATTGCGGGGCCGTGAAAACGAAAAAGTGGATAAAACCAGTTGCTAAATTAAGAAAAAAATCCCCTAATACGTGGTGTAGCCAGAATCCGTATTTTGTGGGTCCTTGATACCAAAAAACCAATTGAAAGGAAAACGCCCATCTGTCTATCTGTCCGTCTGTGAACACTGCTAGCGCCTAAACCATACTTAAGATTTCTTCCAAAATGGATATTCCCCGGTCGATCTGGTTCTAGTCAAAGCTTTGACATTTTGAAAATGATTCTTCAAAATTTGGGGGTACTTTACATTAAGCCCCCCGGGGATTTTCAAAATTTTCTCAAAAACGGCTCCAAATTTTTGCTTTAAATTTCTTGTATGATTAGAAGAAAATACACTTATTGGCATAGGTCCTATATTCACGAATAACTCTGAATTTTCGAAAATTGTGAAAGTTTGAATTTTTTTCGGTGTCTTTCTCCAACTACAAAATTGAAGATAGAGATTTTTTCTTCAAATAAAATTTGTTCTGCATATGGAGTTCTTTCATAAAGGTCATGTAAATGTTTTTCAAAATTGTTGTAGTGTTCGTGCAATATTGCGTGCAATATGTGCAATTTTAAAAAATTACAAAAACAAGATTTTCTCAAAAACGGCTCCAAATTTTTTCTTTAAACTTTAGGTAGGGATAGTGATAAATGTACTCTATCAGATGACATAAAAGCCATATTGCTCTCTCGGTTGTTTTTTTCAAAAATTACAAAAATGTAAATTTTTTCACATGTTTCTCCCGTCGATAAATGTACATTAGCGGCGACTTTTTCACATTATTGTATTTACAAGTACATGTGCTTTAAATAATGTCAAGTAAAGTTTCTCGAAAACACAACCATTTTCTGTGAAAAGTAGCTCAAAATTTCGCATTTTCAGAAACGCTCAAACGCTATTTTCTCATATATGGCTGCAAGTTTTTTCTTGAAACTTTTGTAACGGATAGTAATAATTACACTCTTTAGTATAGCGTAAAGTTTATTTTGAGTTATTTTTTTGTTTTTTCAAAAATTACATAACTGTAATGTTTTTGAAAGATCTCTCACATCTTTAATATGCACAATACCAGCAATTTGTAAATATTATTATATTTGTGAGTGTAAGTGCTTCAAATAACTTCAAATAAAGTATTTCGAAAACTCAAAAATTTTCTGTGAAAATGAGCTTCTAATTTCACATTTTTAGTAGCGCTAAAACGCCATTTTCTCTTAAACGGCGCATAATTTTTAAAAGAAAATTGCCAATTATGGCTAGCTTTTTATTTTCTTTAATATTCTAAAATTAATGTTTCCGTTCTACCAATAGGAAACCGAAAAATTAAGAAAATGACAAAAAAAATGTACTTTTAGCGGCGATAAAAAACGGATGGCAAGAAAGAGTATGGGGCAATTCCGAATAGCTAGCGAAGGCCCAAGGAGATAGAAAACTAATACGGGAAAGTCTGTGCCATTCGGTAGCCCCAATAGTTCTTCTTCTTCCTTGTCGTATCCTCTCAGCCCCTTACTTACACACACAAGCACTTATACGCACTACACTACCACGCAATGCGTGAATCCAATCAGAATCTTTGTCGTGGCTGGGGCGGGATACTTGGTTGGGGAGAACCCTGCTAGCCGACGTGTAGGTCAGCGCTGGATCTCGCCTTGCAGCAGGGAGATCAACGCCACCTCCTGAGATAAAACATGCACTTCATTTACGGAACTGTTGACCATAGCAGTTGACGCGCCAGGAAACACCAGTCAATCAATCAATCACGACAGCAAATTATACATGCTCTGTGTAATATGCGGGATCCCGAAAATAGTTGTCTTATTTGTATTGTGGTATTTAAGCGGCCATCTTCAAAACCCGCTAAGCGACAGTAGCTCTAGTTAGAACATGTTATGGTTGAAGTGTGTTACTGCTTTAGTTGACGGGGAATATAAATGAAATACGAATGATCTTTGGTTAGGTTTAGTCAAAGAACTGTTCAGGAAAAATGATCGATTTTGATTCTTAAGCCCAAATTACGTGGTACAATATTTTCATCCGATTTTTGGTCCAAAAAATACGCACAAAAATGGCGTGCGGTGTTAACACTCTTCAATTTTTGTGCAAAAATCGGTGGAAAAATGAATAAAGACTAACTAGAATACCACTATAGGATTTTAGTTGATCCACAGTGCAATTATATTTGGTCTTGCGTGAAGCCAAATTCCACTTTAATTTGGATGGAAATTGGAGTGTTTCGTCTGAGTAACATCTGAACCGCTAGTTTCGCGGCGGTGAATATCGCAAGAAGCGTCGCAGATCTGCTGTTGCCTCGCCTGTGATTTTGCGTTTCGTAATAATGCTTTTTAAGATGAGAATTACTGAAGCTTGTATGTAGTGTTTTGGTTTAGCTGTCGCACACGTGGTCACAATAGCACAGAAGCTCTTATTCTCTGTACATTATACTGACTATTTGATATTCCATGCAATATAATCGCATGAGGCTACCTATTTCTTTTAATAAACCCTTAACTGTATTAGAAAGTTTACCTATGCACAACACTGGTGTTATGTTCTTACGACCAATGCAGGGGCTGAGGTTCGAATTTGTGTTCCGCAAAATGTGGATGGTTCGGGGGGGGGGGTGAAGCCTAATGAGCCCCCCCCCTTTCCTTGGGTGTGCGACTGTTCTAGATCAGTTTTAGTGCTGTGATTTTGTGGCTATGTTTTGACCGCCAGTACTTTTTGAACTTTCACCAGCTTAAGTGGCTCAGGGCATCAATTGATGTCGCTGCAGTGGCCATGACCGGCAAGTGCTACTGTTCCACCTTCGGCGGTGGCAGGATATCCAACACTAGCTACACAGCTATCGAATTGAGCTACAGAAAAATTCTAGCCGCCGGCTGTTCTGTTCGGTAGATTTCCGTGGTTTCTCCGATCAACACCAGGCGAATGCCAGAGCAGTACTCTAACAAACAGGCTACGGACTACACGTGATGTTTTCTTCCTCTTCCTTGTCCTATCCTCACTCCATATACACACTCTTTCATGCACTACATGCACACATGCCGGAAGACTAGTTGGGAGCTTCGACCTTGTCCCAGCTGGGGGAGAGGAGGAGGCGGTGCCCCGCTGATGGGAGATACCTGGTTGAGGAAACACCTCATGTCGACGGGTAGTTCAGCGCTGGAAACTCGCTATCCAAAGGGGGTTTATCACCGCCGCCACCGGAGATAAACCCATGCACTACACTTCCTGAACTATTGACCTTAGCAGTTAGCGCGCCCAAAATCAGTCAGTCAATCTTTGTAATTTCCAATTGTGGTGTTACACTTTAAGTTATGAGATAAGCAATATGTGATGCGAAGAACATATTGTGATGGGAAGTTGACACTGTGACAGATCTGGTCTTGTCACATAAACACTTTTGTTAATACTCATAGAAGTATTGTTGAATCGACATTCAACCTTTTTCGTGTGTTGTTAACAAGAAAAAGGTTTTTCACAGTTTTTTGGTCATTGAGCGAAAGCTTGAATTAAATAAATTATTTACTTTCAGTTTCAAAATTATGTTCATTACCATTTCCTCAATTTTAAAATTATTGATACAACTCTAGTATTTCGTGGAAAGAACCTGGGAAATTAATTGTTTAAAGCAATGTTCACTCCTAGTGGTAATAAAATCCCGGGTCCTGGTTTACGCTCAGTTGTTTTAACCACTGAGCGACCGAGACGACCATTGCGTGGAATAGGTTGTTAGGGCTGAAATGTTGTCCGTTTTATAACAATCAGTGATGACAATCTAGTACCTTGGAATGTATTCGTCGAATTATGGTCTTTCGCTGCCCATTTTTGTGGACAAATAATACAAACATGTGTCCCGAGAGTGTCGTTCAGTTCTATTGGTACTGAAAATGTCACGTAAATTTCCTTTTAACACTTTGCACAGAATGGTAAGAGCTTTTTAACGAGATTAATCCGAGAGATTTGAGTGTTGAAGTTTCTAGCTCTAATGTGCGCTATATAACTTTTCTATCTGTGAATATAAAGTAGCAACAAAATTATATTGTAAAGGAAACAAAAATCTCTGACGATGTAGGTGATAATCAGCAATGTGAAAAACAGCGGTAAATCATCAACTTACACTCTAGACAATTGGAATGAAATGCGTGAGAAAAACATTCTGTAAAGTTTAAAGCAAAAATGAACGAGTTAAATTCGCCGCACGTTGCGCGCTCTTATCTTTTTCTCCGCACGCGCAGGGCTATTGTTGGAGTTATCTTGTGGCATGTCTTTGCAACTTCTTTTACTAAATCCCTGTTGTGTTGCTACATTATAGAACTAGAGCGCTTCAAAAAGCCATCTGTTCGTCGCATGAGCATTTATTGCTACAAAAAGTAAGTTAGACTTTAGCCGCTGATTTTTACTTTCTCGCCCTTCGTAAGACGAGAAAGTATTGTCATCGTGCGCCGGAAAATGGCAAATTTGCGGCACTGTTATTGCCGAAACACTCTTATTGTTGGCAGGGGCAGATCCAGCCGATCATTTTTTGGGGCGAAGGTATCAAATGTTTTTGTTAAATAATAAACATATTGGTTATTATATTGTATATTGCTTTTGAAATGTAAATTTGGTAGTATACAATATTATTGTTTAAGTAATTACATAATTCTATTATAAATAAACATTTAAAACAATTTTGCCAAATAAAACAAGGTAAATGAAAAAAATAGGCTTTGGGGGGGGGGACATGACCCCCATGCCTTCCCCCGGATCCGCCACTGATTGCTGGGCCCTGGTAACGAACAATTGGATAAATCCAGTTGCCATATAAATTACTTCCTCTAACACATTGTGTAGTCAGAATCCGTGTTTTATAGGCCCTTGATGCCGAAAAATCGATTGACGGCAAAATGTCTGTCTTTGGTCGAGCCAGCGCGCTGCAGCGTCTAAACTGTTCAGACAGTTTCCAAAATTGATATTTTCCGGTCGATTTAAAGGAACTTCGATGCGCTTCGTGCGATTTCCTATGATTTAAAAAATACAATTTTGATTTTTGGTGGTACTTTACATGCAGTGTCTATAATATTTTCAAGTTTTTTTTTCAAAAATGGCTCCAAATGGTTTTTTTTATCTTCGTCTTCGGGGAGGATAAGGACGTACAAGAGAATGGTACAGGTCTCATTTTCGTTGAAATTCCTAATTTTTCTAATAGCGTTTTCCATTCGTTGCACTGAAACCCACCCTAGTGCAGGGCAAATACGTCATCGCTCCGCAACAGTGCTGCCCCACACGCGTGAAGGGCAGTCGTGGGGCAGCCATAAATGAATCGTATTTGGGAACTGAGTCGGTGCGTGTACGCTACGCAATGAGATTATAGACAGCTGTTCTTCGTCTGCCACATTGACAGAACTCGAAAAACAAGAATTTTGGATTTGTGATCATTGTTATAATTTTTATGATAATTATTATTATTTTAACACATCTTGTACGAAGTCTTTGGTAATTGTTTACTCCTTAATTCATAAAGTATTAACGTGTGATTATTTAAAAACTACCGAAAACTTCAAAAGCGAATCTGTCGAAAGTTCATTTCTCGAGATTTGCCAGTGATTGATTTCGAACATAGTACACTACATTTCGAACCGAAAGGCTTCTGCAGAATTATTTGGTTATTGAAAACTATAAAAATATTAATATAAGCATTTCCGCTTGCGCATGCAAGAAACTGTTCTTAGCACATTGTATATTTGAATGATTTTGTAAGGGGATAGGTTTGATTACTAGGTAGCACTGAATTTGTTAACATGCAGTAATTCACGGTTGAATTTTACGAAAACACAAACTGATTTTCCGAACTTCGAGGAAGTCACAAAGTTATTTTGAAGCATTTCTTGTAAAACATGGTATATTCCATTATTTAAAGTGTCCCTGTGTGACAGGAGATCTTCAATTGCCTTTACATTTTCACCACGAATCCAAATCAACATTCATAACTTCCGTACCTAACCTCAAAATGACCCGGTGCAATGGACTGCACCGTCGAGCTCGTCAGTGCAGGTTAGGGCGCCCCGAGTGCACCCTGGTTCCGTGTCATTGTGCGAATGGAACATGGGCTTCTCTGCACTGGTGCGCCCTAGCGGCCGAATGGAACACGAAAGCTGCCCTGAGTGTGCACTGAGTGCGCACCAGTGCGGCGAATGTAAAACGCTATAAAATTCCAAATGTTCAATTTTTTCGGCCTCTCTCTACAAGTATAATATTGAACATACATTTTTTTCTATAAAAAAATCTGTTCTTCAACGAAATCGTGAAATTAGGTCATGCACAATTTTTTCAAAATATGCTTAGTTTTCTGGTAGCTTAGGGTGAAATTTTAAAAATTATTTACTCAAAAACGGCTCCGTTTTATTTAACGGCTCCATGATATTTAATTTCAGAATTAATAGTAAATCTAATCTAGTTTTTAAAAATTACCCTCATGTATATTAAAGAATGATAACAAATGGTCCCGTTTCCGGTGAACTCAGAATTTTTGAAAAATAAAAAGGTTAACGTTGCAAAACTACAAATTTCAGGATATATATTTGTTTTAAATGAAATCTGTTCAAAAAAATAAGATATTTAAAATAGATCAGGTACAATTGTTTGAAAAAGCAGGAAGTTTTCCCGTAATTTCTGCTTGAAGTACAAATAGAAACTTTAAAAAAATGCATTTGTAAAACTCACTGCAAATCATCAATCATTAGGTGCGAAAGCTCATTATTTTCATGCTGATATATCAACATAAATTCGACAATTAAAACTGCATTTCATACAGATAGAATGTCTCCTAAAAATGAGAAGGAATTGTCAGAATTTAAACTGCCGTGTTGCGGCGAGCGTGCCATTGTCAATAACAATTCGGAGACCAGCCAGTCGAGCGCGGAAAATTCGAAATTGGGAAATTCGAAAAATGCAAACTTATGTTAAACTACTCATATTTTAATATAGATTGATCTTTTTTAAAGGACTAATTTTTTAGAACAGATTTCACATAACAAAGAAACTTTCAGAAATATTGGACTTTTGCATTGTTAAATTTTGTTGGTATTATTTCTGTTCCGTATCTCTTCTTGAAGTATTCTTTCAGCTATCCGATTAAATTGTTTAGCCCAAAAATTAGAAGGCATTTTTTAGAAAAGTTTGAAAATGTTTTTGAGGCTCCACGAAAAGTACCTCAAAATCAAATTATTCGTCTCAACCTTTAAGGGCTGTGAGTTCGTTCAAATCAATCCGGAAATATCAATTGTGGAGTAAATCTTCTGAACCTTTTGAGCGCTAGCGTTGGCCAGAGGCGGACAGTGGAATGACGGACTGACGGACGGACTGACGGACTGACGGACGGACTGACGGATGGACTGACGGACGGACTGACGGACTGACGGACGGACTGACGGACGGACTGACGGACGGACTGACTGACGGACTGACGACTGACGGACTGACGACTGACGGACTGACGACGGACGGACTGACGACGGACGGACTGACGACGGACGGACTGACGACGGACGGACTGACGACGGACTGACTGACGACGGACTGACGACGGACGGACTGACGACGGACAGACTGACGACGGACGGACTGACGACGGACGGACTGACGACGGACGGACTGACGACGGTCGGACTGACGACGGTCGGACGGACGACGGACGGACGGTCGGACTGACGACGGACGGACGGACGGACTGACGACGGACTGACGACGGACGGACGGACTGACGACGGACGGACGGAAGGGCGGACGGACTTACGACGGACGGACGGACGGACTGACGACGGACGGACAGACGGACTGACGACGGACGGACGGACTGACGACGGACGGACGGACGGACTGACGACGGACGGACGGACTGACGACGGACGGACGAACGGACTGACGACGGACGGACGAACGGACTGACGACGGACGGACGGACTGACGACGGACGGACGGACGGACTGACTGACTGACGACGGACGTAAAGTCAGATGTTTTGCCTTCAATGAGTATTTCGGCATCAAGAGCAAACAATGCATTTATTCTTGACATTTCGTGCGAATGAAAAAACGTGGATAAGGCATCTTGCCTCCCTCGGGCATTTCGTGAGGGGGCGGAGAGCGTTTCTTTTTCCGCAAAGGAGGTGGAACTCCGGAACGTCCGTTCGCAGAGGTCGACTCAACTCGCTACTTTGTAAATACGCGTCGCGCGTTCATGAAAAGGTTACAAAACGCGGCGGGCGGGCTGTTCTTTTGTGCTTTCTTCTCTGCTGCTCCTCCCTGCCTCGCCATTTCGCGGGCCTCGTCCTCGCAATGTTGTCGCGTGGGTCCCCCTGAAAGCAGCCGGCCGGAAAGAGGTCGTGGTCCAGGTGCGCCAGGTCGAAGTGCACCGCCGGAGTGGATAGGAAAAGCGTGATTCCGGACGGTGTCCTTGTTGCTCCGGGGATAAAGGGGGCTGGCTTTGACTTGCTTAGCCACGAGGAAAATTGTGTGAGGTGGTCCGGGGTATTATGTCCCACTTTTCACTGACAACGTTGAAATAACTAAATCGCTTTGGAATGTTGTTCCGTAGTCAGTAATGAGTTCAGTTGGCTCGGTACAGAAAGCGGACACTTTGCCTGATGCGTTAAAAGATTATCTAAGTAAATATCGATTTTTGTGGGTTCAAACTAACAAAATAATTTTTATTCTTTTATAATTACTTAAGTTTTTAATTGGAATGAAGATCAAAAGGCGTTATTTACATGAACTGTTGCTTACACTTTTTATCTCATGAGCCATCTCCGGGTTAATAATGTCCCACCTAGGTCATTATTACTATTAATCCTGCTGTTAAGATTTATCAACGGAAGATAAAGTGGCTTTTTATTTCATGCTCGTTAAAAAAAATATTGGGATTCTTGTTTGGAAGTTTTTGCCATTTTAACCACCATCTCTCTTTTGATAACTTAATGTGCAATTTATAGCGTGAATTAAAGCTAATCATAAATGTTGCATTTGTTTGTTTATTTTACCGCATAATTTGTCTCTCTTATGCGATTAGAACCAATCTTTCTTTTCAGAAGAACAGTGCTTCCATATCAACACAAGCTTATAAGTGGACCTCTGCGGGATTCTGGGCATTGGGAGGAATCCATTGTTTCCTGGGAGGATTTTAGGCAATGCATTGCTTTTTTCCTTAAATAATCAATATTACCCACCTTTTCCTGAAAAATGTTCAAATATTCAAGGGTTCTGAAATGTACGCTCCAGGCATAAGAGTTTTAGTTTTGAACATTTACCGATGGCCAGCTATTGTCAAAATACGTCAATGTCTTATTTTTATTTTTAATGAAACAGGCATATAAACATACCTTTAGGTAAGCTTTATGCACAATAGTATTTAAAGAACTTGTAAATGTGCAGCTACTTTAAAATTACCGACCCAGTGTCAGAGTTCGCTCATTTCGCCGCTCTCCTTTTTTCACCACTCAGGCATTTGGCGGAAATGGACGAATTTTAATCTCTCAGATAGCGAGCGGGCTTTCGCAGTTCGGATCTGGCGACCCTGCTCGCAGTGCATGAAGACATTGTTGTGGGCAACGCGGAGCGATGCTTGGCGGAGTGGGCAAGGATGAGTAGTAGATAATTGTGATAAATTCCCGGACAGCTGAGGATAATCCCTATTCAGCTACTGTAGTACGCAATAAGGACTTCACTGAGAATGAAGTGCCACACAAGGCATACGATGGATGGTTGTCGGCCTAACGCATCATTCAACGCCGTCAGGCGTACAATGAAAGCGATGGTGATGGGATGATGGTGATGGTGAGTAGTTGTGGAACAATAGTGAGATGTTGGGCAAGGGAAAACGCGAGAAACAAGCGCGGCTCGTCATTAAAGGCTGTAAGGCGGAGCCTCTCCTAGAGAAATAGCCCTCCAAAAGAAATTTAAAAATATGTTTAAACATGTATTTATTTAATAATAGTGGATTTCTGAGTTGTATTATATAACAATAATATCAAACGTTTTCTTTGTCGGTTCGTTGACAGCCGTTCGTAACGCATTTGAAGCTGTTGACAGGGGAGAGAGAAGCGTTAGGCACCCACTTCATTCCGCCATAAGGCTTGTGTAAAACGAGCAGGCAATGACGTCAAGCATTCACTGCACAGGCTTACCGGCGGACGAAAGGCTGCAGACAGGCAGCCTTCAAGGGTTGGGGTCTAGGATCTGAAGAAGGGCGTGCTCACCAGATGGCATCACTACGCAGTTCAGCGGCTAGCATTGCGTTTCAAGTAGTTTTCCCGATGCGCGGTAGGAGCGCCACTCCCTTCAGTCTTTATGAGATTTATTATTAGAAATATAATATATACAATGCAATTCACTGTAATGTAATGTAATGCAGTGCAATGCATTTGCAGCCTTCCCCGTTTATAAAACTACGAGCCGCGACTGCGCGAGAACCTAGACGAGACCTGCCCATCACAAACCCGGAGCGCACTGGGATTTGAAGCAAGGCCTTTCATGTAAAAGGTTAGTGGACTAACCGTTAATTCACGGTGGACGAAACAAATTGCGAATAGATTTAAGGTAAGTAATTTATTGAAATACCGATCGTGCTCCAACATGCGTTCGATAACTTCACGTCGGGTGCAAGGCATGCAAATGGAGATGGAATTACCGAGATGATATGTCAATTTTTATTTGAATAAAAATTGACGTTTTGACGATGCCGTTCGATGTAGCAATTGAACTTCGTTCTGCGAACATAATCGGTGTCAGATGTTAGACTGTGAGCGACATTGTAATGCTCTAGATACTGTGTAAGCAAGTACAGATATTTCCATGTCTGTGAGCCTGGAGGAGAAGAAGCCGTTGGATATATTATTATTTTACTCAGATATCTGAATGTATCTGAATTAAAGTGGAAGTAAAGTTTGCGGATTCGGATGGTATAAGGGTCAGCGTATCGGACTGTTGTACCCAAGATTGCGGGTTCAAACCCACAAGCCGCAAGCCCGCTAGACGCCCACGCCCTCGAAGCCGTGGATTTGCGAAAAAAATCCTTCGTACGCCTTCCTTCGGAGTGGAAGTAAAGCCGGCTGTCCCATGTTCGTAGAATTACTTGCATGCAAAGGATCCTAAAGTCTAAATGAAGCCTCTGAGCTCAATTCAAATCGCCTGTTTCGTCGCCCGAGATAATACCTTCTTTCTCCGCTAGGTGGTGAAAGGAGCATAGTGAAATTTGCGTGGTCAGACGGAAGAGCGGGCCTGATGGCCCGAGTCTCACCACGTAAAATAAGGCATTAACTAACTAACTAAACTAAAGTAACATGACGTATCTTACTTTTAATTATCCCTGACACCCGTTAGACGCATACATGTACCTCATGAGAGATAGCCGAAAGACAACTCTGTGGCTATTCCTCTGGATGAAATAATTCTGGACTGTAAAAGAATCTGTAATGGAAAATTAGCATCAATTAGTGTGTTTTTCGTCACATGCTGTCTTTTTTTACTTTGAAAAAATAAGCATGTGTTCTTGTCCTGACAACTTTGGCTACGAAGCAATGTGAAACTGGCCGCCAAACAGGCGAGGTAGCGATTTCCCTAGAGAATTTCGCAAGGGGAGCGTGCTCGTTGGGCGCCGTTACCGTCGCGATGGTGCATCGCAGTTCGGCGGGGAAGGGGGTGGGGAGGGGAGTGGCCGGCCGAACCGCCTCTGGGCCTTCCGCGCGAAGTCCCTTCCTCCACTCACCGGCCGCGCGCGCGAATTCGTGGCACGTGTCCCCGGGGAGTCCCCGTCTCAGGTGCGCGGCGTCCTGCCCGGCCCGACCTCTGCTCAATTTGCGCCAGCGCCTCGCTCGGCCTCCACCTGCGCCCCGCGCTCCTTATCGCCCTGTTCCTCTCTGCGGTGCTCTCGCATCTCATTGCCAAGGCGCCGATTCTGGTGACCTAAAAATTCTTTGAAAATGACTTAAAATAAGGGGGAAACGACCTAATTTTTTTAAATCTTTCTCTCTCCTCTCCCTCTTTCTCTCTGTCTATATATATATACACACACATATACATACACACACACTCACACACACGCTGTTTTCCACCCTAAAGACCCACAAAACGACCGAAAATAACTATACATTTCTATCACCTATATGTCGTGATAAACATCCATTTACAGGTGAACTTTGTCTAGAATGCACCAATGAAAAGATGGCATGTCATAAGAATCTGAGCCCTGCTGATTACCAACTGCTCACCTCCTAGGTGGTTTAGGGGCTTTGGTTTCCAAAAATTAGTGTGTTCCCGTTCCACCGGAGGACGATGTGCACAAATGTTAAACTATACAAGTACATACGCACAATATTTTTGTGATAAAAAAGGAATCTGGCAGTCCCTTCACACAGATTTTAAAAATAAATTTGTGGAAAAATACTGCAATATCATGAAACAAGGGTGGGGTATAATTAAAAGAAGATGCAGGGATTTCTGGGCAAATGCGATGAGGATATACGAGTGATAATACTGCTGGTTTAATTTTCACGAGGTGGGCAGATATTTGGGGATGGAAGGAAAGCAGGGAAACTGGAAGCAATTAATGAAAGATTTTTAAGATGGACCCTAGGAACAGACAATTGCTCACCAGGTTACATGGCAAGATGGGAGGCAGAGAGGCAATAAATGAGAAGAAAGATGGGCAAAATAGCATGTAAGATTTAGGGAAGGATTAGGAGAGGGAGAGGAAATGAGTTATTAAAGCAAGTTTGGTGGGAAATAGATAAGTACAAAGAGACTGAAAAATCTGATTATAAAAGGGAACGTTTAGGGAATAATAAAGGTTATTCATAAGAGGTGCCAAGGTTGGAAGGAGAAGGGATTGAGTTAAGTAAAGAATTGTTTCAAAGGGATAAAGATCATTTATTGCAGGAAGATTACAAAAAAATAAACTCATAACAGATGTCACAAAATGATTGAGATGGATGATATTCCAAATTTTTAAAAGAGAAATGTAAGGAAAATGACAGACGAAGGATAGCGAGAAAAAGGTTAGGAAATGAATCTAGAGCGAGTAGATATTAGATAATAATGAGGGAAAATGTAGAATCTCTGACAGAACCGGAAGACCCGGAACCGGAACATATATTAGAGAAATGTCGGGTTTTTGGAGGAAGGAAGAATGTGGGAAAAGTGGAATGTTCAGGATAACGTGAGGTGGATTTTAGAGGAATAAAATGAAAGGATCGGTAAGATGGATACAGGAAATTACATAGTATGTAGCCTATTAATGTACACTACTTACATTGTAATGTATAGTAGCCACGCACGTTTGAAGTATCGTTGACAGCAGTTCGTATTTTAGTTCCTGTAAGAAGGTGCTACACGAGAACGCGCCACTGTAATGGTCGCCACCATGCTATGGGAGTTGAAAGGCCCTGCCGCCAACTTCGCGACCGCCGTCATCTTCGCGACCCTCGCTGTCTTCGTCGTCGTCGCCGCCGCCGCCGCCATCTTGGTTGTGTCTGCCGCAACTTCGTAGTGGCCGTCAATTTCGGCGTTATTGTCGCTTTTGGCGTCCTCGTCATCCTCGTAGAGTGCTCTACAACAAAACACGCAAACTATCCACCATACCTTCACTTCCGCCACACTTCTCCCTCGCATCCACGTCGCTTTCGTCATTAGCGCCATCTTGCTGTTCCGTCGTCCCCTTGGGACGGCCCCGGCCGGGGCCGCCGCCTGCGGTCTGGGATGCGGCGGTGGCGCGGGCCGACGTCCCCAGGCGCGGAACTGCGGGCGACGTGCTGCGCCTGCTAGACCCCCCCCCTCACCGCCCAAATCAAATTTCGAGCGAATTAGAAACGTCCCCTTGATCGCGGTGGGCGCCATGCGCGCCCCAACTTCCGCGCGGAGTCTCCGAACGTCGGCGCCCGCGGGCAATTGGGGAGGGGGGTCATGTCGAGGCGTCGCCGGGGGCGCCTCTGGACGCGGCGTTCGCGCCGTGGAAGCGGGTTGTGCATGATGTGTACTCACAAGTGGTGAATCGGCTAGTAGAGGGCAGGAACGTTGGTCTGCAAATGAGTACCTGTACGAAATTTACTTATCAAAAGCTTGGTTTATAAAAAATATTATGTCACACTGTTTTTTTTTCTTTACTTTGTATTACTAAAAGCTTGTTTAAAGAATTTCGCGGAAATAAGATTTGTACTATAATTTGAGCTTACCTAAAGTATTTATTAAATGTGTTGAAAGATAATTCCTTGTGTTGTTAAACGATTTAAGTAAAGGGATTAGTGAGCTTTAAAGGATTTAAGTAAAGTCCAAATTGAAAAATATAATGTACGTGAGAGAATAACAATTTTCTTCTATATCTTCCGGTTACCAATTGCGTTGAAATATATATAAATTTGGCAACTAAACTCCAGTAAACAATTATAAGCTCTTCTTAGTATACATTCGGGCTAAGATAGAGCATTTCAGACATCGCGGGTTCAAGATTATTTTTCTTCAAAAATCCGCGAAGCCGATTGCAGAGAGTATAAAAGCAACCCATTAGAAATACTTCGCAGCTTTGCTAACAGGGCGCAGAAGTGTCCAGGCAAACGCGATAAAGGATTCTCAGAAAAAATATAAAATGCATAATCAGA
Organism: Acheta domesticus; assembly: GCA_031308135.1. Taxonomy (NCBI): domain Eukaryota; kingdom Metazoa; phylum Arthropoda; class Insecta; order Orthoptera; family Gryllidae; genus Acheta; species Acheta domesticus. The sequence goes on from JAHLJT010002406.1 coordinate 53,385,379, forward strand.
CGCGTTCGTTGCATTGTTTAATCGCTAGCAGAACCTCACTAGTTGTAATCATATCGCATTCTGAGCACAAGCTATTTTTGCAAAGGTCGGAGCTGTTGGTCATTATTTAACTCAGTGCTTTATCGAAAATCCTTGGCGGCGTCATGAATTGTACTCCTTGAACACGCGCTCCTCGAGGGAAGTGTCAGCTGACGGAGACATTTCATAAAATGTGGAAATAAGCTTAAGATACGTGACACGTATCGTTCTTGTAATATTTAGTGTTGGCAATCAGATTCGAACGCCAGTATCTGTTGACAGCCTAATTGTTCCATTTTCAAGATCCAGAATCATTGAATGCTGTTTAGAGTACGCCGGTCAATTTCACAAGTTTTCTTCTAATTTGCTCTCCCACCAGATGCTAAACGACTATTTCAATGCCTTAACTCCTTTAGTTTGTAGTGTTCTACATTTCTTGTCGTCCACGATAATACTTGGTTTCCAATTCTGATAGATGACTGAAAGTTTATTCATAATTTGTTGAGGATCTTCCAGCATACATTAGTTGGGGGTACGAAATTGCTTCTTTATTTTTATTTCGTTTTATTTATTACACAAGGTTCACAAAATGTGCCGATCCCCGGTGGCCGAGATCGCTAAATAAGTAGTGTCGTTGCGATCTTGGACCGGAGGGTTCGAGTCCTGCCTTGGGCATGGTTGTATTTGTGTTCTTTTATTCTAATTCTTATATTCTTCTAAATATTTGTTTATTAATTTTAAATACATTAGAGATAAATGGGATAATGAGTCAATAAGTACACTATTTAAATGGTATTAGTAAAGAAGCAGGAGAGATGTGCCCAGAAAACGAGTAAAACATCAAGGGATCCCGAATATTAGCGGGTCCAGAGCTCGCCGCTCCTCTTGATGGCCTAAGTTCAACCGACGACGCAGTGATCTGTATCTGTTCCGCGGCGTTTATACTCAGATGCAAACACATCGACGCTTCAAGGTCACGAGCGGAGAGGAGAGGGGGACATTGTCATCCAATGGGAAGCTTCGTTACAACTTAAATTTTTGGTATTGGAGCTCCCGATTGCATGACAATATCCCCCACTCATTCTAGCTCGTGACTTTGAAGTGCCCCTGTTTAAATGGGAGTATATAGCACTTCAACACATCGCTTTCTTCGGAAAACCTCGGGGATGTTCGGCGATTTCCGGTCACGCCTGACGAAACGCGCTATTCAAACTCACCACAGCTGCACCACGGTATGAAAGGTATGAAATTGAATTGTGAGTGAAACGGTGCGGTGTTTTTTAGTCAATTATCCTGATTACTGAGTTTTTGTTTATGTTGACACCGTTAGTTGTATTATGGGAGAAATTGAAGATATCGTGCTTTGATTCAAGCAAAAACAGCTTGGTTCCCAGAAATTTGATCGTTTCTGGCCGCGCAGAAAGATCGAACATACCCTCCATTTTTAAATTTGACAGCTGAAGTTACAGAAAGAAAGAAGTGACACATGTAAATGTGTTACATACATTTTAGGCTGCTAATTATGATGTTTACAAGTAGCTCTCTGGAAGTGAAAACTTGTGTTGCCCATACCTTTTATTTTTAAAGGAGTCCAGTAAAATATTAGGGCCTCTATTGAAGTTTGAAATTTAAATAGCCATAAAAAATCTATTAAATTTGAAGAAAAATCAGAAAGCCGCTTTTATTGCTTTGTAGATTTAGTTTCTGGAAAGTCAGTATAGATCAGGTCATAAACAGCATATTAAACGTTAATAATACCTTGCGTAATCACAAACCGAAAAAGACTAGAGAAGCCTTGAAACCTTTAATTGATGTAACGTGCTTTCTAAGCAACAAGAACTTCCATTTGGCGGTCACAATGAAATGCTTTCGAATCCCTCACGCAGTCGCTACAGAAAGTTAGACCCGGGCATTCGACAGATATTGCGATAACTACGCGCAAACGCCTCGCCACTAAAATTAATGTGAGCAATTGTTGTGCTTGGCTACATTTACTGTTTTGCGTGTCTTGTAACGACCATGCCAAGAGAGAATTGGATTTTGTTTTGGCATGCATGAGTCATAGAAGTTATGTTTTTATCGCTAGCACGAGTTGTTGCTGACCACGAGACAATATTTTGAGACTTCATGAATCAAGTAGAGGGAAAGAGTAATAGAATATACCTCTCGAAGTTATGTGCATTACAACTAATAACAGTTGTTCAAAGCTTGAAAGCTCCGATACGATATTGCGTATGAAAAGGACGTGAAAGAGGCTGCCAGATCGGGATGTGACGCCGAGACGCCCCCCGAAGTGACTTTGTAGTGCTGGCCCCGCCTTGTACTGCGTGGCGTTGCTTTTAGAAGCGGTGAACGAGTGCCCCGGGGCCAAACGTCTATTGGGCTGTTCGTGCCAATTCTCGTTTTGGACCGCAGTCGCACACTCACTGCATGCCAAGTGGGCGAGAGAGCGATCTGCTCATCGTCGTAAGACGTAAAGATGTCATTTCCAGTAACGACGCTTCGAAGCAATTCCAAGTGGCGTTCTCGTGTTTTCACTTTCTGTTTTAAGAACGTTTGTAACAAGGCACGCTTACCAGGAATCACGTTAACAACAGTTTCTGTTGACAAACAGGCGCTCGTTCGCTCGCGAAGAGGTTAAGAGTGGCCAAGATTAAGCTATTTTTGTTAATAGGTTGCTTTGTCCAGGGCATTTCTAAAAGCGATTGCATTAAAAGCGGCGTGGAAAACTACATTGGATTGGTACTGAAAAGGATTAATAGTGTGATCGAAATATTTCGCCAATGTTTGGAATTACATATTAAAGATAAGGTTGTTGGAGAAATAATTACCGTTATTTTCTCCCTCTGTAACTGATCTTGTTCCCATAAAAAGATAATTTGCAGAACTCAATTTTGCTGTATTCATTGTGCATTTATTTTATGTGTGTAAATTCTTTGTGTATTAATTCGAATAAATTTACAATCAGGCCAGTGTGAAAATTTAAAGACATTTGCCGCTTGGCGTTTGCCGACATTCTTGCAGTAAAATGTTTTCACTGAAAGTAAAAATATTTTCCACAAAGACTTTTATTGTTCTATTACTTTCCATGTAACAATAAAAGGAAAGTTGATAACGTTTCTTTGGCTTAGAATTTGCAGTTCGTATTTGTGATTGCAACCCTCGTAGTATCCCATTCTTGTTTCATTCCGTCTCATTTGTGTCAGAACTTCCAACAAGACTCAAATTTGTTCGATATATCTGTCGTCATATATGAAGTGCTAATGAAAAGCGAAACGTAGCGAACTCCGGTCCACAAAATGCTGCAAATGCAGGGAATGAACAAGAAGTAGAAACTTGCATATATATGTTATCTCTAAAATTACAATTATTAGACTTGGCAAGAGTGTCTTGTTGATTTTGTTACAGTCCAAAACGGAAAATGTGTTTCAGATCGATTGCTTGAGCAAAGAGAGGTCCCATTTGTACTCGATCGTTCCTTTGATGGCAAATTTGATTCTTACAAAGTTTCATCGAAATTTTCATCGAATTTGCGATTAATGTTGATTGGAGTTTGTGAAAGCGACATGTTTAGTCTCTTTTTAAGACGGCAATGTCTTCTGTTCACAAAGTTAGTAGTTTTCGTAAACGACATAATCACTTTCCAATTTTTTTTTGTCATTTCTACGTCCTCTAAAACTTGGTAGTTTGTTGTCCGTGTTTTCGCCCTACAAACCTAACTTAAACTGTACCTATTCTCAATTTAATATTTTTCCTTTTTATACGAATTTTTGGCTTTGGAAAACGACAATAATCTAAAGGGCGAAATACTGTCGTCAATGAATTCAACTCGTTGATTTGTCTGAATTAACATCACTGACTCAAAGCATCACTGTAGCAGTCTTACATAAAAAGGTGCCTTTGAAATATTTTCCTGGGTGTTCTTCCAAAATGTCTGAAACTTTATTATAAATGCATAATAATACGCTCACGACATGGATTTCCCCATCAATAAATTATCTATCAAAACAATTCCTACTCTGGCACTTGAAACTGAGAAACATCTCTGGCGATTCTTGGATACGAAATTGATTTGGACTGATAGTACTACCTTGTTTCTAATCTTGTATTTGTCCTTTTGTTTCTTGATTACAGTAGTACCTTCGTCCATGGCTATATTGTAATGTAAAATGTTTAAAAATTCATCTGAAACTAGGGTTGTTAGTCACCTGCGAGTTTTTTCTTATCAGCATTTCATGATACTGTGATCAGTTCAATTAATTTTGTCATAGACAAATTTGACGTACAGTGTTAAAGACATTGTACGGTGTTTGGGAGACGCTATTCCGCTGTCCGATATATATATATATATATATATATATATATATATATATATATATACACACACACATATACACACATTCTGAATATAAAGAATGATAATGAAGTTGTATACTCTTGGTACAATCTTTAAACATTGGAAGTTATTGGTCCAGTAATATTTAAAATGAACCGTATGAAAGTATTGACTTCTGGTTGCCTTTATATACGTATATAATGCATTATAATTCAGAAGAGGGTGAATTTCAGACGAGCAAGTAAGTGAGCTACAACAGATGCCGCGATTACTTTCACATTCCATAATCTAAACGATGGGTTCATCCCGCCCCCCCCCCCCCCACTTCTCAATCCCTTAGGTGTGACCTCTGTGATGCTATTTTCGTCAAACTATTAAATGTAAATTTTTATGAATGTAATAAACTTAATATAGTTATTAGATGGTAATCGTGAAGGCAATTCTTACATTGTAGAAATTTGATATTAGGAGAAGTGTGGTCACATCAGTCTGCACTTGTCGTTCAACAGATCTCAAACATTTAATTTATTTGAAAAATTGTTGTTTTTTGTCCCAGATGCAAATGCCAACAAATCGCTTCTCCACTTCAGCGACGAACGTAAAGACGAGGTGACATTTTCTTTTCCACTGCCTCAATTCCACCCTACTGCGATGTAACGGGACGGAACGTGTCAAATGGAGATCCGCTGACGAAGTGCCGACTGTGGGAAACGTGACCATCTCAGACCGAAGAATCACCACCCGCCGAGAGACTGGGATGGGATGAACCACTTTCCTCGCTCTCTTGTCTCCTATCGACACGGTTCACGGGCAAAGCTGATTTTTCTGTGGCTTGAATCGTGAAATCGTTGAAGCGAATGCAAGCTCAGCTACATACTGTTCAATAAAGAGTTTATGCTCTTGTATTGAAGGAAAGAATTCATTTCATTTTGCTAGTGTAATTAATTACTGTTCATAACTATGTGTGTTTTAAATAGACCTAAGGTGTCAAATACTTCCGTAACGGTGGAGGCGGAGAAGATTTTCCGTAATGGTGGAGAAGACAATAGCAATTTCAAAGGTAATGGAGATGCAGTGGATTATAAAGTCTTGGAAGAAAATGTAGAAGGCTCATAGTGAGCCGCGGGAGCTATTACCAGTTTCCCCACTCTTACGTTCATATGCATGACAATTTGCCTGGTGTCACTGTGTGAGAAATTCCAAAGAACATTTTGCTGTGATAGGTTACAGGCGTGGGGGAGGATACAATTGGAAAGGGAGGATATACCTAAAGGCGGCATTCGTTGAGTAGCGGGCAACTGCGCGCCCAGTCCCGAGTAGCCGAGACGCTCGCCGAAGTCTTGCTTCGTTTAATGTATCCAAAAGACCGTCATATCGCGGGTAGGGCGAACACCGAATGGTTGTCGCTCGGCAAAGAGTAATCAACCCATCCACACTTTTAGGATCTGGCGGGCGGTCTCTCCAGAGGCGTTTCTAGGTATTGAGGCAAGCATAGAATTTACGCCCCTGTCACGATACTTCAAATTTGGGTGGTTGTTATTTGTTTTAGCGGATATACTCTAAATAGCGTCCCTGTAAGTGGCGCCCATGGCACGTGCCATGTCAGCCATACCGTAGACACGCTTTTGGGTCTCTCGCTTCTCTCTGGAAAAGGAATGTGGGGAGCCGCCTAAAGAATGTTTGACCTCCTCCGCTCTGTGGTGGGGCGAACGCAGCGGTCCTTCAGTCACCACAGTGGTGGATCCAGGAGGGGGGGGGCATAGAGTTTTTTTGTTACCTTCTTTTATTTGGCAAAAGTGATATATGTTTTTATATTATAATTATTTAAAAATAATATTGTATGATATCATTTATACACTACAAAAATAATAGTATACAAATAGAAATATAGAGTATAGAAAAGGTTAATTCGCTCGTATTTCGGCAAAAGGGTATATGTCAGAAAAATTGAGTATTAAGTTAAGTGTAGTAATTTTTCTTTTATTTCAAAACTATTGACTTTAATTGTTTGAAAGTAACTTTAAACTAACCTAATACTATTTACCTAAGTATATATTTGTATCTGAAAATTAATTATTCAACAATATCTACACTAAATGCGTTTCTTTTTGCTCTCGTGTAAAATTATTAAACAGGACTTATGCCCTTTTGCCCAAACACGAGCGAATTATTAAAAAAAAATGTATGATGACACCCTCCAAAACCATTGGTTGGATCCGCCCCTGAGTCATCCCTCTCTCCGCCGCTGGTTTCTGCTTCCGCCACGCGCGCGGAATCAGGCCAGGCGGCGCGGCGCAGCGGGGGAGGGGGTAACGGCGGGGGAGGCGAGGGGAAGGGAGGGGCGTGGCGGGGCGCCTTTGGCGAATGCGGCCGCGCCCGATCGATCTCTGGTGCACGGCGCCGATACGTGGGGCGTCCAGGCTTCGACCCGCGCTCCGCCGCCCCGTTGCGGCGGCGCGCGAGCGGAGCGGTGCGGAGGGGACCGGGAGGGAGGGAGGGAGGGAGGGGGAGGCGAGGCGGTGATGATGCGCAGCGCGGCCGGTTGCCAGCTGGGCGCCCTCCTGCAGCCAGCCGCCGCGCCGGCAGCCCGTCTGTCCGCCCCGCCCCGCCCCGCGTCCCTCCCCGTTTCGTCCCGCCCCTCCCCGGCCCTCCCGCCCGCCCCTCCCCGCCCCTCCCCTCCCCTCCCTCCCCGACCCTCCCCGCCCCGTCCCGTCCCGTCCTGCTCCGCCCCGTCCCGTTCCGCCCAGCCCCACCCCGTCCCCTCCCCTCCCGCCCCGTCACGCCCCGCTCTTCCCTCGCTCGCTCTTCCCTCTCGCCCGCCCCTCCCCGCCCGCCACCACCTCGTCCCGTTCTGTCTCGTGCCGACTGCAGTGTCTCTGACCGGGAGGTCCTAGGTTCGGGTCCCGACGGCGCGGCAGGACACCAGCAGCATAGCTAGGTGGAATTCAGCCGCTGGAAGAGTTCTAGCGGCCGGCTCTTCTGATTGTTATTTTTATGTGGTTTCTCTGATCAACACCAGGCGAATGACGGAGTTGTACCCTAAAACACGGGCCATGGACCGCGCACGATCTTTCCTTCCTCTTCCTTTTCGTATCCTCGCCCCTTACATACACACACACAAACATGCGCTACACTATCCACACATGCTGGGAGACTGGTCAGGGCTTACAGCTTGTCCTGGCTGGGGCGCTGCCCCGCTGGTGGAGATACCTGACTGGGGAAAACCCGCTAGTCGACGGTAGGTCGCCGCCTGATCTCGCTATTCAGCCGAGAATGATCACCGCCACCTCCTGTTGAAAACAAATGCACTACACTTACGAGGCTAATGACCTCAATAGTTGGCGCGCCCGGAATCACTAACAGTCAATTAATCCGTCCCATCCCATCCCTCCCCGCCCCGGACGTTCTGCGTCCCCCACCCGCCCCACCTGCCCACCTCACGGAGCCTCCCCCCCTCCCGGGCGTCACGATACTGCCTGCCGTCTCCTTACTGCGGCTTGTTGCACTCAGGGGCGCTCTGCTCTTGTCTTGGTCTACTGTGCACCGCGCGCGGCGGGATGTTGAGCTGAATTGTTCCTCAGCTGCCCCAGTTCCTTCACGACCTGTGTTCGTGTAGCCTTGTCATCCTTGATTCGCCTTTATTGCCTCCAGATCCACGTGCATTCTCGTTCTTGCCACGAATTCTCCTCTTCCAACCCGATCCATCCGTTGATATCTGTTCATGTAGTTTTTTAAGCCCTCGCTCTTCTCCCTCACCTGACACTCTTCCTCCCTCTACCTTCCTTTGCGCGACATCCCAGCAGCAATCCCTAATCACTCCCGTTTATGCTGTTTTGTGACAACCTCAGTCCCTTTCGTACCCTCCCCCTCTCCACGACCATCATTTAAATAACATTCGCCAATTGCTCGGCATATCCTCTCTGTGTACTGTGTATCATAATAGACCGTTAACTTCTTTAATCACTACGTTCGTGTGCTACATCGTTGTCCTCCCTGGCAAGTGCCATGGATCCAAAAGTTGAATTAAGACGTTGACTGCAAATGCGAACCATCTTGTTAAACGGAGAACTGAATCGGTTGATATTTAATAAAAAATAATCTATTAATTGATATCAATTTGTTATTGCCAAAACTATTATTTAACCGATGTATACTGTGGATTGATCGATAACTTAAAAGGATACTCAAGCATTGTTACTTATTCCCGCTAATACTAAAGAACACGATAAGTGTGAACATTGATAAGTAATGCAGAAGAAATGCCCTTAACATATTGCTTCCTCCACCACTTCTCCTTAGTGCGCGAGAGATAAGCGACGAAGGCGCTGACGTACTATCATGGGGTATCTGACACCTCTGCCCCCGGCGTTCGCCACGCGCCATTCACCCACCCGCCCACTCGTCCGCCCACCCGCCCCTCCGCCCGCCCCTCCGCCCGCCCCTGCGCCCGCCCCTCCGCCCGCCCCTCCGCCCGCCCCTCCGCCCGCCCCTCCACCCGCCCCTCCGCCCGCCCCTCCGCCCGCCCCTCCGCCCGCCCCTCCGCCCGCCCCTCCGCCCGCCCCTCCGCCCGCCCCTCCGCCCGCCCCTCCGCCCGCCCCTCCGCCCGCCCCTCCGCCCGCCCCTCCGCCCGCCCCTCCGCCCGCCCCTCCGCCCGCCCCTCCGCCCGCCCCTCCGCCCGCCCCTCCGCCCGCCCCTCCGCCCGCCCCTCCGCCCGCCCCTCCGCCCGCCCCTCCGCCCGCCCCTCCGCCCGCCCCTCCGCCCGCCCCTCCGCCCGCCCCTCCGCCCGCCCCTCCGCCCGCCCCTCCGCCCGCCCCTCCGCCCGCCCCTCCGCCCGCCCCTCCGCCCGCCCCTCCGCCCGCCCCTCCGCCCGCCCCTCCGCCCGCCCCTCCGCCCGCCCCTCCGCCCGCCCCTCCGCCCGCCCCTCCGCCCGCCCCTCCGCCCGCCCCTCCGCCCGCCCCTCCGCCCGCCCCTCCGCCCGCCCCTCCGCCCGCCCCTCCGCCCGCCCCTCCGCCCGCCCCTCCGCCCGCCCCTCCGCCCGCCCCTCCGCCCGCCCCTCCGCCCGCCCCTCCGCCCATCCGCCCGCCCTCCCCCGCCCGCCATCCCGTTCGCCCGCCCTCCCGCCCCCGCCCGCCCATTCACCCGCCCGTTCGCCCGTCCGCCCGCCCGTTCGCCCGCCTGCCCATCCGTCCGTCCTGGCTCCCGCTAAATGCACAACTCCGGCTTTAGCTCCCGGCACTGGAGATCCAGCTACGCTTGCCCGGCCATCGCCACCTGATGCGCTGAAATGACCTCTTCGTAATATGTACTCTTTCGTTACATCGACTTAATTCTCCCAAACACAGGAACAGTCACTCGTGACGGGCGGCGTCCACTAAGGATTCTTAGTCTGCCGTCCGTTAAGAACTAAAGAAACAAATGATTTGCAGCTGAAGATGACATCTCAGTACTCCATTTTTAAGAAAAAATTCTTATTTAGTGTATGATTCTTCTTATAAAAGGTCGTATTACATAAATATTAAACGATACACGGTTGGCATCACTAATTACGGACTTGGTTTTAAACCTCGGTCAGCACCTCGATTTACTACTTGAACCGCGTCCGTTATTTGGTCTGCATACGTTTGTCACTATATCGGCACCTGTCTGCAGCCGTCGCCTCTGCCGCCGCCTCGCCCTTGCCAAATCCACTGCCAACGCCACTCTCTCTATCTCGGCCACTACCAGCTCCGCCGCCGCACAACGCGACGCAGTTTGTTTTGGTCCGCTTTCGCTGCCCGAGTCCCAGGATGCGTCATCGCGCCCGGTCACAGGCTTTTCTTCTTCTTTTTCCCGTGATGACTTGACTTGCGAAGTGTCCTGTGAAACGATGCCAAATATTTGCGGCCGGGTGGGAAGAGCACAAACATCTTCTTTCTGTAAGACGAGCTAATTAGACGATATCATATACTGTGTTAGGAGTTTAATATGGGTTTTTATTACGTTAATGGAGATACATAGATAATTTTCCTCGGTATGAAACGTTTTGCGACAAAATTGCGATTTGCTTCAACACTAGGCAAAGGCGTTTCTGAACTCGTTATCTTGATACAGAGTGATATCTACATCGGGTGAAATTATTAATTCAGAAGAGTTATTCGTTGTATTATATAACATTCCTTGATCAGTGCCGTTTTCTTTGAGTGTGCAAGTCGGGTGTCAACGCCCATGGACATTAAAAAACATCCCTACCTCTTGAGTTTATTTAGTTTTTTTTTCATGTGTTTGGTCTTCCTTGCGATCGACATAATAGATCGACACCAGCGCGTCAATACAATGTAGGCAGTGTGCGAGAGCAGTTCTGGACGTTGGCGGAACAGTTCAGGATATTGGTGTTTGTGGCGATTGTGAAACGCTTAGCGTATCGGACTGTTAAACCCACGTTCGCGGGTTCAAACCCGATCGAAGCTATGGATTTAGGGGCGAAAAAATCCTTCCTTCGGAGGGGAAGTAAAGCCGGGTGTCCCATGTTAGTAGATTTACAGCATGTAAAAGATCCTCAAGCCTAAATGACGCCTCTGAGCAAAATTCAAAATCGCCAGTTTCGTCGCCCATGGAATCCCTTCTTTCTCCGCTAGTTGGTGAAAGGAGCGTAGCGAAATTTGCGTGGTCAGACCTCATGGCCTGAGTCTCGCCACGTAAAATAAGGCAATTCAATACAATTCAATTCAATGTCTCCAACGTCTTCAGGTTGGATCAGGTGGCTGCAGCGCATGCGCGCGACGTCCCTCACTCAAGGGCGAAGCATGCCAAGGCGTTGGATCTCGATTCAACGGCCTGCTAGTGAGCGGAGCGTCCACGAGTGTGATATTCTTCGTTTGGCGTTGCAGCCTCTAACGATAGTCATGAAATTGGTGTTATTTTTTTATATGGGTAGTGAAAAAGTGGTACAGAAGTTTTAAAATAATTGCTTTTCTTCCCTTTCGTATGAAGAAAAGAAACGAGTTATTGATAAATGTCTTAACCTAATATTTCAGAATTTAATTTTGAAAACGACATTTGAAGAATGGGGAAAACGTCGAGCATGTATTTTTAAATACTTTAAAAAGTATTATTCCAATCTTTCCAATAAAAACTAGAACTCCCTCATTGTGATTATTTTGCGATTATCTTTCCCTGGTACTTCCAATATTATAATTTACAATAAATCAGGATTTTGTATGTATAATCCAACTTTACTCTAAATATGGTTGCGAAAAGTGCGCAGACTTTCCTTCTCTGCCAACGCCCTAGGGCCAGTGTGATGAGACGCCACCGGCGTTGATCACTCTTTTGATGCATCGGGCATCGTTGCTACTTTCCTCGTTTCCTGGAATTCCTGAATTTGCCTTTGGAAAGCCCAGCTTCCGTCGCTTGCACGGGTCTCCTTACAGGAGTTTCTGCTCCAGGCTTCGTAACGAATTGAAATTCGTTTGAAAGGCGGTTTACTTTCCATCAACTCTATCTTGAATTTAAATGGCTCATTTTCGTATTCATAAATACAGTTGTATTCATGAATGCAAATCATAAATATTTCTATCGGTTTCGACTATCGATCGGTTTTGATTTGGCACTCTTGCATACGTATTTCGTTGCTAGCGGAGTATGGTCGTCTCTTCATAAAACCTTCTTAGAAACACATTTATACATTTATACAGTTTAGAGTGATATTCTCGATGTATTTTATTTCATTAACATGAAAAACGGGTCAAAAGAACTTTGTGTTGACATACGTGGGCTGGAAAAATGCTCCGAAACATGTTAAGAGGCCTCTTGCCCCAAGAATAAAGAATAACCCGAACGAGACGGTCACTAGTCCAAATGGTCTTTACAATATTTATTTCAGGAATGAAATATTACACAAATAATCACATATTATTGTATTTCATATTATTACTTACAATAATAATAATAATAATTATTATTATTATTATTATTATTATTATTATTATTATTGTCGTTGTTATTCTTGTACATCACGACTAAAGATCTTATGAATCGCTTGAACATTAGTCGACTGCGGATTGCAAGCAGCTTCCTAAGGATCAGATGTCGAGATTGTCGGTGCCTCTACAGTACTTTGCGCGAAATATGGACTGTTCCCAATTAAGCAATGTTGTGTTCTTCCCAGTCTTTTGAATAATCTAGGAGTTCATACGAATTTTGCGGACAAATCCCAGAGCTCCGACACCTATCGGGACGACCTGTGTTTTTACACCCCACATTCACTTGATCTCGATTTCCAAACTCTTGTATTCAAGACGTTTCTATGCCTCCTTGGTTACGACGTTTTGATCGCATGGCACAGCAACATCTTTAAGTAGACACGATATTTTCTCCAAATCCTGGATAACAGATCCGGTTTGTTTGTCGCTATAGTGCGATCAGCTTCAATTTTTGGTTAAACAGTATTGTACACAGTCCAACAGACGTCACTGGTTTTGGTGATTGTTCGTATCACTTGGAGCATGTGATTGGTATTTCGAGGGCTTTATACCTTTGCCAGTGGAGGTAACTACACACCCTGTCGTGTCTTTTCAAGTATTTAGTCTTTGCTAGAATTGGACAAGCTGAGACAATATGATCAATGGATTCTATTTGTTTCCGGGAAATGCGGTATTTATCATTTTTGGAAATTTGGAGAACCGCTTTATCATAATAATTATAATAATAATTCTATTGTTCTAATATTATATACATTCAAATTTTTGAACCACCGATCAGGACAATTTCCCTACAAATTCCATTCGGCAGGCGCCAGAAATTCGCGGATGGTCAACACCTGAAGCAAGTTCCTGGCTCCCGTACGGGTTCCAGCCTGCGATCTGCCAGTCAGGTGTTCAGTCCACCAGTAGGTGTTACTTAAACGATCACAACTACCGATTATAGTATTGATTGATATAATAATACTCTTCGTATAAAATTAATACTATTTTAGTTTTGCTTATAGCTTTTACTGGAAGTATCGAAAATTGAGAAAAAAAATTGTAGGAAATAATTATACAGCTGAAAATACATATACAAAATACCTAAGTGAATGCTTAAGTTGTCTGTTTCGCGTGTTTATCAGATCTATAATTCAGGGAAAAAATACAAGAATGTTTATACTGTATATATAATACAATACTTGTGTACACTCGCACATACACTCTTGGACTCATTTACAATATGCGAGACGGCAGCTACGTTGATGCATATTGCTCCGGCTTTCTTTGCAGAACTTTTTCTTCCATTGCTTGCTTTCTTTGCAAAACTCAGTATTTTATTACTTTGTGGTTCGTGTCACGCAAAATACTTCATTGCCGTACGCGTGCAGTTTGATTGATTGGAGTTTCGGGCGCGACAACTGCTAAATCATTAGTCCCGTAAGTTCAGAGAATGCTTTACCGCGGGAGGTGGCGGTGGTCTTCCCACGCTGGACGGCGAGATCCGGCGTCGACCTACACGACGGTTTGCGGGGTTTTCCCTAATCAGGTACTTTCCACCAGCGGGGCCCCGCCCCGGCCGGGACAATCTCCCCAGCAGTCTCCTGACAAGTTTGGAAGTGCCGTGCATATGCGTGTGTGTAAGAAAGGAGCGAGTAAAGGACAAGGAAGAGGAAGGAAAGATTGCTCGCGGTTCATGGCCTCTTTGTTAGGAACTGCTCCGGTATTTGCCTGGTGTTAATCGGAAGAACCGCGGAAAACTACCAATCAGAGCAGGCGGCAACTAGAATTCTCCTCCAGACAGCATCTGAATTCGTCCTTGCTAGTGTGGAAATTCCTACCACACCGTCGGGACTCGAACCATAGGATCTCGGGGTTTGAGGCATTAGAGGGACATTAATTGACGCTCTGACAGTGAGTCACGTGAGTCGGTGCACGTTCAGAAAAGTTGAACTTTGTAATCAATAAACAGTAAACAAAAGTACTGCTTTCCATGCATGAGTGCTGAAAATAATGTATGCACCTTGTACGGCTGGGTGTTTAATGCTTGAACCACTTTGGCATAGTCATAAAATTCTGGACTCAGCTCCTCTTGTCGCTTCGTCAACACATTTCATTCGTTCTCCAAATAGACAATTCACTTTCTGTACCATGTCCAAAAATTACTGTAATTCAAAATAGTGAAGTGTTTTGTCAGTGATAAATCAGTAGTGTGTGAGCAGTTCTAATATGCATCTAATGCAGTTGAACTTGGCATCATGAAGTTCATTTTCATACAGAAAACTCACACAAACCAACCACAGGTTTTGGACGGTATAATTTTTCTTATGTCATTTTTGGCCAAACGTCTCTTTTCAGGCGTTCAAAATTCCCCGACGAAGATGCCGTTCGCCGGTTTATGACGTCCTTTACTCCCTGCACAATAGCGCGGAGAAGCCTGTGCGGAAGATTTACGTGAAATGTAATCGGGGGTCCAGAGGAATCACAGTGGACGTGCCGCACAAAATTTATTATTACTGAGTGTTACTTGAATACAGTATTTTCGGAGATTTTTGTATCAGCGTCACTTTTGAGTTGCCATTACTACGATTATTATTATTATTATTATTATTATTATTATTATTATTCCTCTAAATCACGACTAAAGATGTTATGTGTCGGCTGAATATAAAATCTATTCCAGGTTGCAACCAGCTACCTAAGGAGTAGATCTAGGGACTGTCGGTGCCTCTACAATACTTTGCGCAAAATATGGGCTGTTCCAAATAAAGCGATTTTTTGCACTTCCCAGTCTTTTGAATTACCTGGGAGTTTAGGCAAGTTCTCACACAAATTTTGCGTCCGATAACTATCGGGACGACCTGTGCTTTTACGCCCCACATTCGGCTGATATCGATTTCCAAACTCTTGTATTTTAGACGTTTCTCTGCCTCCTTGGTAACGAAGTATTATTATTATTATTATTATTATTATTATTATTATTATTATTATTATTATTATTATTATTATTATCTTTGTTATTATTATTATTATCTTTATTATTGTAGATTTAAGACCTGTTAATTGTGTCTGAGCAACCTAAATAACTGACAATAAAGGGGGAAAATGTATTTTTAATGGATAATATTAGATTACGCCAATACTTTCTCTTTTTTTAAAAAAATAGCTTATTATCTTTTAAATAATATTACTTTATACTGTATCTTACTTTCCAGAATTATAACTATAATCTTACTCTTTAAAGCTGATGGACCAGTTTCTTTTAAAACCACTGACTAGGGTAAAATTAAATTAACTGTGGCAAACTCTTTGTTTATGCTCTTGTTACTCTGTTGTGTTTCTCTTACTTACTTACTTACTATGTTGTTGTTACTCTTCTGTCCGCAACTAGTAGACAAGCGGCCCTTTCAGTGAGTCGTCATGAGAGCAGCACACGAGTTCCACATATCATGTCAGATTCAAAAACTTTAGCCTTAACAGATGGTGATTTGAGATTCGGAATAAATTTGGTGTACATACGTGTGTGTAGATCTCAAATCTGAGAATGTGGCTCCGTTTGAAGCACGCAATATTAATTCACACGTCGCATACAGGCCATGAGATTCCAGCTACAGTATCGACAGCGTATAAGCGACTGACAGTTACTACATTCACTGTAGCCATTGAAGTGTTACACATCAGTGATCGCAAATTTTTCTCCGAAATTAAGGTTACAGATCACAAAATACGGTGTCAATGATGATTTAGTCACCTAGATTTCCCGAATAATATAGGAAAAATGCTGAATTTTAAAAAAAATGCATCTTTTCATAAAAAATTATGGAATTAAATAGAAGAAAATTGATAAAATAAGAAAATATGTGGTAAAAACAGCAAAATATGTAAAATATGTAATATAGTACTAAATATGTAAAAATATGTAACGAAAAAATTGGATATTGTGTTAGGAGGGCTATGATTCGCCAAGATTACAATTTTGAGAACGGTAAGTAGAAAGACAAAAAATATGTAATTACATAAAAATCCGGTCTCTATTCTTAACCTTCGCCACAACCGAACCTTATCGCTTCCGCGCCTTAGAAATTCTCGCAAGCTGATTGCTTGAAAGCAGGTCACATGACATACCACAACACGTGACGAGAGAACTGTCAGAGTCGCTTATACTCTGCGCTACTGTAGAGACACCCCAGTTTTTGACCGAGGTCGTTGGTAACGAGCCCCACTGTTCGTCGCTCGTTGCGCTCCGAGTTTGAGCTTTTACGGCAGCGCCCTCTGCAGATAAGAGCGGAGACTGAAATTCATTAAACGCCCCACAAAGCTTGGCTGCTTCCACGAGCTCACCTCCGCACTGCTTCCTATATATCCTCCTTACGACCTCGCTAATAGCGATAAGTGCGACGGTATCAGCCGTTAACCCCGGGTCCAGTTGACCTCATTAGGAGGACAGTTGAAGTTGAGGCCTGCGCTTAACTGTTATTCCGCGAATTGGGGGAGCCCTTTTTGCGTGTGTCGCTCTGAGGAGCGGTAATTTGTTTGTGCGTCTGGTGCTGCGTTTTTGTCTGGGCGGCGTTTGACTCGAGGTTTGGAAGGACGTGCAGGGTATCTCGCGAGTATGAAAAGAACAACGCAGAAGATTCGTCGGACACAGAAAACTCGTTTGCCGCTTCAGCTATTTGGGAAACTGGAGTGAATGTGTCGGAGATTCAACATAATATCTAAGTTGTTATAACTTACACCATTGCTTACCACATTTTTTTAAAACTACAAACGTTTACTGATGCTGTGTAACTCACTCCCTCTTTACGCAACTCAAAAAAGTACTTTCGAAATGGAACTCAAAGGACTGGAGAATTTCAGTGTTTTCAATCTCTTGTGTTTATCCTTTACATTAATACTATTGGTAGCGGACTCTCCACCGCCTGAGTTAGCTCAGTGGCAACATTGCATATGAGTCAACAGCGATTCATACCGGGAGGTCTTGGGGTTCCAGTCGGTGGCGGAAGCTTTGACACTAGCTCGATCTTTTCTCCCTCTTTCTTGCCCTCTCCTCCTATACAATTATACTTGAATGCACTACACTACCATAGAGGTCGGGAGACCAGTCGGGAGCTTGACCCGGCTGAGGCGGTGACCTGTTGGGGAGAGACACCCTCCATCTTGAAATAAAAACATTCACTCCACTAACGGAACCAATGACCGTAGAATTTGACGTGACCACAGATGTCAATCAATTAATCTAACAAGGGTCTCCAGAATATACCCTTACGATATGTGAATTTATATTTTCCTGGTTCATGATTCATGATTCAATGATTTTAATAATTCAGCGTTATTAATGTATGTGCTCAAAATTTATTTGAGACATAAACAGAACAAAATCACTCCAAAGCTTCTTCAGCATTTGTTACATTTCGTTATGCTGTTCCATTTTGCTTTAAATAGAAATTATGATTCACGGTGAACAGTAATATCCACACATTATGGAACTGTGCCTACAAAAAAAGGCTTGTAAGTCCTTCAGCCCTGAATTATACGCTGTGCAGATGCAAAGTAATTACGTTGTTATAAAAAAAATTTAAACTAAATTCTGCGAGTATGATACCTCCGATAAAACTGCTATGATGAATCTTGTACATGTTACCTACCAACCAACCTACTGGTACCATGTTAACATCTTAGATATGTTTGTAGTAGAGGATTATTGTAAAAGATATTTTTGATCGATTACCTATCATTTTGTGGTCACGTTATTATTGAAGAGATTATTAATATTGAGTTAATAGGTTCCAGGTACTTTTCAGTATCAAGTATGTTTACTCTCGAAGTGTACTTATTTATTTTGGAAAGAATCTGTGCGATACTGAGTTTACAACTTACCTACTTTTGGACCGGTTTCTGAAAAAAAGAATGTTTTTTTTCTACATTTCGTACCAAATTACTCGAAAACTACTCGTATTTTCGAAAATATGAATCGGAACTTATTTAAAGATCCCTCTTTAAGGAATAAATTTCGTTAAGGAAAAAATCTCTATCTTTAATATTATAGTTGTAGGACGACGCCCAAAAAGTTGCATTTTCTAATTTTCAAAAAGTCTGGGATTTCAACGAACATGATATTTGTTGTAGGACGACCATTCTCTTAAGAGTCCTTTATTCTATACGAGGACAAAGTTTTATAAAAAAAACAATTGTTGCCAGTTTTGAGAAAATTTTGAAAGTGTTTTTGAGGCTTCATGCAAAGTACCCTCAAAAATCAAAATATCCGTTTGAAACTACCAAAGCGTCGACTTCATTAATATAGATCAAGGAATATCCATTTTGAAGAAAATCGGCTGATCGTTTAGGCGCTAGCGTTGACCGCAGAGGGACAGACGGATGTTTTGCCGTCAATCGATTTTTCTATATCAAAGACCCACGAAACAGGGATTCTGACAACAACACCACGTGTTATCGAAGATCCCTATAATTTTGCGAGTTCGGAAAACAGAGTCCATTGAAATAGTGAATTTCGTCTTCAAAAAAATTTCATTTTAGCGTGTCATTTTAAATTCATGAAACATTCACTAACAAAAAAACACGAAAAGGAAAGAAAATGCGTAAAAATGACAAGATGATGCAAAGTTCCAGAAAATAAATGACCCAATAACTATGCATTTCTATAAACTATTTCGTGATACAAGTTAGCATGTATGTTTGAGTTAACGTCTATAATGCACAAATGAAAAGGTGGCAGAATCCGAGTTATGATGCTCATTGTTGTTTTCATTCTGAGCATCCATGTTTAGAATCTTCGATGTTTCGTTGTCTATAGTGCGATTTTTTAACTTTGCCTCTCAAGGACCGTCTTCACGATGGAATATGTCACGGTATTTCGTGTATTTTCAGTCGTGCCGCTTGGTATCGCATGATCGCGACCGTGTTCAGCAGTGCTTGCGATCATGCGACATGTAGCAGCTGTACCGAGAAAGACGCGTAATGCCGTGTGATATTCCACCGTGGCCATAGGGGCTTGAGGAGCAAGTTTATAAAAATCGCACTATATGTCCCATCCCTATTCAGTCCCAGCCGATGCAACTCTCAAGGAATTAAAATCGCAGAATAGTGCGGACGGGTTCCTGTCCACCTGGCTGTTCGGCGGAGCAGCGGTGACGAGTGGGGAGCACCTCGCGCTGACCATTTTGGCCGGGAGTCCCTGCGCCGCCGAGGAGGCTTTGAAGGCGCCGCCGCTCCCTGGCCGGGTAGAGGGTGGGGTGGGGTGGGGTGGGGTGGGGTGGGCGCTGTGGGTACCTGCTCGCGCGCGTGACTCACCGGCCGCGAATGCATTCCAGATGAAGGCCTCGCTTGTTGGCGCCGCTCACCGCGCAGGAATCAGGAAGGTTTCTCAAGAGCTGCTTCTCAGGTCACTGAACATCTTGCTTAAGTTGATATGTGAGACCGGGCAAATTTTAGATATTCAACCCCAACAACAGTTTCATCCTTTGAATGTCGTTCTAGTTTAATCCTTCACGTCTTTCATGAAAATCTTCATATTAGTATATTATAGTTGTATTTCTCTTTGTTTGGTAGTTCTTTTCTTTGTAATATGTCCTTTTAGATCTGATTTAATAGCATTAATATTCAATGCTTCAGAATGTGAATTAAAGATTTAGGAGCCCATTTTTTTACCACTTACTATATTTTTCATGCCATTATACAATCACTATATATTTCTATTCATGATTTGACGGTGGGCTTTGCAATCTTTTATTCTATATAAAGAATTCTAATTCTTCTGATTCAATATTTTGCTTGAAAGATCACTTGCTTGCACTGGCTGCCTGTTTTGATGCACCATGGCAGATGTGCGAATGAGGTGTGCATCTCGGAACTACTTATGCTATCTCTTGGGGCATACATCAAGGCTTCAAAGAAATGCTGAAGCAACTCCGGGAAGCTTCGAGGAAGGCCAAGTCGCGTGCAGGTCAGGTAGGCGCCCCACGAGAGGCTAGGCGTTGCAGGCGCGGTGTCGCGGTGGGTGACGTGGAAGATGAAATGAACCGCGCGGCCGACGCCTTGTCAGAGAGTAGTTCCCTCTAGTGATGCAACATCGACAGCAAAACATCGATGTTGCCAAACATCCATATTCAAACATTAAAACATCACGATGGTGTAGCGGTTGGCGTAGCGAACGGCTATACCCAAGTTCGCGAGTTCAAACCCGATCGAAGCTGTGGATTTTTAGGGCCGAAAAAATCCTTCGTACGCCTTCCTTTGGAGGGGAAGTAAAGCCGGCTGTCCCATGTTAGTAGATTTACTTGCATGTAAAAGATTCTCAAGCCTAAATGTAGCATCTGAGCTAAATTCAAATCGCCGGTTTCGGCGCCTCAGTAATACCTTCTTTCCACTAGTTGGTGAAAGGAGTGTAGCAAACTTTGCGTGGTCAGACGGAAGAGCAGGCCTCATGGCCTGAGTCTCGCCACGTAAAATAAGGCAATTCAATTAAAAAACATGGATGTTAATAATACTTGCCAATAACATTTTACATTGATATTTGTAAACATCGGTGTTCTAACGCTGGTTTTGTAATCTCCAACATTAAATTTGTCCGCATCAGAAATGAATTCGACAGAGCACGTATAGGCCTAAACTATTTTTTAATTATAATTTTACTCAAAATAAATAATATAAAAGCCTCGCCATGTAAAAATACGACAAAAGACACAGGATTACTAGGACATCAGGATCATCTCGAGGGAGGGATAGAGTGCCCGATGAAAGTAGTACAAAGCACCTCCGTGAAGATGGCCAGAAAAAATCTCAAAATTCAAAATTTTTTTATGGATACGTTTGTCCACCGTTTGACCACATTTGACCACCCTTTAGAAAATTTTTACCAGCCTCCGTTCACAAATTAGAACAAAAACAAATTTTTCTGGCCAACTCACCATTTGACGAAATTACACGATTTTGCCCAAAATATTAAAAATATCGAAATTTGAAGTGCGCTTTTGTTTGTCCATCGTTTGACCACCTTTAATCACTAACTACATTATTTTTACCACGTTTCGTCCGGCAGATATTCGAGAAAAACGTATTCCACTGCACCCAGAAACCGTGAAGATGGCCAGAAAAAGTTTTAAAATGCAATTTTTTTTTGGTCGATTCGTTTGTCCATCGTTTGACCACTTTTGACCACCCTTTAGAAAATTTTTACCAGGCCGGGTTCAAAAGTTATAGGCAAAAAACGTTTTTTTCCCGCCATTTCTCAAAATCGACGAATTAGCAACAATCAAATGAAAAATTCGAAACTTTTAATTTGCATTCGTTTCTTTACCTCCTAATGACCTCTTAATCACCTTCAGACGTGCTTTACCACCAACGCAACAACCCAAAAAAATTTCCAAAAAAGCGTGAAGATGGCCAAAAAATAATTCGAAAATGCAATTTTTTGGGCTAATTCGTTTGTCCATCGTTTGACCACGTTTGACCACCCTTTAGAAAATTTTTACCAGGCCGCGTTCAAAAGTTAATGCCAAAAAACGTTTTTCCCGCCATTTTTTCAATTCGAAAAAACAACAAGAAACACGCAGAATTTTCCGTACTTTTCTAACCTCTGCGTTTGTCCATCTTTGGAAAGTGATTGTCCATCACTTAAAATTCGTAAGCTACGTGTATTTCCAGAAATACAGGCGAAAAATCTATTTTTCCACAATTTTTTGTAAAATTCCCCCCAAAAACAAAAAATACATTCAAATTATATAAAAATACATTCGCATTCGTTTGTCCATCGTTTGACCACGTTTGACCACTCTTTAGAAAATTTTTACCAGCCTCCGTTCACAAATTAGAACAAAAACAAATTTTTCTGGCCAACTCACCATTTGACGAAATTACACGATTTTGCCCAAAATATTAAAAATATCGAAATTTGAAGTGCGCTTTTGTTTGTCCATCGTTTGACCACCTTTAATCACTAACTACATTATTTTTACCACGTTTCGTCCGGCAGATATTCGAGAAAAACGTATTCCACTGCACCCAGAAACCGTGAAGATGGCCAGAAAAAGTTTTAAAATGCAATTTTTTTTGGTCGATTCGTTTGTCCATCGTTTGACCACTTTTGACCACCCTTTAGAAAATTTTTACCAGGCCGGGTTCAAAAGTTATAGGCAAAAAACGTTTTTTTCCCGCCATTTCTCAAAATCGACGAATTAGCAACAATCAAATGAAAAATTCGAAACTTTTAATTTGCATTCGTTTCTTTACCTCCTAATGACCTCTTAATCACCTTCAGACGTGCTTTACCACCAACGCAACAACCCAAAAAAATTTCCAAAAAAGCGTGAAGATGGCCAAAAAATAATTCGAAAATGCAATTTTTTGGGCTAATTCGTTTGTCCATCGTTTGACCACGTTTGACCACCCTTTAGAAAATTTTTACCAGGCCGCGTTCAAAAGTTAATGCCAAAAAACGTTTTTCCCGCCATTTTTTCAATTCGAAAAAACAACAAGAAACACGCAGAATTTTCCGTACTTTTCTAACCTCTGCGTTTGTTCATCATTGGAAAGTGATTGTCCATCACTTAAAATTCGTAAGCTACGTGTATTTCCAGAAATACAGGCGAAAAACGTATTTTTCCACAATTTTTTGAAAAATTCCCCCAAAAAACAAAAAATACATTCAAATTATATAAAAATACATTCGCATTCGTTTGTCCATCGTTTGACCACGTTTGACCACTCTTTAGAAAATTTTTACCAGGCCGCGTTCAAAAGTTAATGCCAAAAAACTTTTTTCCCGCCACTTTTTCAATTCGAAAAAAAAACAAGAAACACGCAGAATTTTCCGTACATTTCTACTCTCTGCGTTTCTCCATCTTTGGAACGTGATTGTCCATCACTTAAAATTCGTAAACTACATGTATTTCAAGAAATACAGGTGAAAAACGAATTTTCCCACCTTTTCTTGTAAAATTCCCTCAAAACAACAAAAAATATATTCAAATTATATCAAAAATCATTCGCATTCGTTTGTCCATCGTTTCATGTCGTTTGCTTAACCTTTAGAAAATTTTTACCAGCCTCCATTCATAAATTTGCGCAAAACAAATTTTTCGGGCCAAGTTCTTGTCTTGATGAAATTACAAGATTTCCTTGGAAATATTAAAAATACCACAATTTGACGTGCGCATTCGTTTATCCATCTTTTGATGACGTTTCCCTAGCGATTAGAAATTTTTACCAGCCTCCGTTGAGAAAATAGAGCAAAAACAAAGGTTTCGGGCCAACTTGACTGTTTGAAATTCAGTCCCATTATTGGAACATGATTGAGCTGTATGAAACGCACTATTAGTTGCCGAATATGTTTTAGTAGTTGTATGAAAATAATTTGTTTTCGCACGTAATGTTGTAGAACTTGTAACGTGTTTCAGAAAAAAAGATGACATATCCCCCGCTGTGACAAAATTATTTTCTCAAGAGTTAAGTTTCGTTACAAGTAACGAAACGAAAGTCTGCGCGAATTTAGTTTTGTTACAGAAAGAACAGATCGTCTAAGACAGTTTCGTTTCGTTTCTTTACTGAAATGAAACAAATGTGACTTTCCTTTTCGTGGGTAAGAAACGTTGTTTCTTTATTTAGTTTCGTTATTAATATTTGTAGAAGGAGAAGTAACGAAAGTCGAGAGAGGGCCATTGAGAGGAGTTGTACACCAGACTACATTTCTGTACTTTATTTTTGTTTCAGAACAGAACTACTTAAACACGAGTTATTATCTGTACGTTTTCCTCTTTTTTAAAATTTATTTTTTGTTGGGATGTACATAGATCAGTACAACACTCTTTCATATATGTTGATGACGTACTACTAACTTAAACTATGCTTAACCTAGTTCTACTATTGCTACTACAATGGGGTAGATTACTCATAAGAGTATCTACAGATCACAATTGTCTGAGAATATTTTAGGAAGGAATCGAACGGGTATCTGTTGTTTATTCTGGTCTGTGTGTTGTTTGTTGAGGCTAAATTGTATTGTTTGAGTTGATCTATTGAGTTTATGTTAGAGTAGAAATTATTGGATAGGCGTGCTATTTGATGGATGATTGAGTTTATAAATAATTCACTATGGAGTTGATGGTTTGAAATGAACCATGGGGCGTTGGTGAATATTCTGAGGAATCTGTTCTGTAATATTTGTATTTTATTTACATTGGATGGTGCAGCATTTGTCCAGATGGGGCAAGCGTATAGCATTATGGGTCTTATGATAGTTTCATATAGTGTTATTGCATTTGTTAGTGAAAGTTTGGAAGTTTTATTAAGTATTGGCTTGAGTTGGATTAATTTGATTTTAGCCTGTTGTGTTTTTATATTGATGTGGTTTTTCCAGTTTAGTCTTGTGTCAAGATTTAGACCTAAGTATTTTGTAGGTTGGTTTGATGGTGTCCAGTTTATTTGACTATTGTTTAATAGTAATGGGTGGGGGGCAGAGAATGGTCTCTATGAAACAATTTTTGATTTTCATTTATTTGGATTTAGTTCTATTTTCCATTTTATTGCCCTTTCGTCTATTTTATTCAAATGTTGTTGAGTTTTTGTGCTGCTATATGTCAGGGTGCAACTTGATGTGAATATTGCCGTATCGTCAGCAAATTGTGCAAGTTGAGTGTATCGTGTGGTGGGGATATCTGCTGTGTAAATATTGAATAGTGTTGGGGATAAGGGTGTGCCTTGTGGAAGTCCTGCTTCTATAGGGCGGGGGGGGGGTGGAGCTATGATTATCTATGGTTACTCTGTCTGATATAAATTGTGTGATAATATTTAGTAAGTATTTAGGTGTTGCTATTGTTTTGAGTTTGTATATTAATCCGGGGTGCCAGACTCTGTCAAATGCTTGAGATACATCTAAGAGTGTTACTATTGAGTGTTTCTTTTCTTGGAAGGCAGTGTGAATGTATTCAGTAATCCTTAGCAATTGATGTGCAGTTGAGATACGCTTTCTAAAACCAAATTGGTGGTTTGGAATAGCTTCTGATTTTGTTAGATGATTATTGAGTCTTTTTAAAATTATTTTTTCAAATAATTTAGATAACATTGGGAGGAGACTTATTGGTCTGTAATTCACTGCGAGGCTATGATTTGTGCTTGGTTTAGGGATCGGGATTATATTTGATATTGTCCAAGTTCTTGGGAAATAACCTAGTCTGAATGATGAATTATAGATGTTGTTTATGTATGCGATTGTGGTTGTGGGCAGGTTTTTTAATATTTGGTTGCTAATTAGGTCATGTCTGGGAGCTTTTCTTTTAGGCAATTTTTTTATGAGGTTTTTGACTTCAGTAGGTGAAATGAATTTTAATCTCTGTGGGACGTCATAGTTGGGTGCTCCATTTGAATCAATTATTGCTTCGTGGTCTGGGTGTACGGGTGTGTTATTAGGCTTGAATGTTTGAGCGAAGTGTTCTGCTAGTGCTTCTGCCTTATCTTGGGGCATATTTTATACCTTGTGTCGTGTTGAGTGGCGGAATGGTTATTTTTTTATTTAGAAGACATTTTGAGAAGTGCCATAGTGATTTGTTTGAGGTATTTAATGTTTCTGTTTTCCTGTCAAAGGATTTTTGGATGTGTATATTTATTGCCCTTTTTGTTATTTCATTGAGGAGATTTAGTTCTTTTTTCTGTTGGGGAATTCTATTCTTGCTCCATAGCCTTCTAGTTTTATTGCGTGTGTTGATTATTTCTGTTTTCTCTTTGGGTAGTTTTGGTTTTGTCTGTTTAGAAGAATATGTGGGTTTGTTTTCTTGTAAGTGTTTTATTGTGTTTGTTATTATTTCGTTTATCTGCATGACTGATTTTTCTATTTCCATAGGGGAGTTTAATATTTTGAATTGTGGTGTCTTGGTTTTCACTATTTTCCTAAATGTTTCCCAATTTATGTTTTGGGTGATTTGTTTCTGAGTTGGAACATGGGGGGGAGGTATAATTTTGGTGGTTATTAAGTTTTCTTCTATCCTCTATCGATAATTTAATTACTCTTAAAATATGTTCTGGCTCTTGTGGTAAATGTTTACTCGCAATACTCACCGTTCTGGATACATGGTTAACATGAAATAAAAACTTTGTTTGGTACGGATTACAGCGGAATTACCTAAAAAAAATGGGAAGGGGGGGGGGCTATGTCCACCGACCGATTTGCTCGCAGGCCCACGCCCCTTCCAACGACACCTCTCAGCAGCGTTTCTGAGAAGCGGCAGTGCCCTTCTCACCCCGCTCACGGCCGCACCGCCGCTCGCCCAGAATGGGAGGGAGTTCGAGAGTCCTACGCCTCGGTGACCTGCAGTGCCCTCCAAGTAAATGGACACTCTGCTGACAGACACGCTGATAGCGGCGCCGCGACAAAAATAAAGTACAGAAATGTAGTCTGGTGTACAACTCCTCTCAATGGCCCTCTCTCGACTTTCGTTACTTCTCCTTCTACAAATATTAATAACGAAACTAAATAAAGAAACAACGTTTCTTACCCACGAAAAGGAAAGTCACATTTGTTTCATTTCAGTAAAGAAACGAAACGAAACTGTCTTAGACGATCTGTTCTTTCTGTAACAAAACTAAATTTGCGCAGACTTTCGTTTCGTTACTTGTAACGAAACTTAACTCTTGAGAAAATAATTTTGTCACAGCGGGGGATATGTCATCTTTTTTTCTGAAACACGTTACAAGTTCTACAACATTACGTGCGAAAACAAATTATTTTCATACAACTACTAAAACATATTCGGCAACTAATAGTGCGTTTCATACAGCTCAATCATGTTCCAATAATGGGACTGAATTTCAAACAGTCAAGTTGGCCCGAAACCTTTGTTTTTGCTCTATTTTCTCAACGGAGGCTGGTAAAAAATTTCTAATCGCTAGGGAAACGTCATCAAAAGATGGATAAACGAATGCGCACGTCAAATTGTGGTATTTTTAATATTTCCAAGGAAATCTTGTAATTTCATCAAGACAAGAACTTGGCCCGAAAAATTTGTTTTGCGCAAATTTATGAATGGAGGCTGGTAAAAATTTTCTAAAGGTTAAGCAAACGACATGAAACGATGGACAAACGAATGCGAATGATTTTTGATATAATTTGAGTATATTTTTTGTTGTTTTGAGGGAATTTTACAAGAAAAGGTGGGAAAATTCGTTTTTCACCTGTATTTCTTGAAATACATGTAGTTTACGAATTTTAAGTGATGGACAATCACGTTCCAAAGATGGAGAAACGCAGAGAGTAGAAATGTACGGAAAATTCTGCGTGTTTCTTGTATTTTTTCGAATTGAAAAAGTGGCGGGAAAAAAGTTTTTTGGCATTAACTTTTGAACGCGGCCTGGTAAAAATTTTCTAAAGAGTGGTCAAACGTGGTCAAACGATGGACAAACGAATGCGAATGTATTTTTATATAATTTGAATGTATTTTTTGTTTTTTGGGGGAATTTTTCAAAAAATTGTGGAAAAATACGTTTTTCGCCTGTATTTCTGGAAATACACGTAGCTTACGAATTTTAAGTGATGGACAATCACTTTCCAATGATGGACAAACGCAGAGGTTAGAAAAGTACGGAAAATTCTGCGTGTTTCTTGTTGTTTTTTTCGAATTGAAAAAATGGCGGGAAAAACGTTTTTTTGGCATTAACTTTTGAACGCGGCCTGGTAAAAATTTTCTAAAGGGTGGTCAAACGTGGTCAAACGATGGACAAACGAATTAGCCCAAAAAATTGCATTTTCGAATTATTTTTTGGCCATCTTCACGCTTTTTTGGAAATTTTTTTGGGTAGTTGCGTTGGTGGTAAAGCACGTCTGAAGGTGATTAAGAGGTCATTAGGAGGTAAAGAAACGAATGCAAATTAAAAGTTTCGAATTTTCATTTGATTGTTGCTAATTCGTCGATTTTGAGAAATGGCGGGAAAAAACGTTTTTTGCCTATAACTTTTGAACCCGGCCTGGTAAAAATTTTCTAAAGGGTGGTCAAAAGTGGTCAAACGATGGACAAACGAATCGACCAAAAATATTTGCATTTTAAAACTTTTTCTGGCCATCTTCACGGTTTCTGGGTGCAGTGGAATACGTTTTTCTCGAATATCTGCCGGACGAAACGTGGTAAAAATAATGTAGTTAGTGATTAAAGGTGGTCAAACGATGGACAAACAAAAGCGCACTTCAAATTTCGATATTTTTAATATTTTGGGCAAAATCGTGTAATTTCGTCAAATGGTGAGTTGGCCAGAAAAATTTGTTTTTGTTCTAATTTGTGAACGGAGGCTGGTAAAAATTTTCTAAAGAGTGGTCAAACGTGGTCAAACGATGGACAAACGAATGCGAATGTATTTTTATATAATTTGAATGTATTTTTTGTTTTTGGGGGGAATTTTACAAAAAATTGTGGAAAAATAGATTTTTCGCCTGTATTTCTGGAAATACACGTAGCTTACGAATTTTAAGTGATGGACAATCACTTTCCAAAGATGGACAAACGCAGAGGTTAGAAAAGTACGGAAAATTCTGCGTGTTTCTTGTTGTTTTTTCGAATTGAAAAAATGGCGGGAAAAACGTTTTTTGGCATTAACTTTTGAACGCGGCCTGGTAAAAATTTTCTAAAGGGTGGTCAAACGTGGTCAAACGATGGACAAACGAATTAGCCCAAAAAATTGCATTTTCGAATTATTTTTTGGCCATCTTCACGCTTTTTTGGAAATTTTTTTGGGTTGTTGCGTTGGTGGTAAAGCACGTCTGAAGGTGATTAAGAGGTCATTAGGAGGTAAAGAAACGAATGCAAATTAAAAGTTTCGAATTTTTCATTTGATTGTTGCTAATTCGTCGATTTTGAGAAATGGCGGGAAAAAACGTTTTTTGCCTATAACTTTTGAACCCGGCCTGGTAAAAATTTTCTAAAGGGTGGTCAAAAGTGGTCAAACGATGGACAAACGAATCGACCAAAAATATTTGCATTTTAAAACTTTTTCTGGCCATCTTCACGGTTTCTGGGTGCAGTGGAATACGTTTTTCTCGAATATCTGCCGGACGAAACGTGGTAAAAATAATGTAGTTAGTGATTAAAGGTGGTCAAACGATGGACAAACAAAAGCGCACTTCAAATTTCGATATTTTTAATATTTTGGGCAAAATCGTGTAATTTCGTCAAATGGTGAGTTGGCCAGAAAAATTTGTTTTTGTTCTAATTTGTGAACGGAGGCTGGTAAAAATTTTCTAAAGAGTGGTCAAACGTGGTCAAACGATGGACAAACGAATGCGAATGTATTTTTATATAATTTGAATGTATTTTTTGTTTTTTGGGGGAATTTTACAAAAAATTGTGGAAAAATAGATTTTTCGCCTGTATTTCTGGAAATACACGTAGCTTACGAATTTTAAGTGATGGACAATCACTTTCCAAAGATGGACAAACGCAGAGGTTAGAAAAGTACGGAAAATTCTGCGTGTTTCTTGTTGTTTTTTCGAATTGAAAAAATGGCGGGAAAAACGTTTTTTGGCATTAACTTTTGAACGCGGCCTGGTAAAAATTTTCTAAAGGGTGGTCAAACGTGGTCAAACGATGGACAAACGAATTAGCCCAAAAAATTGCATTTTCGAATTATTTTTTGGCCATCTTCACGCTTTTTTGGAAATTTTTTTGGGTTGTTGCGTTGGTGGTAAAGCACGTCTGAAGGTGATTAAGAGGTCATTAGGAGGTAAAGAAACGAATGCAAATTAAAAGTTTCGAATTTTTCATTTGATTGTTGCTAATTCGTCGATTTTGAGAAATGGCGGGAAAAAACGTTTTTTGCCTATAACTTTTGAACCCGGCCTGGTAAAAATTTTCTAAAGGGTGGTCAAAAGTGGTCAAACGATGGACAAACGAATCGACCAAAAAAAATTGCATTTTAAAACTTTTTCTGGCCATCTTCACGGTTTCTGGGTGCAGTGGAATACGTTTTTCTCGAATATCTGCCGGACGAAACGTGGTAAAAATAATGTAGTTAGTGATTAAAGGTGGTCAAACGATGGACAAACAAAAGCGCACTTCAAATTTCGATATTTTTAATATTTTGGGCAAAATCGTGTAATTTCGTCAAATGGTGAGTTGGCCAGAAAAATTTGTTTTTGTTCTAATTTGTGAACGGAGGCTGGTAAAAATTTTCTAAAGAGTGGTCAAACGTGGTCAAACGATGGACAAACGAATGCGAATGTATTTTTATATAATTTGAATGTATTTTTTGTTTTTTGGGGGAATTTTACAAAAAATTGTGGGAAAATAGATTTTTCGCCTGTATTTCTGGAAATACACGTAGCTTACGAATTTTAAGTGATGGACAATCACTTTCCAAAGATGGACAAACGCAGAGGTTAGAAAAGTACGGAAAATTCTGCGTGTTTCTTGTTGTTTTTTCGAATTGAAAAAATGGCGGGAAAAACGTTTTTTGGCATTAACTTTTGAACGCGGCCTGGTAAAAATTTTCTAAAGGGTGGTCAAACGTGGTCAAACGATGGACAAACGAATTAGCCCAAAAAATTGCATTTTCGAATTATTTTTTGGCCATCTTCACGCTTTTTTGGAAATTTTTTTGGGTTGTTGCGTTGGTGGTAAAGCACGTCTGAAGGTGATTAAGAGGTCATTAGGAGGTAAAGAAACGAATGCAAATTAAAAGTTTCGAATTTTTCATTTGATTGTTGCTAATTCGTCGATTTTGAGAAATGGCGGGAAAAAACGTTTTTTGCCTATAACTTTTGAACCCGGCCTGGTAAAAATTTTCTAAAGGGTGGTCAAAAGTGGTCAAACGATGGACAAACGAATCGACCAAAAAAAATTGCATTTTAAAACTTTTTCTGGCCATCTTCACGGTTTCTGGGTGCAGTGGAATACGTTTTTCTCGAATATCTGCCGGACGAAACGTGGTAAAAATAATGTAGTTAGTGATTAAAGGTGGTCAAACGATGGACAAACAAAAGCGCACTTCAAATTTCGATATTTTTAATATTTTGGGCAAAATCTTGTAATTTCGTCAAATCGTGAAGTTGGCCAGAAAAATTTGTTTTTGTTCTAATTTGTGAACGGAGGCTGGTAAAAAGTTTCTAAAGGGTGGTCAAATGTGGTCAAACGGTGGACAAACGTATCCATAAAAAAATTTTGAATTTTGAGATTTTTTCTGGCCATCTTCACGGAGGTGTACAAAGCAAGTATTTTAACTTTTACAAAATTGCGTTTAAGGACATTTTTCATCCATGAACAAAACATTGAAAACTTAAAATGACCGAACTCAAAACATAGATGTTCTAAAAACATCAGATTTAATACATCGATGCATAAAACATCGATGTTTTTTTATAAAAAAACATCGATGTTTTGAAAACTTCGATTGATATCGCATTCCTAGTTTCCACACAGATGAAGATTGAAGGTGTCGGTGAAATCGTGAATCGCGTGTTGTGATTTGGAAGTATAACGTAATTATTTTATAACATTAATTGCGGATGTGCTCTCGCGGTTTAGCTCATTGGCCAGTATGCTCGCTTTCCATGAAACGGCCTTGGGTTCGATTCCCGGTTGGGCAAGATTATACAGGCGGTCCGGGGAGGAAACGTCGAAAATTCGAAATTAAGCTCTTAAGACAATTTTAAACATATTTTGTCTAATAAACTACGTGGACATTCCGAACGGCTGACCCGCAATAATCACTCAAAAGTTGGTGTGAAAAAAAACATTTCTAGGCAAAAATTTGCATTATAGAAGCGTAGAAACTTTCCAGAAATGTAAATTGTTTATTATACACAAAAGAAATTAATATATTTGTTCAAAAAGACAAATTAAACCGGAAATAAAAAAAGCACACAATTCAGACAATTCGACTCCTTTTTTATTGCTCGCTTACTTTTTCTTTCTGAACAAATATATTAATTTCTTTTGTAAATTATAAACAATTTACATATTTCTAGTGTTTTTCTAAGCTTCTATAATGCGAATTTTTGCCTCGAAATATTTTTTTCAAACCAACTTTGAGTGATTATTGTGGGTTAGCCGTTCGGAATATCCATGTACTATTTTATTAGACAAAGTATGCTTAAAATTGTCTTAAGAGCTTATTTTCGACGTTTCCTCCCCGGACATGCGTTTTCCTTGCTGTGCCCCAGTATATGTTGCTGTGTGACGATGAGAAATCTCTCTTCTCAAGTTGAGAAGACTAGAATACGGTATGGAGATGTCTTCGTGCTAACCATACGTACTCCCTTAACACATAGCCACCGGGACGCTGCTGATAGACCATGGCCATTAACGGGCTTTCGCGCCAAGTACAGACAGAATTGCGGATAAAAATTCTTACCTTGATGTGCAATTATTCTAATGTCGCAAACTCACCACTTAACTCTCCCACTTGAAGTTAATGTGTATGATTGGTTTTGCTATCACACCTGTGTTATTTCTTTTGAAGCAAAGATTTTCCAAATGTCATTAAAGAATTATAAATTACATTTTTTGTGCTCTGTGGCCAAACACTGTTTTTTGTCAGCCATGTAATTCATCTGAAGAAATGGTAATCCAATGCTATTCTCTTGTAATTTAGTGTATTGTTTTTTAAACTAATTTTATTCTTTTTTGCAAGGAACTGTAAAGAACTGGATGGTAGTTATAAAATGAAGTAGTCTAAACTCAAACATATATTGCAATGCAATGTATGCGTCTCTAATGTTCTTTTTCAGTGTAACATATATCAGTTGCTAATGACCTCAGCAGCGCAGATACGAATAAAAAATAAATGAAAAAAATATTTCCTCTATATTCTTTGTAATCCTGATATAGGCTTGTAATGTAATCCATGGTTGGTTTATCGGTCTCAATCAAGGATATTAGAACTAGATTTTTTTTCTCCGTGAGTGAGTAAATTTAAGTTCGGATTCTCCTTTAATTCAAAACATATAGTATTTTAAATACTATTCAGTTTTCATTGTTAGATCAAAATAAAAAATACAGATTCATAATGGGTATTCTCCTTGGGATAGTGTGTCATCAACGTGTGGTAATTGTTTCTAACTTTAGAAATATTGTTAGGTACAGAGAAATATTCTCCCTCCCTCCTTGGATCCATCACTTTTGTCAACCATTCTGCGTTTGGGTCAAGGAACCAGTTTACAGCTGGGCTGAATGCAGCTCTTTGCCCGTTTGTTCTTTCAACCAATAAAGGGGTAAGCCATCTAAAGCTAGCAGCGCCCAGAAACCAATCTCAACCAAACTATATCCAAAATTTTAGGCTAATTTTAGGCTAATTAAATGCTCTATTCCCGAATTTTAGGCTCCTCTGGATTTCCGAAAATCGTGGGCGCTGCTAGCTTTAGTCTAAAGCTAGCAGCGCCCACCCAGAATCTATCTCAAAATCAATTGTAAAATCTGAAACCCATCCCAGAATTTAAGAATAATTTTAGGCTCTTGGAAAAAAATTATCCCCGCCTTCAAATTCCAAAAATCAGGGCTGTACAAAGCGAAACAATTAACATTGGTTCTTATAGGCGAATAAATATCAAAATCAAAAAACCTTAGGAAAAATCTGAAACCCCTCCCAAAAGTTAAGAATAATTTTAGGCTCTTGGAAAAAAAGTATCCCCGCCTTCAAATCCCAAAATTCAGGGCTGTACAAAGCGAAACAATTAACATTGGTTCTTACGGGTGAAATAACACCAAAATCAAAAAACCTTACGAAAAATCTGAAACCCCTCCCAAAAGTTAAGAATAATTTTAGGCTCTTGGAAAAAAATCATCCCCGCCTTCAAATTCTAAAAATCAGGGCTGTACAAAGCGAAAAAATTAACATTGGTTCTTACGGGTGAAATAACACCAAAATCAAAAAACCTTACGAAAAATCTGAAACCCCTCCCAAAAGTTAAGAATAATTTTAGGCTCTTGGAAAAAAATCATCCCCGCCTTCAAATTCCAAAATTCAGGGCTGTACAAAGCGAAACAATTAACATTGGTTCTTACGGGTGAAATAACACCAAAATCAAGAAACCGCAGGAAAAATCTGAAACCCCTCCCAAAAGTTAAGAATAATTTTAGGCTCTTGGAAAAAAATCATCCCCGCCTTCAAATTCTAAAAATCAGGGATGTACAAAGCGAAATAATTAACATTGGTTCTTACGGGTGAAATAACACCAAAATCAAAAAACCGTAGGAAAAATCTGAAACCCCTCCCAAAAGTTAAGAATAATTTTAGGCTCTTGGAAAAAAATCATCCCCGCCTTCAAATTCTAAAAATCAGGGATGTACAAAGCGAAACAATTAACATTGGTTCTTACGGGTGAAATAACACCAAAATCAAAAAACCTTACGAAAAATCTGAAACCCCTCCCAAAAGTTAAGAATAATTTTAGGCTCTTGGAAAAAAATCATCCCCGCCTTCAAATTCCAAAAATCAGGGTTGTACAAAGCGAAACAATTAACATTGGTTCTTACGGGTGAAATAACACCAAAATCAAAAAACCTTACGAAAAATCTGAAACCCCTCCCAAAAGTTAAGAATAATTTTAGGCTCTTGGAAAAAAATCATCCCCGCCTTCAAATTCTAAAAATCAGGGCTGTACAAAGCGAAAAAATTAACATTGGTTCTTACGGGTGAAATAACACCAAAATCAAAAAACCTTACGAAAAATCTGAAACCCCTCCCAAAAGTTAAGAATAATTTTAGGCTCTTGGAAAAAAATCATCCCCGCCTTCAAATTCCAAAATTCAGGGCTGTACAAAGCGAAACAATTAACATTGGTTCTTACGGGTGAAATAACACCAAAATCAAGAAACCGCAGGAAAAATCTGAAACCCCTCCCAAAAGTTAAGAATAATTTTAGGCTCTTGGAAAAAAATCATCCCCGCCTTCAAATTCTAAAAATCAGGGATGTACAAAGCGAAATAATTAACATTGGTTCTTACGGGTGAAATAACACCAAAATCAAAAAACCGTAGGAAAAATCTGAAACCCCTCCCAAAAGTTAAGAATAATTTTAGGCTCTTGGAAAAAAAATCATCCCCGCCTTCAAATTCTAAAAATCAGGGATGTACAAAGCGAAACAATTAACATTGGTTCTTACGGGTGAAATAACACCAAAATCAAAAAACCTTACGAAAAATCTGAAACCCCTCCCAAAAGTTAAGAATAATTTTAGGCTCTTGGAAAAAAATCATCCCCGCCTTCAAATTCCAAAAATCAGGGTTGTACAAAGCGAAACAATTAACATTGGTTCTTACGGGTGAAATAACACCAAAATCAAAAAACCGTAGGAAAAATCTGAAACCCCTCCCAAAAGTTAAGAATAATTTTAGGCTCTTGGAAAAAAATCATCCCCGCCATCAAATTCTAAAAATCAGGGATGTACAAAGCGAAACAATTAACATTGGTTCTTACGGGTGAAATAACACCAAAATCAAGAAACCGTAGGAAAAATCTGAAACCCCTCCCAAAAGTTAAGAATAATTTTAGGCTCTTGGAAAAAAATCATCCCCGCCTTCAAATTCCAAAATTCAGGGCTGTACAAAGCGAAACAATTAACATTGGTTCTTACGGGTGAAATAACACCAAAATCAAGAAACCGTAGGAAAAATCTGAAACCCCTCCCAAAAGTTAAGAATAATTTTAGGCTCTTGGAAAAAAATCATCCCCGCCTTCAAATTCTAAAAATCAGGGCTGTACAAAGCGAAACAATTAACATTGGTTCTTACGGGTGAAATAACACCAAAATCAAAAAACCGTAGGAAAAATCTGAAACCCCTCCCAAAAGTTAAGAATAATTTTAGGCTCTTGGAAAAAAATCATCCCCGCCTTCAAATTCTAAAAATCAGGGATGTACAAAGCGAAACAATTAACATTGGTTCTTACGGGTGAAATAACACCAAAATCAAAAAACCGTAGGAAAAATCTGAAACCCCTCCCAAAAGTTAAGAATAATTTTAGGCTCTTGGAAAAAAATCATCCCCGCCTTCAAATTCTAAAAATCAGGGATGTACAAAGCGAAACAATTAACATTGGTTCTTACGGGTGAAATAACACGAAAATCAAAAAACCTTAGGAAAAATCTGAAACCCCTCCCAAAAGTTAAGAATAATTTTAGGCTCTTGGAAAAAAAATCATCCCCGCCTTCAAATTCTAAAAATCAGGGCTGTACAAAGCGAAACAATTAACATTGGTTCTTACGTGCGAATAAACACAGCTCACTATGAAAGAACTCACTATGAAGAAAAAAATACATTTGAAGGAAAAATCTCCATCTGCAATTTTGTAGTTGGAGGAAGACGTTGAATAAAATTCAAAATTTTGCAATTTTCGAAAATTTAGAGTTTACCGTGAACATCGTACCTATGTCACCATAATATGTGCATTTTACTCCGTTCTTACAAGAAATTTAAAGAAAAATTTGGAGCAGTTTTTGAGAAAAGTTTAAAAACGTCCGGGGAGCTTCATGTAAAGTGCCCCAAAATTTTATAGAATCTTTTTCCAAATCTCAAAGCTTTCACTCAAATCAGATCGTGCGGGGAATATCCATTTTGGAAGAAATCGTACGTACGGTTTAGGTGCTAGCAGTGTTGACGGACGGACGGATGGACGTTTTCCTTTCAGTTGGTTTTTGGGAATCAAGGACCAACAAAAAACGGGTTCTGGCTACACCACGTGTTAAGGGATTTTTTTTCTTAATTTAGCAACTGGATTTATTCAGTTTTTCGTCATCACGACCAGACAACTAATTTTTGCTGAGGAAATTCGCGATTTTCCCCGCAGCATTATAACTTTCCCTATACTACGTATATTACTCTGTATTTAAGTAGCGTTTATTGTCGACAGAACAATTTTTATACATGGTGGAAGTTTTGCACTACATAGCATGTATATATTGGATAGTTGGAGTGTTCAAGATTGCTTTGACCTCTCTTGCGTTATTTATAATAGTCTGAGGATTTTCCTCTTTTGTGTAACTGACGCACCTGTTTTGTTTTATTTACACTATCATTACATCAACAACCTACATCTAATTACAATTACTTCATAAGCGACTTTGTCGCGTCCTTATTGCTTTTATCTTCGAAATTCTCTTATCCTGAAATGACCTGACACTAAGCACAGGTGTCACTGTCACGTCCTTGTTGTGCACTGATTACTATTTACACTATTTACATTTTAATTGCTCCATCACCTCACCATCTTCTTTGACAGGGTGTAGGGGCATCGAGGGGCTCCGGGTGGTGGCGCGGGAGTTTTAGGTGCGGATTGGCCTACGCCAGACGATGCCCGCGGCCGAGGCGGCCCCCGCCGGGCACAGTTTTATTTATTTACACACACGGCGGTATTCGGCAGGGACCAGGTCTGGACGGTGTGCTTGTAATAGCAGGCGCCACTACGTTGGTAAAGCTAGCACCCCCACTTTCTCAAAACTCAAAAATGCTTGCGCCATAATTTTGGGCTAGTTTTGGGCTAATTTCAGCCCCCTTCTAAAAATTTTGGGCTACCTCCCAACACCTTGAAATTCCGATTTCAAATTTTGGCCGGTAAAGCTAGCACCCGCACTTACTTAAAATTCAAATTTTTTTGCACGGTCAAAACAAGTGAATTTTGGGCTTCTGGGGACCACTTTTCAAAATTTCGAAACACACCCCTAAATACGAAAACAAAAAATCAAAACCACTCCTAATTCTCAAATTTCAAAATTTCTCCCACCATAAGTTCGGGATATTTTTGGGCTCTTCAGTGACACCAGAAACATTATTTTGGTACCCTACAATCTCCGAAATTAAGGTTAAAACTTGTGGGTTGTTAATTGAACACCCACCCGTACTGAAAATTCGAAAATATTTGTGTGGTCGTAAACGTGCGAAAATTTTGTTCCTTTTCAAAATTTCGAAACTCACCCCTACGTACAATAACAAATATTTAAAACCATCCCAATAGCAACTCAACTCAAAAAATCTTGGGCCATAATTTTGGGTTCTTTAGTGTCATCAAAAACGCCCCGAAATCAACTTAGCAAAAACGAGGATGGAGAAGCTAGAATCTCACTATCTCAAAACTAGGAAATCCGGAGAAACTTCACATATATTCTGGGAGAATTATACCGTACACGTGTATTTCCAACATTAAAAAAGAAAAAAAATGTATTTGTTGAGAGTTTTACCATTTATTCGGACAGGATCAATATCAAGCCTTGAAATAATTACTTTAATTCATTCCTATGTAAATATCCAATATGGACTTATTAAATATTTCATACAAGAAAAATTCTCTCCAAAAAGCAGCGACGAATTAAAAGATAAAATAGTTATTTAACTATACATCTACAATTCTAAAATCACAATCAATAATAGAGAAATCCAAAAATGGGAAAGAATAATGCCTAGTATAAAAGGCAAACTACATTTTTTCTCAATCTTTCATTCGTCAAAAAAAAAAAAAGAAAAGAAAACAAACTTAACTAACAAATGTAAATATGGAATTTACTAACAATTGAACACATACCAACAAATAAGATGCGATCTTGAAATAATTTGGGCATTGCCATGTTTTTCATGAAAAAGAAAAGCAAAGTAAAAAACTGTCCGAAATACTTACCGATCTCAAATATTTGTTGGGTTTTTTTTCAAAACTAAACTACAGGTATTTCGCTTCAATCAATTCAATGTTCTACAAATAACATGCACATTATGGCAAAAAATCAATTTGACCAATTTCTCATTCCTCACAAAATAAACTCCAAAATACTTTACTAATTCAAAAAGAGAATTTATTTACATTTGCACATACATTGCTTCTCAATTTGCTAATCTCAAATAATTTCGGGCTAGAAACGTTCTTATTGAAAAATAAAGGAATAATAATCAATAGAATAACTTTTGTTTTTGCTATCCAATATTTGCGATCTTATAAAAACCTGAACTACAAGGATTTCGTTCCTGGCAATAAAGTTCCATATACAACACATGATAGAGAATACGGCTATACTCATGAATCATTTTGAACTTCGCGGTTTCTTCTCCAAGAAAAGAAAAATTCGCGTGAGAACTACAATATATATTTCACCACGTTTCCACTTCTGAAAAAGTAAACCCCAAAATTCTGTACCAATTCAAATAAAGAATTTATTAACAATTGCACATAAATTAGCTAATAATATTCAAATCTCAAATAAATTTTGGTCTATATTAGTTCGTATTAAAAAAGGGATATTAGTCAAAACCAGTCCATATTTTTTTTTCGATATTCGACATTTCCGTTCTTATAAAACCGGAAGTACTAGGATATGGCTCATGGCATTGGCGTGTGACATACAATACATATTAAGGAATACGATTATACCCACAAATAATTTTGGGCTTCTCTTTCTTTTCCAAAAAGTGGAAAATTCTCGTGAGAAATACAGTATAACTTTTAAATAATTTTTCATTCCTCACAAAAATATTTCTGAAATACTTTAATAATTCAAATGAGGAACTGATTCACAATTGTTCATGCATTACCTATCAAGATGCCAATCTCAAATAATTTTGGGCTGGCACCGTTCTTATTGGAAAAATTTGGAATATTCATCAAAACACACCCAATTTTTTTCGATATTCAACATTTGCGTTCTTATAACACCTGAATTACAACGATTTGGCTCCTGGAAATTGAAGGCCATATACAACACATGATACGGAATACAGATATACTAACAAATGATTTTGGCTTCTCTCTTTCTTTTCCAAAAAAATGGAAAAAAACTCGTGAGAACTAGAATATACCTTTTTACTAATTTTTCATTCCTCACTAAAAATTGCTGAAATACTTTACTAATTTAAATGAGAAATTTATTAACGATTGCTCATACATTATCTATTAATATCACAATTTCAAATAATTTTGGGCTAGAGCCGTTCTTATTGGAAAAAATTAATATTACTAAAAACTTTCCTAATTCTTTTCCAACATTTAATATTTCCGTTGTTATAAAACCTGAACTACAAGGATTTGGCTCCTTGGAAAGGCGCGTGACATACAACACATAATAAGAAATATGGTTATACTCACAAATAATTTTGGGCTTCTCTCTTTCATTTCCAAAAAATGGAATCTTCTCGTGAGAACTATAACATACCTTTCGATTAATTTTTCATTCCTCACAAAATAATCTCTGAAATACTTTACTAATTCAAATGAGAAATTTCTTAGCAATTGCCCATTTATTACCTATTAATATGCTAACCTCAAATAATTTTGGGCTAGCACCGTTCTGACTGAAAAAATAGAACATTAATAAAAAAAACACACTCACTTTTTTCCATATTCAATATTTGAGTTCTTATAACACCTGAACTACAACGACTTAGTTTCCGAAAATTGAACGTCATATTCCACACAATATAGGGAATAGTATTATACCCACAAATAATTTTGGGCTTCTCTCTTTCTTTTCCAAAAAATGGGAAATTCTCGTGAGAACTACAACATGCCTTTCGATTAATTTTTCATTTCTCACAAAATAATCTCTGAACTACTTTACTAATTCAAATGGGGAATTTATTAGCAATTGCTCATACATTACATATCAATATGCCAATCTCAAATAATTTTGGGCTTGCACCGTTCTGACTGAAAAAAAATAGAATATTAATCGAAACACACCCACTTTTTTTCGATATTCAATATTTGAGTTCTTATAACACCTGAACTACAACGACTTAGCTTCTGAAAATTGAACTTCATATTCCACACATTATAGAGAATTCTATTAAAACTCACAAATAATTCTGGCCTTCTCTCTTCCCTATCCAAAAAATGGAAAATTCCCGTTAGGAATACAACATACCCTATTCACCAGTAAGAACCAATGTTAATTGTTTCCCTTTGTACAGCCCTGAGTTTTGGAATTTGAAGGCGGGGACGATTTTTTTCAAAGAGCCTAAAATTATTCTTAACTTTTGGAAGGGGTTTCGAATTTTTCATAAGGTTTTTTGATTTCGGTGTTTATTCGCCCGTAAGAACCAATGTTAATTGTTTCGCTTTGTACAGCCCTGAATTTTGGAATTTGAAGGCTGAAATGATTTTTTTCCAAGAGCCTAAAATTATTCTTAACTTTTGGGAGGGGTTTCAGATTTTTCCTAAGGTTTTTTGATTTTGGTGTTATTTCACACGTAAGAACCAATGTTAATTGTTTCCCTTTGTACAGCCCTGATTTTTAGAATTTGAAGGCGGGGTTGATTTTTTTCCAAGAGCCTAAAATTATTCTTAACATTTGGGAGGGGTTTCAGACTTTTCCTAAGGTTTTTTGATTTTGGTGTTATTTCACCCGTAAGAACCAATGTTAATTGTTTCCCTTTGTACAGCCCTGATTTTTAGGAATTTGAAGACGGGGATGATTTTTTTCCAAGAGCCTAAAATTATTCTTAACTTTTGGGAGGGGTTTCAGATTTTTCCTACGGTTTTTTGATTTTGGTGTTATTTCACCCGTAAGAACCAATGTCAATTGTTTCGCTTTGTACAGCCCTGAATTTTGGAATTTGAAGGCGGGGATGATTTTTTTCCAAGAGCCTAAAATTATTCTTAACTTTTGGGAGGGGTTTCAGATTTTTCCTACGGTTTTTTGATTTTGGTGTTATTTCACCCGTAAGAACCAATGTTAATTGTTCGCTTTGTACATCCCTGATTTTTAGAATTTGAAGGCGGGGATGATTTTTTTCCAAGAGCCTAAAATTATTCTTAACTTTTGGGAGGGGTTTCAGATTTTTCCTACGGTTTTTTGATTTTGGTGTTATTTCACCCGTAAGAACCAATGTTAATTGTTTCGCTTTGTACAGCCCTGAATTTTGGAATTTGAAGGCGGGGATGATTTTTTTCCAAGAGCCTAAAATTATTCTTAACTTTTGGGAGGGGTTTCAGATTTTTCCTACGGTTTTTTGATTTTGGTGTTATTTCACCCGTAAGAACCAATGTTAATTGTTTCGCTTTGTACAGCCCTGAATTTTGGAATTTGAAGGCGGGGATGATTTTTTTCCAAGAGCCTAAAATTATTCTTAACTTTTGGGAGGGGTTTCAGATTTTTCGTAAGGTTTTTGATTTTGGTGTTATTTCACCCGTAAGAACCAATGTTAATTGTTTCGCTTTGTACATCCCTGATTTTTAGAATTTGAAGGCGGGGATGATTTTTTTCCAAGAGCCTAAAATTATTCTTAACTTTTGGGAGGGGTTTCAGATTTTTCCTAAGGTTTTTTGATTTTGATATTTATTCGCCCATAAGAACCAATGTTAATTGTTTCGCTTTGTACAGCCCTGATTTTTGGAATTTGAAGGCGGGGATAATTTTTTTCCAAGAGCCTAAAATTATTCTTAAATTTTGGGATGGGTTTCAGATTTTACAATTGATTTTGAGATAGATTCTGGGTGGGCGCTGCTAGCTTTAGACTAAAGCTAGCAGCGCCCACGATTTTCGGAAATCCAGAGGAGCCTAAAATTCGGGAATAGAGCATTTAATTAGCCTAAAATTAGCCTAAAATTTTGGATATAGTTTGGTTGAGATTGGTTTCTGGGCGCTGCTAGCTTTAGATGGCTAAAGGGGTAGGGGAAAGGAGACTACTACCTGCCGGACCCTTCAGAGGCCGGGGCCGGGGGTAGGCATTCTGTTCAAGTCTTCTCCACATCTGGCGTTGGTTCCCGACAGGGAGGAACCAAGTGGTAAAGTGTCATGAATCCGTCCATCGCTCCTGATTGAGTATTTCCAGACTTTCATCGCAAAATGTTTTTCAGGTAGGCTTGTATGAGAAATGAATACATATATGAGAAGACATATTTTTTAAGTTTATTAACTTGTGTTTTGTGATCTAAATCTCGTTTTTCATATTCACTAAAACGTTTGTTATAAAATCTAAATAATTAAATATGACTTAGGGATTTATTTTAAAATGTATTATATTTTATTATGTTAAAGACAATTATACAATCACTGCGTTAGTTATAAATTAAAAAATATGCTTGTTCCCGTTTATTAATTTCGAATTTCCGAAGTGTGGACCTTACTTGGGTTGAGTAAGGTCCACACTTCATACGCTTTTTATATATGAATGTACTATCTTGACTTGTGTTGAGGTATCGCTCAACAATGAAGGAAATGTTTTTGAATATGTGTGCTCGCCATCAACTAGGTAATTAAATTGCGACCAATTTTATTACTGTATGGTTAACTGAATTTTTGTTCAGATATTGTCATTGAAATTGAACATTTAATATTGTCCATTATTTTAAAAAAACTCATAATAATGCTTAATTTCAGCTCATCAGGTAGGATCAATATTATGAGCTTTATTTTTTAGATTACAGTTAGATATGCGGTGGACCTAAAATCTCTTTCTGTCAGCCTCTTCTCATACTTGTAGTGCCTTATTCCTAATAGGCTAACAACCAAATACAGAAATCTGATTCTGAGTTTTCCTACGGAATGAATGATTAAATAAGTATATGGTAGTTGCTACAATTACGAACACATCGTGCCACGCCCCGCGTTTAAACCCCTTTGCAGAGCGGTTGCTGTTGCAGCCGTCATCATTCCGCAGTGTCGCCTGCACGTCATTAAGCTGACACAATTATTTGGAGGACCACCCGAACAACATATTTTGAAGAGAGGAGGGGTCAAAACTCACATTTATTACGAATAAAACTGAGTAATGTCAATCCACATACATATTACTCTCTTAAACGAGAATCTAGTCTTTCTAATGAAACAATTCGATAATTAAAAAAATCATTAAAAATACTTTTTTGGGTTCTCAAATTATTTTTTTTTATTGAATCTCCGTGAAAAAGTGGTCGAGAATATCTTGTCGTGACGCTATTACTTTTTATTGTCAATTGTATCGCGTGTTATTTAATGGTACCGTTCTCCGCTGCCGTAACGTCCTGGAGAAAGTGCGGCTGATTCACCGAGTCCGGGACCGCTGACGTGTCCTGTCTGGATTCGCGCGTCGCGTCGCTGGGCGCGCAGTGGGCGAAACCAGCCGAAAGACGCGACATGAAACCTCTTCGCCTAATTTTTTTTTTCTATGCCAGCATTATAAAAGACCTTTTCCGATGCAAGAAATCATTCATGAAATTGCATTTTTCTGGTACTACATATTTTGATTGATTGATTGATTGGTTGATTGATTCATTAGTGATTCCGGACACGTGAACAGGTGAGGTCGTTAGTCCCATAAGTGTAGTATATGCTTTAATCGTGGGTGGTGGCTGTGAATTTCTACTCTGTAGGCCAGATCCGACGCCGACTGACCCGTCGGCTTGCGAGTTTTCCCCAACCAGGGATCTCCCACCAGCGCGACACCTCCCCAGCCGGCACAAGGTCTAAGCCCCCGACCGGTCTCCCGACAAGCGTGGTAGTGTACAGCATGTAAGGGTATGTGTATGTAAACAAGGGGTGAGGATAGGAGAAG
The DNA here is from genome assembly GCA_031308135.1 of Acheta domesticus. Classification (NCBI taxonomy): domain Eukaryota; kingdom Metazoa; phylum Arthropoda; class Insecta; order Orthoptera; family Gryllidae; genus Acheta; species Acheta domesticus. Next base: position 53,430,108 of record JAHLJT010002406.1, read on the forward strand.
GTGGAGGAAGGAAGGACCGCGCGTGGACCTTGGCCCCCTTATTCGGGCAGTGCTCCGGCATTCGTCTGGTGGTCGATCGGAGAGAACCACGAAAACTACCGATATGAGCAGCCGGCCGCAAGATTTCTCCTCCAGATAGAAGCGATCATCGTTTTTTCGCACAAATACGCATGGCGTCTCAATAAAATCAAATTTGATTCCTGATGTTCCAATAGAAACTAGTGGTGCTACAAATGGCACAGACTTTCCCGTATTAGTTTTCAATTTCCTTGGGTCCTCGCTAGCTATTCCGAATTGCCACTTACTTATTCTTGCCAGCTACCATCTATCACCACCAAAAGAACACTTTTTTTGTCATTTTCTTAATTTTTTCGGTTTCCTATTGATAGAACGAAAATATTAATTTTGAGAATATTAAAGAACACAAATGGTAATTTTCTTTTAAACATTATGTGCCGTTTTAAAGAAAATTGCGTTTTAGCCCTACCAAAAAATGCGAAATTTGAAGCTCATTTTCACAGAAAATTGTTGAGTTATCAAAAAACTTTATTTGAAATTATTTGAAGCACTTACACTCACAAATATAATAATATTTAGAAATTGCTGGTAATGTGAATATTAAAGATGTAAGAGATCCTTTAAAAAAATTATATATATGTAATTTTTGAAAAAACAAAAAATTTCCTCAAATAAACTTTACGCTGTACTAAAGAGTATAATTAGCACTATCCGTTACAAAAGTTTGAAGAACAAATGTGTAGCCATTTATGAGAAAATGTCCTTTGAGCGTTTCTGAAAAAGCGGAAATTTGAGCTAGTTTTCACGGAAAACGGTTGTGTTTTCGATAAACTTTACTTGACATTGTTTAAAGCACGTAAATATAATAATGTGAAAAAAATTGCCGTTAGTGTAAATATTAGCGACGTGAGAGACAAGTCAAAAAAATTACATTTTTGCAATTTTTGAAAAAACAAAAGGATATTGCAATATGGCGTTTATGTAGTCACATAGGGTACATTTAGCACTATCCCTACCAAAAGTTTAAAAGAAAAAATTTGTAGGCGTTTTTGAGAATATCTTGTTTTTGTAATTTTTTAAAATTGCACATATTGCACGCAATATTGCGCGAAAACTACTAAAATTTTCACAACAATGTACGTGACCTTTAAAAAAGAACTCACTTTGGAGAGCACATTTTATTTGAAGGAAAAATCCCTATCTTCAATTTTGTAGTTGGAGAATGTCGCCGAAAAAAATTCAAACTTTCACAATTTTCGAAAATTCAGAGTTATCCGTGGAAATCGGACCTATGCCATGTTAATAAGTGTATTGTACTCTATTCATACAAGAAATTTAAAGAAAAATTTGGAGCCATTTTTGAGGAAAATTTTGAAAATCTTCGGGGGGCTACATGTAAAGTACCCCCAAAGTTTGAAGAATCTTTTTGAAAATCTCAAAGCTTTGACTAGAATCAAATCGACCGGGAAATTTTGGAAGAAATCGTACGTATGGTTTAGGGCGCTAGCAGTGTTCACAGACGGACAGACGAACGTTTTCCTTTCAATTGGTGTTTCGATATCAAGGACCCACAAAAGAGGGTTTCTGGTTACACGACGTGTTAGGGGATTTTTTTCCTAATTTTGCATCTGGTTTTATCCACTTTTTCGTTATCAGAGCCCGGCAATGAATTTTTTTCCGCCGAAAATTGGCCATTTTTTCGCGCAGCATTACGTAACTTTCCCTTTACTACGTATATCACTCCGTGTATACGTAAGTACACGGGAAAGTAAAAAGTGTATGAACGTTGTTTATACTGTTGCCTTATTGCATTGAAACAAAATTGAAAACTCGCTCCTAAGGTTCGTTTTAAAAACATGTACTTACGCAGTAAACACATTATAAACTAGTTGAATAATATACTATTATGTGAAGAGTAACATAAAAATACTAGATTAGTTATTTATAAATGGTAAGTATTTAAGATTTTTAAATTGGTGATTATTTACCAAGAGTTGTATTAATTTTATAACACATGAGTTTGATATTTTACTATAGTTAGAGATAAGACCACTTGGACCATCCTTATAGTTCTTTGTTCTGGGTAAATAAATGTTGTAAATATTATTATTATTACTATTATTATTATTGTTATTCCTCTAATTCATGACTAAGGATGTTATGAGTCGTTTGAATATAAAACCTACTCGGGGTGAAACCAGCATTGTAACTAGCAGATCAAGAGACTATCGGTGCCTGTACAAAACTTGCAGCATGCAGCGTCCTCGGCGCAGACGATGGCTACCACAACTCTGTGCGCCACGGGGCCGGCTCAAAATAAAATCTACTCCAGGTTGCAACCAGCTACCTAAGGAGCAGATCTAGGGACTGACGGTGCCTCTACAATACTTCGCGCAAAGTGGGGGGCTGTTCCAGATAAAGCAATTTCTCGCACTTCCCAGTCTTTTGAATTACCTGGGAGTTTAGCCTAGTTCTTTCACAAATTTTGCGGAACAAATCCCAGAGCTCCGATAACTATCTGGACGACCTGTGCTTTTACGCCCCACATTCGGCTGATCTCGATTTCCAAACTCTTGTATTTAAGTCGTTTCTTTGCCTGCTTGGTAACGACGTTTCGATCGCAAGTGACAGCAACATTCCTTCTTCTTCTTCTTCTTCTTCTTCTTTATTATTATTATTATTATTATTATTATTATTATTATTATTGTTGTTATTGTTATTATTATTCCACTACATCACGACGTAAGATGTTATGAGTCGGCTGAAAATAAAATCTACTCCAGCTACCAGCTACCTAAGGAGCAGATCTATGAACTGCCCGTACCTCTCCAATACTTCGCGCAAAATGTGAGCTGTTTCAAATAAAACAATTTCTTGCACTTCTCAGTCCTTAAATGACCTGGAAGTTTAGCCAAGTTCATCCACAAATGTTGCGGAACAAATCCCAGAGCTCCGATAACTATCGGTACGACCTGTGCTTTTACGCCCCACATTCGGCTGATCTCGATTTCCAAACTCTTGTATTTAAGACGTTTCTCTGCCTCCTTGGTAACGACGTTTTGATCGCAAGGTACAGCAACATCGACAAGTAGACACAAGTATTATTATTATTATTATTATTATTGTTATTGTTATTGTTGTTTTATCGCTACATTTGGGCCCACTGCGGGGCGTTGTGCACGGTGCGGTGCGGACGCGAGCGCCGCTGTTTGGCAACGGAGGGGCGAGTGAAATCTCGCGCGCGCGGGCTCTGGGTCGAGCAAGCCCGTGCACGCAGCGCCGGCAGCGGGGCCAGCGTTGGCGGGCGGGGTGGGGCGGGGACGCGGAGAAGAGGGGGCGGCCTGGACCGACAGACTTCCGAGGACCACGCGCGCACTTCGCCACCGGCCGACCGCTCCACCACCTGGAAGGCGCGCATGCTCTGAGACGCTGCGACTTTTGTGAGTACAGACATATCGGATGATGACAGGGCAACGAATAAATAGTATTAAAGTATTTCTTATTTTATTTTATTACTTTGTCATCGTAGTGCTGAGAACACCGTATAAATCTAACGATTTCATCATCTATTCTACTTGATGAAATTAATTTCAGCGTTCCTTTGATTGAATTTAATTGTCGTATTCCAAATAAAAAAATAGTTACACAATGAAGAAATCATAAAACATATCTTTTTTGAGCTGTAAGTTGTAAATGTAAATTCGTATCGTTTCGTTCGGTCGTATTGTCTTACAATTAAATATTGTTTCGCTTCAACTTTTGTTTGGAAAATAATAATTCAATATCATATTTATCAGAGTTCTTGTATAACACACAACCTATACAGTAATGCATGTTGATTGTCTTATGACATCTTTGTCTAGTTAGTGTACACTTAATCTTTGTATGAAATACAAAGTAATTGTAATGGTAGCCAATGAGAGTATCTTTATAATAAAGGTCTTTGGTTTAATGTTAAATATGTTTTTATTGACAAAATCTGCAGCCAATGTGCTTGGTTAGATTTAATTCACAGGGTTTAATTCAAGATTTCGTGTATCGTTCTAATGTTTGCGCCATATTGAATCATTGAAAAGTAGATACCTTGCGCCGCATTAGCATCAAATTGCTATTCATTGTTAAAGTAAGATGTTTAGAATGATGAAAATGGTAAACAGTGTATGGAAAGCTACATTCAGAGACTTTGATACCACGGGATGATGAAATAGTAGGTCTACGTAAGTGGTATATCACTGATCGGAGTTGGATTCATTGCAACTTCACTACTGTAGTCAACACAATGTTCTGATGTTCCGTAAATTTTTCATTTTTTCCCTGGGTTGCTACATAGTATGTCGGGAAGGTATTATATTCCTTAGATTCGCTTATTACATCATAGATTTTGGCACAATAAAATTATTTTTTGAAACTAAATACGTAATTAATTTTTCAAATTTTCTTATTTCACGCAGTATACTACGTACTTAATATTTCATTGCAGTGTGGCATAATACAAATGAAACAAACGTAAAGGTCTTGTTTGTGCCCAACAAATTTAATATACAGAACGTTTAATAGTTGATAATAATTTCAAGATGTGAAAGTACGAAATCCTTTCTTAATGTATTGAATATCGTCTGTAATAATAACATGCAAAACATTTACGAATATTTTCTCCTAATTGATGGGTAAACTAAATTCCAATGGGATATGCGAGCAGGTTAGTAAATAGTCTTCCACAAATAGGGAAATTCTTTTGTGCAATGATACTAATTCGACTTCATTGGTATTTTGTATTAACACATTCTTCATGTAATGTAGCCTAAATTGTAATAATTAAGTGCGTTCCTTAATATTTGTGGTCCAGATAATTGGAAATCAGAACAATTAATGTATGTGTAATCGAATAATATTTAAAAATCTCCATTTAGAGAATAGTAATATATTATGATTTTACATTCACGGATACCTTAAAATTATCAACTGCAATTTTATTATTTGTACACAATGTTTTATTATGATCTTCATTGTATTTGCACTATGGTAACAATGTTCTTAACTGTGTCATTGTCACACACTTTCACTTGAAGACACACTACTTCTCGTGACCTTGACCTCAAATTGTTCATTTGGCGATTACATCAGAAATCGGGGAAATTCAGAGCACTGACGGATTTGTGTAAGGTTTTTAACATAACTGCGTATTATATTCTAAAGATTATCGATAATTGTAGTTATTCATTGGTGGCAAATTTCCTAATTATTTGGGCATTACATAATAATTTTGTCGAGTGGGTGTAAGGACATTTGTTTTGCGTAATTTTTATTTCCGTTTGTTTGCGAGCTACTATTCTCATACGAATTTATTTATGTTACCGACAAATTTATTTTCTTGCATGAATCTTCAAACTAATTAACATAAACCGAAAGATAGAGAAAATGTTTTGAAACTTATTTTTTCTACACTTATGAACGATAATTTCCATGTCACCCACTCGTCCACATTTATGACACGTTCATTATTACTTAGATGAATGTGTAATTAACCTCGTGTAATCTGAAAAAAAATCATAAATTCTGTCTCCAGAAAACTACTGAGTACGTATGTCTTGTTTTCGTTTCATGTAAAGGTTTTATTGAAGAAGTGACGTTCCTTCTGTGTTATCCGATTTTCCTGAAGGGTTTTCAACGTATCCAACTTGCAACGCAAAGGGTTGTGAAGTTCCTGAGGTTAAAGCTAGGAGTCTGATTCTACTCGTGTTCCTCTGAATGTGTCGACCGAGAGACGACGCAGCAGCCGAGAGTCGCACTGCAATAAGTGCCAAGATCATCATGGGACCCTGTTCTTAGGACAGCATAACTTGTGTCTGTAATTCGCAATAATGAGAGGTCTCGTTAGTGCCATTCACCCGCAAGCGCGGCGCAGAGCGCGCCACCTGCGACGGAGAGCTGAGAGGGCGCGGCTGATGCCCTCTAATGGAGCTCGCCAGGAGCGCTGCCCCGCCTACGCTTCCTTCAGATTAGTTTACGAACATAGGGGTGGGAGTGCGGAGGGATATCATTGTTCTCTCTCCAACATGTCTCGTAATTATGATAATAATATAGTTTTCAGTTATATTTAATTTATTAGCTGAAGTACCTCGCATGCCCGGGGCATTTTGTATTTATAGTTAAACTCTATTGGTTTTAATTTCACGAGTGGAATAGTCACAATAATTTAGAAGGCAGGAAAAGGTATTCCTTCTATTCTCGCCTTTCCACCGAGCCTACTTGTATCTATTTTATTGTCTCCCGGCTCCGTCTTCCAACCTTGCTCTGTCTTGTTCCCGTCTGGAAATACCATGTCTTCCGCACTCACTTTCTCACTAAAAAATGTTTGCATTTTTTAAGGGGTTCCCGCCCTCCAAACTTCACTCACTCTGTAACTAAAACTAATAAAGAAATCCAAGGTTTATGATTGTAAATCATACCCTATATCACTCCTGACCTTTACAGGAAGCTAGCACAAAAGTTTCATCGATATTTGTTCAGTACATTAAGAGATTACCGCGCTGTAACGCAGCGCCCTTGTGTCTTTACACATTAGTATAGATTTAATTTTGTGTTTCTTCTGCTTCCCATTTGTGTTTCTTCTCCCATGAGCTATAAATAGAAACGCATTGCTAATAAAACTGTATACGGCGAGTTCGAAAGGTATTTCAGCATTATGTAGTGTAATTTTCAACGTAAGGCAGGCGCGTGGAACAGTGCCCTCCCGAGCTCCTTGTCTGCCTGGGAAGCGCGCGAGCATGGACATCTGCCCCTCACTCCGCTCTCATTCCCCCCCCCCCAATCCAGAAGAGGTGTATATGTGCAGGGGTATTGCAGATGGGAACCTAAGTTCAAAGCGCGTTCACTATATCACCGCGACGAATGGTTGCTTTGAACGAAAACATATTAGCCTGATGTTTGCTATCGAACAACCGTTACTTAAATTTCGTTTATGAACTGTATTACTTATTACTTTATTTCATTATATCTTAATTAGAACTTTATTTTATTTTTAAATTCTGCTTTCTATAATCAATTTTGCCAAGGGACAGAAATATTTTTGAAAGGCAAATTCTTAGCCAAGTTTATAATCCAGAATTCTTCTGCATTATAAATCATTATTATTTATAATCCAGAAGAATCCTGGATTATAAACTTCGCTGAACCCTCTATTAACAGACAATCATTTGTCTCTGAAACCTAACCTGAACGCAGGAAATTAATGCAAATTCTTAAGCAAACGCGATTACGAAATTTCGATCCATTCGATTCAAAGTGTATCATTTCACTCTCAAATGATAATTTGAAATACGACTGATTGATTTCATTTTAAAGGATTATTTCCTCCGCGTTATCAGAGGAAATGTCACTTTTGAGGCAATAACAGTCAACGGACATCTCCAAAACGTTCGTGGGTCATGATGATTATGAATCACATCAACCACAAAGTTTATTTAAATTTATATTTGATGTTAATAACTATCCATACATATGTTTGAAGAATCTTATCCCATTTTCAGTGGCTTCAAGCATCGTGGATTAATCATGTGCTCTTGAAAATGAAACAAGATGATCGCTGAATGAACATGGCTAATTATTTTTAATAGTAAATATAATTTTTAAATAAACTTTGTGGTTGATACATCCTCGATTCTCAATCAGTATGCGTTTATTAATCCTCAATCATAATCGCGTTTGCTCAATCGTTATGTATTAACACATCTGTTGCCAAGACGGAATGTCTTGGCCCAGTTATCCAGAGATATATCGCCACCCAGAGTATTGTACAATCTTTACTTTTAAATCTCGCGCCAGTTGCTCTGGATGCAGTGCCCGCGAACTCTCCGGAGAGATGACTCATTGCATCAAATGATGTCACTGCAGTCCCTCTGACCGGCAGGTCCTAGGTTCGGGTCCCGACGGCGGCAGGATTTTCGACACTAGCTTTTCAGCTAGATCGAATTCAGTCGCTGTTTGCAGGAGAATTCTTGCGGCCGGCTGCTCTGATCGGTAGTTTTCCGTGGTTTCTTCGATCAACGCCAGGCGAATGCCGGAGCAGTACCTTAACAAACGGGCCACGGACCGCGCGCGATCTTTTCTTCCTCTTCCTTGTCCTATCCTCACCCCTTACACTACACTACCACACATGCCGGGAGACCAGTCGGGAGCTTAGAGCTTGTCCCGGCTGGGGCGATGCCCCGCTGGTGGGAGATACCTGGTTGAGGGGAAACCCGCTAGTCGACGGTAGGTCGGCGCCGGATCCATCCCGCCATCCAGGGGGCAAAAAGATCACCGCCACCTCCCCAGGAAAACACGCACTACACTTACAGAACTAATGACCTCCATAGTTGACGTGCCCGGAATCACGAACAATCAATCAGTCTAATGCTAGTTATCTCACCCGCGAATTTGACAAGCCTCATGTGTGTGAGTCGTCATGAAAGTAGAGCAGATCATAAAAAGTTTTGGAGAAACCTGCAAGTCCTAGCGATAGATTCAATTAGAGCAGTTGAGTCGAAATCCTGCAATTGCAAGATCTTTGTACCGTAACAACTAGAGTGAAAAGTACTCGAAAATTATATAATTCATTTATATCTCACAATGCATGCAATTTCATTCGATAACTATTCAAGCAGATTGTATGTTATATTCAGGCACATGCCGAAATGGAACAAATGTCATCCAAATATTAATATTTTTGTTTAATCGGAATTTGACGGACGGACGGACGTCATCGTGAATATTTTTTTTCTGGCTTATCAGACACAAAAGGGTATTGAGTTCTGGCATATTCTCTTTGTCCACTCTTCTCCAGTACCTTCACGTTCCACGTCTTTCATTTCGGACACCCAAGAGCAGCTCGCGAACGTCCGAGAAAGCATCCGCAGAAAATTCCACTAATTGGAACCGGTTCCTGGAAGAAGTTGGGGAATGTCGTGCCTACGAAATGCAGATCCGTACACAATAGAACCGTATTTCACGGTCAAATAGCTTTTACAGTAATCTGACACTTCTTCTTCTCAACGCCAATACCTAGAGTATGTTGTTTTTGTCATTTTTATTACTAATAATAATATTAAATGGAACATTTAATAATAATGTTACTATGGGGTCATCCATAAATTACATAACGCTAAAGAAGGATGGAGGGGATCTGAGGCAGTGTTACGCTGCGTTTACCTAGAGATAGGGAAGTGCGTTACAAGGGGAAGGGGGTATTGAAAATACTCGAAATTTGTGTTACGTAATTTATGGACGGCCCCTTTCTTATATTTTTAGTTCTCTTTCGAAGATAACTGGAGAGTTCAGAATAAAATTGGGATAACTCAATTTTTTTGTGAGGTTGAGTTCTTGCATTGAATTGTTATCAAATGCAGCTGGGCACAAAATGGACTGTGCGGATTGGTCCGGATTTTCTCTCATACTAAGTCACGCTGCCATCACAGAATAAAATAGTTGGATCCGGATTTAAATGTGTGTATATCGCTATAAAACAAAGAAGCCAATGCTGTGTCCTATTTCATGTTTTGGAAAGTATTTAATATAAAGAATAATCCTTTCATCCATATCTGAGGTTCGTTGTGATTATTTTCAAATAAAGCTTTGCTACCTCAGGTCGAGAATAAAAAAGAAGAATTAATCTTCCCGGACAAACTGCATTCAAATCCGTGTCGTTCAAGTTATCTTGAAGACAGTGATAGTTTTTGATACTGAAGTATTTTCGACAGGTTTGTGTAATTATAAATGACATTAGTGTTGTGTTGCCTCTGTATTCATGTATCCATGAATGGTAGGAAATGGGTGTGAGAAACTTTAAATGTTTATGTGGAATGCGCCTGTAGCATTGATAGGGGCAGAGAAGATTTGTTCTTGTGGTTTAAGTTTCATGAGGTGTTTTGTTAAAACTCACACGGCCGGTTTCACCAATGCTAATCAATAGCTTTGACGAACATCAAACCACTGACAAGTGTTTCATTGTTTTTGGATTTTTCGCGAGTACTTGGGTTTCCAAAGAAACTATAAATCGGAGTCTGCATAGTTTCTTTGGAAATTCTGCGCGCATTGGAAATTAGTAACATAGATAATGGGATGATTTGGAGGTACAGTGAATGTTGTGATAATTTGCCTTCACCAACAGCGCCTCAATCACACAGGTCTTGAATCCTCGAGCCTTGCCTTGAGCACGTTCCGCGCTGTCATCACCAATTACTGGACTTCAAATAATTTTGCAAAGATATTTTTGGAATATTAGGAACTTTCTCGAACGCATATAGATATAGATATATATATATATATATATATATATATATATATATATATATATATGGGACCTCCGTCCGCCTGCAGCTGTTCTTTCACACACGCTCGCGCCAACGCCCCAGCATTATTTTCCCGTTGTTCGTGTTGTGTTTCACTAACGTTCTTTTTTTCATGAGAATGTATTTTTCATCAAAGTATTTATAATTAACTTATGAGAGGCGAAGGAGAATGCTTGTTTTTGAACTAAGATTGTAATAATTATTTCATGATATCAGTATCAGCAACCAATAAAAAGGTATGCATTTTTAAATTACAGCTAACATTATCGAATATACTGAAGATAACATCCCCTTCTGCTTCTTCGCAAGGTTTTTGAATACTACATAATGAAATAGTTAACATGTATTGTTTTTAACAAACACGTGATATGTTGTTAAATATCAGAAGATGACAGGGTTCGAATCCAATATAACGAAGCTGCTTTGATTCGTGCCATACTAATGCAAATTCAGCATCAGTGACATAATTTATAGAATATTTCCTTTGGAACTTGATTCATGTCTCATCCTCTTATCTAATACGGAGTAATACTTTCCGAATAATCGTTAATAAATATCAATTTCATCAAGCTTTACTACTTGAACATCCGATATTCTGACGATTTGAAGTCGGTTGGCCATCTGTGACCTTTGTGTCGCGTCTCCTCTTTGTTTACTTTGAGTAACAATTTTCGTACACAACAAAATTAATTGAACATCTATTGCAATGAGTAATCGAGCAGTTATTGTGACAAAAAATCACAGCACTTCATAGTGTGTGAGTAACCTTTCACACCAGCGCTCTCCTAAATTAAAAAAAAATTGCATTCATTTATATTTATTTGTGTTTGTGTAAAAAGAGCGAAATTCATTGTGTTAAAAATTAAAGCTACTACTCATCTTTTAAAAAAGTATTTAAGATGAATGTTCAAATTATTATTCATTATTCGTTTAAAATTTATTAATTGTTATTCACTCACCATTTGAACGTTCGTCTATAAAGTGATGGAATCTGTCAGTCTTGTGGTTTGCGTATTGAATGAGCAGTTTAATCCGACGTTTAAAAAAATCTCCGCGTCTCGTGCCGTGCGGGACCAATTTTGACAATTAAGGTTTGTCTTGCCTTCCTCTTCCCTATGATACTGCCCCTGGCCACAAGTCTCCCGACCCCTGGACCGTGCTAGCCGCCGCCGTGATTTACTCCCGTAGCGATAAAAGGCCCTTTGCGTCGTGGCGCGTCGCGAGGCGGAATTATTTCCGCTTCTGCCGCCGGAGCGCGCTGCTGCGAGTTCGCTTTGCCAGGAGACCGCGTCCGTCGCCGTGTGCTTAAGGTAGTCTGTGCGTTAGGTCTACCACGGAGAAGTACCCCCCCCCCACACACACACATATACTTTTAATGAAAATAAAATCTCTGTTCTTCAAGAAAGCAAGAAAAAATTTGGTCCTTACCGACCTAACTTTTTCGTAAAACAAGTTTAAACTCGTACAGGCTCTTATGGAAAAACGTTCGCGGACATAGGTTTCTTTAACTTAAAGGTTATACGGTGAAACTACCTTTTTCTTTTATTCAGCACGCAGTAAATGTTCTTAGGAATCAGATGGTATTAAATGAAACATATTTCACCAAGCATTCTGACAAGTAATGTAAAAAAATAAACTGCTGCGAAATTCATTGCAACCGGAAGTACTGGCTTTCGGCCTAGGACTTGTGCTGTACAAATCATGCTACTGCCAGCACTGTTTCTCTTGGGACTCGAGGGAAACCGACTTAACTTAAAAAGATTTTCAACACACACAACCACAAACTGTTTGACTAAAATTCACTTTCAATGTAAACAATGTGGACTAATTTTCAACGTAGAAAGAAAGAAAAGTACGGGCGCCGAGGACAACCTAACCTGCATTAGGAATTGGCAACTAATGAAAATGAAAAATCATGCGAGAGTCTAAATTTCTTAGAAAGCTTTTTTTCTAGAGCAATTATTTAATACTTCACCTATTTACAAACAATTCTTTAAATGCTCCGTTCACCTTTACAACCTGTTATGGTTTAGTGTTTGACTAGCGACTGGCACGAACATACCACCTTAACGCAAACTAATTCGTTTTGCCCTTTCCTTTCATTGTCTCCACCAGCCGGCATCCACTTAATGGCTTGGATTTGCTTTCTAACCACAGGTTAGCTCACGTCTGAATTCTAGACGTATTTTTAATGAATGTACTTCACAAATTAACAGGTACTGAGTTATGTTGCTTGCTGGCTCCCTCAGCACATCAATTTTAAATTGTTTGCAAAATGATGGGTACACTTAGTACAAAAAAACAAACAACAATGCTCCCATTATAACTAACAGAATAAAGTGCCCAACTGCGTACTAGCTAGGATTCGATTCCCGGTCGAGGCAAAAATAGAGTTGAAGCGTTCCTTAAAAAATCGCCAGAGTTTCTGTCGCTGTGTGACGAAGAACAGCTCATGCAGGCGGAGTTCGCTAGTTACGGGGAATGTTATGATCGCCTGACGTTATGATCGCCTCATGCCTTTCTTACCCCCAACCGTCGGGATGAAACCGGAATCCAGGGGTTTACACCGTTAGCCACCCGGCAAAGTGGTACAGACGACCCAAAATGCCCAAACACAAGACGTTCTCCACAGACGAGTGCCATCGGACGCCGGGCGGTGGGGGGAAGCCACCAAAGCGCGTGCGCCAACCAGGCGCCGACCACCTTGCAACGATCTGCAACGGAGGTTCGCTGGCACGCGCCGTTCCCGAAAGCGCTGCAGTCGCGTGTCGGGCCGCGGGCGGAGGGGCGAACGAGCGACATAAATTCCCGCAAGCAGGTCCCGGACTTCCTAAAAGGGGCGGCGGCGCTATTCTTACGTCGAGGCGTCACGCACCCCGAACGTCGTGCCAGGTGTGCAGCAAGCATTCCCCCTCGCCCAACAGCTCGGGCTCTACACTACCAAACCCTCTTAGGAGCCTCAGGGTATCAATTGTTGTCACTGGAGTGCCTCTGACTGGGAGGGCCTAGTGTTCCACTTCCGACGGGGGCAAGATTTTCGACCCTGGCTACATAGCTAGGTCATTCAGCCGCTGTCTGCAGGAGAATTCTAGCGGCCGGATGCTCTGATCGGTAGTTTTCCGTGTTTTTTCCTATCAGCACCAAGCGAATGCCGGAGTAGTGCCTTAACAAATGGGCCACGGACCGCACGCGATCTTTCCTTCTTCTTCCTTGTCCTATCCTAACCCCTTACTTACACTCATTTACACTTACACCCTCTACACTACCACACTTGCCGGGAGCGTAGAGCTTGTCTCGGCTGGGTGGGTGCTCCGATGGTGGGAGATACCTGTTTGGGGAAAATCTCCGCATGGCGACGGGCTGTCGGAGCCGTATCTCGCCGAGCAGTGGGGGAAGATCACCGCCACCTCCCGTGATAAAAATATGCACTACACTTACGGGTACAATGAACGTACCCGTTCACGCGCCCGAAATCACCAATCAATCAATCCACATTGATTGGGAAATGAACCAACTGATACTGATTAGGAACGTTCCCCGCCCGGTGCCCAGTTTTCCCGGAGATATGTCAGCAGTGATTGGAATGATGAGAAGGGAACCGATACTCTTTGATTATTGAGGAGATCCCTAAGCATATAAGCAGTACTAAGAGACGTCATTACCCACCACAACAGCCGGTAGCCTGGAGCCAGCGAGGGAGAGCAGCTTACAAGATCTTCCCGCAGGCTAATAGGGGGGGACTGCAGTCGCATTCTGGCTTATTCGGAAGTCAGCTCACCGTGCCTATTGCAGGGGATGCGGTGTGTGTGTGTGTGTGTGTGTGTGTGTGTGTGTGTGTGAGAATAGAGGCCATGAAGAACGGTACCTGGTTTGTGATTAAAATCTCCATGGTGTTAAAGAAAATGTGTTGGAGCGGCTTGCCGCCCGGGCAGCTGCGTGGTGAAGTCTGCCTCCAGTGGGTTCACACCGATCAGCACTGAAGACCAGTGATCCGTGAAAACATTGTTCCGCAGGCGTTTAAGAACCACCATATTTATCACAGGAGTTTCGTCAGAAATGTAAAAATTCATCGTGGGCCATTCTCAACAAAATTGTCGGTTTACTCTTTTGTAATTGTATTTAGCCATTATATGTCCCGTAATGAGCAGTAGCCCCACGATCACAACAGACGCTGGACGTATTGTCCCCTTGACGTGTTTCTCTGCGATCTGTTTGCAACCAACGCCGTTGCCATTTTTAATAGGAGGCTCTGACTCGACCCAGTGCGGAGCGACTTTCCTCGCGCACTGTAAGTCGAAATCTCCTTGTCTCTTATTGTGTTTATTGTGACTTTTATTTATTTTATTTATTTATTTACGTCAAAAACAGATAAAAACTGTGTGTGACGAGCTATGGGGAGAAGTGAAATTGGTGCACGTTTTCATAATTCTCTGATCTCTATCTTAAACCATATTCTAGTCGAATTTTGAATACAGAAAAAGAGAAGATTAATCTAGCCCGGAAGAAGATGTTGATTACAGAAAAAGAGCGGCTTTTTCAAGTTTTGTTGACAAAATATTCGCTCCTCTATAATAAAATATTCTTTCAAAGGTAAATTAGCTATGCATTTCTGCCCGTAACCCTCATCATGTTCTTCATGAAATAATAATACTTTTTGCCGCGATAATAACCTCGCTGAGAGTGCGGAGTGAGTACATTAGTAATAAAATCGTAGGAACCTACCCGATATTTTTTTCAATTTCTTTTATCTTTGACGTGTGCACGTGTTAGGAATTCAAATTTTCTATATTTGTCACCCACTTTTCATAAATAGTCATCACCGATCAGCGATTTCGATGTTGAGTATCCCGTATCTCATCAATACAGGATGAAATTTAATAATCACCACGTCCATGTTACCCAATGGTTTAATATAAAAATAACTATTATTTTTGTTCCTCAATTCTATTAAATTTTACAATGAACAATGTTTTCATTTTCAACCTGTTTTGCGTGCAGACTACATTGCAAGCACAAATCAATTACGGTATTATTTGTATCTGTATTAATTAAAATAAATCACATCAATCAGTAACATTAATTAAAAAAAGTTTTGCTCTCGTGGAATCACGTAGGAATGTTTTCACGCATTTGAAGATAATTAACGTTGAATCGGAGAAAAATTGGTAATGATTTTTTTATTTTGAAATATGTTCTGTCTCACCGTATACCAATAGTATTGAAGTTTCTTTTCATTTTGTACTACAACAGTACGTTAAAGCAAGGACATTTGTCTAAATTTCTGATAACTAGCACCACTGACTATCTAATTTTGAATTTGACGTTCATTTCTCGAATATTTATTATTAATAACACATGCAATCGTGTGGAGTATTCTGATTCCTTACCGTGCTTTTCACTTTGTCAAACCTGCTGTGAAGATTTGTACGTTACGCACTGGATTTGAATGTGTGAATGTATTGTATTGATACAATATTATTCGGATAAGTATATCATAAATATGTGTGAAGTATAAGTCTGAAGTTCTGAAGACTTATAAATCATTTGTAATTCTGTACTCAATTCAGTTAAAACATAACTTTTGAAGTGTAATATGGTTTACTTTTTTCCAAAAAAAAAAAAAAAAAATACAAATTGTAATTGCCAGTTTGCGGGCTGAAACTTTTATAAATGTTACTATTGTGTATGAACTTTGTAAGAAGGAATGGGCTTTTCAGATGTCCTTCCCGTTTTAGCGTCTTAGTCCGGAAAGGTTCTGAAATGTTTGCAAGAAATAAAATTAAATAAAGAATAAATAAGTTGAATTTTGTATTTTGCCTGGTAAGAGATGACTTGCAATGCGTTGAGGAGCTCAAAAATGAATGGCCATAATGATCTTCAAAAAAGAATGTGGGGAACTTAATATTCGTCGGTTGGTCATCCAACCTATCGATTGAGTTTGTTCACACTCAGTTACACGAATACGTTTTTATAAGCAGTGTGAGAAGAAAGGTTCACCGTCCACCTTTCATGCCCTATATGTATTTAAATAGAATCATTTTCCAAGCGAGACTACACGTTGTGAATTACAAGTTGGGAACTAACATTTTTTTAAATTATTTGTTATGCATCTTTATTTTCGATTTTTCTGGCCACAATTTCGCTTTAGCAACTGATCTGTATAACTTACAATATACGATTCTCATTTCTTGGCCGCGAATTCACACTTTACTGTCCCCTCTCTCCTCCTTCCACAGCGCTCGTAACCCACCACGGCAATTCTGTCGTCACCGAAGCTCCACCCCTGTAATGAAAATACAGAAGCAAACCTTTGAAGCTGAGGAAGATCGCAGAATAGCGGCCGGAAACGTTGGCGCGTGTGCCAAGTGTGGCGTCATACGGGTGTAATCAAAACACAGACGAGAGTGGGTTGTAATAACAGTGAGTTTATTCATAAACTAGACCGTAGTCACATATAACAAATTTCACTGCTTACAATTAACTAACTAAATAAATCCCACTACTAGAAAAGATTTTAATCGAACGGCTATCACACCGCTTTACATCTGAGACTTCATGCATGTCTCACTCGTCACGACAATGAATTGCCGGCCCCCTTGCCCTCGTGCGCCACTCGCACAAACTTACGCACAACTGCACGCCGACGCTGCTGAGAAACAAGGAGGCCTTGCTCTCGCCCGTTATATAGGCCTTTCGCCGCCCCCATTGCCTCCGCGCAGTATCCGCGCTAGGCAGAAATTCCCAATGCGTCATCTTCTGCGCCTTTGTTTAACTTCTGCCCTGCGCAGGTACGCACCGTTTGAGCGCGCTACAACGCTACACAAGTATACGGCGTCTCTCGGACAGCCAAGTAGCTGCATGAAATGGGGTTACACATATAACATTTGTCCCTGATTGTTAGCCACTCGTATAAACACGTACATAGGCTGTCCAAAAAGTAATGCATCGCATTGTTCTATAAGTCACAGAACGGTCAGACTAGTTTGGATAGGAAAAGGGGAGGTTTAGCTTGTCAACAGTTCCTAGTTCAGTTGTCTCCGTGCCCTGGGGACGTGTAAGTTTGCGAGCTCCTGTGTAGTAGTCGTGTTGTACTTACGATGGAGGAATCTTTGAATGAAAGATAGGCAATCAAGTTTTGCGTGAAGCTGAACAAGAAGCCGGTGGAAACGTTCGGAAATTTCACCCTAATTTTTGGACACTTATCACCGGGAAGGGGACGTGGATCTTCGAGTACGATCTTGAAACAAAGGGGCGGATCGCGGATCGTCACACCTTGGCGTCTCCATTCTCCAAGAAGGCTCACATGAGCAAATCGCGCTAAAAAAAATGTCATGCTTGTTGCTTTTTTTGACAAAGGGGATAGCGCACAGTGATATCGTACCTTCTGGACACACCGCAAACGGCAAGTTCTACATTCAAGGGCTCCAGAGACAGACTGAACGACAGGGCCACCCGCGTCCGAAAGGGGATCACTACAGGGCCAGGGCCACCCGGGTCCGAAAGGGGAAGCATCACGACAGCGCGCCTGCCCACATCGCCTCGTTGCCGGGGACTACCTGACACGCGTGTGTGTGCCAACGCTTCTAAACTGCACTACAATACCAACCTTGCACCGGCGGACTTCTTTTTGCTCCCTCGGGCGAAAACGGCCATGCCCATGAATTGCAAGGCTTCGGACAACATAGAAACAAGTACGACGAGGACTCTAAAAGACTACTTCGCCGACGATTTTCCTGGCAGTGTACGTGGCAGGAAACTCACGCTGGGAAACATGTATCGAAGCACAAGGGTCATACTTTAAAGAATTTTAAGTTGCTGTACCTACATAATTAATAAAGGGTCCCCCCCCGATAAGATAGTAAAAAGTTCCCCTCAATCAAATTACATATGAGTGGTTACACTATAATTCTAACATAAAAATAATGTTTTTGAAAGGTTTCTTAGCCTCCGTCCTGCCACCCACACCCCTATACAGCCAAAAACGTGTTTTTTTAATTTCATTTTTTTTTCGACAACTGAACACTATTTTATCCGACTGAAAAAAATATGATAAATAAGAACACAACTTGGACTATCAGAAAAATATTTTTCAATATTTTCTCAGGCCCAAATTCGAACACAAAAAAATATTTTCGAAAAAAAAATATCAAGAAATATTTTTTACTGTGTCTTAGAAGCCTGGAACAGGCTCGAAAAAAATGTCAAAGGTTCCTCTTCACACACAAATTGTTGTGTATTTTTTTCAGATTTTTCCGATTACTGGGCTGCAGTTAAAAAAATAAAAACCATTTTCCCGCCTTTAAAGCACCTGGACTTTCAATATACTTTGAAACTGACTGCAACGGTTCTCTGCATTTATTTTAGTGTTTATTATACATTTGTATACATTGCTGTATCACCCAATGAAGTTTTGATTTTGGAATATACTTACGAAGTATCATTTTTAAAGCTTTCTAATCATTTGTATGAGAATATCATACGCTAAGGAAAGATAATAGTGTTTGGCAGTTTAATTAATAATAATTCCGTCATATTTGAGGGATAATTGGGGGACATGTGGAAAAATGGAGGGGAAGAGGTTAAAAACCAGATTTACAAGAACTGTTTTACTTGTCTTAGAACACAGACACTGGCACGAAAATAATCTTCAAACTTCATCTCAGAATGCTTGTGAATTTTTTTCATATTTTTTTAATAGCTGGGTCATAGTTTTTAAAAAAAAACTAAGACATTTGTAGTCAACCACTTGGCAGTTCGGCAGTTGCCGCGTCCTAAGCACGTGCGACCTTGCTTGAGGAGGAAGGCCACAGAATAGCAGCTAAAACGTTGACAACTGAGCCTAGAACGCGGCGCCTCCCGGACAGATAAATAGTAACGCATTGGTTGCGGAAGCCTGTGGTCTCACGTCTGTAGATTGTTTCAGACTAGAGAAAAAGTTGTCTTTTCCTTTACCTAAGTATTTGTTCTTGTATACGTATAAATATGGAGACACTCGTACAATCTGTACACGTGCGAAAACTCTGCACTTTGTAAATAATAATTGTACGAAAATTGAAAATTGATTTAATGTAGCACCCAACTGCAAACGCTCATCCCCCGAAAAGTAGTTTACGGCATTATAGACCGGAGAGAATTCATTCCAATATTGCTGAGCGTTGAGATAAAAATTCGCAGAAAATAAAATAGTCCCGTTAATTTTATCGTGAAAGATAATTTCAGTATTTTCCTTCAATTTAATTTTACATTGATATTGGCTTCTCTTTTCTGTCCATCTGTGCTACGGAAAAGGCGCACCCAAAAGAACTAATATGGAAAATTGTAAAATGGGATGATCATGAAAGTGGTATTTTGAAAAATACATCCCAACAACATAATTGGGGCCTAATATATTCCCCTTCACTTCCCCATTGTCCCCCATCTATCCTGCACACGAAATGTTCTTTATCATTTCCCCATTTGTCATCTACCCGTCACCCAAAACATGTGTGTTAGAATTTACTTCTTCTCAAAAAAAAGGGCGTGTCCCCATGAGACAAGCAAACCTGGTTTAAAAGGCCTAGGAAGCATCGCTTCCGAGTTATTTACCATTATAATGTGTGTTGCAATAATCTTTTTTTGTATGTCATAATCTGCAAACTTCTATTTTTTCTTCTAAAATGTGTTTGATGTAGGATGGGGTGTAATTCTTTATCCACCAGTATCACACTTACAAGGTCTTGTGTCGATTGTTTCTTATAAATTGCCAAAACTATCGTCTTTCCGTAGCATACGATTACTTATGCAAACGATTAGAAAGCTTTAAAAATGATACTTCGTAAGTATATTCCAAAATCAAAACTTCATTGGGTGATACAGCAATGTATACAAATGTATAATAAACACTAAAATAAATGCAGAGAACCGTTGCAGTCAGTTTCAAAGTATATTGAAAGTCCAGGTGCTTTAAAGGCGGGAAAATGGTTTTTATTTTTTTAACTGCAGCCCAGTAATCGGAAAAATCTGAAAAAAATACACAACAATTTGTGTGTGAAGAGGAACCTTTGACATTTTTTTCGAGCCTGTTCCAGGCTTCTAAGACACAGTAAAAAATATTTCGTGAATTTTTTTTCGAAAATATTTTTTTGTGTTCGAATTTGGGCTTGAGAAAATATTGAAAAATATTTTTCTGATAGTCCAAGTTGTGTTCTTATTTATCATATTTTTTTCTGTCTGATAAAATAGTGTCCAGTTGTCGAAAAAAATTGAAATTAAAAAAACACGTTTTTTGGCTGTATAGGGGTGTGGGTGGTAGGACGGAGGCTAAGAAACCTCTCAAAAATATTATTTTTATGTTAGAATTATAGTGTAACCACTCATATGTAATTTGGTTGAGGGGAACTTTTTACCATCTTATCGGGGGGGACCCTTTGTTTCTAAAAAATGCAGCGCGTTACTTTTGGGACATACCTTGTGTGTTCTACGCCTACATTAAAAATTCTCGACTCTGTCAGCATGTGCCCTGCGGAACGCCTGTGGGTAAGAAGTTATCCAACGGTCACGGGGAAATGTCTCGTTATGGATTGTCGCACTGCCTGTTCATTGGATAAAGTGATAATTTCCAACCCGTCTTACTTACTTAGAAGTCTGCAGAATTTACTCTGGGTCATTCTGTGTATAAACAAGCGATTCCTGCGCGAGGTTGCCAGAGCAGCTTCGCTGAGGAGGGCGAGTGGGCGCCCCGGAGTCCTGATTAACGGGGCGCTCGCGCAGAGCGTAAAGCCCTGCTTTCGCACGCTTCGTTTTTGTTTCGCAAGTTATTTGACGTATTGCGAAACTCTGCAGCCCTGCACTGACTTCAGTTGACGCCTCTTACGTCCTGAAACACGTCTCTGTACTTGCTCGGCCGGGTACGTGGGTTTCCTTTAAAGTAGCTTTCAGAAGCGTCAGTTTACGAATTTTAAGGAAGCATATAACGTATGAAGGTTGGGGTAGAAGTCATGGTAACTATGTTTTTCCTGAAAGAAATGCTATCAAATCAAACAATTTTATTTGTCGCATGAAAGAAATGCTGTACTGAAGTGTGTTCACAACAACAAATGGATCTGTGAATGCCTCTATTAGCAAAGAGAGCGATGTGGAATCCGTTGTCTGATTGCCGCCGTGCGAGATAATGTAACCCGTTTCGAGGAGTGCTCGTACACAAAGTTAGCCGTTCTCCACGGAAAATGCTCGAGAATGTCACAGGGAATTGGTGGAAGCTCTTGGGAATAATGCCCTCCCATACTGGATATTCGCGAAAGAGGCAGGCGAGGACGCACAGCAACCAGTGATCAGCAACACACGTTGACGACCTGTGAGAATGGGGACCTATGTGGCACGTGCGGTAATGGAGCATCTGCCTAATCGAGCCTTAGGAACGGGTATGTGATGCTTTTGAGAAGTGAACTTGTATATGCTAAAATGTCTTGTATCATGAAACCAGAACTGTCATTTAAAATACCTTAATAAATATGAGATACAGTTTTAATGTGTCGTTAAATGCCCATGTACTTTGTTCATACCTTGTTCTTTAGTATGTATGTATATATCACATGTTCCACCCGTCCTCGTTTTCCTCACAAAAACAACAAAAAATTAATGGTGCTAAAGCAGAACGCACTTTCTCGCCATTAGTAATAGTTGTGTAATACTATTTATACCAATTTCTCTCCGAATTAACACATTTCAGTCATGACTTTTTGTAAAACTAAGTACGAATCGTACAATATTTGGGGCAAAAACTAAATATTTCCAAGCAAATAACAACACAAATTTGACAATTATAACTTCTTTTCGTAGAGGTAAATCATGTCCCAACAATACTTTACGCTATCTAAGGTTCAAATTTAATAAAAAAAGCCGTTTTTAAGAAAAAATAGTTTAAAGGCAATAATCATTGCCTATGTTGGACACAAAACGCAAAAAATACTCACGTTTTTTGCAAAATTGAACAACACATCAATTTTAGATCTTTTTGATGAACACATTTCATTAAGAAAAAAAATTTCTCTTCATATTTGTAGTTGTAGGAAGACTCCGAACAAATTTTGAATTTTTTTCAATTTTCGAAAAATGAGGATTTTCAACGAACATGAGGCCTATACCATTCTTTTCAATGCCCTTCACACTATCCAATAACAGTTTAATCAAAAACGTTGGAGCCATTTTTTTTAAAATTTTGAACGTGTTCCAGGGGCTTCAGTCCAAAGGACCCCCGCAAAATATTAAAATATTGGTGTGAAATTCAAGGGACCGCGTGATGAGCCAGATCGATTGAAAATCGGCTGAACGGTTTATCTGCTAGCGTTGTTGACAGACAGGCGCTTTGCCGTCATTCAAGTTTTCGGCATCAAGGACCCACAAAACATAGATTCTGTCCACACCGCGTGTTAGTTTTTTTCTAAATTTAGCATCTGGATTTACCCACTTTTTCGTTGTCAGGGCCCTGTAATAAGACTTTTTCTGCCGAAAATTCAGTTTTTTCGCGCAGCATTACATAACTTTCTCTCTACCGTGGTAATGGTAACGAGAAAGTAAAAATAGTTGTGTTGACGTATTATTATAACTTTTAAGTCGTGTAGGGCTAACTTATGATCACTTTCTGACAATGAGCATATGTTGAGAAATCTCATAACACAAATAACGGACGATGAACACAGATAACTGTTAACTGTTGACTGCGTTGTGTAACTGTTTAGAGAGGACACCTGAATAGAGGACACCTGATGATGGAAAAAACTGATTTCCCGAAACGTAGTGAACAAGAAATGACATAAAATACCAAATGTTTTTATTTAATGACCCAAAACGTATTCTAATTTGTGAAACTAGTTCACTACATGCTTTAAAAAAAGTTGAAAATGGATGGCTATATATCTCAAATTAGTTGTATTTGTACGAAATCCTAGATATTTCTTTACCAACAGTACGTCATTAATTAGAAGTGCCACCAGTTTTCTTGAACTTACGTACTTTTAATTTCCACGTCTCGCGTGTCGACTTTACTTTCTGTGTGAAACCTTACCTTGTAGGAAGGAAAATGTCAGGCGGTGCTCTCTCGCGGACTGCCTGTCGGCGGGTCCGCGAGACAGCAGCCATCCCATTTCTACTTCTGCGCCGCCTCCACCGGAGCCACAGCGAAAGAAGCTGCCCGCCACAGCGCACTGTGCACCTGCAATCCTTTGATTTACGAGGCGCTTAAAAAGGAACGTCTCCATTTGCGGGCTTCGCTTTCCAGCTTCCTTTTTTGCAGCCTTTGACGCGGTGCATTTATAAATCGAGGCGTAAGCCTAAAAAACAACTTTTTGTCACTGACTTGCTGATCGTCGTGGATGTTTTTGTGTTAGTATAGTACGAGGTTACGCAGCAGAATTAAGTTCTTTCCTAAAATATGAATGGATCCTATTGTTTAGTTTAGGGACTCTCCTGAAGTGTTAAACCTCCTTATGACTTACACTGTTTTTTGAAAATAATATAATAAACATGTGTGACCATTGAACTTCTTTTGTTTTTCGTCGATAGCTGTCGTGAATAACCCCAGTTCTGTCAATTGACGAGCATTCTTGCAAGGTTTGACGGATATAAATACTCGGGTGATCAACTCCCCCGCTTGTTGTTGATCTAGTCAGTTTGGTCGGCTGTTATGAAACGGGGAAGGAGAATGGAGCCATGCGTGATATCAGGCCTACCTTGCTAAATACAGTAAAACACATTGGGTTGATTTTTAATTTATGAATGTGCTACAGAAAAAATCCTTAAATCTAAATTTAACCTACGTTTACAATGAGGGGGGTTGTTTACTCATTGGCACCCAAAATTACTGAAATTTGGCGCCTAAAATCAGAGACCCTAATTACCTGCCTTCGGTATTAATCAACAGAAAATGGTGTACATTTCTAACGTTCCGTCTTCGAGGTAGTTTTAATTTGCTCCAAATCCCGCGAGTTTCCCGAGAGAGGAGTGCGGGCAAGCCCAAGGAATATGTGCTTCGAAACTGCTTCACAACAGGGCTACCAACCAGACCGCAGCAAATCCCTGCCTGGGCTGAAGCGAGCGCTCCACCGGACTCTCCACTATTCCTCTCTGGGTCTACCCATTTTTCTTCTGCCTAAAGGAAACTATTCACAAACCTTTCTGGGCCATCCCCCACAATCAATCACGTGACCGAACCATTTCAGCCTTCGCTTTTCCAATTCATATATTTGATCCATTCCCATTTGTTATGGTACTGCTCCGGTATTTGGCGACAGTGGAGGCAGTGGAATCCGGTCACTAGTATACCGACAGGGCTTTATGTCGTGAGGTGAGCGTTTGTGCACAATTCCTGTCACAATCAAGTTCGGTGTGATACAACATTGAAACAAAAAAATTCTAATAAGATGTGGCGAATATCGAACTACTGAACCGTTCCTTTACAATCCTAACATTTCACTAAATGTCTCATTTAATTAGTGTAACTGTTTCTGCTCTTTGTTACTCTCGCTCTTTCTTAATCTTTCGAGGTGACAATTTCCTGATTTCCGATGGTTTTCACATGCCTGATTATTTTATATTTCTAATTATAATTCATTACTTACTTTACCATGTTCTTGTCGTAATTCTATAATCTTGTGCACGTAGGTAGATTGGATGGCACCTACACAAAATCTTGAGATCACTGATAAGATATCATTCCTCTAATTTGAATATTTTTCTCAGTGGCATAGTCGATTACCTTCACATACACCATAACGCATAGCACTTTTGTAAGATTACGTACATACACAATCACTCACACATCACGCATCACTCGTACATCATCAGTAGGGGGCGGATTTTAATGAAATGTCATTGTTTTCCTTTTCGCATTAGAAAAATGCTGTTTTGTGTAGAAATTAATTTATACGTCATTGTTTTGCATTTTTCGTCGATTTCGACTAATAAGTCATTTTTTACCTTTTCCCGTAATTTTTAATGAATTTTCGATGATTTCATCGCATTTAATATCATTTTAATGGAACTTGCTTCAAATAATATTTACGAGATGCAACAAATGTTTTCCACCGAATTCCTCCGTACCTATACCTGGTAGCCTATTCGATTTCTTTGCTCAGAAGTTGTAATGTCAGCCATTGTTAGCATGTAATCGAAGGTTCCGGTGATGCCTATCAGCGCCATTGCCGATTTTGGGATAACTAAAAACAGATTTTATGGTAAAGAACAGTCCAAGCCAAAAGCTTACAAGCTGAGTTCACTTGAAAGAATAGAGGAAACCTCGATCACATCAGTAACGTAGCCAACAGGTTGAATTGTTCATTTGAACTGGGTTTGATAACATTATTACGTCATTTTTCTTTGCTTTTGGGGTATTTTGAAAACATTTTAGAAGCAATTAATTGATCATTTTCACGATGTTTTAGGTCATCAAAATCCGCTTCCTCATCATCACTTGCAGCAAACAAAAATTTCACAGAGCGCGTCAGAAACACAGGCCGCCGCGTCACCTTACTTTACGCAGAATGAGACCTTTCTGCCAAGACGTCGGTCCTTCTCAGTGATAATACTTTTAAAGCCAACGCGAAACAGCGCGCAGCGAGACGCGTCTTCCGTCAGGCGGTGGCGAAAGGGCTGCGTTGCTTCGCGCGCACAAAAGGCCCCGTCGCCCTGGCAACGTGGACGCTCGCAATCCTTTAATTTACGAGCCGCATAAATGGAACGCAGATCCCGTCGTCCCGTTGCAGCTTCTCTTCAGAGCTGTTTGACGCACGGCGCGAAGTACTGCTGGCGTATTTGTGTCCCCCCTCCCTTCCCCTTCCATCAACCTGTACCAACTTTGTTTTGTGCACGGCGAGAATTTATGAAACGGCCTAAAGTTGGCGAAAATGCAGTGCGTCGTCATAATTGTTTCACTTATGAAATCATTTTGTCGCGTCCGCGTCTTACATTCGCAGCGAAGAGGTCGGAGAGAAGCTTTCGTTCTCATTTATTACCGAAACAAAACGAAACGAAGGGATGCGGAAAGGGAAACAGGTGACTGGGTCTGCTCTTATTCTTAGACAGGCGGCGCGCGCACGGTTAAATGACTTTGTTCTAAATTCTGGGAGAAGATGGAGCCGGAGAATTCCGAAAGTTGGCCGAGCAGGGGCTGTTCTCGGGGGGTGCGAAAATCTCCGAAAAGTATTCTGGGATCTTACGAAAGTTAACGTGGTGGAATCTAGGAAAACGCGGGACTTCGTCTTCGGGGAGAAGAGGAGAGAAGGGAGAGGAAGAAGACGGAAGGCTTTTGTGAAAGGGATGGGATTCTGAAAGTTCGGAGAAGGGTTGGCGGGTGGCGTATGGTCGATTCAGTGTCTTCTCCGAACACCGTGATATTAATGTCGGTTGATTGTGCTGGCGCTTTGTAGTACTTTGGGGTGCTGCCTTCGTGTAAATTATTAACTTTTGTAATTTGTTGTCGCATCTCTTTCGGTCTTGATGATCGTAAAACTTTGATAGTGTGATGTATCTTCGTTTCAAAAACTGAGCTTGTGTTATTTTTCTATCTAGAATTACAGGAAAACCTCGCCAAATTTACTAATCACGTTAACGAAACATCGGTTACTAGAGCGATCATAAAAAGTTCAACCACACAAATTTTGGCATATGCTATGATCTACAGAGATTCGGGTACAAAGTTATTCTTTGATCGCCTAATGTACTACACAGAGGGAGTGCAGTAAAGTAACGGAATAGAACAAGAGCATTGAAATAGAAACGTATCCATTTATATATAAGAATAAAATATAACCGATATAAAAAATATCGATATTATATAAAAGAATATCGATAACCGAACGTTGTAGGAACTGAAAACGCGTTAATAAAATACTGTCTGTCTGTTCTTGGCGCGACAGCCCACGTACGGGCCATAGCCTACCAGCAGCGTCCCGACCTCGCGGCCGCGGGTTAAGGGGTACGTGTGGTTAACACGCAGACATCCCTGCGCTGTAATCTGGCCTTCTCAACCTGAGAAATGAGTTTTCTCATCGTCATGCATCTACATATACGGGACATTGCAAGTAAAACGCACATTACAATCTTGCCCGACCAGGAATCGTACCCGGAGTCGAGTTATGGAAAGCGAGCACGCGGACCAATGAGTTAAACAGCGAGGGCCATTAATAACATACGCTTCAGGAAAATCGAATTCCATGCCTTTCAGCTTCTGCAGCTACCTACTTGAGGTGGTTGCCAACGTGCAATAATGTACACGCTGTCTCCTGTTGGATGTCATTAACGTGGACGACTGATCATTACAATCAATAAACGTGTTTTAAATTATAAATAATTTATTTGTTAACTCAATGGTACAATAATAAAACATTCAAGTTTCTAGCAGTATTGCGGGTTCAGTAGCCCACGTGCAGCTAGCTGCAATGCCTTAAGAGCCAGTCGTGGCCCACCCTAGAGACTTTAAGAACCTTAGCTTTACCCAAGTTAATGCACCTACCGAAAAAGTCTCACGAAACATGTACCTATTTAAAACAATTGTTACACAATATTATCTAAGCCAAATAGACAAATTTTACTGGTTTCATTGAAATTGTTTTTTTTAATGTAGAAGTGGCTTATTACCGAATATTCTGCAAAAACTTCATTTTTCCTACTGTGATTTTTAATTTCCTAAATATCTGATTAAGAATGAATTATGATGGAACGTAAGTATGAAAATTATAACTGTATTTTGTAGAAAATTCTGTAACATCGTACTTTCTGCGGAAAGTTTCGAACAACACATTTTCAAGGGAAGGGAACCAGTCCGTATATCATTGAAATTTATTAAAATGCTTTTGTAAGTAATATTTTTATGCATGTAAATAAGTGGAGGTTTCACTTGTATTAAGTATAATTAAGCACAGTGAATAAGAAATGTGCATTGTTTTATGTCGTCTATGCTGTTTTGTTTCTCTTGCTTGAACATTTAATGTATGTTACGTTGTACCATGGATATTTAACTAAATTTTATTTTATTTTGACGTGAAAATTCAAATATTTAAAACTGGTTCACGTTTTTGGAAAGCTATGATAAACTGTGACTCTTATCACATCTGTAGAAGAAGTAGAAGAATTATAGACTCAAACCACTCTTAAACAAACGGGAGGACGGGAACAATGTACAAACCACATCTACGAATACCATCGATGACTTACGGATCACGCAGGGAACTCCAATGAGCATTGGCCAGCGATCTACCCAGAGTGGTTGCCGAACCGTGATGTACTTCGTGGAAGAGAGAAACAGGCTGTCTACGATAGGCGTTGTTGTGTTCAGGCATTCAAGAAATTCAGGTTAGGTTAGATTCAATGTCCGGGCGTTGAACTTCTGACAGTCTACAGACAGACGTGATTCATTTCTGATATTCGCGTATCGATGAAATGTCTTCCAAAATGGAACCAGTCTCGTTTAAAAAATACGATATTTAAAGTGAAACAGTATTTAAATTCATAAGCGATTTTTTAAATCAATAAAATTATTTCACAAGCATGCTTAATATGTGACTCATCTTGCGTTGAACCCTTCAGTGTCTCAGTGAGTTGTGTGGTGACGCGACTCGCACTGATTTTGGATTTTGGATCGGATTTCGTCCGCGTCCGACGAGGATGTGGCGCGCGGAGTCCGTGGTTCACAGCTCGCTTTCGCCGCGCGCGATTCGGAGTGCGTCTGCCCTCCGCGTATCTGGCGCCGCCCCTCGCACCCGATCGTAATGGTGTTCATTGCTTGCCTTCCGATCCTCCCGCCTCCGACACCAGTCCTTAGTCACCAGATCTACATTTATCAGGGTATGTTTTGCAAACCCAAGAGCCTCGGATAGCTTTTTGTATTTTGACTTCTGACTGTTCCATTTCGAGTCCAATACTCTTGAAAATGGATACGATTTCTTCGATTCAACATACAGGTTAAAAGAAACTCGAACACCCAGTCTTTCATGCGACGTTCGTCTCCTTTGGCGAACGCAAAGAGAAAGGCGAAAGGGAGTCAAGCAAATCCCCCCTCCACGGCGCCACATCGGAAACAGGCGCTCGTCATTCAAATGGATGTGTTTTGTGTATAAACGAGGCCCCCCTCCAAAACCAGGGAGCGAAGCGAGAATTAGAAGCGGTCTTTTAAAATGCGTGATTGATTATTCTTCACCTTGTCGGCGATCGGAAGTGCCCGGGGCGGGAGAAGTCCGCTTCTCATTTGCGGAGAGTGGTTCCGTTCTCGAGGGAGGGAAAAAAAAAGAAGTCTTGGTGCGTCGTGGGGGGCGCAAATGGACGCTGACGAAATGCAGAGCAGCTTCTCGCGAGCGCGTCTTCGCCGCTGCTCAAAAGATTCCGCGAGGCTTTGAAGACGAAGGCTCCGCGTGCGAGCGGAAGGCGAGAAGGTGGCTGGCTTTGAAGGGACGCCCCTCCCGCCCGCCCGCCTTCGTTTCGATGCGTTTCTGACTCGTTGGGTAAAGAATTTTCCCTATTTGGCACTGGAGACGCGCGTACAATATTAATCATGCTGCCTCTGATGAGTAAACAAAATCCAAAATAAATATTTAACTGAAGAAGCAAACTGCAGGCCCCATGGCCGAGATCGCTAAGATAGTAGTGTCGTGGCCATCTCGGAACGCAGGGTCGCGGGTTCCAGTGCCGCCTCTGGCATGGGTGTATTTGTGTGTGTATATATGTGTGTAACATCCTTTCACCCCTCACTATCATCATCATTTCATCCTCCATACCCCCTGGGCTAACAACCCTGGGGAGTAAAAATCGGATTCAGCGTAATGCTAATCCCTTGATCCCTCCTAATGAATTGTATGCCTGCGTGATCCGAAGTGGCGTGTTGAAAAAAATGAAAACAACAACAGAACTAGACGACGGAATACAATTTTTCACTCTTAAGTCAATATGAATGTTTTTTAATTGGCATCCATATGCACTTATGCAGTTTTCATTTCGAGTTCATTAATACACAAACTATGACTACTAACATAATTTGGGGAATATGTACCGCTTTTGAATATCTTTTAAAATAATAAATGTATTTGTTGGGTTATGTCATTCAATTACTTATCTTCCAGCTTAAATTTACACACTATTCGTAAACGTGTTTGCTAATGAGGAAATATCGTTGTTTCGGATAATTGCATGCGATAACGCGTTTTGGTTTACTCTAACACACTTTGGGACACGATTGCTGCTTACGTTTACATGATTTCGGTGACAAATAGCACGAAATACGAAATCAGAAGCTGCGGTCCCCACGCTATTAGCTCTTGAGGTCACTCTAGGCATTATGGAAACATGTCCTTCTGCACGATACAGGCAATGGTTGAAAGCACGTGTACACACTGCAACCACACAAACAATGAGCGTGAACATTTAAGTAAATCATTAATTTATAATTAATCCTTTGCGTGTTATAAAGTAAGTTTCATTGTATTTTACTTTGTCCTACAAATATTACTTCACAATTTCCAATGAAATATCTCAGTTTACTTTCTCATATTCAGTAAATATTCCCAAATTTAACTTTTTTTGTTATTTTTTTTAAATGTTGAAATCTTTCATTACTGAAAAGTATACTTGTAGCAACTTCTAGAACTCAACGATTAGAATTCTTCAATTGGTTCATGTGATACTGCATGCCGTTATTTTTACGTACGTTTATTGACGTGAAAATTCCAAATATTTTTTTTATTTTTATTTTTATAAGATTCCTTAAACAGATCTTAAACATATTTCCTTTTATATTATTTTACTGTGACATACCGTTTTTTACGGACTTTTGGTTACGAAAAAGAATCGCGGCGAAGAAACGTCCTTTGTTTTCTATGTTCTAGGAGCTTGGAATTAATTAGCTGTGAAATTACTCTGGGAACTATTTAAGAAGAGCATTGCTCCGTTAGACTTTTCTGTGAATTTATAATTTCGACGAAAAGATATCCGATTCATGTTTCGACGAAAAGGTGTGTTTCTGTATATGCTGAATGCCGGAATCGGATATGCCCTTTTCATGATTGGCCTCTGTAGGTGAATACCAGAGAATGTCCAGAAAAATATTAGCAATTGCCAGCTAAATCCGTGAACTTATTTTGCCCAGATAAATGTAGGTGAATGAATACCTGAAGACAAAGTATATTTATAATTGCGAATTGTATTTGAAGTTCTTACTAATAAGGTGGTGTATCCCCGACAAAAAAACGTTGTTTTGGGAAAATAAATATCTGGTCCCACCCGTTCCTGCTTATGTATATACGTCAGCTCATTGTTCTAGCTCAAATTTCAACTACAGGAATTTTCGGTGCGATCCCATCGTCTAAAACTCTACCAAGACGTAGTGTAAAATATAAATTTTAGGATAATTAACCAGAAATATAATTTATGTAAATTAATTAATATTATTTTGTTAATGTTTCGCCCGTTGTGATTGTTCCAGCATGTATATTAACATAGTTTACGGAATTAGCATAAAGTAGTGTTCTTTATGAGTATAACGGTGTGGATAATCCTTCCGTGAAAGTGGTGTTACAATCTATAACTCAGTTTCAACGTCCCGATTCCAAAATTCAAATTCGTACCGCCATGTGGAATTTGTTGGAGACAAATGATTTTTTGTGCGCTGTTCACGGGATACTCCGATTTTCATTGTCTTATCCACATTCAAGAGAATAAAATTTCTTTAAATTGATGTGACCGAACATTTTTTTTATATTTCACCGCCAGGATGAAGTTGTTTTCAGGTAAGTAATTACACAAACACACACACACACACACACACACACACACACACATTCATTGCTCCTGGAATGATAAAGGACACTAGCAAAAAAAAATCTTTCTGAGTTCATACCAGGAGATTCCGGCTATTTAGAATTGTTAAACGGTTAATAGAACAGTGGTACTTGAATGTCTCCCCGTTTTTGATTCGGATCAAAAATGCCAAATGTAGTCGATAGGTAATACAACTGATTTACGCACTCGTTTTCTTAGTCATTTGGACTTTGAGGATCATCATTATCATTTCCTCGTACTAAAACTTTATTTTCACGGAGGTCGTTTCACAAGTAATTTTAGCTGTTTCAAGCCTTACATACCGATCCGCGTTGGCCGAGATCGTTAAGACAGTAGTGTCATGGCGATCTCGGATCCAAAGGATCGCGGGTTCGAGTCCTGCTACGGGCATGGTTGTAATTGTGTTCGTCCTTTCCCCCTGTCATTACTATATCATGTCATCACCAAATCGTTACATAACGTTAAACCCAATAGTGGTCGCTAATGACCTTGATGTTAATGCGACCTAAAATAACAAAACAAAAAGGTTTGCTTAGTAATCATAAATATAATTAGAGAAGTTGGGAGAAGAGATAGCGCATCACTTCCAAGCTTCTCGTTTCATACTTCAAAATACAAAATTAATTAATTAGGGAAATATGAATTTTTAGCAAAACATAATTTGTGATTCAATTCAACAATTAACTCTCAATAATCATTTGCTGCATTGACTGAACTTACCTTTCTAATGCCTCTGGAACCCTCCGGACTTTATTGAATCAGTCCCAGTCAGGAGACCCTCCACCTTTGCAATACATGGCTTCTTTCGACCCACCTTCCTCTGTCGCCTCACCATCTTCATCCCAACGTTCCCCCTCACTCCGCCGTCCTCTTTCGCCCAACCTTCCTCTTTCGTCCCACTGTCTTCCGTCCCGCCCTCCTCGTCCCCGTATTCTTCCGCCCCATCCTGTTGCTTCGCCCCGTCGCGAGGCTCGGCCGTTACGAAACAATTGTGCCGCTGGCGCCTCGATGCGGGTGAATGGAGAGTCGGAAGGGGGGAGGGGCGCCTCTGCCCGGGAGAAGAGGCGGAGGAATTTCGCGGCGGTGGCCCAGGCGATAGCGCCCCTGCCGCCCCCGCCGCCCCCGCCGCCCCGCCGCCCCCGCCGCCCCCGCCGCCGCCGCCCCCGCCGCCCCCGCCGCCGCCGCCGCCCCCGCCGCCGCCGCTCCCGCCGCCGCCGCCGCTCCCGCCGCCGCCGCCGCCCCCGCCGCCCCCGCCGCCCCCGCCGCCCCCGCCGCCCCCGCCGCCCCCGCCGCCCCCGCCGCCCCCGCCGCCCCCGCCGCCCCCGCCGCCCCCGCCGCCCCCGCCGCCCCCGCCGCCCCCGCCGCCGCCCCCGCTCCCGCGGCTCCCGCCGCCACGGCTCCCGCCGCCGCCGCCCCCGCCGCCGGCCCCGCCCCGTTCGCATCCGCTGCCTGGCGGGTTACTGTTACGGCGCACGCGGCTGCTGGCGAACGGAGTCCCCGGAGAAAGGCCTGGAGCCCCACGCCGGAACTGCTCCTTTACGTCTTGTTATTCAACTGCCCCATTGTGCTGCTTCTTCCTGCGCTTGCGTTTCCTTGTTCTCTCTCTGCACTGGCCATTGACGTTTGTGTTTTTGCATTTTGGGAACTGCATCGCGAGTTCTGTGTGTATAGTCGCTTGTTTCTTTAGTTTCCTTTAAACGTTAAACATACATTATATGGTAATCAGTAATTTTGTTTCGTGTAGTATATCTTTGCATAAGTTAATTTTCATCTGCTTGCCTAAGCATATGATCTTGTTGGAACGTGGAAATTCCGAAATGTTCTTTTGCGATGCCTGCCAAAATGGGTAGTTTATTATATTGCTTGAACAATTTGCCTAGTTTTGACTTATACTACTTAAGTCGTCTGTGCCACAACACTAAACTACATTTCTCAATTACTAAACGATTATTTCATCGAGCTCCTTTGCTCAGAGAACTGCGAATTGTCCGACTGTCGCGAAGAGCGTGTCCCGCCTGGCCACGTAGGCCGATGCTTTTGGATGTACTTCCACCCTCGGGTGGCACCATTTGGAAACTGCGCTCTGCGGGAGAATCGCTGATGAACTGAAACAGGCGGCCGAAGCGTCGCCCGCGGGTTTACCACTCAGGACTTGAGTAGGCAAAGCGAAACCCTCCCTGCGCCCTCCCCGGATAGACCGCCAGGTAGACGGAGTAAATGGAAGTACGCTTTTTTGCGTCATATATTACGCGGAGGAGCGTCCCTCTCGGAAATAAAAGAGCGTTTCGCTATCGGCGCAAAGAGAGGACAAAACGAGCTGCCTGCTGGCGAGCGAGGCGCTTGGGTTGGGCTGCTGGACGAGAAGGGGAGGGAGAATGCGAGGTGGGAAGCTTGCGCTGTGGCATGGGGGGTTGGATTAGATGGAGTGGAAGGGGATGCGGGCGTAGGGAATATCGAGGGGGGAGGGGATGTCGGGACGGGAGGACCCGAGATGGGATGGGACGGGGTTGCGTGGGCCAGGGCGAGCCGGCAGTCGTGTGGAGTGGAGCGTGGCGAAGCGGGAAGGGACGGTGTGGGGCCGGGCGGGGCGGGGCAGGACGGGCGGGGCGGGGCGGTACCGAACGCGGCTGGGGGGGGTCGAGTCGGCGGCGAAATGTGAGGTCGTGTGGAGTGGAGTTGAGCGTGGCGGAGTTGAGCGTGGCGGAGTTGAGCGTGGCGGAGTTGAGCGTGGCGGAGTTGAGCGTGGCGGAGTTGAGCGTGGCGGAGTTGAGCGTGGCGGAGTTGAGCGTGGCGGAGTTGAGCGTGGCGGAGTTGAGCGTGGCGGAGTTGAGCGTGGCGGAGTTGAGCGTGGCGGAGTTGAGCGTGGCGGAGTTGAGCGTGGCGGAGTTGAGCGTGGCGGAGTTGAGCGTGGCGGAGTTGAGCGTGGCGGAGTTGAGCGTGGCGGAGTTGAGCGTGGCGGAGTTGAGCGTGGCGGAGTTGAGCGTGGCGGAGTTGAGCGTGGCGGAGTTGAGCGTGGCGGAGTTGAGCGTGGCGGAGTTGAGCGTGGCGGAGTTGAGCGTGGC
Source organism: Acheta domesticus (assembly GCA_031308135.1). Classification (NCBI taxonomy): domain Eukaryota; kingdom Metazoa; phylum Arthropoda; class Insecta; order Orthoptera; family Gryllidae; genus Acheta; species Acheta domesticus. The sequence continues at coordinate 53,465,314 of JAHLJT010002406.1, forward strand.
GGAGTTGAGCGTGGCGGAGTTGAGCGTGGCGGAGTTGAGCGTGGCGGAGTTGAGCGTGGCGGAGTTGAGCGTGGCGGAGTTGAGCGTGGCGGAGTTGAGCGTGGCGGAGTTGAGCGTGGCGGAGTTGAGCGTGGCGGAGTTGAGCGTGGCGGAGTTGAGCGTGGCGGAGTTGAGCGTGGCGGAGTTGAGCGTGGCGGAGTTGAGCGTGGCGGAGTTGAGCGTGGCGGAGTTGAGCGTGGCGGAGTTGAGCGTGGCGGAGTTGAGCGTGGCGGAGTTGAGCGTGGCGGAGTTGAGCGTGGCGGAGTTGAGCGTGGCGGAGTTGAGCGTGGCGGAGTTGAGCGTGGCGGAGTTGAGCGTGGCGGAGTTGAGCGTGGCGGAGTTGAGCGTGGCGGAGTTGAGCGTGGCGGAGTTGAGCGTGGCGTAGCGGGGAGAGACTGTTGGGGCCAGGCAGGGCGGGACGAGACGAGACGCGACCATGGGGGCCTGGTCGAGTCGGCGTGCTGTCGAGCTGTGGGGGCACATGGTGTGGAGCGTGGCGTGGGGCGGAGCCGGGCCGGGCTGGGTCGTTAGGAGGGAAGGGCGGGTCGAGTCGAGTTGGGCGGGGCCGTGCTGGACAAGACAACGACCGTGCGAAGCGAAGCGGGGTGGGGCCAATGGAGACGAAGCGGAGTGGAGTGAACAAGGACGGATAGACTCGTGGCGAGGCGGAGTGAGAATCCCGGAGAGAAGTGGCAACGAGATTGTGGCGGAGGGGGAGGAAGGGGGTAGACGTGCGCAGAGGTATTTAATTGCGGCTGCCTGCCGGCGACTGCGCTGTCCCTGCGCGCTGTCCGTTCCTTTCTGCTGCGGAGACCCTTAATCCGGGCCTCCACCGCCACTCGTGGAAATAGCTTTGTCGCGGCAAGTGGCAGAGTATCTCAATCATCGGCAGAAAGTTTTTTTCATATTGTCAATCAAGTAGTATGGCGTATGGAGAAAAGTGTGTTTGGGTAAATTATTACTTGTTGCACCATTTATATGAGGAATTCTGTTCGTATCGGTGACTGTAATATCAGTGCATAATGATATTCTGTACTAAAATAAATCTTTCAGGACTTTAAATATGTATGAAAGTATTACGTCCGTTAATTATTTGGATCGAAAGAATCGTTTTCGGGCTCGTTTTCTTCTTTAAACAATTTTATTATAATTTGAATTGTGGCCCACAAATTCACATTTTTTAATGTGTTGTGTTTTGAGAATCGTGAATTGCTTGAATCCAACAGAGTGCGTAACATAACTGGTATACTAATTATGTAGTGTGTGATGAAAACGTAAGTCACATTTTCTTCCACTTTGTTAATGTTGAGCCATTAACATTATTATTTGACAATAAGTGAATTGATGGACATCAAAGATCTACAGAAAACGTTATGTAATTTTGGTGGAGACATTCTAATTTTATGGAGCTGTAACGCATTGTTATATTTTTAATATTTTTGGTTTTAATTTTCGAAATATTTGCAGAGCAATTCCAAATGATAGGAAAATATCTCAGGTCGAAGGTTTCCGTGAGGAAAGCGAACTAAACAGTGAGTGTTTGACCATGTGAGTAACTACTCTGGGAAATATACCCGAATCGCATACTTCATCTCGAAACTTTCTTTTATACTCGTATGGTGTGGTCAGCTTCAAAATAAGAATTAATCACCTTGGACTGAAGTCCTTCAGATACTCTCAGCTTGTGAACTCCCAAGAGATGAAAAAGGGAGACCCGCATGAAAGTACTGTCCGGGACAAAGGGAGTACAAATAGAGGCCCTTATCCCCTCTTGCTTAATTGTGTTCATGAAGACAAATCCACGAGTCATTGTGCGCATTCAGTTCGTTTTTTTTCGCAAGACTTGTCACGAGAGAAATCTTCACATGGCAATTTCATGAGATATTCTTCAAGTTCAAATCTCGTTAATGCAACACATGTATGTCACAAAGAGAAATGATGATTATGATGATAATAATAATAATGATAATAATTAAATTTCCGTAAAAATTGTGTAAGAAGTTGGTTAAACTCCCAGGCATTTCAGAAAAATCAACACACAATATCTACATTCCTGGACATTACGCAAGCATTTGACAGAATCTGGCGCATGGGTCTAATCTATAAACTAATAAAAGTTGGAACCCCAATTTACATTATTCACGTCATCAAAAGTTTTCTAACAGACCGTACAATCTCAGTAATAGTCAACAATCACCACTCCACTCCACACACTGTCAAAGCAGGCGTCCCGCAAGGCTCCCATTTATCACGAACAATATTCAACACGTACATTTCAGACATTCCTGCATCAACAACTTCTAACATAGCTCGATTTGCAGACGATACAACCCTATTTACCTCAGGATACTCACTAAATAACCTTTGATCACAAATTCAAAGCCACTTAAACAAAATTGAAGCCTGGGCAACATCTGGCAAATTCAATTTAATCCTAACGAAACAACAGCAAACATCGTCTCTCTCAGAAAGTTTGCCTTCCCCCTCTGTTAGTAATAAACAACACCTACATCCCACCATTACAACTCATAAAATACTACATAGGACTTCACGTCGACACAAAACTGACCTAGAAAACCCATATTGTTATCAAAATCAAACAAGCAAAAAATCAAATATTTCAACTCCGGTCACTAATCGACAAACGCAAATCCCTGTCACATACAAACTCTACAATATATAAAACTATGATAAGGCCACTAATACTCTACCTATGCCCAATATGGTCAAACGCAGTCCCCAAAAATGTCAATAAAATCAAATTAAGTCAAAACAAATTTATCAGATTAATCACAAATGCCCCCTGGTTCCACTCCGAATTTCCTCCACGACTCCATTCCGAACTAAATATCAATAAAATAATAAACCAAATAGCCTATATAATACACAATTTATACCAAAACCTACGAGAAATACCAGCAGCATCCCACTTCAAACTAGCGAAAAACCCAACCCACACCCAAATAAAAAATAACTTCCCGTTTGAAGCCTTTCTCAAAATCTTAGCCAACCATGATACATAAACCCGAGGTTCTCCCTTAGAGTATCTTCTTCAATGCATAGATTAAGTTAGCTTTGATATTTTAACTAGCATAAGTCTAAAAAAATCTGTAAAGTGATTATACTAAACGATTTTTAATAATTTTATTTGCTTTCCCTACAATCGTAAAAGATACTTGGCATCTTATCATCTTGGCATCTTATCTAGTTCACAATTTACAACGCCTTTTCATCTTTTTCTTCCGTATACTCTCCTCCTCAAGGTGGCTCCACATATTCGGCATTTGCCGAGCAGCGAGCTACTGCTCGATCCTGACAAGCTGATGTGTTTGGCAAATGTTCGCTCCCTTTGATGTGCCCAAAAGACTGACACGCAGTGGGTAGGGCGAGCACCGAATGTTCGTCTCTTGGCAAATAGCAAGCTACTCATCCACACTGTTTGGGATTCGGCGAGCGGTTGCTCGCTGTTCGCAAATAGCAAATGTGTGTAGCCGCCTTAACACAAGCAGCTGATGTATTCGGCGAATGTTCGCTCCCTCTGCCGTGCCAAAAGACCGACACGCGGCGAGTAGTTCTAACGCCGAATGTTCGTCACTCGACAAATAGCAAGCAACCTATCGACACTACTCGAGATTCGGCGAGCGGTTGCTCGCTGTTCGCCGAATAGCGAATGTGTGGAGCCGCCTTCGCACAGGCAGAGACAGTCTGCCCCTTCTCGTACCTTCCGGCGGCGCTGGCGGCCCCGCCCGCCCCGACCGCAGGCGCGAGCATCGATTTACATAGCATTTGGCTCCGGCGCCTCTTCCGGGAAAGGAGATTCTGCTCCGCGCGCTGCGCGGGTCGCCTCCACGGCGAGATTCCCGATGTCAGCTCGCTTCTCGGAATGAAGTGTGGAAGGGTGGAAGCAGGCGGGGGCCAGGGCAGGGCAGGGTGAGGGTGAAGGCCGCTCTCCTCGCTGCCCTGTGATCTGCCCGGCGGAAGCTTGGAGAGCCATAGTTCCGTGTGCTGATGACTAGAGACCGGAAAAATATTTAGTATAAAACGTCAAAATATGTACATAAATATTTAATGAAAATAGTAAGAATATATAATAAATATGTAAAATCGGATATAATATGTATTATTAAAATACACTAATAATAAAATACATTTACGTAATTAGATTTATAAAAACTTCTCACTTTACATCTTTATAACTTTACATCATTAATAACTTTCTCGTCAGTAGTAAAAACTTCATCTATTGTAATCCAGGATCGTAGTTTAGCAACCGGACTAATCGCAACAGAAGCCATCGCACAAACTGGCGAGATATACGACCTGCAAACGTACACTGTAGCATCATATTCCCAGTGTTACACGTCAGTGATCGCAAATTTTTCTCCAAAATTAAGGTTACAGATCACAAAACGAGGTGTCAATTATGCTTTTGACACCCAGATTTCCCCCAAAACGTAGGAAAAATCCTGATATTTAAAAAAAATACATTTTTCACAAAAAATATGGAATTAAATAGAAGAAAATTGATAAAATAAGAAAATATATTGTAAAAACAGCGAAATATGTAAAATATGTAATACAGTACTAAATATGTAAAAATATGTAACGAAAAAATTCGATATTGTGTTAAGAGGGCTACGATTCGGCAAGATTACAATTTTGAGAACGGTCAGTAGAAAGACAAAAAATATGTAATTACATAAAAATCCGGTCTCTAGTGATGACTAGAGACCGGAAATATATGCAGTATTAAACTTCAAATTATGCACATAAATATGTAATGAAAATAGTAAGAATATGTAATAAAAATGTAAAATCTGATATAATATGTAATATTAAAATACACTAATTATAAAACGAAAATGTACATATTAGGAAAATATATTTATAAAAATATTCCTAAAGTAATTTTAAATGTAATACATACGTTTGAAACTCAGGTTCAAGGTCACAAAACGTGGCGTCAGTGATACTTTTCACCCCTAAGGTGAAACTGATATGTCACTGATGCGCACTTGCCACCAAACTGAGTTTAATTGAAGGAGGCGCGCCGGACTGTGAACACTCGACCGCGTCATCATGTAGCATACCTCGAGTAAGCAGCATACCGTAATAATGTAGGAAAAATTAGTTTTGAAAATATTTCTTTTCATAAAAAATACGTAACAAAATTGAAGAAAATTGATATAATAAAAATAATATTTCTTGAAAATGGCAAAATAAGTAGAATACGTAATAAATTGCTAAATAGTATGTAAAAATAAGTAACTAAAAATTTTGATACTGTGTAAGAAAAGCGACGATTCGCCAAGATTACAATTTTTAAAGCGGTAAGTAGAAAGACAAAAAATATGTAATTACATAAAAATCTGGTCCCTACTGATGACTCGTCGCCGATACCGCGTGCGGGGCCACGTACTTCCTGCAGCACAAGCATTTAGAGTGTAGAAAAACAAGCATTGTGTAAATAAAAATGTAACATCTTAAAGTGTTCAGGCAGGTGTCATCCAAGTATTCACAAAGCCATCATTTACTTTCCCACTTCAGGATTTTTAGTATGATGTGCCGGTTGTACCAACGAACAGTCGTACCAAATTTCAAAACTCCGGGATTTTTTCACGCGATTTGTTTTCATTTAATTTGATTGGGCTTCAGGGGGGCGCACAAGCACTTGGCACCTCAATATTCGGAGCGACCGTTCTGAAATACTCTGCATTTCGAAGTTATTTATTATTCATAACAATAAACTAGATGTAGCGGGTGTCGATAGGCAGGTCGCTAAGACTGTAGGGCCGTAGTTGCCTCGGCTCAAATGGTCGCGGGTTCGAATTCCGCCTCAAACATGGATGTTGGTGTGTGCTTGCCTTGTCCGTATGTGTCGAGTTCCCCCTACTGTTACCCCCATCAACCAACCAACAATCAAAGTGGTTGCTAAATAATCTAGTAATTAAAAAACCACGTAAAAAAATAAAAGTACAAGTTATAACGAGTACAGCAGCTGTGATGTTACAATGTTGAACAAAGTCAATAATCGTAAAACAAAAATTGTCGTTCTCATTGCACGTTCCCAATCATGTCAAACGTGAAAACTCCGGGATTTATTTCACCCGATCACCACTGGCCTCCCTGCGAGGGCGCCTCCCCTGCGCTGGGGGCAATTCAACGGTGCTTTAGTGATGGATGGAGCGCTCTCGAAGTGCAAAATAGTACTCGCATATTATGCAACTAGTTAATAATAGTAAGCTTTATTGCATGAGTACAGTTTTGAAAGGAATGACGTTAGGAGCGAGTTTTCAAAATTTGTACGAAGCAATAAAGCAGCATTATAAAATATTTGCGTACGTTATTTTTTGTATACCAGCATTATATATGTATTAGAGAATCAAACATAATTTTGCAAAACAGCTTCATTGTGACGTATCGGGTATCTGATATTGGTGAGAAAAAGCGGTGGTCGGCTGTTCTATTTACCGCTTCTACCCCACGATTCTCTCCCTGCGATTGGCTGAATACGTGATGACCCAATGATTCGAGCCATAAACGACGAATACGTCATCTGTGTCATGTGATGTCATTGTGTGAACGATTCCTTGTAACGAAAAAGGCCGTTTATAATGCTGGAATGCAAAAATAAAAAGGTTGTTTTTATTATGTGGCTTAATCGTCAAACAAATCATGCATTTTTTTGCAGAGAAGGTGCTAATGGAATTCAAAAATATATTAACACATTTTTTTAACTCTTTCTGTAATACCTACTCACTAATTCTCATCATTCCACGACACATTTAATGCTGTTTAATGGTCTTTTAAACTCCTTGTGGTGTGACGATTAAAATTCACAGCTGGAAATCTCGAATTTCTTTCCGTGACTTATCTGGATTTTTCAGTAATAGTGCGCGGTTTAAAGGTTTCGTCAGAAACCTTGATATCTTCATCGCATTCGACAATTGCAAAGAAAATAACACTATAGGTTACACACTAACTCGAAACGAAGCAGCTAAGAGAGTCTGTAGTCCACTTCTCACGCTTTTTCCTGTCACCTGCTTTTCTGCACACTTCATCTACAGTACGTGTTTTACGTGTTCTTTCTACGGTATCATCCGATTGCTTCATTTCATCCTTTGTTTTGAATTATCCTATGTGCACCGCGTTTTTATGTCTCCAACTCTTCCATGTCCACCCAAATGTCTCACTGTCCCCATACTACCGCGTTATTCGTACTTTTTCTGCTTTGCCTTGCTCTACTCGACGCTCTCTGTACCTTCCCCTTCTCTTCAAATGCGGCGTATTCTCTAAGTTTTCGCCCTATTTCTCATTGTATATTAAATACGTACACATGCCTTAAGGTGGTTAGTTCCAGTTCGTCTCCTTTAGCCGCCACCTCTTTCTAGATCCGCAGTTTCCAATCTGCGTCGATCTCCGGGCTTTTGCACCCCGCTCCGCCCCTCTCCCCCGCGCTCCGCTTCGTTTCTAGCCCCGTCCCGCGCCTCGCTTCGTTTCTATGCCCCCGCCCCGCCCCGCTCCGCCTACCATCCCCGCCCACCATCCCCGCCCACCATCCCCGCCCAGCCCCTTCCCGCTCCGCCCCTCTCCGCTCCACCATTCTCCGCTCCTCACCGACGAACCCTTCCCTCCTCGCCGCTCCGCTCTTCTCCGCTCCGCTTCGCTTTGCCTTAACCATAGACTAAGGATGTATATATTTTTACTCTATGATACATCTTTACTCTATACCTTAACCCATCCCACCCTGCCTCACCCCGCCCCGCCCCTCCCGCTCCACCCGCCCCGCCCCCCCCCGCCACGCTCCGCCCCGCCCCGCCCCGCTCCGCCCCGCCCCACCCGCCCCGCCCCGCTTCTCCCACCCCGCCTCGCTCCGTCCCGTCCCGCTCAGCCCCGCCTCGCTTCGCCCGTCCCGCTCCGCTCCGCTTCTACTGTGCTTCGCCCTTCCATCCTTGCTCGTCCCGTGTCGCGTCGCTCGGTCGACTGGAAAGTCGATCGCGTCGCCGGAATTCCCCGTAATGGATTCTTGTGTGCGGCGCTTCGCGGCGGCGGAGGGTCGTTCGCGCCCCCCCCCTCCCTTCGTGATTATTGAAGCGCGCGACGACGCGATGCGAGGCCTGTGAGGGGGGAGGGCGGCAGCCGCGATGCCGCTGCGCTTTAGTGACAGAATTTCTACGAAAATATCGGATTGCGGAAAAGCCAATGTGCGCGAATGTAATTGGGGATGTGAGAGCCGGGGAATGAGGACGATTCGGCACGAGTGTTCGATTGAGAGAAATGAATATTTGCCGAGCCGAGTTGGAGAGTGCATTAATAGAAATCAAAGGGATGTCACCCAAACGTACATACATACGCGTTCAGCGACTTAGCCATATTCAATATTCGTTAGATGCGGAAGAATCTGACTTTCACGAAAAAGAGAATTGTATGAATAATTTCCCGCGCGATTACGAGTATTTGGTTGGAGAATTTCGTTCTAGGGATTAATTTGTTGTAATCCGAGCATTAGGATCAATATTTCATTTCTAGTGACTTTTTATGATTTCCAATTAGTGTGATTTTATTCAGTCTCATGGTATCGAACAGAATTTACAGTCGAAAGAAAAATGAATGCGATAGAATATATTTAAATAAGAAGATACGGCTTTTATTCATGCATTTTACTGCAGTTGTGGTAGATGTCGATGTGTGTAGATGTCGATGTAATCCAAAATTGGCAGATCATGAAAGTTCTGCATTGAGTATAAAGACTTAATTTGTAAGGCATTTAATGTTGTATTCGTAAGAACAGTCTAAACTTTTGCAATATTGTTAACATATTTCGAATTTTTCCTAACGAATTTTTCTCATTGTCTTTTGCAGGTGAGTTCCAGTTCTTACGCTCTAGAGCCTTAGAAAGTTACTAAAGCACAATACTTCGAGAATGGTAAGTTTGGTTCGAAAGAGGTAATGTTCGTCTTTATATTGAAGGTCATTCAACGTACATTGAAAGATCGAACAATGAATATATTATCAACAAATTAATCGATTCCCTTTACTGGCAGCAATTATTTTATCGGCACACTAAAACATTTTAAGTGTACGAATCAACATTTGATGAGACACACTAAAGAAACTATTTGGTTCCGTTGAAATTAATATTTTTAGAATTGTTTTATTTCTTTGAAAGCTAGTCACAAATATCACATTAAACATTTGAAGTGTACGAATCAAAGTCAAAACAGTAAACACGACAAAAATAAATGTTTTTACACCTGTCGAAAACTGAATGTATAGTGACAATTTTATTTTCATATTCAGAAGGTAAGATATATATTTGAAGCGATTTGAATGTAACAGAAAAATTCAAACCACTAGAAGTGAGTCAAATGTGTAACAGACTATAACCATGACATCTGTACCTCAGAGGATAGTGACATTTCTGCATCATATAGACCGCTAAGGAGTCTGGAGTTAACCCATGACTTGCGCCATATAAACAATCTATCACCAGCTGGTTCAGAAAAATAACAATTTACGTTAAAGTTGCGTAGATTCTGTTTTGGTTTTCCACTTTAATGAGTTTCCACAATCTCACTTTAATGAGTTTATAAAGATTCTTTTAAAATAAGTAGTATACAGTGTTAAAAGTATTCAAATTTTTTGGCTTAATAATGACTTAAGAAAAATGGAATTTTTGACGGTTTTATTGTTAGTGTATTCGATCATATTATTTGTTTTTAGTTGTGCGCATAAATTTCAGCGAAAATGAATTTGCAATATTTCCAAAAGTCATCACGTTAAAAGAAAAGAAAAATTCCTTTCTTAGAATGCTCAGAAAAAATTAGAAATAATCAGACATGGGAAAGAATTAGAATATTAGTGCGACTTTTTTATAAATAACATTTTTAGTCTTATGTAAATTAATTGAATCCTTTCCACTCCAGTTCATGTTGACGTCAACCCGAGTGGTTTGTGTACATAAATATCGCAACAAATCGATTGATTGAAATGTGTTTAGTGAGAGGAAGACGACAATTTGAGCATCATGTTCCATTTGTGTATTATTCTAAGCGGGCGCCATATTCTGTCATGATACCGGGTCTCATTTACTCTACTTCCGAGGCTACCTGGCTATTTTCTCGGCTTACAGACCTCGGCGGGAGGTTTTTTTTTCTCCGTCTGTATGCCCATTCGAGTGCAGGCGGGGGGAGCAGATCGCCGAATAGCCCGAGCGGATTCGGGCGTACGGAACGGAGGGGCGCGGGTCTCCGCCGAGACCCAATTCCCTGTTTGGGCGCCGGGCGCGCGGCGCGCAGTCCCTATCCGGCCTTCGTAAAATAAACAGGCGACTTCCACAAAATGTTTCCGCTCTGTCCGGGGTGAATATTTGCTCAGTCGCCCGACGCCAATACAAATGGCATCGGCTCCCGGACCGCGCGACCGGAGGACGCGATGTGACGCGTGCTATTGCTTTGTACTGCTAACACCTGACCGTTTGCGTTTTGCAAATGATGGGGAATGAATCATCCTGGAAAATAATCCTGGAGCTGTTATTGGAATGTGTCTTTATTTTTATATTTTTCAATGGATACTTTTAGCCAGATCCTTTCCATGACCCCTTTCCACTTCTTTGCAGAAATAACCGTTAAGTAGGTCGGTGGAGTAAGGGAGGGTGAGTTCACCTATACTGTATGATTTTTCACACTATTACCACACTATGCTAGATCCGATTTCTCTCTGGAGATCTGTAATAGTTGCGAATTGCAAAATGTTCATGTAGTTTCATGAGGAATGTAAATATTTTGAGACGCTGTTGTAGATATTCCTATTAGAACCACACGTTATTACTATTTCATTTTGTGTTTCAAGTATTCACCACCTCTGCCTCTCTTTAAATATTTTCATTTTCCTGAATCCGTGTAGTGTAGCTCAGGACCACAGTCCTGCCGTAGCATCGAATGCGGTGCTAGTGGCGGCGGGTGCTGCGAATGCTCAAGCAAGCCAAGTGTGAATTGTCGTCAGTCCCTCAGTTCGAATTATGAAATTGGAAGTATGGAGCTTTGGCCTCGTGGCTGATATATGCACACTAGCCAAGTTCCCCCATTCCGTCTGTACTGTGAAGAGTTCTTCTTGTAGTAGTAGTAATAATAATAATAATAATAATAATAATAATAATAATAATAATAATAATAATAATAATAATAATAATAATAGTTTTTGTTGTATTAACTGTCTCCTTTTTTCTTACGTCACTAGCTTTTTGACTCCTTAAGTTACACGGAATGTAACTTACTCCTCGTCAACATAATTTAGTGAAAATAATGAAATGGCATTATAAAAAACAGATGTAACAAGCTAATGAAATTATAATACATTTGACAATGCATGCAGGGAATGCATCATGGCGTTGGATTCAATAGACAAGTAAATCTCAGAAAATGTATACAAATAATATTTAGTAATATGAAAAGCATGTCATTTAGTATGATGTAAATTAACAAAAAACTATTCTCTTATTTCGTTAACTTTTTATTTTAGAAACATAATGCATAACGAATAAAAACTGCCAAGGAAGGGATTTCAAAATAATTATTTAATATGTTGTTCCTTTCATAAGCTACACAGAATAGCTCTGCAGATTCATAACCGCGGTTTGTTGTAGCTAACTCCCTCTTCCTGGCTCCCAGTAACCTTTCAGCATGTAGCATGTAGTAGCAGTGCGAGCAATGTAGCATGCTCGTACTCTAGAATAAACAGTGGCAGCAATAATTGTGATTGTTCTCATATTTTTTTCACGAGTTGAATATGGGTTTTACTTTGTAATCGTTTACATACAAATAACTTTACATTCATTCTATAAAGGTAATGTAAAAGAAGTAGGGTTCGATTTGTTTCTATATCTGTTGTCAAAGAGTATAACGGGAACCGCCAACCTCTGAACAGGAATATTCTGAAAGTTCTTGCCCGGTATTCTGAATAAGTACGCTTAAAAGTGCAAGTGCGCGAATTTTAGTGGTTGGTTCTTGTCGGTAACAGAATTAACATTTTATCATTTCAAAAACATATTGAGAAGGCAAATAGATTTTCGTGGTTTTCGAGTAGTTTCCTTGAGTCCGTGGATGCTACAGTAGAGCAGTATGACACGCCTTCCCGCGGAACCAGGGTACTTGGTGCCGGGGTTCCACGCCGCAAACACTTGGGCCGTAGAGCCATCACACGTCTTTAACTATTCAGCCGGGCCTTTTACCCTTTATTAAACTCTGCATATGTAGTGAAGTAGGCAACTTTACTACTTGTTAGGAGTCGTTCAAGAATTCATGTTCCTATTCCCAACTATGATAGCGCTCAGGCATTAATGCGATCTTTGTCGGGTTCCTTCTGTGGTTTTATTGCCCACCGAAGACACTAGCGCTGCCGTGCCACGGTGCGGAGGTCTTCGTTAACGCATGTCAAAGAGGCTGTACTCCTGTGGAAGATTTCAGATACCGGTAGTGCACATAAAGTGCAGACGCGAAGCCGTTCCTAAGAAGTCGGTGCATTCATAAATATTTAAACCTCTTTCGTGCGTCTCAGGGACTGATCTTTGTGACGATGGAACATATTCTAGTTTCACTGAGATTTTATTGTCACTTGGGACATATTAAAAGGCTGGAGTGTACTCGTGAGTTTGTACAGAACGATTTTGTAACAGTTCATGATTCTTAATGGTGAAATTATGTCAACTTTTTGGATCATATTTACATGTATTGTCCAAAGTTGTAAGTGGGAAATTTTGGAGTGCTAAATATATTAATAACATTTAATGATTTTATCTCTTCCTTTATATCCTATTCTGGTTGTTTTATCCTGACAATGAAAATCGAAAGTGTTAAGATTAAAAGTGTATAAGTTAACGAAGTGTATTGCGAACCGTATAGCATATCGCACACTGTTGGGTAAATAATTTAACACGTTTCAGATAATACCAAAGAATTGATTACATTTATTTCCGTTGTTCCGTATCACCGCCGTTTTAGCGTGCATTTTATAAGCTCATGCTACCATTGGAATATATATCTTTGACAATTCTACCTAAAAATGACCATTTCTTGAGTATAAATTATTCCCATCACACTCCTTTAAAACAATCTGAACCCTTGAATTTTGTTTTACTTATATGATTCCGAAAGTTTTCTAACTCAGAGGCATCTGTGGGCACACACGTCTGCGAATCTCTCAGCAGATTCGCACTCAAAAGAAACCTCTCCCTCTTCAGACTTTCAAATCTCCAAAACGCAACAGCAAGTAAAGTTTACATTACGGTCTTATGTAGTTCGTTGTGCTCGTCTGCTCTTCAAATTACTTTCGCGAGTGATCCTCTCCAAAGACAAGATATCTCTCGGAATGATTCAATCTCAGTGAGATAAAAAATCTCTCTCCTCCTCCCTCGAAACTTTGTCCTTATTTTAGTCAATAAAACAAAACTAATATTTTCAAATATTTTCTCTGTTGTATTTTTAACTGTCAAATGACCGATCTCGTCATTCACTTTTCCAATTTGAATTCCTATCTAATAAAAAAAAATTCACTGTTCATTATTGCTGGCTTTCATGGGTATTAATGAATATATTTAACTCATGTTTAGGTCTGACAATTCCTGTTTCTGCCATACGCCTACTTCAGCATAATCGTTGTTGAAGTTATATTACGCACAGAATTCAATTTTCGTGAAATGTATTTTATTAAAGACTTTAGAAGAAGAAAGAAGCTTTATTGTTCTCGTGTGCCATTTCAGAATAGCCAATGTTTGTTGCTGCAGACCATTGTATAGTCATAATATGACTCTTTCTCTCTGTTTCTCAATGCTTATTTATCTTATTGCTTGCTTAACAACCCCCCCACATGTTTTTACAACAGTGCAATTCGTCTCACGCAATATTGCAAACTTTTTAACATAAGATGCTAATATATGTGATTTTTCAAGACATTACTTTTCTTCTGAGATCTTTCTCCTTGGAAAAGAGAATATATTACCATGTGGTACTGATGTTTGATGTGAATAAAATAATTAAAGTGTTGTTGGATTGTCTGTTCATACAAGACGCCGAACATTCAGACGTTAATAATCATTTTCGTTTTCTAAATACAAAATTTGTTTAGTATTCATAAAAAGGCAAATGTGCCAATTAATGTCAATCATGTCACGGAAGGAAACTATTTTCGTGGGATTAACGTTGATTTGTGAATTAGATATGCTAGAAGTAAATCTGAATTGACCGTTTGTGATACCTCTGTCGGCAGTGGTAAAATTCAACCTGATAGACGCCGATCCATGCAGGATGTTTTTTGTTGTAAAAAATATATAAGGACATTGTGAGGGATTTAGAAGGTAATAGAAAATAAATGTTTTGTTGAAAAATATCCATAGTGTATTCATATTAAAGAGTCATACTTTTTCCTTTCGCTTCTGGAAAAGTTAAACCGTTTTTATCTACAACCAGTTGCCGGTTATTCTTAATACTAATCCGATTATTGTCAAACTGCAATTGGTTGTCCTTATTGCACCGAAACGGGATATACTGTTGTACTATAACAGATGGGTTAATTTCTTGAATATTCCCCAACGCCCGTTTGAACTTGCTCAGTTCCGTTCAGGAATTTTGGGCGTTGTACGAGGCGTATTTAATTAATTAATTTCCCTAGGCCGTTAACAAAAAGAAAATACAAATCGATGGTCAAACATTGCTGCAGAAGATTTGTTGTAAACCGAGATCTGCTTACCTCACCCTACAACCATCCATCTTTTACAGTCTGAATCTCTCCTCCAGCAATTTCCATCCTTTCTTACCCCCTCAAGAAATTCCTGTCGGGTGAAGCATTTCGAGCATAACAGTTAGTTAGTTAGTTAGTTAATGCCTTATTTTACGTGGCGAGACTCGGGCCATCAGGCCCGCTCTTCCGTCTGACCACGCAAATTTCGCTACGCTCCTTTCACCTAGCGGAGAAAGAAGTTATTATCTCGGGCGACGAAATAGGCGATTTGAATTTAGCTCAGAGGCTTCATTTAGGCTTGAGGATCTTTTACATGCAAGTAAATCTACTAACATGGGACAGCCGGCTTTATTTCCCCTCCGAAGGAAGGCGTACGAAGGATTTTTTCGCCCTTAAAAATCCACGGCTTCGATCGGGTTTGAATCCGCAATCTTGGGTACAACAATCCGATACGCTGACGTACCATCCGTACCGCCGTTATACCATCCGAATCCGCAAACCATCCGAACCATCCGAACAGTGAAGCAGAGTTGCAGGTGGCTGTCAACCGCTAGTGTTTATCCCGGGCGGCAGACTTCTACGACAGAGGAATATAAAAATCCCCGTCCATTTCTCCCTCTTAGCCGCAAAATTCTATTCCAAAATATTAAAGATCTCTTAGGTCAACCACTTTCATTAGGCAAGTAAAATCCTCATCACAAAAGATTATAAAGAAAGCTACCAAGGGAACTTTTCGATCCCCCATAGACTTGAACTGATGAGTCTTTTCCCATGTTAAATTATATAAAAACTGTATTGTATCATATCTAAAACTAGAATATTGTGTACAATGTATCAAATGGTTCTTGTATATATCTCATATTAATGTATATATCTTATGCAGCTGCAGAGGGCCAATGGCCAAGCTGAATAAATAAAAATAAGGAATATAAATATTGATCCCACGGTGTGATTGATTCTTTCCGGGCGCGTCAACTGTCGGGAGGTCATTCATCCCGTAAGTGTAGAGCTTGTTCTTTCCTCGGGAGGTGGCGGTGATCTTCCCCCGCTGCATGGGTGAGACACGGCGCCGATCTTCCCGACAACTTGCGGTTTTCCACCAACAGGTATCTCCCACGGTATAACAAAATGTCTCCATTCCGGCTGCGGTAATGAGGGCAAACAGCGCGACCTGTCATGAAATTGTGCTTTCTTTGCGCCGCCGCCCGAGGCGAACTTCCTTCGCGGGCGCGCCCGGTAGTTGCGCTCGCTGGCTGAGCATTTGGGTCGCGGCGCGGCGCGGCGCCGCACGCCAGCCGGGGGCCGGGGCCGGAGGTCGGGGCCCGGCGTTCGTGCCTCGCGGGCGCACGGAGCGGCCGGCGCGCGCGCCACCGAGGCGCCGCCGCCACGGGGAGGGGGAAAGGACGGAGATGAGGCTAGGGATGGCAAAAAAAAAAAACCATCGGTTTTTAGACATAGATATTTTCTAGCAGAAACATGTCTAGAGATAGCAAGGGGAAAAATCGATGTTTTTAACACAGATATTTTCTAGCAGAAACGTCCATGTTTTTAAAACGTATTTTCTAGCAGAAACGTCGATGTTTTTAAAACATAGATATTTTCTAACAAGAACGTCGATGTTCTTGTTTTCGATGTTTTTGTCAGATCGGTATATTTTTTTTCAGAAACATCGATGGTTTAAAAATAAGTTTATATTTTGCGATGATTTTGTACGTGGTGATATCGTTAAACTACATTTTGAACATTGTCTGAATAGAATATTGATTAGAAAATTAAGGCGACAGAGTGCTTTAGGACAGGATATAATCGTACTTTTAAACTATTTATGTATTGTATAAATGAGATAAGGACATTTACTACGATTATTAATGAATGAAAGTGAATAAATGAAATAATAGCAAAACAGGATGTTTTTTGTTTTATTTCCTTCTTTACATTCCGTAAACATTATTAACATATCACGTATGCGTGACCAAACAATAAAATACACCGGTATTTCATGTAAGGAGTCTAATTAAAAATGGAAACTGGATTGGAAAAATATTATTATTATTATTATTATTATTATTATTATTATTATTATTATTATTATTATTAAAAGCCTGATCATCCCTATAAGGGAAAGGTCTCCTGCGTAACGTAGGGAAGTTGCCCACGCCACCTAGATGGGAAAATACCATCTGTTTTATCATATTTAAAACAACGATGTTTTTGTCGATGTTTTCATCCACATCGAATTCCTTTTTAGTGATGTGTTCTGATAAAATTTGCCTTCAGTAGATGTGTCCACATTATTGGAGCATAGGTATGCGCGCGGGATGGGGGCTTACTCCTCATTCTCCTGACAACTTGGGATATTGCTAGGCACTTGGGGAAGAGGCTGCTCAAGAATCTGGCAGTCGTTTAAATGGCTTAACACAGTATCATGTTGACTCCGGTGGTACAACGGATAGAGAATCAGGCTGTTATAACCAGGTTTGCAGATCCAAACCCAATCAAAGCCGGAACTTTTTAAGGACAAAAAAATTACTTGTAAGCCTTTGGATGGGAAGTAAAGCTGGCTGACCTCTGTTGTAGATTTAAAAAAATACTTCAAGTTTTATTTTCAGGCTCTTGGTTGTGTGTTTTAATCATTTACTAGTTAAACATGCCAAATGTAAATTAAAAAAAACATCAACGGGAAAAGGAGGCCCAGAAATCTACTTGTCCTTGTTGTAGGCTACAGACGCCAAAAAGAGCAACGTGGAGTGGGCGTGTCTATGGAATGGGAAAGGTGGAGAGTCCTGTTGAAATGGGATTGAGGGATGGTGAAAAAAGGAATGGGAGTATACGCGTGAAAAAACCGAGTGCTTTACGCGTGGGCGAAAAACAACGAGAACAGAGAAACATACGCATGCAGGTGTTACTAAATAAGGGTGTACTCGTTGGAAAAGATCCCGGGGGAACGATTGTTATGTTTTATTTAAAGATTAAAGGGCAATGAGGGATAGAGGAGCGCCTACAATGACAGTTAGAAGTCATCTGTTAAGGAAGAGACATTTATTTCATTAACTCTTGTAAAGTGATAAAGAGTGAATGATACAGAAATGATGTTTACGCCCGATAATGTAAATCAGCCAAAGAGAACTAAAATATTACTTAAACGACGGTGTGATGTCGGGGATAAAATTAACATCTCGGAATGCCATGAAATATTGTAGTAATGGTTTTCATAGGGACGACAGTGACAGAGACCAAAATGGAGACAATATGGATAAAGTTCCATGGCCTGTTTCGTTACGGCGCTGCTCCAGCATTCGCCTGGTATTGACCAGAGAAACTACAGAATACTATCGATCAGAGCAGCCGGCCGCAAGAATTCTGCTCCAGACAGCGGCTCAACTAGTTTTATCTGGCAAGTGTCAAAAATCGTGGCGCCATCACGAGTGGATCCATAGGAGCTCCCGGTCCTATACACCGCAGAGACAATAATTGACCTGAGCCACCTCAGCCGTTGAATCAGCTTGAAGTGCAGAGCAGTAGACGAACGAGCTGTAGACAAACGAGCTGTAGACAAACGAGCTGTAGACAAACGAGCAGTAGGCGAACGAGCAATAGACGAACGAGCAGTAGGCGAATGAGCAGTAGGCGAATGAGCAGTAGGCGAACGAGCGGTAGGCGAACGAGCAGTAGGCGAACGAGCAGTAGGCGAACGAGCAGTAGGCGAACGAGCAGTAGGCGAACGAGCAGTAGGCGAACGAGCAGTAGGCGAACGAGCAGTAGGCGAACGAGCAGTAGGCGAACGAGCAGTAGGCGAACGAGCAGTAGGCGAACGAGCAGTAGGCGAACGAGCTGTAGGCGAACGAGCAGTAGGCGAACGAGCAGTAGGCGAACGAGCAGTAGGCGAACGAGCAGTAGGCGAACGAGCAGTAGGCGAACGAGCAGTAGGCGAACGAGCAGTAGGCGAACGAGCAGTAGGCGAACGAGCAGTAGGCGAACGAGCAGTAGGCGAACGAGCAGTAGGCGAACGAGCAGTAGGCGAACGAGCAGTAGGCGAACGAGCAGTAGGCGAACGAGCAGTAGGCGGGGGTGGGGGCTAGAAGAAAGCCGCGTGGAGCCGGCGAGGGCAACGGGGGCGGCGCGGCGGCGCGCGGGCTTCACGCGAGCCACCCACCCACCTCACCCGCCCAGGCAGCGAGGCCGCCCGCCCGCGCGAAACGAGAGCTCAGTGCCGAGGCGGCGGCGGCGGTCGCGCGCGCCGGCTTTCTTTGTATACGAATTGGCGTCGTGGGCGCGGGCCCACCCCACCGCACCGCCCGCGCTCCGCCCCGCTCCACCCCGCCCCGCTCCGCCGCGTCCCGCTCCTCCCCCTGCCGACGGCGCCGCGCCGGGATTCACCGTTGGAAGGCTGCCGCGCCGACGAAAGTGTCTCGCCAGCGGGTGGCTGCGTCTTCCCTCTGAGGGCGCTCTCCAGAAACGTGTCACGTGTGATGGACGACTGCTGACTTCGCGGGGATTCCACGTTTTTCGCGTCGGGTCAACTAGTGTTCGATCGAACCTGCGAATGCGATGTGTGTGTCTTATTTTGCTCTGTGACTGGTAGTCCCAGATTTTCGTGTGAATGTGTGAAATTGCTTAATAGTGATTCTAATGAAGAAAGGGCTCGAGACGATGCGGATGGAAAGTTAACCTGGGAGTTTGGGCCACCGTAAGCGTTTAAAACTACCGACATGTGTTTTTGCAAGAGGAAAGTGTTTCTCTTTTCTGGTGAGGTGCGGCGGCTGTTATGTATCAGGTGAGAAATGCAAGTTTCAAAAGAGTGTTATGGATGATTCATTATCATAACAATTTAAATTAAAAAATAAATCTAATGCTTGTAAATAAGGCTTTTTTGTATTGTGAATATTCGTTTTATATGTATAAATGGATACTCCAAGATCTTTAATATATTTATGTGATTATTTTTATTCTACATGTAAAAGATAAATTGTACCACTACTAACGTTTGTCATGTGCATTGGCACTTCTGAGTTATAAAAATAGTTACCGTTCGCCGAAGATTGAAGCTGTTTTTAGGTACATCGATTTTCTTTAGGGTGCATCGATCTTCTTTTCTTTTCGAAAGATTCAAAAATTCCCTTTATCCTTTTAGCATCTCTGTCGTCTCGGCACCAGCAGCTTTATCATACTGTCGATTTTTTCTTTCTTCGCTTTTTCTCGTGCCGCTGAACATTCAGAACTGCTATTCATGTGCTGTTCTACATTCTGTCAACAAAAAGGAAGATTTGCTGTGTATGCAAACTAGCTTATTAATTAATCAAGTACAAACTAGCTTGTTTCAAGAATTCCATTTGTATTTACTGACGAACACAAAAGAACATACTAATAAAAACTTCTTTAAAGTATTGATGGAGAATATATTCACAAGATTCCTTTTGTGTTCAAGCGATATCATGAAATCCAAACCTTTTCGAAATGTAGGTGTCGCTTGTAAGTGTTTTTAATATACGATGCATTTCTGTAACATGTTTCTTTTCTGCT
Organism: Acheta domesticus; assembly: GCA_031308135.1. Classification (NCBI taxonomy): domain Eukaryota; kingdom Metazoa; phylum Arthropoda; class Insecta; order Orthoptera; family Gryllidae; genus Acheta; species Acheta domesticus. Next base: position 53,485,606 of record JAHLJT010002406.1, read on the forward strand.
TGTGTAGTTGATCTGCTTTATTTGGAACGTGCTCAGATTCGCTAAAGTGAGAACCGATTTTTTTTTCCGGTGATATTGGCAGGTTTGCTTGTCTCTTTGTGAATAGCAAGCGGAAATTCTTCTGCGACGTCGTTCAACATTTGCAAAATGACGTATTGATATGAATAAGAAACATGGGCTCTCTTTATATCACGTTAGTTTTAGAGTCCAAAAGTTACCAACGAAAATATATTCATACCTTATGTTTCATTAGTTGTGTGCAGCACATTTGCGTTAGCTAATACGAACATTGAACTTTCGTAATTAACGTGAAATGTCAGCTACCATTGTTTCCACCCGAACTCCTCAATTGTAATTATTGTAAATGTAAATATTTTAGTGGTTAGGCGGAAGAGCAGACCTTATGGCCTGAGCCTCGTCAGAAATAAAGACATTATTATTATTATTATTATTATTATTATTATTATTATTATTATTGCTCCATATCACGACTACAGATGTTATGAGTCGGCTGAGTATAAAATCTACTCCAGGTTGCAACCAGCTACCTAAGGAGCAGATCTAGGGACTGTCGGTGCCTCTACAACACTGCGCAAAATGTGAACTGACCCAAATAAAGCAATTTCTTGCACTTCCCAGTCCTTTGAATGACCTGGAAGTTTAGCCAAAGTTAGTTATTATTATTAATATTATTATTTTATTGGTACCTCTGAATCGGCGGCTCCAGCGCTCTCTCGGCTGCAGGGACGCCCGGCGGGGGCGGTCGTACGTGCGGAGAGGGCCTCGTGCGGCGGCGGCGGCGGCGGAGGCGCCGGGAGGGCGACGCGAGGGCTGAATCGAGGCCGCGGGCGGCGCAGTGGCAAGTGGGTCGGTATCGACCCCCGTCCCTCGGCCTCGGCCCCGTCGCCGTCCCTGTCCTCGGACCACGTGCTCACGGCCGCAGCGCAGCTCGCCCCCCCCCCGCCCCCGTAACGAGAACGGAGGCGCTCAGCGAGTTGCTTAGCAAGTGTGATATGTACAGACGTGTTGAAACGATTAGACTGAAGCATGTATTTTTAATACAATAACAAAAAAGAAAAGACGAATGGGTATTTATTGACAATCAACTTTTTATTTAAATCAGTAATAAAATTGTAACGTTTCGGAGCCTACATTTCTCCATCTTATTGTATTCAATACTTCTATGACAATCTGAACCCTGAAAAGTTAAACAACATGTATTTTTAATGTTCCTATGTTCTATGGTATACAAATTTGAGAGAAACGCCTAATATCTTATTGTTACACGCACTAAGTAATAAATGAATGTAACATGTACACGGAAGTAATGCTGTAATAAATGCAAATATTTTACAAAAAGTGTCTTTAGTCTAAGAATTTGAACACGTCTGTCATTTTATTTGTTGTCTCCATCTTTTCAAATTAGGAACCCCCCTTCGTGAATGTAAAATAGGTCGGAGGACATCGAGAATGTCACCTCAGCATGTCTGGGGCACAGCTAGGGGATGCGCAATGAATACGTGCTAACGTGATAATTAAAGGGAATGACATGGTAATGGAGCGGTGGTAGAACGAGATACTGCTGGGGGATGATTTAATGAGGGCACAAAGGATTGCATGGCTGCACCGTGAGCAACTAATGAGGGAGGGGTGGTGCTAAAACATTCACTTATCAGGGAACACTGTAGGGGATGGCAATCAAGGGTCGGCCCCTTCGCTAAGTAATATAATGAAAGGCCTAAAGACAGTTGCGTTGCCGACTGGCTAATGAGAGAGGGAACTAGAACATTAATTGGCTATTGTCGAAGTTATTGTTTTCATCTTAGTTATGGCGGCGAGAATTATTGGAAGAGTAGAATAAGTGTTCAGGGAAACGAGAAATGAAAGAAACTATATAGAAAAACTTTTAGTTCTGTTACTATTTCTCATTTATTGACAGAGGTCCGAAATACTCGTATCTACGGACGGGAGACATATACCATCCATTGTAGCAACTCGGGGGGAAAACCGTTTACACCAGAGTCTTCTAAGCAATAAGATATCTCCAATAAAGAGTAAAATCGAAAGTTCATGTCCTAGTTTTATAACGAGTAAAAACTTTTTTCAGCTAGATTACTTTAAATATTAAGTGACCATTTCCTTTCCGTCGATCCAAGAACAACATATTAATGACGAGATTGATATCTTTGACTTTTCCAAAGATAATGAACGTAACTTCAATTTCTGTGTATATTCGTTCTTTGAGACGATTTATATTAAATTACGATTAAAATTGACGGTCCTTCAAATTCTTGGCAATCGTCCTACCGAACAAGTAAGTTATTCAGAGAACGTGTTTCTCCTTAATTATCAGTGTTGACTGTGGAGGCGAAGCTCTGCTCGTGTAAATATGGGAAATTAAGAATCCTGTGAATAACATGCACACTTGAAAAACATTTGCGGTTAGTAATGACATATTTCATTATAAAAGTCCTTTTTACTTTCTTGCATTTCTATGAACGTAGAAATTCCCCAATCAATCTGGACGAACTCCAGGTCCTGTGAGGTTAAAACGAATGGTGTTCGAGGGTACTTGACATGAACCGTAAACATTTTCAAACTTTTCTCAAACATGATTCCAAATTTGTATTGTATATCATCCTCAAATATCAAAAAGGACCTTTAAACAATAGGGCAGGTCTCATTTTCGTTAAAATCTCTGAGATTCCGGAAATTGCAAAAGCTGAACATTTATTCGGCGTCTTCCTACAACTGTAATTTTGAAGAGAGACACACCGGGAGAGATGGCTCAGTGCATCAACTGATCTCACTGCAGTCCCTTTGTCCTGGAGGCCCTACGTTCGAGTCCCAACGGCGTCCTAGCATGTCAGCTAGGTCCAATTCAGTTGCTGTCTCGAGCAGAATTTTAGCGGCCGGCTGCTCTGGTCGGTAGTTTTCCGTGGTTTCTCCGATCAACACCAGGCAAATGCCGGAGCAGTGCCCTAACAAACGGGTCACGGACCCGTTACCCCTTACAGACACTTACACTAACATGCACCACACTACGACATATTTCGGGAGACCGGTCGGGAGCTGAGAGCTTGTCCCGGCTGGAGCGGTGTCCCGCTGGTGGGAGATAACTGGTTGGGGGAAACCCTGCTGGTCGATGGTAGGTCGGCGCCGGTTTTCGCCATCCACCGGGGCAAGATGCCTCCCGAGGCGGAAAACCGCACTATACTTACGGGACTATTGGCCTCTGTAGTTGACGCGCCCGGAATCACAAACAATCAATTATTGATGGGAGACATTTTTGCCTTAGTAAAATCTGTTGTTCAAAGACATCTTGAAATAAGATCATCTACATTTTTTTTCGAAAATTGTCGCATTTTCATTGCAATCTGTGAATTTTCAAAAATTGCAAGTGTACCTTTTTTCGGCATACAACTACAGTAATGAAAATATTTTTTTCCTGAATGGCATCTGTTTCAAAGACACACTGTCTTGAAAGAAGATCTTGAACGGTTTTTCGAAAATATGAGTACTCTTCGTGTAATTTTGCATAGAACGAAGAATATTTTTAAACATTTATTTTCTCAAAAATGGCTCTTTTTTTAAGCAAAGAGACCATGGTCGTGGTCACATTTTCGGAGAACGCGGTGTTTACGAAAATTCCCCAAAAAACAACGTTTCAAACGTTTTAAATGGATGATAAGTTTTTATTCTTAAACCAAATCTGTTCTAAAAATTGATCTTTAAATAAGCTCATTCATTTTTTGAAAAAAGGAGTAATATTTCGTTTTGCGTAATTTCTCGTTGAAATTAATGCTATTTATAAAAAGGATTCTCCAAAACTACTCCAATTTTTTTCTTTAATTTTTTCTTGAACACAGTGAAAGGCACAAAAAATTCGCAGATGGAATTTTCGTTGAATTTTCAAAAAATTGCGAAAGTTGGAAATATTGCGAGAAAGTATTTGCTGTTGTAGCACCTCTAGTTTAGACTCTAATGCACAGTTGTGTGACTGGATTTAATCTCTTGGGCAATTGTATAGTACAATAGCAACTGGACCGGCCTAGGATACTTTTGAATCGTGCGTCTTCAGAAAAGGGGAAGGGGTGAGGGGGGATGGGCTCGTGTTGCACCTAATCCTTCATTCCTCACCCGAACCCTCTCATGAGGGGCGAACGATTTGAAAATCCGATCAAAGGAAAGATTCTTAGGCTGCCAGGAAGGGACTTACAACAGGTCATAGAGGAAGAGACGGTAGTGGCGGTGGCTGATACTCTCGTACGTGGATTTTGATCTTCAAATGCAGCCCTTAAACTAGAACTTGGTGCGCTTTGATCACAAGTAAAGACTTTTTAACGCGTGAATGGGGTAGACGATGGCCTGTTGGCAAAATCCATAGACCGACAAGAAACAATCTGAAGGACAGGTGCCTATGTGGCAAGTTAGGCGGATGAATGATGATCCAAGGTCTTTTTTGTCGACACTTGGTGTAGGCCAGTATTGTCAAGGTCGATGCCACGAGCGAGAGTCCATGTCACGAGTGCCATGACGAAATCGGCTCTCCACGCAGTTCATAACCCCGCCGCAAGAGACAAAGCCATCCCTATTGTAAAACGGCGGGGTTACTAATAGTTTCCTCTCCCGACGCTCGTGGCGCAGAGGAGCTCGTGGCATGGCACGGTGCCGCGCGGCGTTCTACTGCCCCTAGTAAGTCACCTTGACACCACTGGTGTAGGTGATGGTGTGACTTTGAGGGAGATTTTGATCTTTTGTAATGTTTAACTCGTAAACAGACTGAATGATTCGACTTCGCAAATGAAGCCGAATGCTACGCTGGGTGCGAGCGCCCCGTGGGGCGGCCGCCGCCCCCATGGGGGCGATCCCCGCGGGCGGGCGCGCGTCTGCGCCCCGTCATTAGTAGAGACCGGATTTTTATGTAATTACATAGTTTTTGTCTTTCTACTTACCGGTCTCAACATTGTAATCATGGCGAATCATAGCCCTCCTAACACAATATCGATTTTTTTCTTTACATATTTTTACATATTTAGTACTATAGTACATATTTTACATATTTTGCTGTTTTCACAATATATTTTATTTTATCAATTTTCTTCAATTTAATTTCGTATTTTTTATGAAAAGATGTATTTGTTACCTTAATTTCTCAGAAAAAATTGCGATCGCCGACGTGTAACACTTCGATGAAGATGCTTCAGTGTATGTTTGTTGATCGTAGATCTCGGCAGTTTGTGCGATGGCTTCTATTGCGATTAGTCCGGCTGCTAAACTACGGTCCTGGATTACAATAGATTAATCTTTTACTACTGACGACAATGTTGTATCATGGAAAGTGTGCAGTTTTTCTAAATGTAATTTCTTGCTACGTAAATGGATTGTAACTAGAGAATTTTAATATTACATATTATATCTGATTTTACATATTTATTACATATTATTACTGTTTTCATTACATATTTATGTACATATTTTGACGTTTAGTACTACATATTTTTCCGGTCTCTAGTCATTAGAGCCCCGCGCGCGATAAAAGGGGCGTAAAGCGGACGCGGTCCCTTTACGAGGGCGACGTGCGCCGCGGAGGCTTCTCCGGCCGCTCCTCCGGCCCTTGTGGCGACTCGATGCGACAAAGGAATCGGCTCACGTACGTGCTGCACTACAGCGTTGCATCGATTGGGTGTTAGCGTTTAGCTGCGGTTCGAAATGTTCCGCGTCAGCTCGTCTCTACGTGCCACTCGTATTCGGTTTGCAGCACAATGACAATGCGAAATGCAAAGTTAAGTTGTAGGATGTCCATATTTGTGCCCTTGTCACTATAGGCGATGTTCTAGAGATACAAACGTTTCTGAGTGTTATATATCTTGCACGTGTCTACGTAACGCCATCGCATTGCTCGTATGCGGCGAACCACAATCGTTTCTGCGAGGTATTATAACTTTGACGAGCCGTGACACTGTCATTAGATTAAGAAGTAGTTCGTAATTTGCGGGTAGCAACTCGCTTCTTTATTATTCGACATCAACTCGTCTCTATACGCCACTCGTTTTCACTCGTATTCTTTCGCAACACTGCATCATATGGTCTGGGACTGTAGGTAACGGCAACGGATTGCTCGTGTGCAACGAGCGACAATAGTTCCTGCGAAGTATTTTACCTATGACGAGCTGTCACGCCGTCATAAGAGTTAGAAATAGTTCATAATTTGTGGGCAGGAACTCGCTCCTTTATTATTCGACATCAACTCGTCTCTATATGCCATTCGTTTTTCACTCGTATTCATTTGAATCATATGGTCTGTGACTCAGGTAACGCTAACGGATTGCTCGTGTGCAACGAGCGACAATAGTTTCTGCGAAGTATTGTACCTTTGACGAGCTGGCACGCCGTCATAAGAGTTACAAATAGTTCATAATTTGTGCACAGCAACTCGCTTCTTTATTATTGTAGACTAAGTATTAAAATAGTTGCACATTGCGTGAGCTAATGACGACCTCCCTTGTTCGAAGACAAAGTAAAAGAAAATAACAATGCGGAATGCAAAGTTAAGTTGTAGAAGGTCGATATTTTTGCCCTTGTCACTATAGGCGATGTTCTAGAGATACAAACGTATCTGAGTGTTATATATCTTGCAAGTTCTATCTCGTTCCTTTCGCATCATTTACAAACGTGCTTATAAAAGCGAATGATTGCAGGTTTCGTAAACGTACTTCGTGTTCCCTCCGCTCGCGTTTAATGTAAATATGACGATTATGTTAGATAAATCATTATCATCCATCTGCCGTGTAATTATTATACATTAATTTAACATTGTTGAAAAGGAAGCGTGAGAGATGTGTTTATCTCCCCCATTGCACTCGGATAATTCGATAACAGTGGACACGAATTTCATATTCCGTGTAATTTCGCCGTCAAAATAATTACCAATTATTTCATCTGTCGTGCCAAGTTCTCGGGCGTCCATCTGCGTGATGTAATATGTGCATTAAAAATTGCGTGTAACTTGCAGAGTGACGGTTAAGCGCAAACGAAAGGAAGGCGAACAATTTCAGATCGTGGAAACCATTGCATTCAGTTTATGATTATTTCTTTTGAACGATGATTTAGTCGCATCGCGGGCCATTGCTAATTTCATGGGCTGGTGATGAAATCAGTGGTGGTGGAGAAATGGTTGAATAAGAAGCGGGTGATTTAGAAGAAGGAGAAATCCTTTCGAGAGCCCCTTTTGTTAATATCAAAATCGCGAAATGTCGATATTTGATCACACATAGAGAGTTTCTAGGCAGAAGGTAACGGTATATGACGATTTTATCCTGATGTTAGTGAAAGTGTTAAAAAATTTTCTTGTAGTCACTGACAAAAAAGTGTCTACAACTCATAACATTAGCGTAGTTGGGATGAACGTGTTTGTAAGAAAGAAGGGAATATTACTTCGAACTGATGCCCCATGAAGTGAGTTGTATGTGCGGTTATGCAATAAATGTCCAAGTTGGTGCAGCCAACTGAAGGGCTGTTTTGGGCGTGTCACTAACTACCTGAAAGTATCTTTTACATTTACATTTACATTTATTTGAACTGCAATTGGGTATGACACGGCTGCGAACAAGTATTTTTCTGGATGTGCCTTCATCAATAACCGGCTAAGGTGGCTCAGTGAATCAATTGATGTACCTGTGACCGAGTGGTCCTGAGGTTCGAGTCCCGAGGGTGGCAGGGTTTTCGTCACTAGTTAGATAGCTAGATGGAATTCTGTCGCTATGTGTAGGAGACTTCTAGCGGCCGGCTGTTCTGATCGGTAGTTTTCCGGGGCTTCTCTGATCACTACTAGGTGAATGACAGAGCAATAACCTAACAAAAGACCCACGGATTGCGCACGATTTTTCCTTCCTCTTCCTTGTCCTAACACCACCCCTTACTTAGACATACAGGCACTACTCCACCACACATGTGGGGAGACCAGACGAGAGCTCAGAGCCTGTCTTGTTTGGGGCGGTGCTCCGCTGGTGGGAGATACCTGCGTGTGGGAAACCCGCAGGCCAATGTGTAGGTCTGCGCCGGATTTCACCATCCAGCGGGGGAAGACCATCACCACCACCCGCGATAAAATATATACTACACTTACGGAACTAATGACCTTGACAGTTGACGCACCCGGAAACATTTATCAATCAATTCACTGATGATTGATCTCCCAGCGCCAAGCTTTTCTCTCCTGGGATTGCATTGCGGAGTCAGGTGCATGTGGCGTCGTGGCAACGTTTCCAAGCGGGCGGCATACCTAAGCTGGAAGCTGTAGTGAAAGGGCGCACCTGAGATAAAAATAGTCGCTAGGATGCGGCTGCTTCAGGAAACACCCTACGCAAACAAACTATTGAGAAAGGTTAGTGGTGAGTCTGGGACGATTGTGCAAGACGCCTGGAATTGGCTAGCCATCGAGCCTGGGGACACCGACAGCATGACGCCGGGTGGGGGGAGACGGGTGTGTATATAAGGAGGGCGCTTTCCGCGCTCGCGGAGATTCAGAGAGATTCGTAGAGCCTGTTAGCCGAAAGGCTGGTTGGGACCTCCAGTGCTCTCCAGCACGTGATTTCCGGGGCGGAGACCGGTTTGGCGCCAGGCCATGTAGGTACGTTGGTTACCGGGGACTTAACGTCCGATAGCATCGCATCACGCATTGTTACATGGTTTCGAGCAACGGCACTGGGCTGTAGGGCCTAGGGACGGTCGCGGGTTTTCGCGGCTAAGGTGAAGAAAAAGGTTGCCGGGGTTTATGCAGTATTTGCTAATTTCTTTAATTGTTAAGTTCTTTGTAAATAAATGTAAATATGCTCTGTTGGTGGGAGATACCTACTTGGGGAAAACCTGCATGTCGATGTGTAGGTCTGCGCCGGATTTCACCATTCAGCGGGGGAAGCCCACCGCCACCTCACGCGATAAAATACGGAACTAATGACCTTGGCAGTTGACGCGCCCGGAAACACCAATCAATCAGTTTACTGATGATTGATCTCCCAGCGACTTTAAATAAATAAAATAATTTTAATAATTTTAAAGTGACCTTAAATAAATAAATTTAAAAAAATGTAAATATTGTTATCCTCAACGCATTGTCCGTGTCATTCTCTTGAGTACGTCACACGCGTCGTCCGCGGAGCTGAGCCCGGCCGTGGGAGCGGGCGCGATTCGCAGAAGCGTGCACGACAGCGCGGTGCACCGCCAGTTAACCTGCTCATCTGGAGCGCCGACCGCAGCCGTCTGTCTCCCGCCCGGGCCGCGCCGGCAAAGGCTGCCCGCCCGCCTGCCGGGCGGCCCCTCACGAGGTCGGGCACGGAAATTCCCTAAACCGTTTAGAAGGACGGCTCAAGTTTAAAACTACCGAAAATTAAATGAGAGGGACCCGCGGTGTAAACCAACGAGATTAGAGCTTCTTTGTCGCTTCTCGGGCGCTCAGGGAAGTGGAAGCGTTAGTTAGTGTGTCGCCGGGCGCGGCGAGGCGCACGGCAGGGACCTGCGCTCAGCTCGGCCTGAAGGCGGCTCCACACGTTCGCTATTCGGCGAACAGCGAGCAACCGCTCGCCGAATCTCGAGTAGTGTGGACGGTTCGCTTGCTATTTCCAAAGTGACGAACATTCGGCTCTCGCCCTGCCCAACGCGTGTCGGTCTTTTGGACACATCAAAGGGAGCGAACATTCGCCGAACTCATCAGCTGGTCGGGATCGGGCGAGCAGTAGCTCGCTGCTCGGCGAAAGTGTTGAGCCGCCTTGAGAAGAGCAGAGGCACGAACAGATTTCACGTTCTCTATTGGACGTGCTTCTCTCCTATTACTTGTTTATTACTTCTTAATTTAAAACGTTTCTGGGAGAGAAGAGCAACATTTAAAAAAATATTTCTATATACCTCGTCGGCATTGCAGCCTTTCAGGGGTATTAATAAACACAGTTGTCTTACGTGTAGATATGACCATTCTTATCTGTTAATGCCATGCGGATACTTCTGTTTACTCATAGTTCAAGATACATAATTGTTAATTGTTGTTTGTTTGTTTATGTGTTTTTTTCTTATTTAAAAAGAGAACTAATTTACCGAACATTTTTGAATGTTTTAGATTTACTTGATTGCGGAGGGTTAATTGGGATGTCGTGATATAATTATTTTGAGGCTTTGATAGCTTTTTTTCTAATAAAAATAGATAGGTATAGAGGGTATTTCTAAGAGATTCAAAGTGTAATTGGGAAATTTTTGAAAAAAACTTTTTTATCGGTTTTAGTTTTAATTCTCTATGAAGCTAATTGTTGCTAATGTACGATGGGGCTTTGATTATTCATTGTAAGCATTTGTTGGGGATTACTTGCAGTTTCTGTTTACGGTTTGCAGCTGAATATTGGACCATATAGGGGGAGGGCAGGGGGAGGTTAGTGATTGTTTTAAGTCTGACTTTCATAGTGGTGTTCCACATTCAATGCTTAATGATTTTGTACCCAGAAGGAAATATAACTTACATATTTTAATACAAATTTTATCTCTAGACATATTTATATGGTCTTTACACGTTAATTTAGTATCAAAAGTTATTCCTAGGGATTTTATTGATGCTTTTGTGGGTAACCATTCAATAGAGTGAAGAATGCAGGTGAAGAATGAATTTTCCTTAGTATAAATATTTCGAGCAATATTGTTAGTTAAGAAAAGTTCATAATTTGTTTTGCAGAATATCCGAATTTTAAACTCGCTTTTGTGTTTTTCTCACACACTCTGATGTAGCAAGCTTCTAATTGACGGAATTTTTATTATGACGGCAAAACAAAAATGTAGCATCTACAGCAGAATTTTCTATCACTCTTCAATGCTGAACCTCCTGGTAGATACCTTTGAAGGTACACCCACATGCTCGTTGATTAATTCAAATGTATGTTTTTTGTATGAAAAAAGTTAGAGTATCGATATACAGTTGTGCACACTAAGTCCATATGAGTACCTAATATCTTCTTGACCAGTATTGACGGACACGTATGTGTACTTATAAGAAATGTAGCCGGTAACATGTCTTACCATTAGATGGGATCTTACGAGAGAAGGACGGAAAACGGAGGCACAAGTACGCAGTGGCAACTACAAGTAAACAATTAAATGTCGGTCACTTGGAGCAGCCGGAGAGGGGCGTGCGTGTTGAAAAGGAGAACTCGAAGGCGGGCGCGTCTGCCGCGGGCGCAGGCGGCGGAAGGCGTAAAGTGCGCAGATGGCCCGCCAGAGCGCTCGCTCGCCGTTTCCCGTCCACCGCCCCCGCCGCCAAACCCCGCCGCAGCAGCCCAAAATGAGCCACTCGTATATTGCTCCGTAACGACTCTCTCTCCGGCAACTGGCAAATTCCACACTCGAAACTCTTGATATTTTGCTCTCATTTCTTTGAACTAATTTCCTCTTTCCATCCTTTTTGCTTCTGCTTATTTTCTGTATTTTGTTTTTTAAAATTTTATTTTACTATTGACTTTTTGTATTTGTATCGTACTTTCTACCTGCACATCCTTTTTGTTGTTGTATTTTATTATTTTCATGGTTTTTACTTTCTCGTATACATAGGTGTATAGGGAGTTATATAAATAGTATAAAGAAAGTTATGCAATGCTGCGGGAAATGGATTTCGAGATTTCAACAGAAATACATGTTTGGGATCTCTTGATACCGAAACATTTTTTTACTCAAACGTCCATCTCCTGTGTCTGTCTGTCCGTCTATGAACAACAATAGCGCCTAAACGATTTGTAGGATGTTAAACAAGGGCGAGCGAGAGAAAAAAGTTATTTAGGCGAAAATTGATAAGAGATTAGAAAAATAACTAAGAAAAAGTCTTTGTTTCAGCACTGCTCCTTTTTTTTAACAATTTCTTGAAATTGACCTTGACTATAATTTGTTTTCCACGTTGGAATGGAAATCGATTTCTTTTGTTAAGTTGCTGCAATTATATGCACCTCTTCCCATGTAATCGTTCTTAAAAGTATCCTGATGAGATGTACCTTTTTACTGGCACATTTAAAAAAGTCACTGGAAAATGTAGTCCAATTTCAGTTGTATTAGAAATGTAATGAGGAAGAATGAAATTGAAGGCAATATATTTTAGCACTAACTAGTGTAAGTTCATCTCAAAAAGATATCGTTTGTTTCAGTTCATTTCATGGACCACTGTCTCTACATCACTTTTCATTTCTCGTAATTCACCTCTGCCATACTTTTTGCATGACTACAACATTGTCTCTATTTTTTCTTGAATTTAAACTTTCTGTGTTTTTCGTCTTACTCTGCCTTTTATTATGCAAACAAGAAGATAGCTGCCGAGAAACCGCACACGTTCTCTCACGCAATTGAAGCACGTTCCAAGCAAAGGGAAACGGTGTTACAAAAAGAATGCGAGGCAAGGATAATACGATTTCTCTGGATGCGATAACTATCACGTGTCCGGTCGTACGTCTGACTCTCCACAGTTGCGGCGCACGTTATTAGCGCTACTTTTCGGAATCCTCTGCTAACCTACATCTGCATTAGTTCACTTCGTCGCTTTACGAAACAATGAATTAACGTGGAGGAAAGACCGAAGCTCTAATCTCTCCGATCCAACCGGGCAGGGAGATGTCGTTTGCGGATGTATTGTCGATTTATCTCGTGCTCTTCGTCTTGCTAGTGTTAACGTACTAAATGAAAATGTATTAACAGAATTAGAAGGTAAATATATTTCATGGTATCTGAATTTCAAATTGCAATGTGTTTTTGAAACTAATGTTGGTTATACGAAAATATTTTTACTAATATTTTTATAAAAAGTAATTTAATTACAGCGTATGAAAAAGAGGATTTTTTGCACAGCAAATAATTAAGCAGGTTACATTTGGACAGTTTTGCACCGTCAATATATTTGCAGAGTAATGGAAACTAAATGTGGTAGGTAGTTGATTAAATTCACATGACTGGTAAAAACTTAAATAAAAAAGTTTAGTACTTAATGCGCCAATAATACCGATTTTAGGTTACGTCACTGTCAAGAAATAACAGGAATGTGGTCGTCTGGAAAGCTGAAAAGAGTGATTACACATAGATGTCAATGCCATTTGGTCACGAGATTCACTCTCGTAGAGATTTGTGCTTGCCCTATCGGCGGGACGCAGCTACAATGTCATCGTCGTCAGCTCGGGCATGTTTAGCAGGCTGTGTTGCCCAGGCGCAATTGACCAGTGGACCCGGAACTGCTGCTGTTAGCCGAGTGCGGGGATTTGCGGAATCTGTAGAGTCGACCGGAGGCCGTGACTGTTGGTGGGCTCGCCTTGGTTCTCTCGAAAGGGCTGCGGTGGCGCCGCGCCCACGGGGTATCCGCCTGGAGGGAGCGCACTGCGGCTGCGCGAAAGGGCACCAGCACCTCTGCAACTGTCGGCTGAGCGTACGTAAACCGCCACTCCTTTTACGCCCGTTACGGCTGAGATGGCTCAGTGACAGCAACCGTTGCCGCAGCAGCGTTTGTGACAGGTACCGGTTTAGGTCCTCAGAGCGTCTATTGACAACACTCCAGTGCCTTTGACCGGGAGGTCGTAGCGCTTCACTCCCCAGGATTTTCGAAATAAGCTAGATAGTGGTTCGAATCGAACCACTGCCTGCAGGATAATTCGGTACTTTTCGTGGTTTCTCCGATAGGTGTCGGAGCAGTACCCCAGCAAACAGAATACGAACTGCGTGCGATCTTGTCTTTCTCATCCTTGTCCCCTCCTCTCCTTTTCCTGTAACCACACTCTTTCACACGAACTGCATTACCACACTTGTCGAGAGACCAATCAGGAGCTTAGTGATTGCCCGAGCTGAGGGTCTGAGAGTCTACTAGGAGACGGAAATCTCTCCGGCGTCCGATCTCATGTTCCAAGGGAGGAGGACCACAGCCACACAGGGGGATAATACACTCACTACACTCAAGGGATTCATTACCAAAGTTCGGAAACATTAAAATATTAAATACTCAGTCACCCACGTCGATGATATTGCAAAAGGACAGACGGCACTCGTACGCGCCTTCCTGCCTGGAGGGCGATCACGTCCCACGCGTTCGTACTAGCAGCATCAGATAAATCATCCTCGTTGGTGTTCAAAAGCCAGTGGATGAGTTTGTCCGACCTTTAGCCCCCCCACAAACATTGCTGCTTGCAGCGGTGAATCTAGAGCGCAAGTTTGAAGTATGTGCTTCCCTTGAGTGATCTTTGTGCCACTTTTGAAACAAAAGGCCTCGGTTCTTTTGGGCTGAAATAAATACGTGCGTTAGCGACACACATAATTCGGCAAGATGTTAATTTTCCTCACGATGTTTATAATTACAACTTACCTTTACTCAAATTAGCCAGTTGTTTTATATTTCTTTCGTTAACGTTCCTCTAACGTCTTAGCCTCGTGTATTTCTTGCTTTCTCTTTAGTACAATACCCACTATGATCCCATTAAATTAAGTAGTGATTCACACAGACGGTCGTATGTAAAATGGGGACCAAATAATCCCTTCATCTTATCTCGTGAAACTTACTTTTTAATTCTATATCAGGATCAAACCATCCCAGGTAAGAAACGGATTGCGGAGGCAGGAAGTGCAGGCAGGTTAAGAGGGCCGCCTCGCCGCGCTGCTGCCCAACATTTCCTTGTTCCTTTCCCGTCACTGGCCAGGGGGAGATTCTTCGAAAGGTCCAGTGATGACAATAGTCTCATTTGCTTTTCGAGCTTTGAAGTAGCAACGCAGTTTACGTTTCTTCAAAGATGGAAGTGTAACCTGGTGTTATGCAGAAAAGGAAAGAACTGACGAATATTTTGATGATGATATTTGATAGATGAATATTTTGACTTCTATCCCACGTCGTTAATATTTACATTAGCGGCGATTTGTTCACATAATTACATTTATGAGTACACGTGCTTTAAATAATGCCAACTAAAGTTTCTCGAAAACTCAACCGTTTTCTATGAAAACTAGCTCAAAATTCCGCATTTTCAGAAACGCTCAAACGACATTTTCTCACAAATGACTCCAAATGTTTTCTTCAAACATTTCAGACGGACAGTGCAAATTGCTCTTCTTTGATATGAGTAAAGTTCATTTTATGGTATTATTTGTTTTTAAAAAATTAGACAAATGTATTTTTTAAGATCTCTAACACCATTAATATGCACTTTTCCACCAATTTGTAAACAACGTTGTATTTGTGAGTTAAAGTGCTTGTAATAACTTCTAATGAAGTTTTTCAAAAACGCAAAACTTTTCTGTGAAAAATATCTTCAAATTTCGAATTTTACAGTAGCGCTGAAACGCCATTATCTTAAAAACAGCTCCAAATTTTTCAAAGAAGATTGCCATTTAGGACGAAGTTTTACTGTTCTTTAATGTTCTTAGAATAATATTTCCGTTATACTATCAGTTAACGGAAAAATTAAGAAAATTAAAAAAAATGCACTTTGAGCGACAATAGATGGCAGCTGGCTGGAGTATGTGGCAAGTCTATTAGAAGATCTGCCGATTTTGGAATAGCTAAGGACAGATATCCTGGTAATGAAGAGTGCAATCCAATAGTTTAAAAGCTGAGTTCACTTGAACTTCAGAAGAAGCCTGGATTACTTCAGTAATTCATCCAACAGCTTGATTTAGTCATGGGAACTGGTTTTGATCACATTTTTCATGTCAGTTTTCTTCGCTTTTAGGGCATTCTTATAAAATTTTAAGAGCATTTTATTGATTTTTGGCGATGTTTTAGGTCATCAAAATCTGCTCCCTACTCATGATTATACCTTGACGAACGACAATATTCAGTTATTAGCTAATTGAAAATAAAACACCTGTTTCCAATTAGAACTATAACGATACCGATAGAATTTATATTTTTATTGAAAATAAGATAATTGTTAGAATTAAGAACAGAACTTCTATATTTAACTTCAATTTTATTCGTCTTCATTTTAATAATTCTATTAAATAAAATATTTAATGCTCACGTAATCGAATATATACGTACACGAACAATACAATTTTTCAACAAATTTCAATAATTTAACAATCACTACAAGTACTTATGGGCACTAAAATCAGTTTGGAAACGCATACATACATTCGATTAAGTTAATGTGAATTGGATGATTGACGATTCATTAATGAAACTTTCTTGAAATTGTCGAATCTTCAGTTACGGACTTTCCTGAAGGGTTTTTTCCATATTGTAATCTAATTTGCGGGTGTTATTAGACAATATGAACACTATGCTTTATATGAAAGGAGTCATTCTCTCTTAATACAAACCATAAACAATCCACGCATAAACTAAAATACAGGGAATCCAGACAAGTCACTACAGACTGTTGCCAGTCGCTACAATTAGCAGTATTTCATCAAAATACGTTAATTTAAAGAATTCGTCAAAGAGTAAGTATTGAAAGATTCCGTGTTCATTTCATGTTCATTTCAATCGGTCCGAATCGTAGGTGCCACAAAAAATGAGATGTTACAAACTTTTACAATGTATTATTATTGTTGTTGTTATTATTATTATTATTCCCCTAAATCACGGCTAAATATGCATTATTATTATTTTTATTATTTATTATTTATTGTGAAATTTTCACACCTTTCACTTTTACCTAGTAGGCCAGGTAGTCGGTGCCCATTTTACCTATGGCCTTAACTCTTATTCCCCTTCCGGTCCCCATTTTACATACCCCGACACAGACACAGACACACACACACACACACACACACACACACACACAATTATGTCTTAATTTTTGTGCAAAAACAAACAAACAGAAAACAATTACTATTTCTCATAATTGCCCACCTTTGAGAATTGTCATTGAATGTTTAGATCAATTTTGTATCGCAAACTCATTTTATTTTTACCATGTTTCAAACTTGAAAAATCATGATAAGGGCTGTGTCAGACGAGCGTTGCGTTGACGCGCGATAAATAACGCGCGTCGTCCTAAGCGCTCATTTCTCGTATTACATCAGCGCCTCACATTCATGTAAATATTTTCCAGTTGAAACGGGTCCGAACTACGTGTAAAATTAGGAGTCTTAACGATCCGGTAAATTCACAAAGTTAATTTACGGTAAATTCACGGAAGTGAATGCGGTCAACGCAGGTTAGTGTTCAGCGTCTGCAGCTTATTGCACTTGCCTGCAGTTTCCGCGCGCCCTACTTTCCAAACGCCTCAGTGAGCCGTCCCACGCCTCTGCTCCCTCTCCCCTCTTCCCATAGTCCTCTTCCCACTCCTCTCATCCTTCCCCTTACTCGTCTTCTCTCTCCCCTCACCCTTCCTCCCTCTCCTTTTACCCTTCCTCCCTCCTCCCTCTCCACACGGCCCCGTTGAGGACCCTCGATTATTTTTCTTTTTCACAATCAGAATTGGTTGTTTTTGAAGCAGTTATTCAAATCGGGGGGGTCCCCAACCAGGTATCTCTCACCAGTGGGGCACCGCACAGCAGCCGGAACAAGCTCCAAGCTCCAACCGGTCTCCCGTCATGTGTGGTAGTGTAGTGCATGTTAGTGTAAGTGTGTGTGTAAGGGGAGAGGATAAGACAAGAAAGAGGAAGGAAGGATCGCTCGCGGTCCGTGGCCCGTTTGTTAGGGTACTGCTCCGGCATTCGCCTGGTGTTGATCGGAAAAAACACGGATACCGATCATAGCAACCGGCCGCTGGAATTCTCCTCCAGACAGCGACTGAATTCGACCTAGCTGACAAGCTAGTGTCGAAAATCCTGCCACAGTCGGGACTCGATCGTTGGAACTCCTGGTCAGAGGGACTGCAGTGACGTCAGTTGATACTCTGAGCCATCTCTCCCGGTGCGAGTGGACGGGGAAGCATAGAAATCCCAGAAGCGCGGATCAATCCGCTATTTCGTTGGGTTATACAACATTGTTTTTATATCGTGTGGAAGTCACATCAAGGATAACATTTGCTGAGCACACCATAATACCATCGTGTTCAGAATTCCATAGGAGTATCGTTGATATCGTCAAGGGATGGAAATAGTGTAGCCCACTGATATAATTGCAACTTCTAGCATGTGCCTCTGGTCCGTGCCCCATATCCGTAGGGGAGCTGCAGCGGATACTATGTGGACGATGTTTGCTGTAGCTTAATGAGATTGCTGGAATGTCTTGTTTTGCTCTTGGATTTTAGACTCTAAAACCTGTACACAAGCACCATCATAAAACTTGTGTATGTGTATTTTGTGTATATTTCACATGGGTCATTTTTCCTGACTTTGCCTGCGAAGTTATCAGATCTGGGGTTAGTTTAATAGCTTCGCCTGAGGGTGGGAGGGCATAATGTGTTCTCTTCGCCGTATCTAGCAAGCTCCGCCTGCTTGAGCTTTTCTTTTTCGAACAGTTACAGAAGTTGAGACGATTTTATTCGATTGCCCCAGCTCTATTTTTGCCCCGGCTGGGAATCGAGATCGCACCACGAAATGCTGGCACGCTGTCCATGAGCGAGAGGCATATATTTGTATACATATGAATATTTTCGTCAGGGCCTGCACCGGTATCGTATTGCACATCGTTACAATGGTTAAAAACAGTTAAGACTCGTCCAATTACCACTAGAGATTCTTTAAGGGATGCTCTTTTTTATATATCAGTTTCAGTTTTTTTTATTTTCTATTTTATTTTTCTTGCCTCAAACGCCGGCATTGTCATTCCTGAGTTATTTGATGTTCTGTTTTGTGCGTCACTTTGTCTCTCGTAAAGGTATCCTTTACGTTGCATCCATGAACTAAATGGAGCTCGTTAAGATCTCCATTTGCTCTACGTCTAAAGAGGACTTGTGCTGTGCTATGCGCGTTAGTTTAGCTACTGACGACATTTGTGCCCTCAATTACTCTACATATCTCTTTCCGTGAGGTTGCTGGTGACGCATTTCCATTATCTCTTGAAACATTTATCTGCAAAACGCCATTTCGTCTTTAGGATCCTCTTAAATGGTTATCTAATTTTTACGATATTACGATTGTGTTAAATGTTTACTGAATCGATGCCGGTGCCCCAGCAGCCATGTCTTCTCAGAGAACATTATTGAGAAATAACACGAAAGACGTCATATCATGTCATATCTAGAAACAGTCGTGCAGAGACCTACCACGAACCTTCCTTCGAAGGTCATCAAATTTCTAGAAGATATTTTTAACGACATTGTCAATCGAAATTGGTGATGCAACCTTCACTTCCCCTGCAGTTACAATCATAATCACAAGCCCAACCACAGCTCCATCCAGTAGTTACAGGCTTTATTCACCATAATCATAACTTTAACATTAAACTTAGCCACATGCATGTTCACAGCCGTTACCACATCACCGACAAAACTGCATGGCACCTACTACACACATAGTCTTTGTCGTAGCCGTAGCCATAGCCAAGGCCACAGCTATTAGAGAGCTTTTGCACTTAATGGAAACGGCTAACGTTAACGGTTATAATTAACGAAACGTCGAATCTTCTTTGAAGTTCAAAGAGAGTTTCTGCATAACTCTTAGGGTTACGCTTATTAGGTGCTGACTTCTGCTAGCAGCGGCATTAAGTTACACATACGTTTGGGGCCTTTCTGATTTCATTGATCGATTTTTCCAATCTCCATACTGTCGTTTCGATTTAGTACTTCGATTAGTAATGATTTGTTTTCGGAAAAACAACACAGAAGCGATTGCAAAGTGTGGCCTGGTAATCACTTGTTTTTACTCTCTGGATGTGTTGCTCCCTGCTATGGAAGAATTAATTGAAGTATGTGTATTTGGGAATATTGATATGGACGATGTAGAAAATGCAATTCTACACGAAATTTTATAACCAAATCGTCCTGGAATTATACCGTCTGTAAATTTTGGAACGCTGAATTATTTCTTATTTTAAAGGGACTCCCCTTTTGCGAAACTACAAGAATTTCAATATTCCTCTTCACTGGTTTCCATCCTCGTATGGAATAGCCGACGTAGTCACATTCACTGCCGCCGTTGTCACATTCAATGGTGGCGATGATCATTATGAAAATTTCTTCACACCCTCCCTGCCACACCATCTCAACCATCGTCCTCCTGCGCCTCCCCTCCGCGCCCACCCTCGTATCTGCCACCGCTGCCTCGTCCCTCACCGCCACCGCCACGCGCGCGTGTTGCTACGCGGGAATCGAACGGTCGCTCGGTCGGCCGAGACTGCGCCGCGCCGGCGCGAGGGCGCCAGGGCGGTGGGGCGGCGTGGCAACAAGTGGGCGCAAATCGATAACATCCCCCGTCCCTCCCCTCCCCTCCCCTCCCGCCTCGTCCCCCCACCGCCACGGCGGCGGTGTGAATGTCGCTGCCCGCGGCCCTGAAATCAGTGGAGGCGGCCGGGCCGGTCGGTGGCGCCGCGCCTCGCCTCGCGCCGACTGTGCTGCGTCGCCGTCGGGCGGGTTGCATCAGCTGCTTTGCAGGCGCACCGCCCACCTGGCACTTCCTTTGCGTCGCTTGTGGGAGGCGATTGCTTTAGTTACTGGCACAGTGTTTTACTTTAAGGAGCGCGCGCGTGTTTAATTAAATGTTTTTATTGTACTGTAATTAAATAAAATTAATCGTTCCAGAATTGAGGTACCAACGAAATGCAATTATTCTTCAAACCACCTCCGAATTTATTTTACCAATTTCGAATCTGCGCACAAATTGACGGAACTCGAAAAAATAAAAGAAACAAAAACGAAATAGTTTGGATTTGATCCATAAGTGCCAATATATGATTAGGCCAATCCGCAATTTCCCATACGTGATGCTACTACTATATTCTCATACTCGGTCCGTCACTCTTTACGACTTAGCTGACATCACGTGATGAGGATGAGTGAAGTTTCAGTTATCACGTGTGCTATTTCAGAGCAGACAGTTTTTGGTGATCCAGAACTCCATTTTACACACACATCGGTATTTTTGATGCTGCAGGCTACAAGTTTTGTCAAAAATGATTTTGACTGAGACACGATGAATGACACCTCGCTTACCCCAATCGGCGGAACAGGAGTAGTCTATCGTGCAGGGGCGGATCCAGCCGATCATTTTCAAAGGGAACATCATATATTTTTGTTGAATAAAAACATTTTTTATTATATTGTATATATTTATTATATTGTATATGCAATATTATTTTTTAAATAAATACGTAATACTAACATGAATATTTAAATCAATTTTGCCAAGTATTAGAAGATAATGAACGAAAACTCTAGACCTTTTGGGAGGGGGGGAGGACATGGCTCCCATCTGGATCCACCACTGACATCGTGAAAGATGGACGCGGGCGAAAGATATATTATTCTTCGAACACCAACTCGCTACCCTTCGTCACAAACCATCCATGATTTGAAGATCGATGTTTGTATATGTTTTAGTAACCTTTAACATCAGTGCACATCTCGCGTTCACGTGTGGGGCAATTTCATCTCTTAGTGATCGTGATTTATTGCGATTTAAATGTCAAAAGAACTTCAAAAAATGCAGAACTATGTACAAACGTTTATTTTTTATTGGCTAATACCAAAATAATACACTACATTTATTAACACAAATTCAACTAGCTTGTTTTTCGCTCTTGGTGACTTTGTTCTGAAAAGTGCTCAAATTACGGATATGTGAAAATTTTAATCGTTTTTTATTATTATATTTTTAATTCAAAAATAAAACATCAACCAAGTAAAAACATGAGACTCAAAACATCGATGTTGAAAAAATATCAACTTCAATAAATAGATGTTAATCGCAGGCGTTTTTCTGCGTTCACGCTGTGGCGGTGCCTAGCGGAACATGGGCGATCTTTGCACTATGACTGTAATATGCAAAAGCGCGCGTTGGGGCCACTGGCAGACGGCCGCGTAGCGCGGTGTTGGCCGTGTTGTGAATTCGTTAGCGCGAAATTCTGTTTGCGGAAGCGATCCGTTCCTGTGCAACGCGCCCGCTCGTTTTGCCCTTCAGCACACGTCCCTCTGCCTGCGCACCCTCAGCATACCTCTGCCCGCCGCCACGTTCTCAATGCTGCTCTATTCATTTCTTTCTTTTGGAGGTAGTTCTGATTCTAAGAGTGGATGCTAAGAAACAAGATAGAAAAGAGTGGATGCTTTCCGAATTGATTTTTTTCATGAAACTAAAAAGCGGAGGTTCAAAAGAGAAACGGGCGAAATTAAATTATGATGGGCAAAAAGATATAATAAAATTTTCAAATAGTTGTGTTAGGTATGTGAATTGAAGAGAACCGATTAATCCACCAAAGTTAAGCCTCTTATACAGAAACTGGGCTTTTCTGAAAGATGTTTGAGTTATGAAAAAACGTCCGAGGTAGATGGAGTAGTTTTGAACCTTAAATCGGGCCTTTGCTTCCAATTTTTGTAAAAGAAGATGGTATTCAATATTCTTGCACACTAGTCGAAGCACCTTCATTACGGCATTAGCTGCAGAGCTTCGTCGAATTTATCTGCTGTCTGGAGGAAAAGTCTAGTGGTCGGCTGCTCTGATCTGTAGTTTTCCGTGGTTTATTGTATCAACACCAGGTGAATGCCGGAGCAGAACCCTAAAAAAACGGGCCATGGACCGCTCGCGTTCATGCCTTCCCCTTCCTTGTTTTATCATTACCCATTACTTACACACACACACACACACACACACACACACACACAACTACATGCACTACAAAACTAAACATGAGGTTAGAGCTTGTCCCGGCAGGCGATGCCCCGCTTGTGGGAGATACCTGGTTGGGGAAAATACTCCTAGCTGACGGGCAGATCGCGCCGAATCTCACCATCCAGTGGGGGAAGTTCATTGCCACCTCCCGAAACAAACGCAGATCACTTACGGAACTTAACACTTACGTCAACCTTAGCAGTTGACGCGCCCGGAATCACTAATCAATCAATCGAAGCATCTTTTATTCTTTCTTTTCGGAGTTTTCTCGTAGATTTAATCATGAATGAAACGATGTAGTATTAATAAAGCTTGTGATATTGACACATTCTATTTCTAAAACTAAGATGTTTAAGTCATTACATTTAAGACAGCATATTTGTATAAAAAAATAATTCACTTTGAGCTTCAAGTTGAAACCAAATGAAACCAAACTTGTTTGAGAAATTTGAAACATTAGTGCCCTCAGAAACTGTGGGCACTGATGAAGTCGGCAATTGTTACTCCATGTTACACATTTGTGATAAACTATCATGCAGAGGGATAGTGGGGTTAGTTTCTTGGAAATATCTGTACCAACACACACTTGATTAAATATTTTTTACCTATAATTTCGAGGGTGTAACGCTTGTTTTCCCAGGACTTAATTTTGAAGTGCTGTGGGTCTTCGTAAAAATTAAACAAACGTAGTGTGTTCCTTTTCGTATTGGCGGAGCTTAATGAAAAATCTACTAACTAAACCAGACGTATTACAGACATTTTGAGGCTCCCATTCCAACTCATTTCTTGGTTCGCCCGTTACACCTGAGAGCGTTCAGACGGTGGTAGTTGAAAGCGCGAAATTGCAGTTTTTGTTTCTCTCCCCCGCCGCCGCGCACCAATCAATCTCTTCTATTGTGTCAGATTTCCTTCTCCTAATTTGTTTACCACCGGTTTGTCACCGCCGGGTCAACGGGCTGAAGAAAACTCCCGTCGCATCAGATCGGTTTCATTGTCTGGCGCGAATTGCAATTAGTTAGAGATTCGCTTTTGTCCATGCAGGGTACATTAATCATACGATGTCACGGGAGCCGGGACGGTCTGTAATTACCTGCTCAAACATTCAGTTTACACGTTCCTCCTCTCGATATTGATGGCGCGGTCTAGAATTGTCTCGTGGACATGATCAGGTAGACTCATCGGCTAACAGGCAACACGATTGAGGTTCGGAAACATGGCGAAAGACTTCACGTCCACATAATCATTTCTCGGATTCTCATTTGACGCGAAGACTAGCAGTATTGGCGAATGACTCACTGGATTGAGTTTTGACGAGATGCTACGAGAAGTAAAAGTAATGTTTGAATACTGTTCATTTCGCCAGAACTTAATGTATGACAACCTTACTAACGGCTCAGGGTTATTAAACCAGTTACGGATTTCTTTTTATATTCCTTAAATGTCTTCATTTCTTTACTCCAGCAAACGACAGAAAAATTTCACTGGCATTTGCATGGACAAGGATTCTAGGGAATTGCCGTCAGCTTTCAAACTTCTCAACTTTCCACTTTTTGCGAGTGACAATTCATTTTTAGTGGCCCATCATTTTTGATACTTTGTTTTCTCTTGTATCTTAATTATCTTAATTCTTGATCCCAATTTTGGATGTTTCTGTGTAGATTAGATATTTTCCGGAAATTGCTTTGCCTCAACGTTTGGTGTTCATTTCTAATGAAAGAATTATATGTATAATGATTCTGTAGAAATGTAAAATTTATTTAAGAATATATCTAAATATTATAATATTTATTGGAAATGCTCATTTATTTAAATATTTAATTGTATTTATGTTATTGTTGTCTTTATGAAGTTGCAACTTTTCTTTAATTTCAGATAGTCATTACGTGTCTTAGTGACCCAAATCCCGGCAATCTGTTCCAGTAGAGACTCCCGAGTCCTTACTCCTTCCATTCTTGAGCGTCCTTTCTTCCCGCCGTACCATGTTTCTTACTGGGTTGGGACATGATGAATCAATCTGTGGTGAGATGATCATGAGAGGGATCTCCAATCCACGGTCCGCGGTTAAGCCAGACTTGAGTCTTCACTCACACACACACACACACGTGATTGGACTTACGCCACCATTCGCCCTCAGTACCGATTGTCGCGTTGCTGTTGACTGTAACTAAACGTTACTTCCTGTTCTTGTTACTCAGTTTTCAGTGCGTGGAACATTATTGATTTGTATAGATTGAATATTAATACATATTCGTATTTTTGTTACGCCTTTAAAACGTCCAAAAACATCATTAGCCAATAATAAGTGCAGTCGGTAATTCTACGTTTAAAAGGTCAACTACAAAGTGAAGTAAGTTTTGACTGATAGCAGAGAACAAACACGAAACTTTGTAGAATACATTTTCTCTAAATATTTTACCATTGTCTGATACATACTCTTTCCAGGACGCAGTGCTATTAGGTAGTTCTATTATTTCATTGCCCAGTGACAAGGCGATACTCGCTTCTCTTTTGCCCCTTACAAGTCCCACCCTTCTTTTCCAATACAGCCAAATGTTTGTGCCGTGAAACGACATTTCTGATGTTTGCAAATGACGCAACTTTTTTTTTCAAATTAATATTACTGCGTCGGTATTAATCATAAAGGAAGCAGAACTGCAGACTTTTTCCTTCAAAACATAGGCCTAAAAATTTAGGTTATCGAAAATGGTTTGATAAATTTCATCTGCAGTTTACAGAATTTTGTATGTTGATTTCAAATATAAGCTCAATTCTTTTCTATGACGTAAGATTTTTCCACAAAGTGTATTTGAATATAAGAGAAAATAGTAAGTAAATTCAGTTGTTGTAGATACATATATTTGCGAATGAAAATTAAATGGATCACATGCAAACTTTTATATGCAGAATATCACTCAGAAAATTCACTAACTTTATATTTTTGTGGTATCGTTTCCGTTTCTCTTTAAACCTCCGCTTGCCACTTCTTCTGTATGCCCCTTGTGATACTTCTCTGTGTAGCATCCAACAGTAGACTACAATCATTTACACGCCC
Organism: Acheta domesticus; assembly: GCA_031308135.1. Taxonomy (NCBI): domain Eukaryota; kingdom Metazoa; phylum Arthropoda; class Insecta; order Orthoptera; family Gryllidae; genus Acheta; species Acheta domesticus. The sequence continues at coordinate 53,511,359 of JAHLJT010002406.1, forward strand.
CATCAACTCTTATCTTCGTTCCATTTCTTTGACAACTTGTGGAATCTTTTACCCTGTTCTTCGCTAACAGCACTGAAATTTTCGGGAAAGTGGTCCAAATGAGAAGGTAGGAAATTAACCCTCAGTCTCATTGAACAGCCCATATCTTTCAATTTCGTTAACGTGTCTATTATGGGCTTAAAATCAATGTGCTTACAGTTTCCAAAAAAATCTGCACAACATCTTTGAATGCTGGCAAAGCTTCTTTCTGAACAGTTTCCATTTTTGTTTCAAATAATTCATCTTTATAGAGTTTCCGAATATCCGGGCCCTTGAAAACACCTTCTTTTACTTTAGCTTCTGACAGTCCCAGAAATTTGCTGCTCAAGTATTGAAAACACACTCCTTGCGGCAAGGACTTCACAAATTGTTTCATTAGACCGAGGTTGTGGAAGGAGACTTTTCTTTGATCAACCAAACTTCCTCCTAAAATATTTGCGCTTCCAGCTTCTAAATTTATCCTAGACGTCCACTCTTTTTTTATCCAGTGGTGAGCCATATTTCTGCTATTCCATAAACACAAGAAGCAGGGGAAATTTCTAATGACGGACTAGTTCAGAAGTGAACAACAAAGGAACTGCAGTTCTACAATAACAAACTAATTGTCTTTAGGTTAGATTTGTCCGAAGTCGGAACCAAGAGCAGGAGTAACAATGGTATGATAGAAAAATGTATTTATTCTCCGGATCTTACAATTAAAATGCTAATTTGTGTGAAAATGATGGATGATGGGCTTTTTCATTATTTTTTCTGAATCCAGCGTACCGAAATCTGTATACATCAGCTAATTAATTTGCAGGCATAGTTGCCTTCACATCAGCACGGAATGACAGATAAGTGTATTTTTTCTGCAGATGCCTATGCGATTGTAGTCATCGAAATGTGTATAAATCAGCTATAACTTTGTAGACAAATTTTTAGGCGCAGGCCTATGTAATGATTTATTTTCTGCGGTTTAAGTTGTGTAGAGATAAAAATATTGGAATTTCGCCCAAAACTCGAGGTTGAGATTTCGGCGGTAAAATCCGTTCTAAAGATTCCTGAGACGAAAAACTGATACCATTTTTACTATGTTAATGGTTGTGTTAATGTCTGTGTTTCATAACTGGCGAAAATTACAATCTTTTGAGTTCTGTCTTGATACACACGTCAGAAGAACGGTCTGTTAGGAGAACGATCCAAAGGAAATAAAGATTAGCACATGTCTCGGGGATTCATTTGTTTTGTACAAAAGAGAAGTGTAAAAATGCCCTTTTAGCATAAAATAAAGGAGTTAGGACGGGTATAAGCCATTATCCTCCAGATCATATCACACACATCCCCTGGTCCATAAAACTTTCAATGTTTGCAAGTGGTATAAAATTCAATTCTATGTTTTAAGTATAAAATGCCAAAAACAGTAATATTTTTCAATTTTACGTAACCTACGGTAGCGGAGTCGGTGCGATCGTCCTTAAGGAAAGTTTCCAATGTTATTTGACTATTTTATTGTTAAATTTCGTTCACATTTTTATCCCATTCAAATATCGCATTTCACAAGAGGAATAAGACGAAAAGTTTGAGAATGTCAAGCATCTATGTTTTTGTTTGGTTTAGACTTTACTCCGTAGCTGGAGTTAAGAATATGGCAGAAAGTTCTCTTCGGAACCGGTAAACTTCCTTTACTGAAGATTTATCTATGCAAAGAAAATGCCATAGTAAAACTTCTGTGTTATTCATAACCAAGAATTATGCATCAGTGTTGTGAAAGTACAAAATGCCATTCTCAGAATTCAAGCAGTACGAAAATCTCATTTTCCAAAATAATGCTATCTGCTAACGTTGCAATGTCGCAAGGGAAATCCCTGAAAAATCTTTCCGGGAACCGTGCTTAGTTCACCGTTGAGAAGCTGACGTGACATCCAATGCTGCAGTGTTGAGAGCATCTCCTCAGAGAAATCCCGGCGGCGTTCTTGGAAAACGTTAATTCCGCCTAAGTCACAGTGTGCCGGAGTCGGGAGAAGACATTACGGGATGCGAGTCGAAGGAAAAAAAGGAACTACTGAACAACAGCGTCAGCACAATGGAAAATGTTGCGTTTGAGAATATCAAAACACAAGGCTTGAATACTGAATGTTCTAACTGATGAGGCTGTCGTCTTCAATAGCCTTTGCCTCACCGTATTTCCAGTGTATTGTTCTGAAAATTGATTTAGTTGATCCATGGGAACTGTCTTCATTGTAAGCACAACAACAGAAGAAGTCCTTGGTTTGAAAAATGTAGTTATTACGTGCAGTAACTTAGGTTTGCCTAAAATATTTTTATTTTTATTTTTATTTTCCTGAAGTTCCAATGAAGGGGTTGGTTCCTAGAACGCGCAGTACTGTAAGAATGAAGATTTTCAAGTAATAATAGCCCTTTTATTTCAAAACAGTAACGCAATTTTATTTTGGTGCCTCCTAACGATGAAAAATTGGGAAAATATATTTTATCATTTACTCATTCCAAAGTCTTTAAACTTGCTTTTTACTTTTTTTAAGCACACAAATTCAATTTTTGATCGGTATTGATTTGAATTTGGATTTGATGAGCGCAAAAAAAAATCATGAAAAGTATTGAATCTCTTCTTGCGGTTGCTTTCCTTCCTTTTTGAGATCTCGCAGTACTATAATTTAATCACGTTAATTTCGAATATGAAAAAGTAAGCCACTTTTTAACATTTATAATATTTTTTTCTTAGACGAAGGACCTCTACTTCTGTATGAGGGCATGCAAATAAATTCTTTCTGTCTGACTGTGACAATTGTTATCACTAGGGCCCGGATAATTATGTACTAAAAATTAGGAAAATATGTACATATATATGTATTAAAAACGTATAGAAATATGTAGTAAAAAGTAAGAAATATGTAACACTTTAATTATTATATAAATTCGTTTTAATAAAATACTTTTGCTTAAATGTTAATCTGTGTAGACTTAATATACCCGTAAAGAACAAAATTAAAACATAATTCTACTCACAATTGTTATTTAGAATGGTCTCCGTGAGATAAATGAGAAACAAATATTTGTTTCAAATACTTAGAAAATAGCTGAATGTGACGTCACCGACGCTTTAAATTACTTTCGGTTGTGTGACTTGTTTTTTTTTTCTTCGTCTTTTTTCGTCTTCATCTTCGTCGTCGTTTCCTTCTTCGTCGTCTCCTCCCCCTCTTCCTTCTTCTTCTTCGTCGTCGTCTCCTCCTCCTTCTTCGTCGTCGTCTCCTCCTCCTTCTTCTTCGTCATCGTCTCCTCCTCCTTCTTCTTCGTCGTCGTCTCCTCCTCCTTCTTCGTCATCGTCTCCTCCTTTTTCGTCGTCGTCTCCTCCTTTTTCGTCGTCGTCTCCTCCTTTTTCGTCGTCGTCTCCTCCTTTTTCGTCGTCGTCTCCTCCTTTTTCGTTGTCGTCTCCTCCTTTTTCGTCGTCGTCTCCTCCTTTTTCGTCGTCGTCTCTTCCTTTTTCGTCGTCGTCTCCTCCTTCTTCGTTGTCTCCTCCTTCTTCTTCGTCTCCTCCTTCTTCTTCGTCGCCTCCTCCTTCTTCGTCGCCTCCTCCTTTTTCTTCGTCGTCTCCTTCTTTGTCGTCGTTTTCTGTCTCCGTTGTCTTCTTCTTCGTTGTCCTCGTTTCTCCGTCTTTCTCTTCGTCGGTATTGGTACTGGAGTTTAATCAACACCACCTACATCTAATTAGGTGGCGTTGATTTAGTTCCCGGCGTACTTACCAAGATCACAGCGCCAAAACACAAAAAAACACGTTTTTGGAAATTTCGTACAATTTTATAGCTATTTCTGGAAACAAATTATCAGTTCCCCATTAGAACGCCGAGACGCGTCGAATGACACCTCATTTGTCTCCACTAGTGCACGGGAAGTAGTCTACCCGTGAGAGACTGAACGGCTCATCCGCAAGCATGCACACGAGGAATTTACTCAAATACTCTGTAGGGATGAAATTTTTCCTATTATCTGTTCGAAGGCTTTGTACCGACCAAGAGTTCCACATCGCATGAAGTTACTAGTGTATATTCAAACTTTGTCCCAACATGTCACTGTTCAATGCTATTCACGGATTAGGGAATAAAAACAATGCTGGTTGATATTTAATCAATTGACTCTTAGCACAAATTCGGCTTTCTTTAATAATATTCTTACTCAAGACGCTATTGCGTGACTTCTTTGAAAAGATAAACCAAAGTTTGCCTATGGCCAATTCCCAGTCTGCGATACCACAAAGTTTAAGCCAATCGCCGTGAATTATTTTCTGTCCTTTTCTTATCCAAAAGCTGTAGTGCCATATCATGATTTTCACCTCACAGAGATACTCTACAAACAAGGGTTTAGGCTCCAGTTCAACAAACGGGGAAAGAAAACTGTCAATGGCGCTTTCTGAGCTGCGTTGGTGCGTGTAATTTTTGGCGAAGGGCGTTAAGGTCAAGAGAGACCTCTGAAAAATACGTCGTGGACGCGAGTTATCGCTTGCTAGACGTACCATTTTCATACACAAAATTTATTTCTGAGTAGTATTTTGTTCTCTGCTTTACTCACGCTGAAATCTACACACTGGAAGCTTTGGAGTGCAACACCTTGCCCTTTTGTAGGATTCTGCGTGCTGCAATATCAACATTTTTACGCAATGCAATAGCGCCAATTTGGAGAGGAGGCTGCCGAAAAATTGTTTGACAATGGTGAATTGTTTGTCTTGGTTATTCCTTATCAAAAACATGTAGGATAAATGAAGAATTATACAAAAAGAATGCAGAAAAACGAAAATATTAAGAAATATTTAAAAATATGTACTTTTGTGAAAAATATGTAAATATATGTACTTTCGGGTAAAATATGTAAATATATGTACTAAAAAGTCATCGGTTTTAGGCCCTAATCGACATGAAACGTAAATATATTGTGGTTTTGACTTGATAGAGTTAACATACGGAAATATGTAATTACATAATTATCCGGGCCCTAGTTATCACCAATTTATAACTTGCTCCATTGTCAACATTTTACATGGTGCTTTTAACAACACCGAAATATTCGCTATTCGAACCTAACAATAACTCTTACTATTCTTAACTATTAGTGTTACATACCAAACACAGATCACGTTTTACTTCCCGAATGGAACAATTTGTTGCAAAATACCGTCTTAGAGTTCAATTTTGCTTTTAATGCATCCGAATGTTTGGACTATTTTATTATTAATAATATTACTACAACATTATTTAGAGATTCATCTTGCATCCCTTCGGGCACGACGTGTTGTGTGTGTGTGGTGATGAAAAGGTTCTTATTTCATAGTTCCACGAACAAAAGCGCGAACCCCCGCGCATTCTGCTTCGCTCAGTACGCCAGAGCTGCTTCCCTGCAATTAAGCCTCCTGCTGCAAAGCAGTGGAAGGGAGGCGCGTGCGCCAAAGATTTGCGGGTGAGATTCAGCTACACAAAGGCTTAGAGAATGCAGTAATTAGAGGCTTCTGTAGGGATGGATGAGGGAAGAAAGATTGCTTCGAGTTTTCAGCAAATCCTCTTTTAAAAACATTAAAAAAATATGTTGTTTATAATACTTCCTTTCTCTTCATTACTGTTCATTTTTGTATTTATATATTTTTCGTATCCCACTATCTTCTTATTTCTGCAGTTTTTCAACGAATTTGCTAGGCCTCATTTTTCAGTTCAGCTCATCACGAGTAAGAAGAATTGATAACAACATAGTAACGTCAACAGCAGCAAATACAAATTATGCAGGGTTCAAGACAGTGGAACGGATAACGTTTGGGAAGTAAGTTTCTAATTTGCTGTCAACATCTTAATTTTCTCTCTCGATAACTAAACTTTAGTGTTGGCAGCAAAGAATACTTGTGATAAAACAATTTCAATTGAACTGTACACTTTTATTTCAGTTGATGCGAACACACACACAAAATGCCTTTCAGTTAGCGAGATCAGATTCAGATTTTTGTTCTTCAATCTTCCGCTGTTTAAATGTTTTCCATTTAATACTTTCTCACCATATTATGTATTTATATAGTAAAGAAAAAATATTGTAATTCTGCGGCCAAAATGTTTCCTTTTCGACTGAAACACATATTGTGGGGCTTTTTTTCTGATATCAAAAAGTGGATAAACCTTGTTCCTGAATGTAGCCCATTACTTCCGCTAACTCGTTGTGCAGTCATCCACGTTTTGTGGTTCCTTGATATCGAAAAAATTGTTTTACTCCAAATCCGTCCGTTCCTCGGTCCGTCCATTCGTATATGTGCGGTGCTAACCTAAACAGCTCAGACAGTTCAGACGAAAACTGAAATTCCCTGATCTGTCTGGACGAACTCCGGACACTGCGAGCGTGATATTTTGATTTTTAAAGTGTACTTTGCATGAAGCCACGACATTTTCGAAACTTTCCCACAAATAGCTCCATTTTTTAAAATTATTTGTTTGTCTTTGGATAAAGCGATGGACGCTTAAAACAATGGCGCAGGCCTCATTTTCATTGAACTCTGAATTTTCAGAAATTGCTTAAGTTACAAATAACGTAAGAAATTTTGTGCTGGTGTAGCGCCACTAGTATTTCATGTGCTGTTTCTCATCACTCTACCCTTCCCTGTTATTGAAGTTTTCCATATGCTTGACCATTGTTCCCTATTATTTTTTTGCTTCATTTATCGCGAACTCCACTACATATGATCGATTTGTTTACTTCTTATACACTGTTGTGCTCATAACACATTTCTCGTACTTGCCGTGCGTTTTAACGTCTTATAAATAACCATATCACTTATTGTTCCGCGAGTTTCAATTGAGGCTGTCCAATGATCTCTCTGGGTGCTTCCATTCTATTTTCACCCTCCTAAAGTCCTGCGTTCCTTCGTCCTGCGGCAGCCTCTACAATTGATTTTTGTTTTTTTAAAGGAGCATCTTTCTGTAGTTTGCACAAATTTCTCGAGGGTGATTACTGTGCGAATATTTTTTTCTCGCCTTCTCCCACTATTTTTCCAGTCAGATACGAGCCAACTTTCCAATAAATTTAAATGACGATTTGACCAATTCTCTTGTCAGGTTATGCTTTACGATAAGTGTCTTCGTCAACACCAGAATTTAAGTTGTCATGCATAATGAAAGGAATGTACGTTGTCTTGAATTAAGCTGTTGTAAAATCAATTTTGGTTTAATTTTAAGTTGGGTTAAATTATTTTTGTCGTTCATTGATTTCATGATAAAGTATCCCTTATATTGGGGGATAGCTAAATCATTATTTCAAAGTTTGTATCGGAATTTGTTTTTGATACGTTAATTAGTGAGTGCAAATTACCACACGCACAAAAGAGAACCACAAATTCTCGACCAGTCGCACCAGTCTAGAACAAGAGAGGGCTAACTGTATTTCTTGATCCCACCTGACCATTGAATTTTTATAATTACATATGACATATTTAATAATAAATTAAAAAATAATTTTATTACTTTATTGATATACTTTTAATTATTTTAAAATGCCTTAATTTCTATATTGATAAAAATAATACATTCAATTGCTTTTATATGGAGAATGCTTAACGACCATAAATATTAATTTGGAGTCAGGTTAACAGAATTCAGGTCAGTGGAACAGAATTAATTTACACCATCGCTGTTTTCCAACATTTCGGAAAATATATTTCCATCATCAGGGCTATATACATCTTAGAGAGAAGACAATATTACACTAAACAACCAAAACAATTAATATACCATATCCCGTTACAGTGAAATTACATTTAAATTTACATATAATATACAAGTTACATACCTTATAACTTCCAATTGACTGTACACATAATAAATGCTACATGCTGTGGATACTGAGGTACCTCACAGATAGTGAGGAACGTCTACATCACACAACCATATACCATGACTTCAACCGGTAGAATGTTGGGTGGTGAGAAAGAACTGTTAGCTATGAACTAAATTCTAACTTCCTGTCCATAATAAATTATAGTAGCTGGTGAGCACAGTTTTTTTGTACATTATTTATACAAAGTCACTATTAATATTGTCATTTATTTGTTTGTTTATTTTCTCCTTACTTGCTTTCTTTCCACATGCCAGTGTAAAATTAAAAGTTTTTTGATCCTTTTTTAAACGATATAATCACCAATGGGACGTACCAAGACCAGGATCCGGATATGAACATGATTTGCACATAAAATTACAAACCAATAACGAAACTCAACAGTATTGACAATGATAGGAATTAATATTAACTATTGACATTGAAATTACCAAATTTGTCTGTATTATTGGTGTCCCTTATATTTATTTATGTTACTCAAAAGAGAAATACTACCAAACAGGAAACGGTTATCATACATAATGAAAACAGAATATAAACCAAAAAACCAAAACAGTATAGAGAATGATGGGAATTAATTAGTATAAACATATTGACAAAAAACAACTTAATTGACATTGTTATAAATACTAAATTAATATGGACTATGTTGTGTTTATTAATGTGGATCATTTCTTTAATAAGTATTTTTTTATAATTTACTTCTTTGTCCAAAATCTGAGTAGCATTGAATTTAAAAGAGTGGCCAGTTGATTTGGTGTATTGAGCTTGGGTACAAGTGGGAGAGTCTTTCTTCACATCATATTTATGTTATATCAACATGTTAAACAATTTGCACTGTTGCCCGGTGGCTTGGGGAGAATCTTCCTGGAATGTTTTAAAACAGTTTCCCGAATTGTCATGTTAAAATAAATGGAAATCAGGAATTGAACATTAGAAAATAAAATATTTAATTACGTAAGGCTTCCCGGCCCCTTTTAAAAGGCATTTACCCCACCCCTGTGAAACGCCTATGAAAATGACGCTGCTAAGGCACGATAGTGAACGGATTTCAAATAAGCCTTGTGTGAATTCGATTTCAAATAAGCTTTGTGTGAATTTGGGCGGATGCTGTTTCACGGCAGACAAATGTTAGCTTTGACTCAATGGGGGTTGTGGAGTCTTGTTGTGAGTCGTGTCAAAGGCTGTGCGCGGCAATTTAGCTGGCTTTGTGTTTCTCATCCCCCTTTGGTACTACTTGATTCCAATGTTTGAAGCATTTCAATTCGCTTCACTGCATTTGACCTGTTGAAGAAATTTCTTTACATATTTCGTGGAATTACACGAATCGCGGTATCATAGGAGATCAGAGTTCGATATACCAATGACTAAAAGAAACCATGTAAATTCCGAAGTCCATCGTAATCTAAAGATGTCAATTTCTGAACTACCAAACTAACTTTTTTGATATATCTTGTTGTATTTGTTTCTAATGCTATATCAAATGAGAAAAATAGAACGGGGCTCTCCCGACGCTAATTTAAATTTTATTTTAAAAGAGTAACTTATGCCTTTTTCGCAAATATAAGAATTGAAATCGACGTAAATAAAATTTAATCATATCGAATACAAAAGAATCAGGTAACCAATGTCGCATTTGTTTTAAAGCAATTTTAAATAATCGCAAGATTTTTTAAATCAAAGGCTTCCATGGTCTGATGTTGTTTTCAAAAATAGTGAAAGTGAATTTACAGTGAAATTATTAATCCAAATTTTCTTTCATCAGAATACTGAAATCCGTTTCATAAATTAACTTATTTGATCATACCTGTGCGTGTCGATACTGCATATTTCAGCCCTTCTTGGGTTCCCAGGTCTCCGAACTCGCAGATCAGCTGGCCAGAAATCATTCAGAAAAACGTACTTGTTAATGATTTTCTGATGGGGTAACGTTTTGCTGACAATGTTGGTTTCCATGTTTTGCGATTAAACTTAAACTGTACTAAATGCGAGAGCAAAAAATTTATTTTCTAAAATATCCATATTGCGATATGTAAATAAAATATAGTTTGCTGTGTAAAAACGTTTGATGCCTGAATGAGTTTGACTTCGTGCATTTTAAAGATCATGCTTGTCGAAAATATTTTCCACACTTATGTAAATAAAAGAATGAATAGAAACTAGTGGTGCTAAACAGCACGTACACTCTCGCCCGTACTTTTACGCTAAATTACGCGAAAAGTACTCCCATTTTAGAAATAGTATACATGACCTTATTTCATAATCTATCTCTAAGAAACAGATTCCATTAAGGGAAATGTCTCTATCTTCAATATTTTAGTTGCAGGAAGACGCCAAAAATATGTTCAAGTTTGCAAAATCTGACTTTTCAACGAACATGAGACCTGCATCAGCCTCTTAACCATTCTTCACACTATCCAACAACAAAGTTTAATCAAAAACAATGGAGCCATTTTTTTGAAAATTTTGCAAATGTCCTAGAGGCTTCATGTAAAGTACTCCCCCAAAATTAAAATATCTCTTTCAAATTCCAAGGGCCGCGACATCAGCCATATCGGTTGGGGAATATCAATTTCGGAGAAAAATTGGCTGAATGGTTGAGTCGCTAGCGTTGTTCACAGACGAACGGACAGACAGACAGACAGACAGACAGAAGCGCAGACGGACGTACGGTTGGACAGACACACGTTTTGTCGTCTTTTGATTTTTCTTTATCAAGGACCTACTAAACATGGATTCTGGCTACACCACGTTTTGGAGGATTTTGTTTCGTAAATTTAGCAACTGGGTTTGTTCACTTTTTCTTTACCAGGGTTCTGTAATAAAATTTTTTCTGGCGAACATTCGGCATTCCGCCCAGCATTACATAACTTTCTCTCTACTCCGTAGTGAGATATTAAGAAGTGCGTCGCCTGCTCGTGGGCGGCGGGCGGCGGAGTTGGGGAATCCCCTCATTGACGACGCGCGGCCGCGCCCTCGCTTCGCGTGCTGCCACGCCCACCTTGTCAGAGGCGCGCCCGCGCCACCCTCTTCGACCTCCCTCTGGCTCTCGCCCTCGTTTCTATCGCCTTCGCCATCGCTCTCCCCTTCGCCCTCGCCATCGCTCTCCCTTTCGCCCTCGCCCTCGTTTCTATCGTCTTCGCCCTCGCCATCGCTCTCCTCTTCGCCCTCGCTTTCGCCCTCGCTCTCTCCTTCGCTATCGCTGTCGCTCTCGGCTGGGTCTCGGCCTCCCTCTGTTTCGCCCTCGCTCTCGCCCGTGCTATAGCCATCGCCATCGCTCTCGGTCTCGCCATCCGCCTCGCTCTCGGCTTCGTCCTCGCCCTCGTTGTAGATCTCTGCCTCGGTCTCGCCTACCGCTTCGCCCTCGGCCACGCCCTCTATTTCGACCTTGCCCTTCGCCTCGCCTTCGCTCTCGCCCTCGACTCCACCCTTCATTCCACTGTCGAAAATCGATTTCGAGATTTTAACGGACGTACTATATTTTTGGGGTCTGCAATTCATTCTTTGATTAATCTCATATCATTTTTATTTCCAAAATATCAGTAGTTGTTTACTCACTTTTTAGTGAAATGTGAGCCAATAAAAAACAAGATTTTTCAAAAGGGCTCTAAATTTTTCTTTAAACTTCTGTTACGAATATTAATAAAAATAACCGCGTAATATAATATTTGCAATTCTGGCATTTTTATACATTATCGGATTTGTGATATACATATGCTCGAACACATTTTTGATGAAGCGAACCTCCCCCCCTCCCGTACCATCATTGGAACATTGTACGCCCGCAGGCGCGTCAGGCAATTCCTTTGCTCCGGGGCCGGGTTCGGAGCCGGAGATCAGATTTCTGTGACGTCACAGAGCATTGCGTTGGCAAGCATTGCCCTAATCCTCTTGCCTCGTGCGTTGGTCCTCCTTAAATGATGGCCCCCCAAAACTATAGTATGTTCGCAGAACATTCCGCGTGCATTGTGCGGTCAGTCAGTCTTTCGGGCTCTGGCAGCTGGAAACTTTCTTATTGCAAAGAGAGAGGCTGTATTAATTGAAGGCCTCCTCCCCTCTCGCAACAATTGGGAGTCGGGGGTGAGCCATCACTCGCCACTGAGCTTTGAAGAATCGCCGGAAGTGGATGAAATATTGATTGGAGGGGCTCAGGATTCTGCAGCGAAACATATATCTTCTGTATTCATACGTATGAGAGGATTTCTCACTTCCTCACTACCTGGCGGCTCCCATATGGAGAAATAACGAATTGCGGCGATTGTGAAATGAAATTGTTTGTAGTATTTGCATACTTCTATTTTTTTTTTCTGTAACAATGCGTATTAACATATTTTTTTAAAACTTAAATACATGTCATATGACGCAAACGAATCGCGATTCTGATAGGAATAAGCTGCAAATAAAGAAAAATAATTTCACCTACCCCCTTCTACATTTACATTCCAAAGGCTTTTGACGCCAAAAAGTTATTCTCACTTTCGTTTCTTTTTTTGGTCTTTGTCATAGTGAAGGCGTAAGTGATTGATAGCCACCGCATCATTAGCAAGGAGAACAATATAATAAGAAAGAAGAATACTTTTCACTCTTTGGCATGAAAATGATACATTTTCTTCTTCCTACCTTCCCCTCGCTGTCAGCCGTAATTACTTAGGCAGGCAGTCTACCCAGCTGCCGCCGCCTTCATCATCAATATAGTTTCTCCTAGCGTTCGGTTATAAAATTGCCCATTACATTTAAGAGTACAGTGTATCATATAAGATACAGCATCAAATGTATCTTCTGTACAGTGTACAGAAAAGATAGTGTATCAAATGAGTTGACTTGTGTACCGCGCATGTTTCATCATGGCCTGAACTCGAGTGTAGAAAATGTGCACAAAGAAGTTGAAAGCTGTTGATTTCCACGCTATATTTCTTTCTGATATGAAATGCATACAATCCTATATTTGACTCCATAGTCCGAAAAAAAACCTTACGCTACTTTGTGTGTATTCTGTCGATCGACATTAAAATGCTATTTTTCACATGGATGGTAGTATATCTTTGTTTCTAAAGCGCATTCGATTTATGTATAAAGTTGTTTGACAACGATATAAATTCAGTTTATTGCATCCTGTATGTTCATTTCAAGTCTATGTCTTTGAGAGAAACTAGTGTGCTAAAACAGCAACGAACTTTCTCGCGCGCATTTTCACGCAAAATTACTCAATTTTTCTAAAAGTACACACATTTCGAAAAATGGTACATGACCTTATTTCAAAACCAATTTATACCGAACTGATTAAGGCAAACATATCTTTGTTTAATGTTTTAGTTGTAGGAAGACTACGAAAAAAAATTTGAACTATTGCCAATTTTTGAAAAATCAGAGTTTTAAAGAAAATGAGACCTGCACCATTATCTTAAACGTTGTTCGAACATCATCGAACAACGAATCGAACAACAAAATTTAATCAAAATCGATGGAGCCATTTTTTTGAATATTTGGATGTCCCAGGAACGTCATGTAAAGTACTCCCCAAAATAAACATATCGGTTTCAAATTCAAGAGGTCGCGACATCAGCCAGATTGACGGGGAATATCAATTTTGGAGAAAATCAGCTGAACGGTTTTAGGCACTAGGCACTAGCGTTCACGACGGACGGGCAGATAGACGTTTTGCCGATATTCGATTTTCGGTTATCAAGTACCTACAAAACATAGATTCTGGTTACATCACGTGTTAGAAGTATTTTTTTCTAAATTTAGCACGTGGATTTATTCACTTTTTTGTTAGCAGAGCCCTGTAATAAGAGTTTTCCGCCGAAAGTTGGCCTTTTTTCGCGCAACATTACATAACATTCTCTACTGCGTAGCAAGAAACGAAAAGGTGGTTTGTGAGTCAGAATTAAATAAAACATAATATCAACTCTAAATAATGAAATGGTTCCTTTGTTTCCTTTTCATCTCTAATATGACAGTCTTCGTGGTGGAAAATGAAGCTTTATAAACATGACTGTCTAATACGCTCTCTAACTCACTCTCTTCGCCGTCATTGTTCCCAAAGGCACTTTACACTTCTCGTAATATTTCTTCTTAAAACAACTTTGTCGCACTCGGCCATCCCGACAATTAAATTACACTGGCGCACCGGCAGGGAACAATGCAAAGGAGGAGAGAGAGGAAAGGATGGAGTCGGAACGGCGTGTCAGGAGGGAGTGGGACGAACAGCGCGAGAGGAGAACGCGAGATCGAAGTGCAGAGAGGCTGGGTGGAGGGCGCATCTCGCAGTGAGAGGCGATGCACAGCGACCGCGGCAGTGTTTATAGCCTCCGGCTCGTATTTCAGCTCCCGTCTCATCCCACGCACGTAACTCAGTGCCCCCCCCCGCCACCCTCCCGTCACCCCGTTTTGCCCCGCCCCCCCCCACCCCGTTCCGTCTGCCCCACCGCCTCCCGCGCAGCGCCTGTCATGAAAGCGCCATGGAAGATTGGCAACATCACAAAGATCCATTTCCGTCGCCGCGCGGGAATTCGTCGCCTTCAGATCCGGATATTAGCTCCCGGACGGGCGCCGCGCCGCGCCGCGCCGCAGTCGACTGTTCTCCCGCGGTAAACCCACGCAGCTGCTCGCAGCCGCCCCTGCTGCACGTGACGTACGCGCTCATCTCCCGCTCTGGGTGCGCTCGAGGGAGCCGCCGCCGCTGTCGGTCCGAAGCACACATCTGGGTTTTCGTTTTTATTTTGCTCCTAACTGCACCCTCCACAGTTTTCTTTTTCGTCTGTCTAAAATTACAAAATTTCTCATGTTTTCAATTTTAATTTCTCTTCCTTTTGTTTTCTTATTTATTGATTCTCATTGTCACTAGTTTTCTATTGATTCATTTCTCGTTATTGAAATACTGATAGGCAACTCCAGTGGAACTATCGACTCTTATATCCCAAGTTACATTTTTTAAAATGTTTCTTTTCAGTTGTCTATACCTTGCTGTCGTCGATAGAGGTGCATATTTTACTCATGTTATTTCAGTTTTATCCCCCCTCCCTATCTTTATTATGATACTACAATTTTTGCTCTTCACTGCATCGAAATACTGTGAATCTTGTAGCATTTCTTCAAGGGATTGTAATGTAGATATAGTAGATGTAATGTATTTGTTTGCCATAATTATTTAAATTCGTATGATCTGAATGTTTTCAGCAACAAATTTCCTGAATGTCTCGTTCTTTTGTCATGAAAAAAAGAGCCTAGATAATTTTAATATTTTACTCAGTCTGCAATGTAATTCTTGTTTCATCTTGTGTTTTGAATACATTGGGTCATATTTTTAATCAACTTTTCTAGTTTTATGTTGTTGTTTTTCAATGAAATGTTCTTGATTTTTTGTTGGATTTACTATTTTGTAATGTTTGTTTGTACTGTTTATTACATATTCCTCATTTTTCGTTGTTTGGTTCTTACTTTTATGCTTTCCTATTGCAAGATCATTTTGTGGATTCTACGGTCTCTTCCTCTTTATTGTTTCGTATCCAGCGTCGTCGTCTGTCAGGACGCACCTTCCCAACCGCCTTTTATCTCCCCCAGAGACCCCTGCTGTTTTCGCCGTCATCTCCGTCAACTCCTTTGCAGTGTCCCACAGGAATTCTGACGCGTCCTTTTCGTTCCCTCAAAGCAACCTGCATCAGACTTGCTGCTGTAGACACCGCCGTCGTCCCTCCATCCTCGACTTCTCTTATTTCTTAGAGCCGGAGGTCGTCATCTTCTCGTCCATCATGGTTAAATAGAGGACTGTTCCACTTTCTGCTCGTTTTCAAACTTACCTGAAATACTTCATAAAGAGACATCTGTCCTTTCACATATGTACAGCCATCGCAGGCTGTTTATATGTCTGGTAATATTGTACACGCATTAACAGTATATTTGCTCCACCTGACCGTTTTCTGCACATACTGATTTGTCATGCTCAAAAGATTGTCGATCAGTTTGACTTTTCGTTCATTACAGTGTACTACAGTACTACAGTGTTCATTACAGTAGCTAGATCTTAATACGTCACAGCAGACGAAGTTGATACGATGATTCACGTGCACACCCACCCTTTCCAATCTTCCCCACACGGCGATGATGAGCGTGAAAAGGGACGAAGCCTACTGGTTGGCCTGGCCTGGCCGCGCCGCGCCGAGTGGTGGGGCGGGGGTGGGTGTCGGCGTGCGTCGAGGGCCCCGCGAGGACTCCTGAGCCGCGCCCGAGCAACTTCTCCTCTGCTCGAGAGGCGCAGCTTCCACGCCTCGCCTCGCCTCGCCTCGCCTCGCCTCGCCTCGCCTCGCCTCGCCTCGCCTCGCCTCGCCTCGCCTCGCTTCGGCACGCTTCGCCACTCCTCGCCACTCCTCGCCATGCCGCGCCTTTCCATGCCAAGCCTCGCCTCTCTTTGCCTCGCCTCGCTTCGCCTCGCCTCGCTTCGCCTCGCCTCGCTTCGCCTCGCCTCGCTTCGGCACGCTTCGCCACTCCTCGCCTCGCCTCGCCTCGCCTCGCCTCGCCTCGCCTCGCCTCGCTTCGCCTCGCCTCGCTTCGGCACGCTTCGCCACTCCTCGCCACGCCGCGCCTTTCCATGCCACGCCTCGCCTCACTTTGCCTCGCCTCGCTTCGGCTGCTTCGCCACTCCTCGCCACGCCGCGCCTTTCCATGCTACGCCTCGCCTCACTTTGCCTCGCCTCGCTTCGGCACGCTTCGCCACTCCTCGCCACGCCGCGCCTTTCCATGCCACGCCTCGCCTCACTTTGCCTCGCCTCGCTTCGGCATGCTTCGCCACTCCTCGCCACGCCGCGCCTTTCCATGCTACGCCTCGCCTCACTTTGCCTCGCCTCGCTTCGCTTCGCCTCGCCTCGCCTCGCCTCGCCTCGCCTCGCCTCGCCTCGCCTCGCCTCGCCTCGCCTCGCCTCGCCTCGCCTCGCCTCGCCTCGCCTCGCCTCGCCTCGCCTCGCCTCTCCTCGCTTCGCTTCGCCCCGCCTCGCTTCGCCTCGCCTGGCTTCGGCACGCTTCGCCACTCCTCGCCACGCCGCGCCTTTCCACGCCTCGCCTCGCCTCGCCTCGCCTCGCTTCGCTTCGCCTCGCTTCGCTTCGCCTCGCCTCGCCTCGCTTCGGCACACTTCGCCTCTCCTCGCCACGCCGCGCCTTTCCATGCCATACCACGCCCTGCCTTGCTTTGCCTCGCTTCCCTTCGCCTCGCCTCCCCTCGCTTTGCCTCGCCTCGCCTTGCTTCGCTTCGCCTCGCTTCGCTTCTCCTCGCTTCGCTTCGCCTTGCTTTGCCTCCCCTCGCTTTGCCTCGCCTCGCCTCGCCTCACCTCGCCTCGCTTTGCCTCGCTTTGCCTCGCTTCGCTTCGCCTCACTTTGCCACGCCTCGCTTCGCTCCACCTTTCTTTGCCTCGCCTCGCTTTGTCCCGTCTTGCTTCACTTATCCTCGCTTCGCCATACCTCGCCTCTCCTCGGCCCGCTACGTCCAGAGCTGCGCCACGCCTCGCTATGCCAGATAATTCTGCGCAACGCCACGCCAGCCGCGCCGCGCCATGCCACGCCTCACCGCATCGTTCCAAGCCATGCCACGCTTTGCCGTGCCTCGCTATGCCACGCCGCGCCAAGGCATTACGACACGTTATGGCATCCACGCCACGTTATGTCATGTCACGCCGCGCCGCGCCGCCGCTCACCAGCCGCACCACGCCATGCCATATCCTGGCCTTCACGACACTCCTCCGGCGGCGGGCACGCACAGCTCCCAATTCTGCGAATAGTGATAAAATGGGTGAATGTTCAAAAATTTTCTGGCGTTGAGAGGGTAATTAATATTGTTGGTGGTGGTTACTTTTTATCATATTACATTCCAATTACAGTATACAGGGGTCTCAGAATAAATGTTACAAACTTCTCTAGCTGGCATTAGGGATCGAAGATATTTTCTGTTTGCCAGTGAACATGTGATGGGAAATTTCATTTCACATAGTTTCACATTTGACATAATGTTCAGACCACGGCCCGCAAGACTTTATTTCGCAGCTTCCATTAATTCCATACTCGATCACTTGGCGAAGTAATAATTTCCAGCGCCGATACCTTAAAATTCACAGGGCGGGTTGTTACCAGCTTTGCGGAGATGTGTGAATAATGATACCCACCCGGAAAGTTAGGCGTGCGTTGAGATCAACTTTTCCATGCACGATGTCCCCACCTGTTCACGTTCTAGTCTCTCTGCAGCTTCTTCAGTGACGAAAGAAGGGACATGAGTTTCGAAAGGTTTGGTCGCGCCGATCTGTCATCTGTCCTCGCGAGTCCTGTTTGTGGGATTATCTGAAGGGCGAGATTCAACAGGGGAACAGTCAAGAAAATGCAGAAATGAGGAGAAGCATATGAAGAGAATTTTCTGATGTATTTTGAATATACTTCGTGAAACCTGAAGGTGCCTTGCCAAAACTTGCTATTTGATCACTCTTTGTAGTCTGACGTCCACTAAGGCTACTGCGGTTAATTTTAAAACTCTGTACCTCTACTGAGGTTAATTTTAAAGTTCAAACACACCATGTGTTTGATTTTCATTTATTAAACTTGTCAAAAAGTACTATTTCTAATTACAAGCAGATTATAACAATAAGACCAAGAGCAAATAATTTTTTCTCTCGCCTTTCTTTATACATGTTATTTGAAGCGATAGTTCGGAAATTGCGTCGGATCCAAATGGGCGTATTATCACAGGAGCTTTCGTACACTTATACGATTCCACAAAGCATCTGTGCAGTTTGTACATAGATGCAGAAGAAGCAAAACTACACGCTGCGTTGTGGGTTTGAATGTGCCGGCGAACGCCTCCATGCTACTGCACTAGTGCATTATTGGATTTAGTCAACCGACGCACTTTACTCTGGATTTTTTTATGAATTTTGTTGGAGCGAATGTTTCAGTTCCGCGAATTCAGGATTTATGCATCTCCCACGAACGTTTATTTTTTGTAGCAAGCCGCATTTTGCTAACGGACGCGGAATCATTTCGAATGCTGTATATTCCTATCTGTGTGAAAACGCGTCAACCACACTTTCCGGATACAGTAGTGCTAATTATCAATTTGCACGAAATATTGTTAGGTCACTTTTTTCTGTTCTGTTTGATAGCCACAGTACCTTTCAGTGTAAAATTAATTTTTATTTCGTGTTTTAACCGGATGAAAATGCTCTGACGGTGGCCCAGAAAGTTCGCCAAAACACGTGTCTTGGAAAGTCGTAGTAGAAATAGCAAAACGTAAAAGGAAGTTACTATTGCAAATGTTCTTTTCCTCATACGTTATTAATTTCTAATGTTGCTAGTATATTTTGGAATATTGCAGAAATCTCAGATACTTAAGAAGTTTAATAAACATGCATTAATAAGTATGCATGCAATTGTTCTTTTAAAAAAAATGTGACCAAGAAACATATCTATTGGCAAACTTAAGAAAATATAGATGACGATCTGGACGCTTATTCCAATGTAATAAACAGTATTAGGATTGATGAATTCAATTGACAGAACATTCATAGCCTACCTGTCTGTTCTCAGTGTATGTTAATTGCTACAAACTGTTGGTGTAAATTGAGTGCAAAAACAATAAATTGAAGAGAATTAGAATTTTCAGTTGTATTTGTTCATAAAAAACAAAACGCGGAATTCATCCTCATTTTTTTCGTAGTTGGTTTCAGATGGCACTCGGAGCCTTATCGTCCGGCACCTCCTTTCTCAATGAATCCTCCTAGAAAGAGTGATTTCGGGCCAACTGTGAAATCACAGTTGCATGCCTGAGAGTTTTCACCATTATTTCTAATACTAAGACTTTAATAAAAGCTAAAGAAAGAGAGCATTTAAGTTTTTTAACTTTGTTTTTTTAAATTTTTTACCATCTTTGCATCGTAATGTTGCTCTAAACAAATATGGGAAAGGTTAATACGATCAGTAGCTTTGTGTGTAAGGGTGTAAGGCCTCCAATGTTTTTACTTTCTCATATACGTATATATGGAGTAATTTAGTAGTATTTTAGTGCAACAGCTGATGCCACTGCAGTGCCTCTGACCGAGAAGTCCTAGGTTCGAATCCCGACGGCGGCGGGATTGTGGACACTGTAGCTTGTCAGCTGGGTCGAATTCAATCGCTGACTGGTGGAGAATTTTTGCGGCCGGCTCCTCTGATCTGTAGTTTTCCGTGGTTTCTCCGATCGACACCAGACGAGTGCTGGAGCAGCACCCTAACAAACGGACCACGGGCCTCTTGCGATCTTCCCTTCCTCTTCCTCGTCCTATCCTCTCCCCTTACACATACACACACACACACACACACTAGCATGCACTACATTATCAAAAGTGCCGGGAGACCGGTCGGGAGCTTAGAGCTGTATGTAGCTGCAACGATGCAGCGCTGGTGGGAAATACCTGGTTGGGGAAAACCCTGCTAGTCGACGGTAGATCTGTGTGATGTAATGATCTAATGATGTATGTGATGGTGTGATGAGATAGGGTAATTGCTGTAGGTGAAATTTTTTATGTAGTTGCTTGTTTGTAACAACCACAGTGGCCGATTGATGTTTTAGAAGTTGGGTTTCTTCAGTTTTTATCTAGAAGAATTCTTAATCGCATTGTTCATTACATACAATACGAAGCGTTCTCGGCCATAACCAAAGTCCTGACTTTGTGTAAATAGGAAGTAAATGTTTTTCTTCGGGGAACGAGATTCCTTGAATCGTGCCTTAATTCATGCAGGTCGTTGCCTCCCCCCAACTTTTTACCACCACAGGTCGTAAGGTTTTGGGGTATATTTGATGGGCCATATCATCTAAACTAATAAACCTAGAAGCAAGATTCTTTTTTTATTTTAAAGAAACACTCTTGCACTTTTATATGAAGTTCCATCTTGTACGTTTACATTAATGGTTTAAAATATTTTTAATATAAATAACACAAAAAATTGATTTATTAAAGTTTAACATATTTATTACATTCCTACAATTTCTGTTAATATTAGAACATTATACATAACGTTATATTAGTTTTTGTTGCAATAATGAAGAAAATATTAATGTTTATTCAAAATAGATGGCTGCGGTGTGGTGGTGTTGAAGAGGGCTTCTTAGGCGTCATTGCAGAGGGCCAATGCTAGTAAATATGCATCCGTGTATGCCAATGCTAGTAAATATCACTTAAATGACAGCAAATGAAATCTAACGGTGTTTTTAGGTACTTTATTCAATTAGAAAACTCCATGAAGAGTTGGCGAAAGGAAAAATGGCATGATAAACGTGAATATACAGTATGAATCGCACGCCCGTAGATTTTACGTCGTAATAAATAGCGCGACGTAATTTAAGGCGATCTGTCGGCGCCTGTACATTCTACGGGTAGCGACCTGAATCATCCCCTCCTAGAGTTACAAAGCGAGTACGTAAAGACACTCCGAACTACTCCGAACACGTGAACCGCACCTGAAGAATTATTCGAAAAACAACATGGCTGCGCCAGTCCAGCCACGCGCTCACCGCGCTGCTTCATGACTACCTTCACCGCCATCTTAGTGACGTCACGTACCCGTGAGCAGGCTTTGTAAACTATAGAAGGTGGTGCCTGAATGCGTTAAAATGAGCCGCGCTGAAGGACACGAAGACTTTCCGGTGCCGTCCCTTTCCGTCGCCCCGCGTCGCCTCCCGCACCCGATCTCATCTGCCTTCGAAGCGCCTGCGGAGACGGATTTCGCGCGGCCGCCATCAGACGATTTGGGAACGGAGCGCCGAGGTGAAGGACCTGTCTTTATCCCAAGTGTTTGTTGGAGGTGAGATGTGGATGATGATCTTCCACTTTGTGAAAGAGATCTCATGAAAACTAGATAAATTGATGACCACTTATTGTAGGTTACAAACCTTTCTGGTAGCATCTACGAAGTAAACGGTGATGACGATGAAATTATTGTAATTATTATTTTAGAATACTTTAAAAATAACCTCAATGTGAGGCAGGTGATACTATCGCAATATTTTTCAGTGATGCAAATAGAGTTTACGTATACGTAAACTCTATTTATACTTATACGTAAATCTAAATATATTTAACGCTTTGTATGTTACAAACTGAGGTATTTATAGGTATCACGAACGGCAGGAACTGTCTGTTGAATGTATAAAAAATTCCAACATTCTGTTTCTGAGTGCTTGAAAATTACTGATTAATCACAATCTTACAACAAATTATATAAAGTATGAACCTAGAGATGTTTCAGTTATTCTGTCTTAATTCGTGCCCTATTCGTGAGAATTTTGCTGTATCCTCCGTTTATACATTTTCTGTGAATTGTTTCAGTATAAATGAATCCTTAGGCAGCTTCGCTTCCTTTCTTTCATTCCTCTCGTTTTGGGGTGAGGTGCCGCGTCTCGGACCCTCGGTTGCTGCGGCTACTCGATCGGAGTGCCATTGATTCCGCGACCGCCGCCTCTCGATGCGGAAATTTGTCGCGCATCTCCGATGCCATTTATCTCAATGACACGGCGGCGACAGCGAAGACCTGCTCTAGCTCCGTACGCGCGGCTATTGCTCTTCGTAAGTCGTCTCCTATCGGACGCATTCATTCTTTCTTTCTTTCTCTCTTTTCTTTCTCTCTCTCCTTCATTCCACTTGTCCCTGTGTCTCTCGCTCTCTAGTCTCTTTTTCTCTCTCTCTATTTCACTTGTCTCTCGGTGTCTCGCTCTGTCTCATTTCACTTGCCTCTCGCTCCCTTCTCTCTTTCTCATTTCATTTGTGCCTCGGTCTCTCACTCTCTTCTCTCTCTCTCTCATTTCATTTGTGCCTCGGTCTCTCACTCCCTCTCTCTCTCATTTCACTTATCTCTCGCTCTGTCCCTCGCTTTCTTCTCTCTTTCCCTCACTGTCTGTCCGTCTGTGAGCCGAAATGACGCACAACGCATGTGTATTATAGGACTTTCTATGATTTTTTTCGGCTAGCACTTTTATGACACGAAAAGAAATCTGCACAAAATGTAGAGCATTCGTTATTAACAAAACAAAATGTTCTGTTTTTTATTGATGCTTTTGAAAACGTATGTTATCTTTACGTATTAGGTTTCTATGATTTCAATTTTACTATTAGCAATAGTTCTGCTTCCACTCACGGAATGAATTAGCTCACAAATGTATTTCTATATTTTTGCAATATTTGCATTTATGTAGAATGTCTGTATTTAATTTACAGATTTATAATTTTATTTTATTCATAACTCCAAGAGTTACAAATGATTAGCTGAACATTCATTTAATGAATATTTCTGTCAAGTCCCTCGTAAACATTGGAGTATAATTTTGATTTCTCAAAAAACAGCTTAATTCATGGTTAACATTCAGGAGCTTCACATTATGGACATGATTAACTTTCAGGAGCTATGCCATTGGCCAAACTAATGCATCTGCCTCAATCGACACTTCACACACGGTACCGTGAATAATCTGTATTACTTATTTCCAATGTGCTTAGATATTGAACAAATGAGATTCCCTGTGACAGATGTCTGGTTTCGTTAGCCAGAAACGCGGGTAAAATCCAAAAACAACTAATCAGTTTCAAGTTTGAGTGAAAATACAAATATTTAAATTGTATTCCACCTATTTTCACACTCCGCGAACCGACTGAATTCTCAAACTCAGTGCGTCACTTCTTGCGACAAAACTGAAGTCATGCGACAGCAGTGCTCCAAGGAAGAGGCTGGTCGTCATTAAATATTTGCTGCAGGTGTTTGGTTATGATAGAGCAATTTTTTTAAATATTCTTGGTATGTAAAGAAATGTATATATTCTGTGTTATTCCACTGTGCGGGAAGACTGTTTTTGTTGAAATATTTAATTTATTGCATATTGCATTTTGATATGAGAGAGTATTTTGTGTTGTGCTTGAGCAAAGTGCGAACAAGTTTATGGAAAACCATTTTTGTTGGTTTTCGTCATCATCATTTTTCCTGCTGCAGGCCATTAGTACGTACATTATAATTTCATTATGTACTTCCGAATTGTAGCATATTTTGCTCTTGGCCTTTAGAGCTCTTAGTATTTCGGAGCAGTGTGCATCGTTGCCCTGAGGCAGTTCGCAGTGCATCGTGCCGCTCTGCTGAAAGACGGCTGGATAACCGCTCAAAGCCTTTCTTTCCCTCATTACTCACGTCGCAACTTGTTTCCCCGTGTGAGTCTGCCGACTGCGCGTATCTCTTCGTTTGGGGCTGGGGGTCAACAGGGGAGTTTTATAGCCACAGTCGTTGTCCCTCCGGTCTCTGTGTGCTCTGGGAGTCGCGCGGGCCATTTTTAGGGCTACAGAGTACTTCATAACGTTTACCCGGAGTAAGGGAGGCGTATGACATACTTTTCGAACGTGGAGTATGCGGAGATGTAGCCGTAAATATTTAGGATGCCATGTTCACGGTTGCCTGAATTAATTTTTTTTTCGTGAGTTTGGTATTATACATTTACTTATATGTGTTACTATGTGTGGGTACAAGGATTTTTAAATTAAATAATTTGATTTTATTTAGTAGCAAAATTGCATAATTCACGGATGCACAAAGTGGATTTTTTTTGTTTTGGAAAGGAATTCATAATGGTTGTAGTTTCTGTGTGTGTTGTTTTGAACGAGTTTATTCTTGGAAATGCCGTATGAAAAAACAATCATTTTCTCTTGCATTGCGTATACCTACATTTAAATTCAATTTGCGTATTTCTGTTGTTTCCGAGTAAATGTAGTTAATACTAATTTATGATGCAATTCCTATTTCCAGAATAATTGGACGCATCGAAACCATATTTCAGAGAATTTTATTGTTCGTATTTCAGTAGAAATATTTTTATAAAATAAAGAATGATATTATATATTTTTTATATTACGCCCTCATAATTGGAACGTGAATTTTCAACGCAACATTTTGATTTCTTTGAATTCCTTAATGTAATAAATGACTGCATATAAATTAAGGGTTGGCATTGTTTCTGACTCTAGGCATTGATCCGGTCCTGTGTGCTTACTGCACTCAAAAATTGTGTAACATCCTCCTGCTGGCGAAAATACGCAATTTTTATCTAAAGTAGCCTAAAAGAGCCTGTCACAAAATGCTGTAAATGGTGGTGTGTGGAGTGAAGAAACATGTAATTATGTAAAGAATGTTAACGTCTAATACGTTGGTCTTGCGGGTTGTTGCCCGAGGAACGTTGCTTTCGTCGTCAGAGCATCGCGAGCGCTGAAGTTACGCGGCCGTGATTTGTGTTCCACGTGGATTTTACGTCATGTGGAGCGAGCGGCGTGTGCACGTCGCGTTCGCCTCCCGCCAGTAGTTTGCTTTGCGCCCTGCGTCCGGTGCCCCGCGAGAGCGCGGGGCGCGGAGGCGGAAGGCGTGGAGGCGTGGAGGGGAGGGCCCTGTCGGGGCTGTTTGTGCATCGCGGCTGCCTCCGTTTGTGCTGGCGGTGGCTGCGGCAGCCTGGCCGCGCCGCGCAGCGCCGCGCCGCATCGCGCTGTGCTGGCGAGGGCGGAGGTTGCGGGCGCGCGGGACGATGTTTGGTGCGAACGCCACGTTGATTGTGCTTACGTGCAGACGTACTTACCCGTACCGAAAGTCGCACCGGAAAAATGCAGATAGAATACAGAGGGAAGCGAATAAGTTTACATTTAGAACTAATGCAATAAAAAAGTCATGGCAACTGCTAGACACGAGAAGAACAAGGGGGAGGCTTTGAGCGCTTAAGAACGTAGGTCACCAGCTTGGAAGGAAATTCAGCTTAAACTAAAAAAACAAATTATTACGGCCGAAGTGATCACACTCTCAAAATTCGAACAAGGAAACAGAATTCAGGTCATGGGAAGTTTTCATTTTTAACAGAGCAATTAGAGATTGGAACTATTTACCTGCAGCAACTTTCCAAGCCTTTCCTGTAAATGTCAGCAGTTGTGTAAGTTAGAACAGGCTGAGAATAATAGGCGTTAAATGAGTAACTAAGTGCTGGTCAGTAATTCAAAGCGAAAAGTGTATTGTAGTGCAGTGAAGTGTAGTGAACGCTACTACTGGACAGAGCTCACCCATTTTAGCTAAAAATCTCCGCCAAAAGTCATTAGCTGCCCAACTGTGATATGTTTCCGCAATTTGGATTACAGTAACATCATCCATTTCCCATCACCTTCAAACTTTCCAATATAAATATACCTCAGGAAAATAATCCAACCTAATTTGAACGCATTTCACAAATCCACAGAGACCTCGACATCTTTATAATGTACTCACTCGCTCATCACTCACTCACTCATTCACACGCTCATTAACTAAACTCTACCTTCTTCCGGAGACTTCAATCCGCTGCCTAATGCATGATCCCTTCCACAAGAAAGAATCTCCTCAACCTTTGGAAAATCCATAAAACCTCCCCGAAAGACCAATGGCCTCACCTTCAACCACACAACCATCCCAGTTTTCCTCCGTATTCACCATTGTCCATACTTCTACTCAATGACCCCCACCTCTTCCCCCAACAAACCTGGGACTCCAATTTGGTTACCTTGCAATATTGCATTGTAAAGCTTCCCGTGGCGACAAAATCGGTAACAATACTCGAGAGTCCAAGGCTGAACCGATTTTGTTTGTTTGTAATGGCACGTCAGTCCGTGTACGGGCCATGGCCTCCCAGCAGCGTCCCGGCTTCGTGGCCATGGATTAAGGGGCCGTCCATAAATTACGTAACGCAAATTTCCAGTATTTTCTATACCCCCTCTCCCCCTTGTAATGCACCCGTAACATGCGTTTGAATCCCTATGTAACGCAGCGTATAATGCCTCAGACCCCCTCCCTCCCCCTTTAGCGTTACGTAATTTATGGACGACCCCTAAGGGGGTACGTGTGGTTAGCACGAAGTCGTATTCTGGACTTCTCAATCTGAGAAGTGAGTTTTCTCATCGTCACACAACAACATAAACTGGGTCATTGCAAGGAAAATACACACTATAATTTATTATGCCCGACCGAAAATCGAACCCGGTTTCGCGTCATGGAAAGCGAGCTCGCTGACGAATGAGCTAAACCACCCGGCTGAACAGTGGTGTAAAGAAAAAATACATAAAAATACGTCAAAAGTCACAGTACTCGCAGTTTTAAATCACAATCGCTGGAATCGGATTCGTATTTTGTTGGCGCATGGTTATCGTCGAGGCTCATGTTCGAACAGCAGACGTTCGGGAGTCCACAGATATGGTCTGGTCTGGTCTGGTCTGGATCATCATTGATATATCGACATGGCGATTGCTATATTACGGGAAAACGTCCATTGGTATAGCACCAGAAGTTACGAATCTTATGAATTGTTAGAATATTCAATTGCAAAAATGTGCTGACACCATGACACGTAATTTGCTATTTGAACTGGACCGTTCGATATTTCATCTGTGTGTAAATCTTGTAGTTACGCAATCACGAATAAGTACGTTGAGCGATTTTCTATGAATTTTGTATGAATATTCTTTAGATTTCTTATTAGTTTTGTAAATTCTGTTAAGAAAATTTGAACGTAATGGGTGTGCAATATTATGCACTGATTAATTTAAGAATTGTAGATTTGTAAGATAGTGTGGGTATATAAGAAACGAGGCGAAGTAAGGTACCCGGTACCTCTGGAAACGATCCGCAATTATTTTTGCGAGAGAGATATTCTGTTCAAATGGTATATATTTGTAAACAAATTAAAGAATATACACTCAGTGGTTTCTTTCTCGTATATACTTTCAGCAGATAAGTATTTTCAGGAGATACATCGGCATTTTTGTAATACGTAACAGTGAATCACGATCAGCCTGCAGAGCAAACGTTGAAAGGCTGTCGATAAACATTAATATTGAACATCGCAAATTCCCTTTAGGTGGTGTATGGTTCATACTTTCTTTTTTCCTCCACTCCGACAGTAGAAAAGAATACCGTGCTTGCTGAAAAGATTTTTTTAAGAAATACAAAAGTTGTGCAGGGTGTGACCAAACGAGGAACTGAAATAAAAAAAATGCAGGTGAAGAACATTACTGCATGGAACTACAATCATTACTGCATGGAACATTTAGAAGATGGAAAATAATCAGACCAGAAAATTTGCTGTAAATACAGGTCTCGTACAAATAAAAGTGTAAAACCGGAAAAAGCCGGAAGGATTTACTGTGAACATTGAACTAGTGGAAGCCGGAACAAAATAGGAGGAAGAATGTTTCGTATCGTTCGTGATTGTAGGAGAGGGGCGAGGCGTGGTGAGATGGCGGAGTGGCGCGGAGCAGTTCGGGAGAAGCTTGGCGGAACAGTTCGGGGTGGAACGGGAAACGACGGGGGGAGGGAGGAGCAGGGAAGGGAGAGGGCGAGCTCCGTGACGCAGTGAACGTCCTCTCCCCTCCCCATCCCTCCCACCCTTCACCCTCCCTCCTCTGCCTCCTTCCCCTTCCTCTCCTTCCTCTTTCCGCTCCTTCCCCCTCCCACCCATTCTCCTTCCTAACCCTTCTTCCTCCCACCCCTTCTCCCTCCCTCCCTCCCTCCCTCCTCTTTCTACTCACTCCCCTTTCCCTTCTCTCCACTTTCCCTTCCCTCCCCTTTCCCTCCCCTTTCCCTCCCCTCCCCTTTCCCTCCCCTCCCCTTTCCCTTCCCTGCCCTTTCCACTCGTTACCCTTTCCCCTCCCTTTCCTTCTCCCTCCCTCGTCTTCCTCACCCTTTACTTCCTTCTCCCTCCCTTCCCTTTCTATCCTTTCCCCTCCCTTCCCTTGCCCCACCCACGCCTCCCATCCTCTTTCCCTCTCCTCCCTCTCCCACCCCACCCCACCCGTTCCCCACGACTCCTCCCTTTCCCTTCCCACCCCTCTCCAACACTCCACTCTCCCAGGGCGGCGCTGAAGGATGGGAATGCGAGTGTCTGCAGCAGGTGGAGACTTGGTGCAGTATACGGCCGCTCGTATATTGGGGAGACGTACGGACGATTGCACGGCCACGGTGGAGCGTTTCGGAGGCTGCTCTAGACGGCAGCAGCCGTTTCGCTTTGGACTCGGGTTTCATAGATTGTGTGCCATAAGTACGGAGAGTATAAGTAGTAAGCTTCTCCACGTTTTACGCGTGAACCAATATTTTAATGCGAATAAAGAAATGTGGCTAATGGGAGAATTCGCTTACGGCCAATGCAATTTTTCGAAACGGTTAACGAACTCGTAATTGTCTCTGCTGCAACAATGGAATGTACCCATACCCACACAATTACTTCTAGTCTTATAAATAACGCTTTCCTTGAAACACAATCTTCACAATGTAAAATAATGGTCGTCATAATGTGTAGACAGTTTTAGAACCTGGATTAACAGAAAAAAGTGTGGCTGGAAAAGTACGTACAAGATAGAATTATCCAAAAAAAATTATTCTATCCACGAATTCCTCAACGAACACTTTTTCTTTAATAATGTAACACACATCAAAGGTCAATGCAAGCTACAAAAATCTAGCCCGCAAAACTAAAAATATCGTTGAATTTTTGTAGACGACCCACCTAAGAATTTACATTATAGTCTTCTTTATTACTTTATATGCCTTGAAATCCCCCCTTCGAATTTTGTATTGTATTATGTGTTTGTGTAGTTTGACACACACAGTAAGACATTTTCTTTCGATTAAGAACTATTAGATAGCCTGGTATTTACATTGAATGTTTCATCGGATCCTTCGCTGGATTGAAGCTCGCGTGTTGCTGTGTCCTTTCCTGAAGGAAAACATCTTCTGAACTTTTGGAGCCTGCCCTATCACCTCTTCGAATAATTTTCTTTGAGTGGCGGGGCGTAGCGGGGAGTGGCGGGGAGCGGCGGAATGGTGAGTGGCGTAGGAGAACGGAACGGGACAGGGCGGGGCATGACGAGTCGGGGCTTGGCGTGGCGTGGCGAGGCGAGGCGAGAAGTGGCGGGCTTCGCGAGGTTGATGCGATGTGGCGACGGGCCGGACGTGGCGTGCCGAGGAGAGGCTGAGGGTAGCGAGGCGGGACGTGGTTGGGCGTGGCGGAGCGTGACGTGGCGAGGAGAGGCGGAGAGTGGCGTGGATTGGCGAGATTGCTTTAATGTGGCGTGGTGGGACGTGGCGTGTCGAGGAGAGGTGGGGGTGTTATGGCATTGGGTGGCGGGACGTGGTCGGGCGCGGCGGAGCGGAGCGTTACATGGCGAGGAGAGGCTGGGAGTGGCTGGCGTGGCGAGGTTGACGAGGCGGAGAGTGGCGTGGCGAGAAGAGGCGTGGGGTGGCGTGGAATCCCGTGGCAAGGCGGGGTTAATGTGGTGGGGCGACGCAGGGCATGAGGCGAGACGGTCCAGAGAGGTGTCGCGCGGGGCGTTGAGTGGCGGGCGGACGGGCGGGGCGTGACGGAGGGGAGAGTGAGGGGGCGCCTTCCTGAGCCGGGCGCCGCCGCCAGCGCCCTGGGGGCTTTGCGTGGAGGCGCGTGGCTCCAATCCCCGTGACGCGTCAGTGCGCGCATCGCCTTTGCACACAAACGCCCCGCGCCGCGCCGCGCCGCGTCGGCCTCTGTTGATAGTGGATTTGCGCCTGCGATAGCGTCCCCGACTCGCAACAGAGCCAGTCTCGTCTGTTGCTGCTGTGCGCCGCTACACGGAACACAAACGCTGGTTCTCGTCGCCTTGCCTTCGCCGGCTCCTACCACACAGTAGGTGGCGCAGCGTAACCCAACATTTGGTGAGAGTGGTCGCGAATGAGAGAGAGAGAGAGAGAGAGAGGGAGAGAGAGAGTTCAGTGATTGATTAGAGATTCCGGGGGCGTCAATTGCTAGTATCATTAGTACCGTAAGTGTAGTGAGTGTTTTCAGCACAGGAGGTAGCGATGATCTCCCCCAGCAGGATGGAGAGATCCAGCCCCGACCAACACCGGCTTGCGGGGGTTTCCTTTTCCAGATATCTCCCACGAGCGGGGCATCGCCCCAGCCGGGACAACTCTAAGCTCCCTACGGCTTTCCTGAGGTAGTGTGGTACGTGTGTGTGTGTGTGTGTGTGTTCGCCTTGTGTTGATCGGAGAAACGGAAAACTATCGATCAGAACAGCCGACCACTAGAATTCTCCTCCTGACAGCGGCTAAATTCGGCCTAGCTCTCCAGCTAGTTCCCGACCAGAGGCACTGCAGTGACATGAGTTGATGCACTGAGCCATCTAAGGCGACGAGTGTTTTTTTAGCTTGCGGGTTGAACGTTGCCACCGTTCCCCATCCAACTATGAATTCAGCGGCACCGCAATCCCTGTGCGTCCTGAACAAAAATAGACCCGGCGAAGAGGTTGGCATCTCCGCTTGGGAACCCCCGTCGCGCCAGCCGGAGCACGTGATGCAGGTGCTGCACTCTCTGAAATCCGAAGGCGCGCGCCTCACGGGAGGCCCCCGGCGCGGGGCGGTTGGGGTGAGGTGGGGCGCATCGCGGTGGGACCGCTAGGCCGCTCGGCGGCTGCTGGTCTTTTAGAGTAGATTGGGTTCGTGAGCGCGCATGGGGAGGGTCGTTGGGACTTTGGGACCGCGGGTTTTGGTCGGGCGCTTTTGGAATGCTGAGTAAAAAAAAAGTTTTATTGCTTTCCTCGCGATGTCGCGGTGACGTATCGCTTCGAAGCAGTTTGCTGGGATTCGCGCTGCTGCGTTGAGAAATGCGCGCGCGCGGCCTTCGCAAACGCCCTGCGGGGGGAGGCGCCCAAATTACGCTAGTTTCAGAAGAAACTTTACGGTGTAATTGCACGTAAAATTACTTTCGAAGAGACGCCGTTTTTACGTGTTATTGTAGTTTAAGCTAGAATTTAAGAAATTTGTAAATAACCTCTTGAGCAATAGATCTTACTTTTCTCATTGAAAAAGGATTCGAATCTTCACAATAGCTGTAAGAAAATGTCTTTTCCACTAGGAACTGAATGATTTGTTGGTATATTTACTACAATTTTGAACTTAAAAAAGATTTAAAAATATTTACGCAGTAAACCTTTTATTTTGTTTCTTATATTTATTTTCTGTTGTCCCCGTTTTGTGATTTTTTTAAGAATTTATTAAAGTTATAGAACGTTATTGCCTTGCGTTTAATTTCGATGTATTGACATTCTTCACACAATTTTTTAACTGTCCAATGAAATTCTGATCAAAATTTTATAAATTTATGCGCAATCTTTTCTTCCATGAGTTTCTGTACTTCTGCAAAAGTTACAGTGCGTTTTAAAGTTTGATTTAGAAACAACATACTGAAAAATAATCTCTGATTCCTTCCGGTCTTCAAATGACATGAATAGGGGCATATTTTAATGAATTGTCATTTTTTTCACATTAGAACAACGCCGTTTAGTATAGAAATTCATTTTATGTTATGTATAAAAATAGGTCATTTCGTTTTGTCATAAGTTTTTTGCATTTTCCGTCGATTTCGGCTTAAAAGTCATTTTTTTACCCTTTTCCGTAATTTTGATTTCATTTTCGCTGATTTAATCGATTTGAATACCATTTTAATGGTACTTGCTTCAAATATTTACGAGATGCAACAAATGTTCTCCACAGAATTCCTGACTACCTATATCTGGTAGCGTATTCGATTTCTCCCTCAGAAGTTGTAATGGCAGTCATTGGGAGTTCGTAATCTAAGGTTCCTGTGACGCCTGTTAGCGCCATTGCCGGTTTAACCGATTTCGGGGTAAATAAAGACAAGAGATTTTCTGGTGGAGAACAATCCTAACCAAAAGTTTGAAAGCTGAGCTCACTTGAACGAATAGAAAAACCCTCGATTACATCAGAAACATGTCCAACAACTTACGTTGTTCATCCGAACTGGCTTTGATCATACTTTGTACGTCATTTTCCCTTATTTTTATGTCATTTTTAAAACATTTTAAGGGCATTTTATTGATCATTTTTGGCGATGATTTAGGTCGTCAAATTCCTCCCTCTAGACATGAATGTTTGGTGCTTAGCTTCTCTTTCGTAGCTTCACCCCACCGCTGCGCCGCCTCGCCTTGTTGCCCCTACGCCCCTCTTCCTCCCCACCCCACCCAGCGCTCCTTTGCGAAGGCGTTCGCCCTGGCGCCACGCCGCTTCTCGGTCCGTCCATTGCGTTGGACGCAGGAGACTAACTGTAATGACTTTAAAGGGAATCTTTTGCTTCAAAAAATCGTCTGTATTAGGCACGGAAAACTCATGGAACAAGTACAGGTCTTAACTTCGAAAGTAATGTAAGGTAGTATTTAGGTAATGTAATATTTGAAAAAATTGTTAAAATCATTTTTAATTGAAAAAATATGTGCTTTACTCAGTAACAAATGGGATGCAGTGAGTAGAAACCTCCAAGTACACGTTTATGAATTCGCTTCTAAAACCTTTAGTAAGTTAAAATGTTGATCGCATGTGTAAGTCAAAGGTGAAGGTTATTACTTCTCGTGCTGTAGTTACCTTCAAATGAGAAGATAATGATTTGCTTTCCCCGCTGATTTCCAAGTCGAGCATATCAACGCTCTTCTGCATTCTTCGGCTGGCCCGCGTCGTTCGTGCCCTCTGTGCTTGGACTCCCCGCTCCTTGCCTCATCGCTCTCCCCTCCCCACCCAGCCCACCCCTCCCCCTCCCTCCCCGCTCCCCTCCCACTTCCCCACCCTGTCCCCTCCACCCCTTCAATTTCGCTCCAACGCTTGGAGCGCAGTGCCCACTGCGGCACCCTACATTTGAAAATTGAGCGGAGAAGCAGTGGTTCGCCATTTTTTTTTTACTCTCCTCTCCTTCGCTTCCCCTCGCGAGCATGTTTCCTCGTTTCGCTCGGCGCGCAGACTGCCACCTACCTATTTCCAGACGCCCTCGCTCTTGATGGTCATGCTCGACTGCGCCCGGCTCTCTCGCCTGCCGTTGCTGCCGCATATTCCCCGCCACGACGCTATATCGGTTTTCACTGAGCATCCGTTACGTAGCTTGTATTTTCTTTTTACTCGCACTGTCAGCTTTTCAGTGCTCATATTCTGAGATAACACCTTCCTCAGCCCCCGATGCCGCAGATTTGAGATGATTTTCTGACGCTACGCAACCAAACTTCTCAATTTGTCGTTCTTTTGCCTTCCTTCTCCTGAATGTATAAACTTCGTGACATTCTTGGGACTTGATTGAAATGTTAGATTAAAAATAAGATGTAATTTAGATGAAATAATTTTTCATTTAAACCACACATTGAATTTCAGAATTGCCTTACTTTTCGCTCAGCGCTGGCTCTTTGTTACGTCCTCTTCTTCTTCTTCTTCTTCTTCTTGAATTTGCTATGTCAGCCTTCATTCGAGCTCCTCTTTGCTCAAGTTCACAAACGAAGAAACATATTTTCCAACTAGCTTAGCGCGCCATGCGACGGACGTGCCGTGCAATCGCCTCCAGTTGGACTATAATCAATCACCAATCTAAGCCGAACACGCTACAACAGCCGAATGCGCTAGCTGGTTACGCCACGGTGGCCTCTACAACGTCTGCCACCATCGGCTTAGCTACCCCTCCGTGGCTACCCCTGTTCGAAGGGTCGCGGGTTTGATTCCTGCCCCGAACATGGATATGTGTGTTTTCATGTTGTCCTTATGTTCTTTCTCTACAGTTCCCCCTATGTTAACAGTTCTCCTTTACTGCCCACCTCGAGCCTCACCGCTCGCCCCGCCCCACCCCGCGCCCCTGCCCCCGTGCCCCCACCCGTGTGTCCCTATCCCATCCTACCCTACCCTCCCCGCCCCGCCCCGCCTCGCCCCGCCTCACCCCGCCTCATCCCGCCTCGCGCGGCTCCGCCCCGCCCCGCCCCGCCCCGCCCCGCCCCGCCCCGCTTTGCCTCGTCCCGCCCCGCGTCGCCCCATCTCTCCCCGCCCCGCCCCGCCGCGCCGCGCCGCGCCGCGCCGCGCCGCGCCGTCTCCGTCGCTCGCCCGGCGCGACGCTCTCGGCGGGGGACCTTTGTTGCGCCGCCACGTCGCGTCTCGTCCTCCCTCGTGCGACTGCGGGAATGAAGTGGCACCTATCGCATTAAGGAGCGCGGCCGTGAATCACGCCCGTGATGGCGGCGGCGACAATTCGTTTGAGCTGCCCACCAGCCCCCCTCGCGCAACTGGGTCAAGATCACTGCCCCTCCGCGCCGGTTGCATAACACTTCAACGTGGAGAGGGCTGGAATAAGGGCTATCTGGCTTAAATGGCTGCTGTGGCGCAATTTGGTGCCGTTTTAAATGGTTTGAAATCGCGTCGTTCATACAATGCATCTCTGGTCCAACAAATACACGGATTTTGAAGTATGGTCTCTATTTTATAACATTTTATAGTAATTATTATTATTAACAACTCCTATGATATCGTTTATTAATACTAAATTCTTAACATTTTATTTAGCAAATGATTTCTGCATTTTTACCTCAAGTGAAACTTTTATTGACGTGTATTTCAAAACATTTTTTTTTCGAATTGTGCCACCAGCTGAATTTGCTCAGAACCGTCATTTTCGTTGTCTCGGCAGCGATTGTGACGGGCAGGTACTACGTTTCGAGTTCCAACTCTGGCGGATTTTTGACATTAGGTGCATAGCTATAAAACAGCTGTATAAAGCAGGTGTGTAGCTACGAGTATATATACTGCGATTTATTCGTAGCTGCCTCTGACATACCATCAGCTGTTACTGTGCCATCCAATCGGGACCTTACACGTCACTACAGTGACGTCACTTTGATGGCGTTCAACCAACCTACAGGATGATACCGTAACAGTTGATGACCTGGCAGAGACAGCTATGAATAAATCTCAGTGTAGATCAAAGTCAGCCGCTGTCTGGAGGAGAATTTAGCGACCGAGTGCTCTGATAGGTAGTTTTCCGTGTTTTTTTTTCGATCAGTTCCACCCGAATGCCGAAGCAGAAGCTAACAAACGGGTCACGATCTTTCCTTCGTCATCGTCAACCCTTCATCTCCCCTCACACACTTACACACACACACATACACACACACACACATTTACACTTACACTTACGTGCACCACACTCGTCGGGAGTTCTGTCAAGAGAATAGAGCTTGTTCGGGCTGGGATGGTGGCCCGCTAGTCGGAGATGCCTGGTTGGGGAAAATCCCGCCTAGCCGACTTGTACTACGGGGCCAAATTTCACCAACTTGTGGGGGAAAACATCACCACTTCCGTAAAACATTAACTATAACATTCACTACAGTAACGGGACTTAAAATCTTAGAATTTGTCGTTCCCCGGAACATCAGTCAATTAATCGAGTTGTGCCATGATAGCTGTTCATGAACAAAATCATGTCAACTATTATGTTGATTTGAGGAAGTTTGGTGCAATCGAAGAAGTTAATATTTAAAAGTAATGCTATGTTTTCTTTCGTAATATTTAACAATTAGTAATGAATAATGTTAAAAGATCATGTATTACAATGGACGAAAAAAGAAAAATAATCATCGGTGCACTTTGTTTCCGTTGAAACGTTTCGTTTTCGTCAAAACTTTTCTTCTTTACTGTTACCGCTCGTGTAATTCAAATATTTTGAGCAATGGTGCTTCGGATCATGAGCTCCAGCTTCTGTGCACTGTGGTTTAGGGCCAAGGTATGATTTTACGCGTCTGCGTGCAGCAAAGAAGGATTGTTTTTTTCTAAAATAAAAAACTATCGATATAACGAATGATCGATCTTCTTTAAATAACAGTACTTTTTGACAGAATGCAATGTCGGTATAATGAAGTGCCACCGTGCAAAGATATTGCATACGCACTGTTTTTCGTTCAGACATATTTAGAATGGTAATGCTTAATGATCTCATTTGAAAACGAACGGAATGGAACGTATTCCTTTTCTTGTGTTATTTCCACTCTCGATGGTGGTCAGTTCGTTGTTGAGAAAGTATGAGGTACCGGTTAACTCAGAAAAACTGCTTTCTATACAATATCCGAAACCGCTATGTGCATCGTCATACGCACGCCGTAATTGATCCATCCAACGCTTTGGTTGTAAACTTTCTTGCCTCGTAGTGTTCACTTCGTGTCGTAAATGGCGCCAAGCACAAAATCAGCGCCGCATTAGCGCGTCTTTGGCAGCCGGGCCGCGTCTTCGTCTCGCTGGCTCGCCCGCCTATCGCGCCCAGGGGACCCTCTCGGCGGTCTTGTCCCCTCCTCTATGACCTCCCGTAATGTGGAAAGTCGTTACGCCGTCCTTTCGCTCTGCCTGCCGTTCGGGAGCAGCGCCCCCCCGCCTAGGTCACGCACGCGCGGTGAAATATCTGCCGCTCCTTTTATTTCCGCTCTAATTAGTATTTTTTTATTTTTTTGCCGTCCTTTTATGCGATATTCATCAGCACCCGGGGAGTAGGTGGCCACAGATTCAGGCTTTAACGCAATAACTCAGGCTTGCATTGTGCTCGTAACGTCACAACTGGGCCTCCAGCCCCTCTGCTCGCCGCGCCCTGCCGCAGCCCCGCCGCCGCGTCTCTGGTTACCGAGTGCGCCAAATAGCTGGTGACTCATCCACTCGGCGTACGCGGCATGCAGGAGGCCGCGGCCGCGTTTAATAAGCGAGAATTGTCCGTGTCAGGGAGGGGTCATTATGAGATATGCGGTGCCGTGTTGGGCTTTCGAGTTGTGCGCTCTTGTGTGTATGTGTGTGTGTGTATGAAAGAAAGAGCGAGCGCTCTTGTGTGTATGTGTGTGTGTGTGTATGAAAGAGAGAGTGGGTGCGAACGTGCGCGTATGTGTGCGTGCGTGTGAGTGTGTGTGTTTGTGTGACTGTGTCTATGTGTATGAGTGAGAGAGAGAGAGAGTAAGTGCGTGTCCGTGTGCGTGCGTGCATGTGTGTGTGTGTGTGTGAGTGAGTGAGTGAGTGAGTGAATGTGTATGAGAGAGAGCGTGTGTATGTGCGTGCGAGTGTGTGCGAGCGTGCGCGTATGTGTTCGCGTGTGCATGTTAGTGTGTGTGACTGTGTCTTGTGTATGAGTGAGAGAGATTATGCGTGCGTGTCTGTATGCGTGCGTGTGTGCGTGTGTATGTGTGCGCGTGAGTGTGCGTGTGTGTGCATCTGTGCGCGCGCGTGTGTGCGCGAACGTGTGCGTGCATATGAGTGTGTTTCTGTGTGTCTATGTGTACGTGCGGATGCGTGCGTGCGCGCGAGGGTGCGTGCGTGTGTGTGCGTGCGCGTATGTGAGTGTGCGCGCGAGTGCGTTACCCCGCACGGACGTTTGTTTGTGTTCCTGCCGCGATTAGGACAGCTCTCGCCGAGGCCGGAAGGCGAACACTGACTGTCCATGCGCTGTTCTCCCGACGGAGTATCAGAGTCGTTGTATCATGCCGTTGTCACGGCACTGATTGAGTGATGAATTATGTACAGCTGCTGAGTGCAAGCCGCGCAACGGAGGCACGTCCTGAGCTCCAACAGCTCGCGCCCAAGTGTTCGTGCTCTCAGGATGGAACATTCTGGCCAATGCTCCATCAGTCCGCGAGTTCTATTAGGGCGATCGGACTCTGGAGAATGCGTGGAAGGCAGAATATCGCAGGAGGCTCTTAGTCCATCATCTCCTTTCGGGATTAGATTTTGTGTACAATTAAAAGTCAGTAGAATTGCTAATCTGATTCAAATGTATGTAGTCAAATGGTAGTTCAGAAAACTTGAAACAAACTTATTAAGAATGTTTAGGACGCGTATGTAAATATTCTGTCCCTCACTTGTGCTTCTTTCAGGCTATGCTCATATATTTCTAGATGTTAATATTTCGACATCTTCTGACTTATTTCAGAAACATAGACAAGTGACGGGGAAAATGTCTTGTCATCATTGTCAGTTATTTCTGCATTAGATGAATATTCGCCCACATTACGACTACACAATTTAAAACCTGCAATAAATTTAATTGTTCGTAATCATGTTGAAAGGGATTTTGTAAAATGCTCCTGTTCTCATTTAAATTTACCAGCGATTCTTTCTGTAGTTTCTTAAAAATAGTGTTTTGAACATAATAATGAAAATTGTTTCTTCTCTATTCCAGGTGAGTACAGCCATTTCTTTCCACGGATTTAGTACGAAGACTTTTGCGGGTAAGTGGCACTTGCATAAGTAATGTTATCTGTGTATCTTGATCCTGACAAAAAATATATTCTTCATATTCTACAATGAACACATTCAGTAATCGAAATCCGGAGTAGAAAGTGAGAAGCAGTCGTCAGTGTCGAAGTCGAAGTTCGTCAATGAGGTGTTATAATGTCTTCATTTTCCTCTCATTAGATGATTAAGAATTGCAGGTTCGATGAGGCGTGCCGTTTCAGATAGTAAACACGAACATCGTGTAAGGACGGGAGCGGAATTAACTTCCAAATGCCTCATTGGATGGACACATCACTGACGGAGTTTGGCTAATTTATGCCAACACATTTTGTTTTGATTGAAGATTGTGAGGTGTTGTCACAGTTTTACACTTGCGCTTGGCGTGGAATACGGATGAGGTGAAACTAATTGAAATCGAAATTAAAATCGAAAAATTCTTATTAAATAATTTATTTCAGCAAAAATAAACGTATTTGCGACAGACAAGATAAAAACTTAAAGTGAAAAAGACAGTTTTTTCACTGAGAAATATGGTATGAAATTCCATCACATCTATTTCAGCAAGAAGAAAAAAGTCGGGCAAAATATGAAAATTAAAATCAGAAAAATACAAGATTACATCATGTTTGCACAGTACATACTCTTTATTCTATTTTATTATCAAACTATTTGTAATTTTATTTAAAATATTCTTGGTGTCTGGGAACTTTAAAAGTTGTTTCTTATGAATTACGTTGCTCTCATCGTCAAATTTGATTGTTTCTTGTAATTGCGAAATTCTCGATGTAGTAATAAATGATTGTTTTTCTGTCAAACCACAATAGTAGGGACTGATTCTAGTAACCTGCTAAAGACAGTATTATTCAACTTCCAATTGTTTTAAATTTATTTCATTCTAATCGATGTTTTACAGTCTTGCGATATTATTTCCTGTGGAATGTAGTTCCTTGTTGAAAGATTGAATTGTCCACTACGATGCCAACGCTTTTTTACTTTTATTACCTTATTACTTTTTGGGATTAACGAATTCTTTATTAACTTTTTGGGAATTATACTAGGAAGACATCCGCTGTCGAATATGCAATCCCGGATTCACGACTGCGGCGCTTGTGTGTAACACGAAATCGGCGAGTCTCGGGTCTTTCAGACCCTGCTTCCGAGCGCACAGCGGAATCCCTCGAGAAGTTCCTTAAACCACAATGTACCAAACGCGGGTTTCAACCTTCTATTACATTAAAATTAGCACTTCTGAATATCTCTACACTCTAGGATGATTGGTCAGAAAGCGCCATCCTCTGTCATTTTCTGTTAAAATTAAATTGATATTCATTGCGATCTAATCACAAGAATCTATGTATTCATCCAATCTCGTAAATTGTATTTGGCTGTACTTTAACTTGTTGCCATCCAGAATTGAATAGAATTAGGTATCGTACAAAAGATAAAATCTACATTTCCGGCACTTGTTAGTGACGGGAAATTGGATGACCTTTTCTCACACCGCAATTGTTTTTCTGGAGAACCCGCTGACCCATCTCCTGAAACCATGAAATACACCATGACAACTTCATGATTGCACCTAGGAAAGCCTAGTTATGAAAATGCAGAAACGTTTCCATTATTCTTTATCGTTAAGAACACAAATTTTTAATACAATTATTTCGCATTTGCACATTTGGTTTGCCAGCGATTGTGTTCGTTGGACCTTTCTATCGGATTTCCACTTCGTTTCAGCATACGTGGTATAACTTTGTTCACATTGTTTACAGATAGCTCCCCGGATTCCGTTACATTCCCGAACGAGCGTTCAGAGTGGAGAGGAAAGCGACTCCGGGAATTTAACTCGGAACCACACCAACGGAAGGCAATCATTAGCGATTGCGTTGCGTGGCTTTGCGCACGATGGAGGGTTTCCTACCTGTGCAATTCGGAGGGCGCGCTGTCGACCACCGAGAGCGGGGCGGTGGGAGCTCGATGCAGCGCGAGCACTGGAATAGGCAAGCAGCAAGGGAGAATAGAGGGATTTTGCACTTAACCGCTACCGCTAAAGTTAACGGTTACGGTAGCGTAACGTTACGTAACGTTAACGGTCGCACTAGGGCCCTTTAAGTTTAGCCTTGGCGTCTCGAACGATCAATGTCCGTTCACTTCTCTCTTTTGCCTTCCTTCTCCACCTCCTCACTCCCTTCAATCTCGAATCCATCTCCACATCATCCAACCATCTTAAACGGTGTCTTCCTTTCTTCCTTCGGATTCTTTACAGAAGATAATTTTGGGGGTTCTTTCTTCTTCCATTTGTAAGAGATGTCCCATTGTAGTATTATGACCTTACTTTCTGCAACTGCGTCTGTTGTTTTATACATATTGGCGAGTTCGAAATTGCGCTTTATCCTCCAATGCCCATTTTCACATGTGGGGCCGGAAATCGGTTATAACTAACGTGTACTTGGGTTTTTATGATTTGGCGCGTGAGGGCCTGTCTTCACGTTGGAATATCTAACGGCATTTCGGGTCTTTCTCGGCGTGCCGCTAGATGACCGCCAGCTCTACCCGATACTGTCGCGATCAAGTTTGATGTCGAATCTTGAGTGAAGCTTAAAGAGAGAGTTTTTACACAACGCTTACACTTACGCTTATAACTGGTACTGACATTTGCTAGCAACTGTATTAAGTTACATATACGTTTAGCGCCTATCCGATTTTGTTTATCAATTTTTCCGTTTGTGTACTGTGATTTCGATTTAGTACTTCGATTATTTACATTGTAATCATTTGTTTTAGGGAAAACAACATCGAAAAGCGATTGCCAAGTGTGGCCGGGAGCCCACTTGTTTCTACTCTCTAGATGTGTTGCTCTCTGCTGTCGAAGATTTAATTGAAACATGTGTACTTGGGAATGTTGATATGGACGCTGTACAAAATAAATTCTGCACGAAATTTTAGAACCAAATCACAAGAATTTCAATATTCCTCATCATTGGCTTCCGACCTCATATAGAGTGGAAGCCAACACTTCTCTCAACGGCATACATGATATTTTGCAGAAAACCGCAGTCGGCTTTTGTCCGCGTACGTAGTATACTAAGAACTCTAAACTATAACCGGCAACAGATTCGGAACACGTTATGGAGCTTCGCTTACCGAACCGAGCCCGGTTAAGGCTTATGTTTGCTACAGACACCGTGATTGGTGCTGACAACTGGTAGCAGAAGTATTAAGTTGCACATACGTTTAGCGCCTATTCCGGGCGCCTGTTCCGAGTCACATGACAATAGCCGGGTCCGCTTATCTTTAAGCGTCTCTGTGCAAAACCTCTCTAATAATACGTCCCCCAACCAATTGGAAATAGGTAATTGTATGCGTGTGTAAATGATTTGCCGAAAGACGGGGGCGAGCGTCAACGCACCACCTGCGAGCGCGACCAGGCAATTCGCAAGAAGACGGGTAGTTTGCCATTGCCCAACTGGAAAGGGTCTAGCTACTTCTTCACAGCATGTCGTTACTCTCCAACGCCCATTCTCCGCAGAGCCTCTAAGGTGTAGTACCACTCCATATTAGTACACAGAGGAGGGATTTTTTATGAAACAAGTACATTTTCCTTGCTCCTTCCCTTGAGCGGGAATCGAAATCGAACCTTGTGCGTGAAAAGCGAGCTTCCATTGGATATCGAAAGACATTCAAAATTTGATACATAAATGTTATATTTTATTTACTTCCAGTTTATATTTATCAAAATAATTTTTTTGTACTGTGTTTGTTTTATATTATCAACACACATTGGACATCATATATTCTTTTCGCCGACTCAAATGGCTACGTTTGGTAAGGCAGCAATGCTAACTGAGCTCAGTACGCGAGGTCGCTCGTTGGAATGTTGATAGGCAGGGGTGTTTTCACCCTTACATTGTAGTATGCTTTGCTTGACCACCCTTGAGGCGTCATTGTTTCAATTGCGTCCTGGCATTGTTTGGTCGGTCTAAGTGGCGGAGCAGCTTGCGTGTGAGACAAGTAACCGTTCCAAAATTCAATTTAATTCAATTCAATGATGTCTTGTTTTCCGTGACGACGATCAGGCCATTAAGCCTCCTCTTCCGTCTGACCACGCATATACCGCTATGCCCCTTTCACCGTCCAACAGAGAAAGGAGGTAAGACGATTTTCAATTTTGCTCAGAGGCTTCTTTTAGGTATGAGGATATTTTACATGCCGTAAATCTAGAACATGGGACAGCATTACTTCCCTTCCTAAGGAAGGCGTACGAAGGAATTTCCTCCCTTAAAAATGCACTGCTTAGATAGGGTTTCAACCCGCAAACTTGGGAATAACAGCCCGAAGTGCTAACCGTTACACTATCAAAGCCACAGAAACCTACTATTCATCTGAAACCACAGAAACCACAGATGAGAGCAGCCGGCCGTTACAATTCTCCTCCTGACTTCGACCTATACTGTGATTTTCACAACTCTGCCCCAGACAGGAATCAGGTGTGTCGCTGCCATCCAGTCGGGAGCTTGCATGTCGCCACAGTGACGTCACTATGGTGATGTTCAAGTTCTCGATGGGATGAAACCGTCAACAACTGATTCCTGTCGGGAACAGAGTTGCGAAAATCACAGTATAAGTCGAAGTGAGGAGGAGAATTGTGACGGCCGTCTGCTCTCATACTTTACTATCATACATACATACACTCATTCATACATACATACACTCATTCATACATACATACATACTGTTTATATTATACTGCTCTCATCGATAGTATAACTGTGTAGCTAATGTCGCAAATCCTACTGCCCGCCGCCGAGAGCGCAACCCTGGGACCTGCCGCTCCGAGGCGCTGGAATGCCATCGCCTGTCGCCCTGAGCGCACTCAGCGGTCCGGCGTCCGGGGCGCGCGCGGGCCGCGAGGCGCGAGGCGCATCCGTCCCCGACGGCGCGCCGCCAGGAGACCGCGCGCGCCAATCGATCGCGCTGGCCTCATCAACGCGCGCCGCGCCGCGCCGCCCGCCCGCCCGCCCGCCCGCCCGCCGGCCTGCCCGCCCGCCGGCCTGCCCGCCCGCTCTCGCTGCTGCAGCCGCTGCCGGCGACGCGCCGCCCGCCCGCCCGCCCGCGCGCGGAAATGTCACCCCCAAAGAGCAGAGTTCAGCCCAAGAGTTCACCACGGTGCCACCGGCCGCGCCGAGTGGGACAGAGTGATGCGACAGCGAGACAAAACATCGATGATGGCCAGTGGCGGAACCAGGGCAGGCATGGGGGCCATACCCCCTCCTAAAAAGCCTCGATTTTCCATTTGTTACCTTCCTTCATTTGGCAAAATTGATTTAATGATTTGTGTTAAAATTAAGTAATTATTTA
Organism: Acheta domesticus; assembly: GCA_031308135.1. Lineage (NCBI taxonomy): Eukaryota > Metazoa > Arthropoda > Insecta > Orthoptera > Gryllidae > Acheta > Acheta domesticus. The sequence continues at coordinate 53,555,684 of JAHLJT010002406.1, forward strand.
AACAATAATCTTGTATCATACATACACTTCAAAAATATTAAACAATGTAATAAATATGATTATTATTTAACATCAACATGTGATCCCCCCCCCCCCAAATGAATCCACCCCTTATGTTCACAAACATCGATGTTCAAAAATCAAACCGAAGTTCAAAATACATCGGACAAAATCCATCTATGTTTTTAAACCGCGCTGTTTGAAAATTGATTCAGTAACCTCTAGCATTAAATTTGTGCGCAACAAAACTTAATTGCGTAGTAGCAGGGGCGTATTCATTTGTAATTAAAATTTAATGAAAAGAAAGTTAAAACGCTTCCCCTTGTGCGAAGCACGAAGGAAATATCAAGGCATGAGGATTATCCCCAGCGAGGGATTTGTCTTCTTAATGAAAGGAGCCGCGTTCGTTTGGTTCGGACACAACAGACAGTTGTACCATCAGTTATTTCGTATTTTTACTTGTACACAATTGCGGCTATGGGAATTTTTCATCCGAGAACTAAAAAAGTAAAAAAAAAATCGAACAAGAAACATCGTTGTTCAAAAAACATCAGTGCAAATACATGTGCAAATACATGTGCAAACATCAGTGCAAAACAAAATGTTTAAAACATGGATATTTTTATAGAAACATCGATGTTTTGAAAACATCGACATCGCATCCCTAGTGGGAAATCGCCGACTCACCAAACTGCTCTACACAGCGTGGGCTGCTCTACGTCCGTTGCGGATGGATAGCAACGCTTGGATTTTTTCTGTTTCGGCCCCACCGCCTGCGGGAATTATTGATTAGGAAAGAAAGTCCGCTCAGTTTTGTTGCAGGCACATATAGCAAGAAACACTTGAGAAATCTATGCCTTCCATGTTCAGTTACGTCTAATGACTCACATATACTTGGGTTTTTGTAAAGTGGCACATCAGGGCCTGTCTTCACGATCGAATATCTGACGGCATTTTGCATCTTTCTCGCTCGTGTCGCTAGATACCGCTAGTCATATCGCACTGCTTGATATGGTCGTGATCATGCGACATTAGCAGCTTGACCGAAAAAGATGCGAATTGCCGTGATAATCGATCGCGAAGACAGGCCGTGACGCACCGCGTTATAAAAACCGAAGTACAGGCGTCAGTTTCCTGGAGCAGCGTAATAGTATCCTTATCACATCAATACAAAGCAAACTATGTGCCGCAGAAGCCTATCCGAGCGCTGGGTGATATCCCGAACGACCCATTGTCCCCTCCCTATAAATATTCCCCATGGATTAAGATAATGATGTAAATTCATTATTTACAATCCAAATCAAACTTCCAATTACTGGAGACAAATTGTCTTTCCGCTCCCTTTACGAATTCTGATGTTCATGTGTTAATGAAAGGTAATACAGCATAGTACAATCCCGCTCATAGAGTTAGAACAAGGGTACTTCACTGCACAATGGATAAACGATATGTAGGCGCACTACGTTGTTTCTGATTTCACCGCAGTGAGGGATTTAAACGGAAGTTTGAATCGATCTTACACAATGAAAAATCATTTAGAGAGGCTGCCTATGGATTTATTAAAGAATTGGTGAAAGGGGGTCTGGCCGCATGACAATGGCACAACTCTTTGGCTCGCCTAAGCGCCAGATCCCATCATTAACGCACAGTCATTAACACGTTAATTACCAGAGTAGGGAAACGAGTTAGGGTTAGGGAATAATTTAAGACAATACACAATGTTTGGGTCTGTCCTACCAAGCCACATCACACACATTACGGGAAGGTTTGATTTACAGAGATCGCGCCATCCAGATGGAACTCCTGTGATTGACACCAGACGAATGCCGGAGCAGTGCCCTGACAAACGGTCCACGGACCGCGCACGATCCTTATTTCCTCTCCCTTGTCCGATCTTCAACCCTTACTTACATACACATATTCTTACATGAGATACACTACCACATATCCTGACAGACCTGTCGGGAGCTTTGAGCTTGTCCCTGCTGCTTGGATAGAGCTTAGAGCTTGTCCTGGCTGGGTGATGCCCCGCTGGTGAGAGACACCTAGTTGCGGGCAAACCCGCATGTCAGCATGGAGGTAAGCGCGGGATCTCGCCATCCAGCGGGGAAAAGAGCGACGTTCTTGCGGTAAAATATGTACTACACTTACGAGACTAATGATCTTAGCCGTTAGCGAGCCCTGAGTCTCTTAATCAATCAATCGCACCTGAAGTTCCGTGCGCTCCGGACGACTTCTTTGCCACGCAGTTTTAGGTCCTTGAAGTACGCCAGTTTCGGTCAAGCGTATGGCCTGGCCGTTTTACCTTCCTTCCAATCTAGACTTTCATTGGTTTTATATTCCTCTCTTTAACAAATCGTGATTCTCTCCTACGTTTCTCAATTCATTGCTATCTTATAATTCCTTCTGTCTATTCAGGCTACTTAAATCAAAAACTGAACTTAGGCCATCTTCTTTCTTGTTGCTGGAGTCTCATCTATTTCGCATTTTGAACATCACGTGACTAATCAGTAGAAATTGGGGTATAAAGGGTTTTGAGGAGCAATTTTTTACCCTCTTCGAGCTTGAGACTTGTAAATTCTCTGTGGCTTATCCGCCGAAAAAGCTAAAAATGTGTAAAACAAAGGGATTTACATCAACGTGTTTTTGAAATCGAAACATCACAAATGGAAAACGATTGGTGCTAAAACAGCTCGTACTTTTTCGCCCGAATTGTAACGCAAAAATACGCGAAAAGCACGGAAATATTCCAAAATTTGTACATGACCTTATTTCAAAACCTATCTTTAAGGTAGATTTCATTAACGGAAAAATCTCTCTCTTCAATATTTTAATTGTAAGAAGACTCCGAAAAAATGTTGAACTTTTGCAATTTTCAACTAGTGGTGCCACAGAATGGTACAGACTTTCCCGTATTAGTTTTCTATTTCCTTGCGACTGAGCTAGCTATTAGGAATTGCCACATACTCCTGCCAGCTGCCTTCTTTCGCCGCCCAAAGTACATTTTTTTTTACATTTTCTTAATTTTGCGCTTTCCTAATGGTAGAATGGAAATATTAATTTTAGAATATTAAACTAAATTTTCACTATACCTCGTCCTAAATGGCAATTTTCTTTTCAAAATTTTAAGTCATTTGAAGCACTTTAACTCACAAATACAATAGTGTTAACAAGTTGCTGGAAATGTGCATGTTAAAGATGTGAGAGATCTTTCAAAAAAATTAAACTTGTGTAATTGTTGCAAAAACAAAATAATACACCAAAATTAACTTTACGTCATATTAAACAGTGCAATTAGCAGTATCCGTTCCAAAAGTTTGAAGAAAAAATGTGGTGCCATTTATGAGAAAATGGGTTTGAGCGTTTCTGAAAAGGCGCAATTTTGAGCTAGTTTTCACATTAAACCAATATTACTACGTATATACGTACGTATACGGGAAAGTAAAAATTTATAATATGACACCTTCGACCAAAAAGTTTGAATTTCCTCTCCCAAAATCCGTCTCTGGATCCGCTCCTGTTCCATTCAACTCTCAAATGCACTATATCATTTTCATATATTTCTCGAGATTTTACTGGAAGCTGTCTGTCTGTTGCTTTGTTAGCTTTTTCGAGAAATTACCAGGAACTTCACAATATTATTTCAATTTTTTATGAACAAAACAGTCCATTTACGATTATACAATTGTAAATCTATGTGCAATCTGTTTTGTTTTTCAGACATATTTGCAACTCACAATTACAATGCATCTTTTCACTTTTGATGCCTAGCAGTTTTAAAAAAATGCTTCGAATTCTTGTTTGGGTAAACAGCGAACTGGAAAATTACAAAGTTTTGAAGGCATCACTGGCCTTCCTTAATGCTTTCCAACCACTCGGGCGAACATCTACTCAGCACTCTAGATACGATATATGCTCGTTTATAACTATTAAAGGTCCAACACAATTTTCGGTATATACAACAGAATTAAGGTATCATACACCAACATTTTTCGAACAATTATCTTTAAAATTCATCGTTAAAACTGAGTACAGTAATTTTCTTTTCCTACTTCGTAAGTAACTTATATTAAAAATTTCATGACTGAAGCACGAAAGTGGCAATTCAGAGCAGCGATAATGCGAAATGTAAGCCCAACTTAAACGATCGACGCAGTAAACACAGCGCGAGATTGAAGAAACTTGTAGTGCAAGGCGCTGACATCTGCCCAGCGCAACAATTAAATTTCTGAGTGACGAGCTCCTGGGGCATCGCGTTGCCGCCGCGCCTCATTTCCTCTTAGTGCTGAGCCGTAGAAACTAGAGCCATGAACCCCTTGGGCAGCTTGGTGGCGCGTTATGAGATAGTAGTTTGCCTTCGCAGGGACCTCTCGCGCGCCGCCTGTAATAGCGCAGTATCCGCTTTCCCGCTCCGCATCCAGTGCGCGCAGCGCGTCCGTTGCTAGATCCTCGTAATTGCGTTTCTGCTCAGCGAGCTGTGCGCCAATTATGGGTTCCCCTCGCTGCACCGCGCCGCGCCGCCCCGCGCCCCGCGCTGCCTCGCGCTGGCAGATTTTAACCAACTGAACCTCGCCATAATTTTTCGCGATAAATTTACAAGCATTTTTTCGTGTCACCTATAATTTCTTACGTTTTCACACATTTTATGCTTTGTTTCGGCTGTCTTCGTGGTTTCTTCCTTTTTACTTTCGCCCTAGGGAGTAGAGAGAAAGTTACGTAATGCTGCGCGAAAAAACTGCGAATTTTCGGCAGAAAAGCTCTTAACAGGGCCGTGGTAACGAAAAATGGATAAATCCAGTTGCTAAATATAGAATGAAAGGTCCTCTATCACTCGGTGTAGACAGAATCCATGTTTTGTGGGCCTTTGATACTGAAAAATCAAATGAGGTCCGTCCGTCCGCCCGTCTGTGGACAACGCTAGCGGCTTAGTTGCTCAGCCGATTTTCTTCAAAATTGATATTCCCCACATGATCTGGCTGATGTCGCGACCTCTTGAATTTGAAGTCGATATTTTAATTTTGGGGGGTACTCTACATGAAGCCCCTGGCATATTTTCATAATTTAAAAAAATGGCTCCATTGTTATTTATTGCATTTTTTGTTGGATAGTGTGAAGGACGTTTAAGAGAATGTTGCAGGTTCCACGTTCGTTGGAAATCCTAATTTTTCGAAAATTGCGAAAGTTCAAAATTTTTCAATAAAGATTGCAAAAGTTTAGAAGAAGATTTTTCCCTTAACGAAATCTGTTCCTTAAAGATAGATATTGGAATAAGATTTTTCGAAAATTTGATTACTTTTCGCGTAATTTTCCGTGAAAATAGGTCGAGAAAGTACGTGCTGTTTTAGCACCACTAGTTTTAATTTCATGTGTAATACGATACACTTTCGCAGCAACTTAGAACAATTTTTCGTGCAATGTTTTATGGAGCTCATTATATTTTCATGTAATTTCTTTAATATATTTTGTTTCTTTTCTCGTTATTTTACTCATTTCTTTTACAAATCTCACTCGGTTTCTTGTAGAAAACACTCAGCTAAACAGTGCGAGAGCCTCTATGTCGAAGAGAAATTTGATATAATAATCTGAAGCAAAAAGAGAGATGATTTTTATGTTTTCACTGAAACAATTTCCAAGTAGATTTTTTCAAATTTGGTCACAGAATATTCCAATATTCTTGGCGTACATATTTTCAAAACTTTTAAATTAATTTAATAAACTCCTTGGGCTGCTGTGTGTACTCTAGGATGCCTGCAAAGGTGCTTCTTTATTGCGGACAAAATTTCTTCATTTGTAGGTCTTACGCAGAAGGTTAATCTTATCTCACCGGGTTTTTATTGTCCCATAATTAACTTCGCGAGTCGTGTAAGAAAGACGCAGAAGATAGCGAGTGGGTGCGTCTCTAAAATTCTAAGAGGTCGTAAAACAAGGAATATTGCATAGGGCAAGACGAGGAGCACGAGAAGCAGAAGACGTAAGGTGGCAGCGGAGAAAATATTTAGGAAAAAAGAGTTGGGGAGAACGCAATATAGTACAGCCCTTCTAACTCATTGTAGACACGGATTGTCTGGTAGCTCGTATTTTATCGATTCCTATTTACCTAACTCGGTATTCCGTGTTTTACCGCGAGTGTTTCGAAACCTTTTCCAAATGGAATTTGCTGTTCTCCCTCCTTGGAGGTTTACTCGCCAGTCATTGGGAGCTCTTGCGCGCGCTCTGCCATGGAGTCCCGAGATCAGGCACGTCAAACCGCGCCCGCAGGAGCTACTTTGCCGCCTGGGGAGCCCGGCACTCATACGGGCACGGGCAACTTCCTTTGACTCCGAACTTATTTTCCCTTAAAATCCAGAAAGAGGTGTACATGCGCAAGCTGAATACTGGCTTCGTACGGAAATATGTATGCCGTATTTTTTCTATCAAATAAACAAGAATTGTATCGTTTATATTCTTCACTACTTATTATTATTATTTGATATTAATTTTCTTCCTAAATTCTCCCTTGTATAAAAATCTTTGCTAAGTGACAGGAATATGTTTGAATGGCGAATTCTTTCCTTTTTTCGTTTTGTGTTGTGTTATTAAATCATTCAGTTATTTATTGTATTTATCAATAATGTTAAATGAATTAACAAGCCTCTGTAAGTTAACAATAATTCTCGCTTACGAACGGATTGCTCTTTAACTTATAAGCTTATTTGTCTGTTAAACGTTCGAACCTGAAAGTACAAAGTTCGTGCTTTTATGCTCGCTGCTCTGAAGTAAACAGGATTTCAAAATCAAGATTAATTTGGTTCAATTTTTTAAACTTTTACTCTCAATTGAGAATTTGAAATTGGACTGATGATTATTTCATTTTAATGGATCATTTATTTTCTTTAAAGAGAAAACTGGGAATTAATGTAGCTAAATATGTGAGAATAATAACTGTCAAAAAACTCCCAAAGACTGCAATGGGCTAGGTATCCAGTAACGTACCGCCATTCTGGCGGAAATTGTACAACCCTTACTTTTAAATCTCGCGCCAATCTCTCTGGATGAAGTGCCGGCGAGCACTAGTAAGCTTGTTACCTTGCTTAGCTTTGCTTAGCCTTGCTTCTTAAGCTCCTAGGATTCAAGTGTCTTCGGTGGCAGATTTTCGATATTAGCTATCTAGCTAAGTCGAGATCAGCCTACGCCTAGAGCAGAATTATAACGGACAGCTCTGATCAGTGGTTTAGTACCTGGTGTCTGCAGAGACTGTACGATAACAAACGAGTCATGGACCGCGTGCGAACTTTCCTTCCTTACCCTTCTCCGTTCCTCTCCCCTTACACTCACACGAGGGAGTATTGGACGGCGAAGCGTTACAGCAGTCGCCAGCTCTATCGATATTCTGCGCATTCGCAGTTCGAGTTTCGCAACACTTTTCTTCATCTGCGCGTGCGTAGACAATCGAGATCATAGTCGATTGCTGTGCGCTCTGCCGTGCAAAATCTCTCTACTTACTAGCATTACACTACTACACGTGTCGAAAGACCGGTAGGAAACTTAGAGCTTTTACTGGCCGGGAAGGTGCCCCCTCTAGAGGGCACAGATTCCTTGAGAGGAAAAATTGCAAGTCGACTTGTAGGTCGGCGCCAGGTCTCACGTTCTGGCGGAGGAGGTGCCACCTCCGTCTATCACATGCACGACACTTACGTGACTAATGTCTAAAATATAAGTCGCTCCCGGTAACAGAAACTGCTCGCTCACCACTCACTTCAGCACACGAAGGCTCACGATCGTCCAAACAAGAAAACTGTCCAAATAGTCGCTGTAGCACGGACACTCGCCAATTGTTTCCTCCTGCCCAAGTTCGCTACATTTTAGGAACGGACCGTTCTTTCCAATCCTAGTAAAGTGCTACTGTTGATCCAAGGAAAGCCTGGAACCTGACCTAGTTATTCTCGGCAGGTAATATAAGTGCCTGAATCGTAGTCATCGCGTTGGTATTAGTTTCTCAGCCACCACTTTCGAGTCATCACCACTGCAGATAGGAACATGTTCTCTATTTAGAACATAGCGCTCCCAGGCATTCAATCATTATTAACTTCGTCCGGCGCTATATTACATTCTTCACTGGTTTAATCTATTAACTGCTGAATATGCAATTTATTGACATTTCTACCTGTTGCCTTCTAGCTCTCGAGAAGTGAGACAGAGCACGAGCGAATTTCCCGAAGCATCGATGTTCGTAGTCTCGTCTCACTTGAGGAATTGAAAATGCTTATTTTTATTTTATTTTCCTGCACACATCACTTCTATTGTTCTAATGAGTTGTGACATGTTCAACGACGAAAAACATTGTTTCATGTTATGTGATATTTCATAAATTGAAAAGTCGCCAAGTGACTGGTTGAGAGACTGTCGCACACCACCAAATTCTGCTTTGCAACTTTCATGCAAGTCCGGTGCTTTGCACCTTATTTATGCTCGTTCCATGCATGTGAATTATTTTGGTTGTGGCATGTAGATTCAGATTTTCGTTGTTCTGCGTTATTCATCAGATATCGCGTAGCAATAATGCGTATAGTACACTAAAGGAAATTAGCACACTAGGATAAAAAAAGTTACAGAAGAGGGTTCCCTAACACGGCATGTGGCGAAAAAAAGTAATGAAGTAATAATAATATAGAGCAACAAATCCAAGGCATTTTATTTTCGACGCAAAACCCTGACCCTCGCTAAACGACTGAAAAACTATTTGTGTGTGGAGGATCCAATAAGAAGCAAGGCCCTCGTGCATCACGCACATCCTTTGGCACTTTCTTTTCTCGCGCGAGCGCCCGCCCCATCCGATAAAGTGACGGAGGAGGTGGGCGCGCGGAGATTCGGCAGCGGCGGCGCCCGCGGCCGGGGGCGAAGGAGGCGAGAGGCCGTAAATTGGGCGCACCTGTCGAAATAGCCCCACCCCCTCTCACGGCGTCGATACGGGCGCCTGGAGGCGCGGCGGGGGGCGACGCGCTGGCGGCGAGAGCGGCGGCGAGGGCGGCGCGGGCTGAGAGGGTGGTGAGGGCAGCGCGGACGGCGCGGGCGGCGAGGGCGGAGGGAGCAGCGAGGGCGGCGAGGACGACAGGGCGGCGAGGGCGACGAGGGCGGCGGGGGCGGCGGGGGTGGTGAGGGCGGCGGGGGTGGAGAGGGCGGTGAGGGCGGCGGGGTCGGCGAGGGCGGCGGGGCCGGCGAGGGCGGCGAGGGCGACGAGAGCGACGAGGGCGGCGAGGGCGGCGCGGGCGGCGCGGGCGGCGTGGTCGACGCGGGCGGAGGGGAGGCGAGGGCGGCGAGGGCGGGGCGGGTGGCGCGGGCGTCGAGGGCGGCGAGGGCGGCGAGGGCGGCGAGGGCGGCGAGGGCGGCGAGGGCGGGGCGGGTGGCGCGGGCGTCGAGGGCGGCGAGGGCGGCGAGGGCGGCGCGGGGCCGATGGATGAAGTGTCGGTGGTGGGCGGAGGCGAAGATTATGATGGAGGGAGGCTGTGGGTTGCGGGGGCGGAAGCGGACGTACGACGTTAGGGATAAAGGACTGGCGCGAAGGTGGAGAGGTTGAAGCGGCGATCGATCGATCGATCGGAGACAAGAGGAAGTGCGAATTGTGGGACCGTTGCAGGAGAAAGATAAATGAGGAAGACTCTGGAGGATGAAAGCTAGCGTATGATGGGAAGAGACAGAGTTTATTTAATGGTTTTGAGAAAAACTGTTGGTATAAATCCAGAGCTTTCTCCCCTGCTAACATGACCCACTTAGTGACTAAGTACCTCCTGTTATGCTCATGGACTGTACTGGCTTAAAAACGTTAGCTCTCCGCTCCGATCCAAGATTCTTACTTATCCGTACATTTGTACTAGAAAAGATTCCGAAGTTGTTTTCGACAAGGGACGTGATTATACATTTGTATTTCACGCGTTAATGACAAATTCTTTCTATCAGTTTTCTCTGTTTTAATTAATTAATAAATCGTAAAATTAATAACAGTAATAAATCCGTTTGTTCCATGCCAGATAACTGACCTAAAGGAAACTTCTTAATTTAAAATTATTTTATTGTTTATTTAAGCACAAACAATAATGATTACAAGTATATTTTAAATAGTACACACATTTACATGTTTTCGTTTAGTTTTGTTTTATAAATTCGAATTATTCTGTGAGTTTATAATTGTAGTGGTGTTGCATTTGGAAGTGAACGTGGGTCAATGCATGCGTCCGCTAATGTGACGTCGTGTTGTAGCAAATCCTCCATCTCCGAATACAAGAACTCCCCGGCGAAGGGCAGAGTGCACCCGTCGTTGCCGTCCCCGCCTCGCGCTGACGCCCTTCTTTCCCAGAGCGCCCGCGAGCGCAGGGGGGCGTGGCTCGCGCGTCTCTCCACGTCCCGCGCATCTGTCCCCGAGGCGAGATGCGCCCCCGCCCCCGCCCCGCTGGCGAGCGCCGGCGGCGCCGCGGCGACACGCAGCCGGCCACTTGCGCGGCGCTGACGCTGACAGCGCCCTGATGGATGAGCGCCCGCCCGCCCGCGCTGCACAGCGCCATTTGCACACTCGTATGCAGCCGCCCAGCGTTCCGCGCACCGCGTCACGAACCCAGCGCCCCAGGCTCTGCGCCCCGCGCCCCGCGCCCCACGTCGCGAAGCCCACGCCGCGAAGCCCACGCCACGGACCCCACGCTGCGGACCCCACGTCTCGAACCCCATGGCTTAGACCCCACGCCTCGGACCCCACATCTCGGACCCCACGTGTCGAACCCCACGCCTCGGTCCCCACGTCTCGAACCCCACGCCTCGGACCCCACGCTTCGGACCCCACGCCTCGCACCCCACGCCTCGCACCCCACGCCTCGGACCCCACGTCTCGAATCCCACGCATCGGACCCCACGCATCGGACCCCACGCATCGGACCCCACGCCTCGGACCCCACGCCTCGGTCCCCACGTCTCGATCCCCACGCCTCGCGCCCCCGATGTCAGGTTACGTGGGATGATTCCGGAATCAGCGTTTATTGTATTCAACGTTTTCTTAACCGAACCAACGAAATGTCGCCGAAAACTGTAATAGTTATGTAATACAACAAATAGTTATCTAGCGCTAGCGCGGTGAAGGATGTTATTAATTTTCCTCTTCATTTGGAGTACATACGGGGGTACACTGTTTGGTCTCAGTTAGGGTCCCGTAAGATAAAAATCCGTTCATGTTCCTAGGTAGTAATTTCTGGTATTTTTGCTTTTGTTAATTTATTTTGGTACAATATTTGATTGAAGACGATAGTATCAAAATGAAACATCCCAGAGGTGATACCGGTGATAGCGAAATCGCTGGTTCGATCCGCCAGGTTGCTGGAAATTTTTCTTGACGGAAATTGACTTGACAGTGCGTCATCAGGGATATTGTGGCGCCTGTCAGCATCGGGTTCGTAAGTTGAATATCCTTCGCAGTGACTACCATGGAATTCCTAACCACCTCGACCTGTACGCCGGAGCTGCATTGTGTCCAATGTGCCGCACCCGGCGTGCGATCTTAACTTCCCTTTCTGCTCGAAGAGACAATTTGCCTCGCCTCCGGTGCCGCGCACGCGCTCTGAAGCCAGACCCTTGCGTTGTAAGGCGGTGGCTGGTTGCGGAGCGAAAACACCGAGGGTCCTGTGTTGTGAAATAGCGATGTGGCGGCCAAGAGTAAACCCAATAAAAGAGCTTCAATGCGTGTCACGGTGCACTGCCTTGGAGCGCACGAGACGCCAGTCGGGTACTCTTTAATTTCAATACTATTTCATATACATGGATATTACTGCAAAATCATAAATATTGAATGCCAGTAATGGAAAATGTATATTCCTAACGTATTGTAAGATTTTTTCGATTATCTGGGTGTAGCACAACCATGCAACGTGAGCAGGAGCCGCTATGTGCTTTAATACTTCTTTCAGAAAGTATTTTCTTGTGTCAAACAAAAACTTTGTGTAGTTCTTTTCGAGCTTTTCAATCCAAATCTTTTTCGGTCTTTAAATTCACTTTAGAGATTTGGACAAAATCTCAAGGAAAAATAAATTAACGGATATCACATAAGTTCGAAAGGAAGTAGGATTAATTTAGAGTACAAAATCTATGGTAGAAATACAATGAACAGGTTACGTGGGATGATTCCGGAATCAGCGTTTATTGTATTCAACGTTCCATCATTATGGAATTTTTACATTATTTTTACATCACGAAACCGAAAACCATTCCATAAGATTTAAAAGTTTACAGCTGATTTTTTATTACTATAACTAACGAAATTTATGGCAAATTACCATATTACGGTTGTTGCTAGTTTTGCTCTATGAACGATTGAAATGTTTGCCTTCTTGGAAAAATTTACAAAGTATCCAGAATAAAAGAAATGAAGTTATCGAGAATTTTGATACGTTCGTGATACCATATTGGAATTCTGTATTATGAAAAATCCTATTATAATTTAAATGTAAATTATTCCTTATTTAGAAAAATGAATTAAAAGGAAGAGGTAAAGTCCAAGTGGTATTAAACCGTCAATTGTAATGAATGTTGAGATGGGCGCAGTGGTGCTCTCCTCCATCAGCGCAACGCCTGCTCCCCTCGCGCCTCAGTCATCTGTGTCATCCGCAACACTTCTGCACCCGGAAGATAGCGCTCTCACACGAGGCGGGCTTTCACAGCGCCCTCCTCCCCCTCCCCCAGCCTCGTAAGCCGCGCCTTCCGGAGAGCGGCGGCGTCGCCGGCGTTTACTGGCGCTAAACGATTGTGCTCTAAACGCAAAGTGCGCCATCGCTTATCTCCGGCGCGGCGCGGCGCGGCTCGCCTCGGCGCGGCCCAGGGCGCTCCAGATCTGCCTCGCGCACTCGCTGCCCGCCTCTTCCCCCGCCACGCCACGTCACGGCTTTGCCCCGCCCCTCCACCACTCTGCCAGTCCCGCCCTGCCCTGCTCTCTCCCGCCCCGTCAAGCGTCGCCCTGCCCCGCCCTGCGCTGCCCCGCCCCGCTCTGCACTGCCCCGCCCCGCCCTGCACTGCCCTGCCCCGCCCTGCCCCGCCCCGCCCTGCACTGCCCTGCCCCGCCCTGCCCCGCCCTGTCCCGCCCTGCCACGCCCTGCCCTGCCCCGCCATGCCCTGCTCCGCCCCGCCCCGCACGCCCTGCCCCGCACCGTCCCGCCCCACCCCGCCCAGCCGTGCCCCGCCCCGCTGCGCTTCGCTCGCCCAGGCTGCGGTTCGCTGCCGCCGGCGGCGCCCCCGGCGCTGTCCGCTGCTCTACTGCTGTTCGCCGCCACCCCAACCCCCCTGGCGCCCTCCGCTGCCACTGCTGCTCTTACCACCCGCCGCTCGCCGCCTTCTCATTTCCCCTGTCCGGGGTATACCGACTGCATCCGGCGGTCAACGTTTCCTTAGCCCTTTACCTCCCTCCCCAAAAAGACATAGACCGACAGCGTCCCTTTCTGTTTTACGTCTTAAGGCCGCTCCACAATAGCCCGTGAACGGGAACGGCGACGCGAACGGGAACGTAAAGAAAGTTGATCGCAGGCAGGCGTTCTCAACACGACGGGAACGGGAAGGATGATCAACACTTATCTTGGCCCGGGAAGGGAAGGCCTCTCGACCAATGAAAGTACAGCAAATGGCGGCGAAGCCTTCACCTGATCAAGCGTGCGGTCTGCGCGCGACAGTGGTCTGGAGCGGAGTTGAGAGTGTAGTGCGATATTCAGGTTAGAGCGTGGATTTGCAAGGTTGGGGTTTCTGGCGGGTTTTGTTGGTTATTCTTGAGATGTTTTAGTAATTATAGTATAATTGTTTTTTTTCTCTTCATATTAATACTTAGAATTAAAATATCCCATAAAAATTACTTTACATGTTTCGTTAAAGTACAATGGAGCTGTTTGTTTATTGACAAAAGTTTAGTTATTCGTAGTTGTATTTTCCGTAGGTTCGTAGTCGGTTTTGCAGTATAGTTTTGTTTTTTCTAATTAATTTCGTTAAAGTATTCCTTATTGGTGGCAGCACACGCAAACACATCATACAGATGGCAAAACAAAGAGTGAACAGAGTAGCTAAAAGTGCTTTGGTTTCGACAACTGTTTCTTAAAGTTGTTTTTTTTTCGCTACAAATTTACAGCGATATTCCTCTTCCCGTTGGCGGTTATTGTGAAGCGCACGTACCTCGCGTCCGTCCTCGCCTTCGCATAGCCGTTTCCGTTTATGGGCTGTTATGGAGCGGTCTTTAATGTTACGTAAGGATTGACTTCTACGTTTACCGTGGTTGCTTAGTATTACGTTGATCATTTATTTTATCCACGCCCTTGCAGAGCGCTGCCAACGTTGAAAACCACCGCTTAAACGTTAGTGGAAACAAAACTTGAAACCTCCCATTTTGAGTATCATCTTATCCCGCTGACTTAACTCTCACAATCCGAAGATTCTGCCATATTCAACTACATTCGAGATTTTCTCTGGACCGACTGGTGTGAGAACATGTATATATTCTACTTATGAATGGAAACTTCACTAAAATTTTACTCCTTCCGAAACACTGGATAAAGGAAAAGGGATTGTCGGGCTATGCTTTCTCATGTTGAGAAAAGTGAAAGGGGATTATCTGGGAGGCGGGGATTAGGGGAAAACTGACCGCGGGATGCAGTCGGGTGATTCCCCCGTCGCCTTCCGCTCCCTCCTGCTGCCCCACCCCCGACGCCCCACATAGTGGCCACTGCCATCACCGACGCCTCCAGTGCCCCATCCTTCCCTTTTGTCAGCTTCACCTGTTCTTGCGTTAGTCCTTTTCACCTACACCATTCTGTCCCGGTCTCGTAGTTTTCCCCTCGTCTTTACCTTACGACATTGCAAACCGGTACTTTTTCGCTCCATATTTGTGGTCTTACCTTCAGAATAATTATCTCTGGTATTCACCATGACCGCTGAATCCTTCGCCGCAGCCACGGTCTCAGCGTGGCGCGGCCGAGGTCCGTCGTCGTCGCCGTCGTTGTCGCCCTCGCCCTCTCCCTCGCCGTCGCCCTCGCCGTCGCCCTCGCCCCCTCCTAAGTGCCACCACCGCCCCTATTCGTTTGCTTTCAGACACGTCACTCATCATGTTTTTAGATGACATTGTGGAAGGGATCAAAGAAAAAATATTAAGTTCGCAAACAATAAAAGTTTACTAGTCCCCCTTTAGTTGCCTGTTTCATGCTCACATTCACCTTTTATAGCGAATATGAGAATTCGCAAATGTGTTTTTGGAGTACAGCTTCACATTTGCATGCAACTAAAGATATTACATTGCAATGTAACAAGCTGCGTTATTTCAAGGGAAATTGTAACTTTCTTATTTTATGTTTTCTTCAGTAGATGTAAAAGCTGCCGTAAAATGGCAGAATTTCACCTCATTCTCATAACAGCATAAAAACTGGTTCGTTGTACATTAACAATAATCGTAATATATACTCAGTTCGCCGATATAGAGCGAATAAGTAACCTAGTCCGTTATTCGTGATGTCGGCCGTGTATCATTCAGTACTTTTCTGAATACCAAAATTTCCTTCAAGAAAAACTAATATAAACGAGTAATGTTACATAATCACACAGACTTTCTCGTACTACTTACTTTCCTAATCTCTTTAGTCTGGACTAGCTTTTCGACTTTGCCCTAACCTTCTCCCCGAAAAATCGATTGACAGCAAAACGTCGTCTGTCAGTGGTTAACGCTCGCACGTAAAAGTTCAGATGTTTTTCTCCAAAGTGATATTTCCCGATTAATCTCAACGAACTCGAGGCCCTGCGACTTTGAAACGGATTTTGATTTAGGGAATTCTTTACGTGAAGTCTCAGCAACATTTTCAATTTTTTCTAAAAAATGGCTCCAAATGTTTTCATCGAGTAAAGAACCCTAAACAAATTTCGTGTGTTCAATTTTCCTTGAATTCATTGATTTTTTGAAAATGACTAAAGTTCAAAACTTCTTAGCGCCTTCTTACAATTACAATATTGAAGAGGAGTTTTTTTTCTCTCAAATGAATTCTGTTCTAAAAAGTAGCTCTTGAATCAGGTCACGTACAATTTTTCGAAAATTTAGTTTTCGGTTAATTTTTCGTGAAATATAGGCGAATTTTAAATAATTATTTTCTCAAAAATGACTCCAATTTTTTTTTCAATTTTCACCTCGTATATATCAAAGGAGAAAATGGTACTGGCCCCATTTTCGGAGAACACTGTATTTTCGAAAATTGCAAAAAATTAACGTAGCAAAAGTACAGTATTGAAGAAAGAGATTTTGAGCTTAAATGAAAACTGTTCTAAAACATCAGACCTTTAAAAAAGGCTATGTACATTTTTTTATTTAAAAAATGGAGGTTTGTGGAGGATTTCTGCTTGAAGTTAATCCAACGTGTACAATAAAAACATGTTCTTAAAAACTGCTCCAAAATTTTTCTTTATTTTTATTCCAAAGATTGAGCAAAGGACGCTTAAAAATGACTTGGCCTCTTTTTCGTTCAACTCTCCGAATTTCCGAAAATTGCACACGTTAGAAATAATAGGAGAAAGTATGCGCTGCTGTGGCACCAGTAGTTCGTTCCTCCCCCTCGCCCCTTTCCGAAGCAGAGCCCACAGGCGCTCCGCCCTGCAGCGCGCCGCGAGCGCCCGTTCGCGTTTTAGAGCCGCCCGTGAAAGTGTGAAACCCGAGAGCGGAGCCGTCCTTCCGCGCCGTCTCTCCTGCCCTCCTCGTTACTCCAATTCTGCTTTATTCAGGAGCCCCCACCCCCACCCCCGCCGAAGCCGCACGTGCGCTGCCCCTGCGCGCGCTCTCGTGAGCGTTCGGCTTGCGAAAGCCCCCAGTTTCGGGCCAATGTTTATTTTCGCTGTTTGCTTTCTTTGATTTCTTCGCCGGCGCATTTTGTGTTGTGTCCACGACCGCAGAACTTCTGGCTTCGCTGGTGGTCGGCCGGACTGGTTACTTACTATATGTTTTACGTTGTACTTCTTTGCTTGCTTGTGTCTGTCATCTGTACATTGTTACATATAAGAGTGCAATGACATTTTTTATCATTTTCTTTCGGAACTTGATTGGAGGATGTTTGCCAGTGCTTCTTACTCTCTCGCCTTGCTTCCTATGAAGAGAAAACGTAATCGTGTGCCGGAAAAAGGCATTTTTTATAGAAATATTCTTATTGCCGGGCCCTGGTTACGAAAAAATTTTTAATTTCTTAACTTCCTCGCATACTACGTACTTACGTAGTATAGAGAAAGAATGGTAAAACTGCGGGAGGAAAACGACGATTATTTTACAGAAACGCACGTATTGTGGGGATTCAGATACTGAAAAAGGAAATAAATATTATACGGATAGCAAATTATTTCCTCTAACTCATTTAGTCAGAATTCACTTTTTTTTTCCAGAAAAAATATCTTACAGTTCACCACCATACATGTCGGGAGCTTAGAGCTTGTCGCGGCTGGGCCGGTGCCCCTCTGGTGGAAGATCGTGCCTGGTTGGGGAAGAGGCCTGCATGCCGACGTGTTGGTCACCGCCAGATCTCACCATCGAGCGAGAGAGGATCACCGCCATCGCCCGCGCGATAAAAGAACGTGCTCTACACTAACGGGACTGATGACCTAAGCAGTTGACGCACCTGGAAAAATTAATCAATCAAAATTATTCCTTTGAGCGTGGTGTAGAATCGTAAACATGGCTAATCGCCGGCCTGGATGGCCGAGGTGGCTAAGAGCGTGTACCGACTCAACGTTTCGGCCCGAAGGGTCGCGGGTTCCGGTAAATATATAATCGATATAATAAAATCAGTAAATAAAAATATAATATCCAGTAATAAAATCGCGGGCGTGGATGGCCGAGGAGGTAAAGAGCGAGTACCGACTCAGCGCTTCGGCCCGAAGGATCGACGGTTCAAGTCCCTCTTTGGTTTGTCCCTTGTCTCTCATGTCTGTGTTGTCACAGAGGGCCTGGCGTTCTGCTGACCCAAGATCAGACGAGCCCGCAAGTGTGTTGGTGTCTAGTGTATGCTCGAATATACGTCCCATCGGGACGTAAAGGCTGTCTGCTGGATAAAAGCCCTAGAGAGAAGAAATACGGCTAATCCAGTTGTTGGTGAACGTGTCCCCTCCCCGTCGACTGCATTCCGGCCGCGTGCCCCCTCCGTTGTTTTCGCTCCGCGCGGAGTCTGGGTGCCGCATCTCCGCAGTCGCGCCGCATCTCTGCATCGAAGGGAATCGACGCGGCGACCGCGGCGCGGAGGGCATGGAGGGGGAGGGGCGGGGCGGGGCGCTGCGGCGCGCGGGGCCAAACAAAGGGGCAGACGGGGAGCACAAGTGCAAGCAAGGCACGCGCCGGCCACGGGTGTCGAGCGGACGCCCTGAAGGTGGCGCCCCCTTTGCGATTTTTATCTTCCACGGGAAGTACGGAGAGATGTTCTCTTCAGATGTGTTCACAGAAAACATTATTTTTTTTTCGATATGGCCGGTGTGGCATCAGCCATCACCGTTAATACCTCGGACAATATCGTTCTATTTGTATCTGTGTTTCGCATCTTTTCAACAAAACTTCTACTGTCGATCTTCTCAATGACACTTAAACCGACTCTCCTCGTATTGCAAGCGAAAATTATTAGACCATGAATAATAATAATAATAATAATAATAATGATAGTAAAATAATATAATTAATACTATTATTAATAAAAGCATAATTATTATAATAATATATTATGATTGTTATAATAATAATAATAATAATGGGAAAGTAGGTAGTCAGACATCAGGACCCACTAATGAGGCAGGTCATGAAATCTGACGGAAGAATGGGAAACAGAGGCATTGTTAGAGTAGCAAAAAGCATTGCAAAAAAAACTATGCAAGACACGTCGAATACAACAGACACTGAACTTCTGGTACTACTAAACATGAAATGTGGAACACAGAAGTGTTAAAGAACTCGTGGAGGGACAAGCCACTCGATGGGCAATATCTAAAAAGAATGGATAAGGAGCAGATGAATATAGATCAATAATTTATGTGGGTTAAAAGGGGAAGAATGAAACCAGAATCGGAAGCAATTCTAGTAGCTGCTCAAGATCAGGCGTTGAGAACACGACATTATGATAAAGCGGTTCTCAAAATTTCCCAAGATGACAAATGCCGCATTTTCCAGGAGCAAGTAGAAACCTTTGATCATATTGTCTCAGCTTGTCCAATTCTAGATAAGACAGAATACTTAAAAAGACATGACAGGGTGTGTAGCTACCGTTACTGGCAGATCTGTACCGCCCTCGATGTTCCAAACACATGCCCCAAGTGGTACGAACACTCACCAAAACCGGTGAATCGGTTGTGCTCTGTACAATATTGTACGACCAACAAATTCAAACGGATCGTACGATAGCAGCAAACAAACCGGATATTGTTACCCGGGATTTTGAGAAAAAGTCGTGTCTTCTTGCAGATGTTGCTGTGCCTTGTGATCAAAATGTCGTAACCAAGGAGGAAGAGAAACGTCTTAAATACAAGAGTTTGGAAATCGAGATCAGCCGTATGTGGGGCGTAAAAGCACAGGTCGTCCCGATAGTTATTGGAGCTCTGGGATTTGTTCCGCAAAATTTGTGTAAGAACTTGTCTAAATTCCCCGGTAATTCAAAAGACTGAGAAGTGCAAGAAATCGCTTTATTTGGAACAGCCCACAATTTGCACAAAGTATTGTAGAGGCACTGACAGTCACCGGATCTGCTCCTTAGGTAGCTGGTTGCAACCTAAAGTAGATTTTATATTCAGTCGACTCATAACATCTTTAGTCGTGATATGGAGGAATAATAATATTAATAATAATAACAATAACAATAATAACAACAACAACAGCCAGCCGGATCCGTGGCGCAGGCGGTTGCGGCAGCCGTCATCTGCGCCGATTCCTGCTTAGGCATAGTTTTATTTGTGATTGTTCCTTAACCCCTCATCATCATCCTTCAACTCATAATTCATAATTTAAGGCTTAACAACCTTGTCTTAGCAAGAGATACACCTCCAAAAGCTGATCCCCATAATAACATACGTTAATCTCCCTCCAGGTACATACGTCATTTTATTTTTACCTAATTTTATTGACTCACATTTACTTGTTTAATAATAAACTAGATATTAACTTGATTCGGTTTGGCTTTTCATAGTCACTCTGATATTTCCTTCCGAATCGAAAGCAAGAAGGTAAAAAATAAAAGTCAGTAAAAGTAAGTCAGTAAAAAATAAAAGTTTTCGTCCGCCGGCGGCGTCATTCCGCCTCGGAACAATAATATGCTCTGCCACTATTCCTAAGTTTCGAGAAAAAGGAAAGTGAAGGTTTAGACATTGCATTCTACACATTGGGGGAAAGAACATTAATTTATGAATTACACGGTCATCTTGCGGCCAAACCATAAAATCCAACATCTTGGTGCATCTACGGACCGTCGAAATACAATAAAATCTCAATTTGAACGGAAATGTGGCATAGCATTGCGCCTAGGTCTTCAATTCATTACGCTTCCCATCCACAATCATGTAGTCCGCCCCCTCGCCTATGCATCGCGATTCAATTTTAAGCCGAGCGCCGCTCACTTCGATTCTGATAAATTGATTTACTTGAGTAACGGCCAGTGGTTTCGGAATGTATGGATGAATGGTGTTTTATGTGGACTCTGTTTTCCCTTCTTTACAGCGCCCGAAATATTAGATCAAAGCCGCAGCTTCCACATGCTTTAAAATCTCAAATGAGTGCGCAAATGAATATGCCCGGCGCGAGATTTAGCTTTTCGCGCATTTGCGCTGCAGCTGCTCGCGAGACCGAGGTCATCGCGGAGGTTTCTTGCTCGCGGATGCATGCTGATTCGCGTTGCAACCGGCGCCGCAATATAATTAATGTTCTTGTTGTACTGTAAAAAAGGCATATTCTGTGCACACGTTAGCACTCACTTCTGAAACGGAGTGGTTACGTAGGTTAGATGAAAGCAGCAAGTAATTATGCGTGTTATATCTCAAATTAAAACCATCCGACAAAGAAATGAAATTATATGATTAATTTCAAAAATTCAAGAGTATGCTTATTATTAAAACTTGCTTCGTGTTTCCTAAGTTCTGGGAATACAAATTTATCTCAACCCTTTGATAATATTGTAATATCTAATATACATTGACCGGGATAGGTTGCTCATTGCATCAATTGATGTCACTGTAGTGGCTCTGACCGGAAGGTCCTAGGTTCGAGTCCCAGCACAGGCATGATTTTCGACACTAGCTTGTCAGCTAGGTCGAATTCAGTCGCTTTCTGGAGGAGAATTCTAGCGGCCGGCTGCTCTAATCGGTAATTTTCCGTTGTTTCTCCGAGCAACACCAGGCGAATGCCAGAATAGTATCCTAAGAAACGGACCACACAGCGCGTGCAATCTTTCCTTCCTCTTCCTTTTTCTATCCTCACCTCTTACACACACAGACACACGCTAACATGCACTATACTACAGCACATGTCGGGAGACCGGTTGGGGACTGGAGCTTGTCTCGGCCTGGACGGTGTGCCGCTGATACCCGGTTGGGGAAAACCCCGCTAGTCGACGGTAGGTTGGCACCGGATCTTGTCATCCAGCGTTGGAAGATCACCACCTTCTCCCGATGAAAATATGTAATACATTTACGGGACCAATGACCTCAGTTGTTGATGCGCCCGGAACCACAATTACCCCAATGGACAGCAGTAGTTGTCGTTAACAAATGTCTGTGATGAATGCTATTCTTGGACTGACCAGAAACTATGTCATGTCTTTCCTTAATGCAATCAGATTAACCTGCAGATTTATAAATACTGGGTAAGTAATTTTAGTACGGAAACACTTACCATCGTCTTCTCTTAGAGATGAACTAATGTTTGTAATGACATATTTCTGAGAAATGCTTCTGCAGAGCAATTTCTCTTCTTCTGTAAGGTACAGAAGCTTGTGCTTATAGAAAGACGAAGCCCTGAAGATGGTTCCAAGTATTTGCACCAAATGTTTTTTATACAAACGAAAAAAACCGCAAATTATGAATTAGTGGAATTTGGCCGCAAATTACGATAACCTGTTTCGCCCATGGCCCTTACCGCCCGACATTAGACCGTCAGAAGGTCAGCTCGTCCGTCGACCGACGGAATTCCAGTGCACCAGCTGCTCACAAATAACGCTAATGACCTCCCGACTCTACACCATCACTTCGAGTAATGGAAATGCGCACAAAGTTGCGGTGGTATTCAGGCTGCGACAGAATTAAAAAATTACAAAACCCACTTTATTCGGGAATATATGATGCTGAAAACAAAACGATGAAGGAATTACATATTGCCAATATCGTGAAAACGCTGCTATATATATTTTTTTTTACTTGAAATGACACGCCTTTTTGTTGATGTGGATTGTTGCCGCTCTGAAAACTGGAAAAATGTAAAACTGCGAAAACTGATACTACATAGAGAAACTAGTGGTGCTACGGAATGGCAGAGACTTTGTCGTAGTAAACTTTTCTAATTTTCTTAGTGTTAGATTTTCTTTCTTAGATTTTCGGTCTTGCCTCATCCCTTGCCAGCTGCCTTCTATCGGAACCGAAATTACAAATATTTGAAATTTTCCTAATTTTTCGGTTACCTAATAGTTGAAGCGAAATATTACTTTAAGAATATTAAAGAAGACTAAAAATACTCGTCCTAAATAGGAATTTTCATTGAAACTTTGGAGCTGTTTTTAAGAAAATGGCATTTAAGTGTTACTGTAAATGTAAAATTGGAAGCTCACAAAGTCACCAACTCGATATCGAAATGATAGTGGTACTTGCTATTCCGCTATTTAACGGACATTTACGGAAAGCTAATCTGTCACTCGGTCATGCTATATGGAATTTGTTACGAACTATGACGGCAGATACTCTGTCGAACTGTATATTCCCATGACGCAAGATCAAGTTGGTGGCTTTGATTTGTATTTACAGTTATGTGTATACTTGACAATAGTTATATTTATTTAATGATATAATAATAATAATACAGTAATATAATTATACAGACAGATCACTAGTTGATGGGCAGGTCCAGTCACACAAATGCGATTAAAGAAGATGTGACATTAAAGGAATTCAGCTCTCTCTCGCCACAGTTCGGAACTTCTTCTATTTCGACCTAAACATTGAGCAAACACTCTTTTTCAACTTCATTAGCACCTTGTGGGGTGATTTCTGTGCGATTCAAAACACTGCTTTCTAAGCACCACTTCTTTCTGCACGTAGCAATCAAAGTGATGCGTGTCATGCACTGTGCGCGGCACGCAGTTTCGACGCCTGGGCCGCAAAGCTCCGTTCACACGGCACCACTCAGCAGCGCTTCCGAGAGGCGCGCCTGCTGGCAAAACATTTGTTTAAATGGAGGTCTTCCCACGAGCGTTGTCGCGGTGCTGCTGTGGCACCTGGTGACGAACTCCCGTTACCAGCAGTGCGGACGCTCGTCCGCACCACCGCTTGCAGGACACTGATCTAATTAGCAGACTTCACACTGGGCGCGCCACTGAACCGTTTTTTACCTACTGGCTGCCTTCCGGCTGCCGAAGCCCGCAGTGGTGTGACTCACGAATCCTTTCTCGCGGTCACGGTCGCGGCGGTGGCTGCGTGTGAAGGGCCCTGCGGCTTCTCGGAGGCGCCACCGAGTGGCTCCGTATGAAGGCAGCCTTAGGGCCCCTTCATACATAGGCACTGTGGCCACTGCCGCAAGCCACCGCCGCACGCCGCATGCGGTTGGAAGAGTAAGATTCGACGGGGATAGGTTTCGCTGAACCGTCGCCCACGACCGACAAAGGGACCGCAGCAGAATCTTCTCTCTCACTCATGAGTAGAGACTGGATTTTTATGTAATTATATATTTTTTTGTCTTTCTACTTACCGATCTGAAAATTGTAATCTTGGCGAATCATAGCGCTCCTAACACAATATCGATTTTTTTCTTTACATATTTTTACATATTTAGTACTATGTTACATATTTTACATACTTTACTGTTTTCACAATATATTTTCTTACTTTATCAATTTTCTTCTATTTAATTCCATATTGTTTATTAAAAGATGTATTTTTAAAATATCAGCATTTTCCCTACATTTTTGGGGAAATCTAGGTGTCCAAAGCATCACTGACACCGTGTATTGTGATCTTCTAACCTTCATTTCGGAGAAAAATTTGCGATCACTGACGTGTAACACTTCGATAAAGATGCTACAGTGTATGTGTGCTGGTCGTAGATCTCGCCAGTTTGTGCGATGGCTTCTATTGTGATTAGTCTGGCTGCTAAACTACGGTCCTTGATTACAATAGATTACTACTGACGACAAAGTTGTATGATGTGAAGTGAGCAGTTTTTATAAATCTAATTTCGTATTACGTAAATGTATTTTATTATTAGTGTATTATTGTAGTATTGTGTATTATTGTAGTATTAGTGTATTACATATTATATCCGATTTTACATATTTATTACATATCCTTACTATTTTCATTACATATTTATGTACATATTTTGACGTTTTATACTACATATTTTTCCGGTCTCTACTCATGAGAAACCCGCCCGATGAGTGTCCCAGGTGAAGACCACCATTTAATCCCATGCTTTGCCATCAGTCGCGCCAGGTATCTCCGATCAGTGGGACAACGCTCTAGTCGGGACCAGCTCTAAGCTCCCGTCTGGTTTCCCAGCTTGTGTGGTAGTGTAATGCGTGTAGCTGTGAGTGTGGGTGTGTGTGTTTACGTAGGGAGTGAGGATAGGATAAGGAAAATGAAGGGGGGAAAATAGCGCCGTCGCCCGTTTCTTAGAGAACTATTTCGGTGCCTAGTGTTGCCCGGAGAATCCTCGGAAAACTCGATCAGATCTGCCACCCGCTAGAATTTTCTTCCATCAAGGAGTTATCGTCGTTAGAGTTCCCGCGTTTCCGTAGCACGAAAGTCCCAGCCAGTTGAGTGTGACTTGACGGAACGGGTTGGGTTGTGGGGTCAATCGATGGTACAATAGAACTCTCTCGCAATCAGTCTCTCTCTCTCCAGAGATGCTGTAGGTCGCGACGCGAAGTGGACGCTGGTGCGGCGTGTGGCCTCGCGTGTCGCTGGCGTCGACGCTTCCTTCTCTGGCGCCGGCCGCTGCCTCCGCCTGGCGGCCGCTGATAGGCCGCATCCATAATGCACCGCGGAGCGAGGCGGGCGGGAGGGCGAGCGGTCCGGGCAGCAGCCGGCCGAAGGGTCAGCGGCCCTCCTTCCCCTTCGCGCTCCCTTACGACCCCTGACGACGCCCTGACGCACGACGGCTCCGCGCCCCGACCCACGCACTCACGTTGTCTGGCACTCACGTTTTGTGCCGCTCCGCGACGTTTCCTGCTCCTACTCCATCAGGGGTGTCCAACTTGCCAGGCCTCAAGGGCCAAAACCAAAACCTTAATACGATTTTTTTTTAAATTTAAGGTCGCTATACTGTGATTTTCGTTACTTTACCCCTGACAGGAATCAGCGATTTCATCTAATCGGGAGCTTGAACGTCACCATAGTGACGTCACTGTCGCGAAATATAAGCTCCCGATTGGATGGCAGTGAAGTAGCTGATTCATGTCAGGGGCAAAGTTAAAAAAATCGCAGAATACTAGGTCATTAGCGACTCAAACCCGCGATCCCACGATCCAAAATCACTACGACACTACTGTCTTAGCGATCTCGGTCAAGGGGCCGACTTTTAATATGGTTGCGGGCCATATTTTCATTACTCGGGCGATCCACATGTGGCTCGGTATTGTTGATCACGGTGGATTGACCGGCTGCTCTGAAAGAGGGTGGGGGGATGGAATCAGATTCTACCATGCATGGTATCAGGTTCTACCATGCATAACACTAGTGAAACTTGTTTAGATGATTTTGAATGTCTGAATTTACCAGAAAAAAATCTTATGTCGAAACTTAATCTATTTTTACATTAAGGGGGTGTTGCTCCCGGCAGGGCGCGTACGCTAGGCGCACAATGCTCTCGCCCGATGTGGATGCAAGGGATTTTCACATTTGTCCAATAACCTTTTGCAGGCCTCAATAAATGTCACCACGGGCCACATGCGGCCAGCGGGCCTCCAGTTGGACAGTCCTTCTCTACGTCATTGACGTGCGGCGCAGTTTGTTCTTTTGTTTCTACATCCGAATCGTCTACAGCAATTTAGCTCTGTGATAGCCCTTTTATATTGCAACTAATACGTAAATTTTACTCTTCCCATTTGCTATCGAGCTGGTTATATTCTCTCGCTTCAAGAATAAGTTTGTCATCTGGAGTACTTTACTTTTGGATTTACTTCACACGTATCAGCTCTCTTGTTCCTTTGTTGTTTTCAGATCACTCACTCTTAGAATACAATTGAACATCGATATTTGTAATCTGAAGAGGAAAAGAAATTTCAGGTGTTGAATAATTCGACCTTGATAGTATACTAGATTTAGTTGTGGAATTGCTGACTATATGACAATGACCCTGACGCGGTGACATTACATACTTCTGGATGTTTTAGCTATGTAGTTCCTGGATCTCTCAAGCTTTTCGCATTTTAGGAGGTTAGATCTGAAATTGGAATGTTATGTTAAACTGTACCCCGCCGTATTCATTGTGCCTGTAGATTGATATTAATTTACAAAACCTCACCTCTCAAACACATTTCTGAGTTCAGTATTGCTAATATTGAGGAACTATTAAAATTCCATTGTATTATTCGAATTCCACCCACCACATTTCCAGTTCTGTAGCTTAATAGCTTTAAAACAACCTTTAATCTTAATAGCTTAAATACACCGTGCAAATGACCAGCATCAACTCATCGGACCGAATCTGTGAAGTCGTGTTTTTTCTCTCTAAATCAAATTTCATTCTCTGAATACTTGCGTAATACTTGTTTGAATCAACAAGAATTTATTACATAGCTTTATTTATAAGTGTATTTCCACTTTTCCCGTAAATACATTCTACATATTATCTTCATTGCTGTTAGGACGTACATCAAATCCACTGTTTTTACAGCGCGGATTGTCCATCTGCTCTCACAGAGTGCACCAAAGGCCTCTCTATCTGACCGCCGCTGGCAGCTCCCTGTATCGCCCCCCCCCCCGAGCCACCACTATACCCCGCCCCCGTCCCTGCCCTGCCCGCCCCGCGCGCCCCGCCCGTCCGGAGCACCCCGCCAAACCCGCGAACCCCGCCAGCCCCATCCTTCCCCTCCCCGCCCTGCCACCCCCGGTCCCGCCCGCGCTGCCCACGTGTCCCTCGCCATCGACGCGCGCGCTAAGACGCGAATTAGTGTGGTAATCCGATACAGCCCCACGGGCTTTCCCCTCGGCTTTAATCACCGACGTTGTCTTTCTGGGACCCTTTTAAGCCTCCCTTTCGGGCGAGCCGGCCAGCCAGCCGGCCGACGGTTAGGGGGAAGGGGACGAGGGCGAGGGCGGTGGCGGCGGCGACTGTGAGTATGGGGAGGATGGTGATGGGCAGTGGTGGCGATTGCGACGACGCTGTGTGTGGCCAATGGCTGGAAAATGACCTCCGGGCTGAATACGACGCTGCCCCCCCCCTTCCCCGGTGTCGCTTGCCAGACGGATTATATGAGGACCGCTAGATTATTCGAGGGAGGCTGAAACGGGGACTTGGGGCTTATGTTGCCCGTGGAAAGAGGATCCTATATTCCACTATTTTTGTCGAGAAACAAACCTGTTTCCATGCGTTCATTTTTGATGCATCGCTGCTATTCAAAAGTTCATAAAGGATCTGCTCGAAAAATTCAATATTGAGCCTTCTTACTGAATCGTCAGTAATATCTGGGCTTATTATAGGATAATTAACTTGTACAGATGCGTTTACATTGTTTGGCCGGACTTTGAACTCCTCCTTCTTGGTAGCTAAAAGGTTCATTTTCTTCAATATTTCGTGTTTTAACTATTTCCTTAAATTATTTATGCACGTTTAGTTTCACTTCGTATTAAAAGTTCGTGTGGCGTAATGGTCAATGACAATTTTATTGATTTTTTTTCTTTTTCCCGTGTTTTTCTCCACGCTCAAATTGAAACGGTCGAGGTAAACTAGAGCTAAGTCGCGTTTCTGTATGTTTGTTGTCAGAGAAGAATCAAGTTTTTTGTGAATCCAGACATATCTCTATTTGTGTGCATTCTTCTTGCTGCTTTCTATACACATACTATACTAAAATGAACAAGTTTGTACAGCGTTTATTTGTGTTTGTTGTTGTTTTTGTTTTTTTGAAAAATTCGAAGACCTTATTTTGTATATCGGACATGAGAGTCTCAATTACGTTCCCTCTTTCAATTTACACGTAAATAAGGGAATATTTAAAATATTTACTCTAATTTAATTCTTGACTCCAAAAACATTATTGAAGATTTCATAAATTTCATGATTATGTGAAGAACCATGTAAGGAAAAGGGACTGAACTGTATTAACTTGTAAATATTTTTAGGAATCCAAAGACTTTTTATTGCATTTAACTTATTGTTATTTGCTCGTATTCTATAAGATATCGAACAAGAAAGAAACTCCAAATTGAGAGGAGCAGAGCATTACAGAAACCCCGTGAATAACTGTAGTGAGTGAGTACGGGTTATACTATTAGTTCACTATTTCACACATAATGTGTCAAAGTAATTGTTACGAATTTGTAGGGCATGACCACTTTTTGCCAATGAGCAGGTAGTTGAAAAATGCATACTATATGGGAGTTACACATGTGACATACGCCCCTGATTGTCAGGCAACTCTTTCTGCACATATATTCTGCAGGTTACTTTCTAACGCACTCAAGGAAATGCCAGGCACCGGTTGTACACCTGTGCGTAAGACGTTTCCCAACAATTACGGGCAAATGTCACTTGTGTAACTACGGTACACAGAATTTCCCATTACATGTTTATTGGCAAAACTGTTCATTTTCGACCTTTCTACAAGTCCTAGAAGTTTGTAACATTAATTCTGAGGCACTTTTGGGTGAGCTGTTATATCATACGTTGCTTGAGAAAAAAAAAGACAATACCAGTGTGACAGCGATCGAAAGAAGATAAAGGCGTAATGTTGATATTTTCGCTATCGAACACACACGGGGCTTATTCGTGAGTTGGCTTCCGAATTTTGCCGGGCGGAGCGAGCGGTCGGATGGACCGTGGCGCGCGGTCGGATGGACCGTGGCGCGCGGGCGTGCGGGCGGTGTCCGCATCGGGAGTATTGTTTTAATCGCGCGCGTAGGCGCCCCGCTTGCCCCAAACGGCGAAGCGCCGATCGGATTACCGGCGTCCTGTGATCTTCAAATCCGTCTGTCCATCCGACGGCATCGCTTCTCGCCTGCTGCCGCCATCGACGAGCTCTGTCGCGCCCCCTCCCCAGCCCTGCACCGATCCCCCGCGCCTCGGCACCGTTGTTTGTTCTACGTCAGTCTCGCACACTTTCCTCTCGCTCTTGCTGTTGTGTCATTCTCTCTTTTTTCGCACCCTGCGACTGCCGTTGAGTATCTGCCTCTTTCCACAACGACGACTTTTCTCGCGGGCATTCTACGTTTTGTATTTCACCCTCATCCTTCCTGGCGACAAAATATTTACTTCTCTTTGCAATTTGTCATTTTTACCTCGCCTGCATTCCCCTCATCATCAATCTCGTCTTCTAACCTCACTGTCTACGGCTTTGGCCCCAATTTCGGTTCACCAGCAGTTGATGTCTTGGTCATTGCTCACAATTGGCCTTTCCTATTGTTTTCGATTTCTGGCCAGCGAAAGATTGGGTAGGGGGATCACCTCATTTACTGAACGCATGCTCTGCGAATGTTTTCAACTCACAAAAATTTGCCAGGGTTGGGATTTGAACTTGAACGCGAACGTTTCCGCATTCAACTCTTATCATGTTTGACGAGAAACGCGGTGCTTCTATTCTTCAGCTCCTACATTTTTTAATTTTTGAAAATTAAACACTTTTGATAAAAAATATAGATACACCTTATAATTATGTGCATTATTTACATGATTTGCGAACAAACATTTAAAGAAAAAATATTGGAAACAGTTTTTGAGAAAATCTTGCTCACGAACATTTGTAAAATTGTCAGGATTTAATTTAAAATTAGGGTAAAGCTTCAAGTTGAACTATAGACTGTCTCTGGTACAATTCTTAAATTAATGAAAGTTCCATATGCTTTTCAGACAGTCGTAATGTTTATTCAAAGATACATATATAATGATTCACTTGGCAAGTGAATTGGCAACATTACGATGATTCACTTGGCAACATTACGACTGTCTGAAAATCATATGGAACTTCCATTAGTTTAGGGAAAAGCTACTTTTATTTTTTTTAATGTTTGTAGAATAATTTAAAGCGATAATACTGAAGACAATTCATTAAAGAAACAAAATACCGTTGGAAGCAAAACAGCACCACAATATCGAAATCTACAAAATCACAACAACTAAAAACAAGTCCACTGTTATCAACATTCCATTGGACACAGTCTAAAGTAGAGTAGCCTGTAGTGCAGCCCTAAAGTAGAGTAGCATTCATTTTGAATAGGAGTCTATTTATTTCGTATAATTTGTTTTCTATCAGAATACTAGTATTTGCTCATTGATGGGTGTGCGAAGTTTTATTTAGGTAAATGCATTAGAGTTCTGACAAATCATTGGTTGATTGGTACCTGTACTCACCTGAATGACGTTCAGCGGACTTTGTTGCCACGGTAGGATTGGTATTTTAAATGCCTGTTCACCTTTAAATATATTAGCTCTCGCGCCTCTAAATTAACATTTTCCTTAAAATTAAAAGCGTATACTAAAAAAGTTGTGGCACAAAATATTTTGAGAAAATTTTCATTAATAATACTGTGATTTACTTTTCTAAGCTGTAGTACCGCGGTTCTATACGGTTTTGTTAAAAACCGCCTTCAAATTTTAACTTTTTCGTATTTTTTGGGATCTTTAAAAGTTTAATCGAAATGAGGATTTCGGAATCTTGTAAAAATAATATGAATGTTTTCACTTTTCTTTGCCACTTCAACCACAGTAACTACCGTGGTCGAACGGTCAGCAAAGAACGAATTCGGTTTCATATCATGAACGGTGGGCATTCCCATCATGTGCCGGCTCTGTGCTGAAGAATTGAAGGTGACCGTCTGTTTCTACGAGTCTGATGACTCGTTATTTTGGATCGTGTTTTGTGCATTAATGAACATCGGTAGTTCATTTATTATCGTATTTTACATTTAATAGTAGGATTTATAATAAGCTTCTCCTTAGAGAAGGTGATAGTGAAATATTGTGATATTACGAACATATCTTCACAAACAACTTGAGATTGATGAGAAAAATTGACGAAAACATGAACAGAAATGTGGTTTCCATTGTTTATTTTCTGCATTTAAAAAAATAACGTTGAAAATATTATCTGGTATGATAAATAATGTTTATCACATCACGGATGAAATCTCTCAAGAAGATCGAAGGTCGTTTTTGAAAATGAATAGCATTTTTGGTAAACAAGCTGTTCCTTTTTGTTTTACATCGCTGGATATTAATGACTAAGTATAATACGTATACTTTTGTGTTGAAACTGTAGGAACATTTTGCGTTAAACACAGAGCGAAATTCTTGTCCTTTTTATCTGGTCACAATAGTTGTCTCATCTACATTTTTTTTATTTAGTTGAACCAATCTGTGTACAAATAGCCAGAGATATACAAAAACCGTCACGTGGGTTAGAACGTCATTTATGTCGCCCCAAATCGACGGCTTTATAAAAACCGAATATATCTCATCCATTCCCAACCTTCTTACGAGAAGCCGCTGTCCTCATTCCTGACTCACTCGAAATCGATTCGGGCTTCGTATTTGTCATCGGAAGAAGCGGCCCGTGCCTCTCCCAGCGAATATATCCCCCGACGTCGTTCCATATTTCACGTCACCTACATAAATACAACTCGTGGTCGCGCGCCGCTGCGGGGAACGCGTTCGTTTTGTTCCCCGCTGATTTCGGTCGCTGCGCCGCACCGCCGTGTCGTCCCGGTTACCCGTAGATCTCAATATGTTGTGCACTCTCTGATATGTTGTAGACGTACGGAAATATTTTTCAGAATCTTGCTAGAAAAGTTATGGAAGTGAAAAATGAAAATGGAAAGTGAAGTAAATTTTTGCGAGCACATTTTTGCGCGCTTATGCGTGACGTAAATCAGGATATTCGTATATTTTGTATAACCCTAATTAGGAAGTTAAAAACATGATTATGACCTAATGATTTTTCAACAAAAATAACTCAAAACCATATATCAATATTATTTACTTCAATTGAAGATTTTCGAAAATATCGTCGTTTCTGTGATTCCAAAAAACATGTACTTCTCATATAGAGACCCAACTAAAAGAACACTTTCGGTCCTTTTGTATGATGTACCAGTCTCTTATACCAATGACGAAATTAAAGCAGAACTAAGTAATCAATCTTTCCCAATTAACTCTGTCTACACACTTTTTGGGAAAAAGGGAACAATTAGAAATTTGTTCAATTGAACTTGTAGACAATAATCAAGGCAGGGAAATACTTAAATTAAACAGACTATTTAATTGTATAGTTAAAGTTAAAATAAGAAATAAAATCAATTTCCCAATTCAATGCAAGAACTGTCAGAGAATAAATCACACCCAAGCGAATTGTAAGTTAGAACCAAGATGTGTTAGATGTGTAGACAATCATCATTATTCAAAATGTAATAAACCAAAACTCAAACTCCTAAATGTGTTAGTTGTCAAAAAACACACTGCAAATTATAGAGGATGTGAATATTTTAAAACTATAAGTACTAAATCGTATGATTCTTCAAAATCCTCCTCAGCAGAAATGTCTCTACAATTTAATTTTCAACCCAAATCAAATTCTCAAAACTCAGCTTTTTCAAATATCCCCCAACATAAATAATACAAGAAATTTTCCAAATTTACCAACTGTACGATTAGAAACACAAAATGTCCTCAGGAATAGATATTCCATTTCAGCAGCTCAGCCAACTAATTACAATTCCATAATTCCAATTATAACATCTCAAGTAATAAACATATTAGTTCCACAAATACAAAAATTAATTCAACATATATTACCAACAATATTAAACAATGGACAACAATTCTAAACTTAAATTAATTAATTGGAACGCCAATGGATTATTCAGACAACTCCCAGAATTTAAACATTTTCTTCATTATCAAAAGATAGACATTGCTTGTGCGACAGAAACACATCTTAACAACAATTTAAAGATTAATATACCAGGATACAAAATTTACAGAGAAGACAGACTCTCGACCCATAATGGAGGGGGAGTAGCTATAATTATAAAAAGAAAGCTTATTTATACTAACATATCAGTACCAACTTCAAAAGACCTAGAAATGGTCGCCCGCCATTCAAATAACTCTTTCCATTTGAAAAAAAACAATGATTTCTGCCTATAAACCTCCAAACAAGCTACTACCAATTAGCATTCTAAAAACAATTTTTACTCACAAAGACAAAATAATTTTAATGGGTGATCTATACTCAAAACACAGGGCATGGGGATGTAGAACTTCCACCCCTCAAGGAAAAGTACTATTTAACATTTCCACAACAGAGTGTTGGACAATTCACGCTCCAGTTCAACACACAAATTATCCTTATAATACAAATTTAAATCCAGACATACTCGACATAATACTGTCGAATAATGTAAACATACCAATATTTCAATACCCAATTCCAGCCTTAAATTCGGATCATGATCCGATTTTGATAACTTTTCATAAAATTTCCCCAGCCAGCTATTCTCGCAACTCTCTTATTTGCGGACCCATTAATTGGGATCATTTGCAGACAAACATGTTAAATTTACTCTCGTATCCAGATAAACTATATACACCTGAAGACATTGACCTAGCAATTTCAAATTTTCAAAATAACATATACACAGCTATTCAACACTCTACTTCTAAACAACATTATCACAAACAATATTAACAAATCAAATACCTAAAAGTTTACTAAACCTAATTACTTATAAACATAGAATAAGAAGAATATGGAAAATAACTCGTAATCCATCAATTAAATCTACTCTGAACATTATAACAAAAGTTAAAAATAAATTGGAACCTCATAGACTTACACAATTTAATTATTTTACATCTCAATTACAACCTGACTCTTCTTCACTATGGTCAGCTATAAAAGTAATAACTAATGACAAACAACAAATTTTGACATTAAAAACAGGAAAAACAGTAGCCACTACTGATCAAAAAAAGCAGAAGCCTTAGCAACACACTTTGAAATGACCTTCACTAATAACTCTTCTTTAAATTCTTCATTTTCTAGTTATATTTCACAAGAATTAAAGAGACCCTTTTATACAGTACCAGAAAGAATAAAATTTATTTCGTCATCCGAAATTAAATTTTTTATTAAGAAAATGAAAAATAAAAAATCCCCAGGAATTGATAAGATCTCTAATATTATATTAAAAAAACTACCCCCAAAAGTAATAAGTTCACTCACATCAATATACAATTCTTGCTTACGAGTGAACTACTTCCCTAAATCCTGGAAAATTGCATCAGTAATACTTATTCCAAAACCAAACAAAGACCATACTAAAACCGAAAATTATAGACCTATAAGTCTCCTTCCTACTTTATCAAAAATTTTTGAAAAAGCAATCTTATCCAGATTAAATAAATTTATTAATCAAAACAACATAATTCCCCATGCACAGTTTGGTTTTCGCAACAATCATTCCACAACACATCAACTATTAAGACTAACAGATCACATAGCATCAAATTTTCAAAAGTCATATCATACTCTCACATTATTTTTTGATATAGAAAAAGCATTCCAGTGTCCGGCATTCTGGTCTTCTTTATAACATGCGACAAATTGGCTTTCCTCTTTACCTACAACAAATTATTAAAAGTTTCCTCACATCTAGAAGTTTTAGAGTTCAAGTTAATACAGAAAATCTACAAATCATCCAATATATGCTGGAGTCCCTCAGGGGTCCACACTTTCACCAACCTTATTTAATATATTTATTTCTGATGTCCCAACTTTTCATAATTCTGAAATAGCCTTCTTTGCGGATGAAACTGCAGTTTTTACTGCACATAAAGACCTATCAATAGGTCGAGACAAATTACAAGCTGATTCAAACATACTTTCTATATGGCTTCAAAAATGGAACATAACTATTAACCCTAATATACGAATATATAGGAATAAAGAAAAAATGCTAAATATATGCAGAAAAATTGTGAATAATTTCTGGGGTTTTTGAGACATTTATTGGTGGGATTTTGATGTTGACAGAGTTTAAATTTTCACTTTCATCTAAGTCTGAATTTACACTTTCCCCTTCTTCAGTTGCCTCTGGTAAATGTTCAAATCTGTTTCCTGTTGGTAAATTATAGCTAAGTTCCCCTTGTTCGTTAGAATCCGTTAGTAACCCTCGCTTCCTTTTCGTGCCACTGCACTCACCTTGTAATGTAGAATTTTCATGTTGCCCATTAACGGATTGATTTAAATAGTTACCTTGATTTAACTGTTGTGAATATAATAAATCATGTTGAGCCTGCTGTAGTTGAAGTTGGAGTTGCTGTGACTGTTGCTGAAGTAGTAGTATTTGTTGTTCTAATTCACAAATTTTTGCACTTTGCACTTGCAATAAGTCTTCATATGTTGCTTGAACTGGGATGGATTGCACTGGTTCGCCGTTGCACGACGTTCTGCTGCCATTCTAAACATAAGTGGCGTCCATTGCGCTTCGAATCAGTTGCCCCGTAGTGGAGCAACTACCTGTGGCCATTAACTATAGTAATTTAATAAGTTAACTTTTCCACAACTAAAAGAAAATACACTGTTTTCAAAATTCGGCACTGTTAACACCGCTCACGCGAACGCCACAAGCACTAGCGTTATCGCACTGCCGCTGAGGGTTGACCACTGCCACAAGCGATAAGAGCTGCCTCGGGAGCGAAGCGTTCGCCTCGGAGGCTGGAACGGGGCTGGGGATACTCGTGACGGTATTTTCTGACCAGCAAAGTGCATCGCAATATGAAACGAGAGCCAGGAAGAGATGATCTAGATATGCGAGCTAGATGGAATCGTTTCATGAATCACTAGGTCGTAAGTTCTCGTGCAATTTGCGATCCCTTTTTGTTTCGCTATGAATAAAATAATCGTAGCAGATCTGCGGTTGTGGTTCGTCTATTTACATTTTTACGAAATTAAATGATTAACGTTTTAAATTCACAACTGCTCGCAAATAAAAGTGTATTATAATTAATAAGATTTTTCTTTTACTGTAAACTAGTTCCGGTTTACTTTTTTTAAAAACTCGATTAAACGTAGATAACACTAAGTAAGCTGCAGCATGACGTACAAGGTTTTTTCAGGAATACCTTGTCGTCTGTTGTCTTGTTATTAATCTTTAAAGATTCTGACCTTCTTTCCAATGTAAACATTAATACATTTTTCAGTATTTCATTTAAATCAACATCTGGACCCATCTTGAAATGTTCTTAAAATGCTGAGGTCGAAACGTTAAATTAAAATAAAATAAATTATTGAAAAATGGGTCACAATTTTTTAATATTACAAAATGTTCAGTATCTACAGTAAATGATGGAGTGGGGGTGTTCTTTCAATTTACTAGTCGTAGGTTGTACTCTATTGGACCAAGTGGATTAGTACTATCCCCACTTGCCTCGGAGATCCTGAAAAAATCTATCAAAGATATTTGGCGACCCTCTCATAATAAACGGAAGTACAAATCATTCTACCACGGTCAGCAATAGTTA
Source organism: Acheta domesticus (assembly GCA_031308135.1). Lineage (NCBI taxonomy): Eukaryota > Metazoa > Arthropoda > Insecta > Orthoptera > Gryllidae > Acheta > Acheta domesticus. The sequence continues at coordinate 53,592,591 of JAHLJT010002406.1, forward strand.
CTATTGTTTCATTTAATGTCTTGAGAACTTTTTATATCAGAAGTAAATTTAAAACCCTTCTAAGTATTTTTTCTAGTTCAAAAATCCCATAGCAATTAAATTTACTTGCTTGTTATTTATACGATTCTCAAAAGAAAATATATAAATTACACCACATGGCAGCAATTCCAATTTTGTGATGCACGAATTTCGACACCCAGAAAACATTTTCGAGCAAGTAACTGTTTGCTTTCTGCCCGGCTTTATTATACCTAAAATAATTGTCTCTTCTAGACATTAATGCATTTCTCTCTTGATTCTAAAAATTTCTTTGTTGCCGAGCAGAGAAGCGTCGAATGCAAAGACTTTTTTACACACGAGGGACTTTAAACAGGGCGGTACCTGTGTGTTCTTTTGGGTATGAAGGAAAAATGTTGAGACAAGAAGAGCAAATCACGTCTAGCTTTGCCTCAACACTTTTTTGCAGCAAAGAGTGGTCGTTTTTTACATTTCAATACGAAGGTAGTGGTTTAGAAGAACTGTGCTCTAACACAATTTTCCGTTCTACTGAACATCAAACGTTCTAACGTGTTCGTGACAGGGGAAGAATTTTGCATCCAAGCGAACGCTACAGCTTCCTTTCATGTTCAGATCGATGACGTTGACCATTGAGGTCATAGATCGTGCTTCCTAACTCTTTAACTATTGTTCATTACCTTTTTTCTCGTACGTGATCCGAGTTAATTTTTCATCTTAATTTTTTCCTCCCCTTCCCCCCCCCCCTCGTAGGCGAACATAATATTACTTATATTTTATATGCTATTTCATAGAGCCCTTTTGAACTTTTTCTTTACACTTTGGGTTAGAATAATTTGCTTAATAATATGGCAAATGTTCAATAATTGCTCTGGAATTTCGAAAATTACAAAACTTCAAAATTGTTTTGTTACTCTCCTTTATATCCATTCTTAAGAACACAGAATTGATTTATTGAGGGATAGAATCAACTCCTTGGTATTATATTTTCAAATCATTTCAGATACCTATGTTGAAAATACTGGTTTTGTTTCCGTTACTATGAGCTACAACGAGTTTACTCACCGTAACATCAAGAATTTATTATACAACGTGTGGTACGAGATTCGATGGAGTTGGGGAATGTCTCTTGTCTTATATTCCTTTGTTCTTGAGATTAAATCCCTGCTTGTTTTTTTTTACTGGTCGTGCGCGAAACATGCGACTTCGTGCTAGTTGGCCTTGTCCGAAACTGCTATTTTTGTCATTGTGACTAATAGTTTTCGGAACATTCAGAAGCGTGTGCGAAACATTTTTCACGCACAGCGTGTTGAAAAGTGTACGCAATGCAAGAACTCCATGGCATAATATAATATTTATTAAAGATACGTATTTTTCTAACCTCGCCTCTTCGTTCAATTATGAGTTTTTGAAATGATGGCTAAAGTGTTAGGAGGACAGCAGTTGCAGTATTATTACGTGACCGTTGCCAGTAACACAAAATAATATGTGATGTAGCACCACTAGTTTAAGCTTCTTTTCTGTCGTCATTCGAAGTGAAATGCCCTAGTCCCACTGCCTAAACAGTCAATATGAAAATTTGTTATATCGTCCACACAAGCATTTCCAACCAACACGTGTTAATTTAGTACATTACGTAATTACGCATAGTGTCGTTCTTCTATGAAATGCGATAACAATTATTTCACTGAAGCGTCACCGCAAATTGTTCGCAATCCGTAATTTCCGTAATTATTTTGTTCAGATTTTTTCCTTTATTAAAAGCATTCAGGTGTTGTCATGCGTGAATAGACAATCAATTTGCACGTTTCTATAGTTTCCCAAGCATTGAGAGTTCGTATGAAATGTTCCGTGGTTATTATTTTTTACCAATCATGGACTGGTTTTATTCCAGAGTTAGAGGACAATATTAGAAATAAGTTTCCACAAGTGTTTTTCCGTTGGGTTCATTCTCTGCTGCAAAAAAATTTGCGCTGGATGAACGTCCTTCATTGTGAGCTCCATGTAGTCGAAATAATTCCTTTTAATAAAGTATTTAGATCACACTGAACTAACATCAAAAACTGCGTTATTGTAGAAGTTAGCCTTGCATATCGCACTTTTTGGTAGATGTGACAATCTCTTTGCAATTGGAATAGCCCCTTGAGTAGGCGGCTACGACATTTAATCGCAAGTTTTCCGAGAATTCAAAGTTATTGAAGAAATAAATCTTGCATATTTGTATATTTAGTTGTGTAGCAGAAAGGGTGATGTCATTTCCATACTTATTCACAGTATTTTATTAGTATTTTTTAAATGGTTTATTAAAGTATTGAGGTTTCTTCTGGCTACGAAGAAAAAATCAAAGAGAATGTCGAAATCTATGTAAAATTAAATTGACTATTTGATATTCTGTGCTATTTAATATCAGGAGCTGAGTATTTATGTTTGTTATACACGTAGCAACAATGCTCATCCCCTCGCTGTACTGGTATTATGATGCTTTAAGCACATTTAAGGGGCTGGCCCTTGGAATTTGTTCCAACATGAAGGTATTTTCACTCTTAAAACAATGTTTAACAAAATGAGTCCATAAGTGTGACTGACTATAACAAATTAAAACAGCCAATTACTTTGTATCTGCTTTTCAATCTGACTACTAAACATGTCAATGGGTAAGACATTTCTTTTATCTCACAAAGGGAAATCAGTGAGAAGAGACGCTATCCTAAAAATTACGAATGGTCAATGAAAAATTGTCTATTTCTGTTCTACATTTTTTGCAATAATATTATCATTAAATCTGTCACATTTTTGAAGGGCAGAAAATAATGTAGAAATTCCAAGGAGTAGTAAGTTGAGGCTTAATTCAGTGCCATGTTTTTTACTGGTTTCTACGTATTTCAGTAAGAACATGTAGCACCTCACTTGTAAAATGAAAATAGAGAACATCTTGTGACATTGAAAAGGAACGTTTCGTATTTTCTGTTAGTATTGTAAATGTACGAATGGAACTTCTATACTGTGCGAGATCAGATGCGGTGATAAACTTTAAAAAAATCAGATTTCAAAAGGTAAGAATTTGAACGTTCAAATTGAGTTGTTAATATTAAACGGAGAAATTAAGCCCTAAAACGTTAAGTGAAAACTTTAAGATTTATTCTCAGGAGCAAAAATAACATTATTAGATAGTAAAATTCATAACTTGAAACAACAATTTGGAGATCGTAATTTTACCATAAGAAAATTCACTCGTTTCAAAGAAGATTGTTAGTAAATTTCTGCATAAGTACCAAAAAAAGTAATTATGTTGTGTGGAAACTTGGACTCTAAGATATTCTAAACTAATATGTTCTTCATTATTTCAATAACAGTTTTTCAAAGTTCATTTGAGGAAAGCAGTTTCAGACATATAGAATTTACTCATTGAGTAGGATCTTTTCGAATTTTGTGGATTTTTATAGTACTTCAACGAGAACAGAATTGCACAATAATAATTCCATTTACAGGTTCTCAGCCATTTACTTGTGCAATTTCGAAACGTAGTGGGCTACATGATTCTTGCTTTGATTAGAATCACTTATATTGTCACAGAAATCAGGTATTCTCTTACATTTTTCGCTGCGTTGGAATATTCAACAAAAAGTGACAGATGAATGTCAATTAGTCTTCCAGATCCATCATCGGAACAATCTATCTCATTGTTCTGCCTTCCATCTCTGCGCTTTGGGTTCTAAAAATAGCAAATGTGTTCCGCTGCTGTGTGCGCTCTGCCCTTGCTGTCTTGTGTGTGTGTGGGGGGGGGGCGAATTGCGCGGGGTGTTGTGATTGGCACTTGTATGCAACGCGCATTGTGTTAACGTCGCGACCGACATTGATAGAATCAAATGCATTATTTTTGGTCGACGATTCGTCGATATATTGAACTGCATGCTAGTCTTCTACCTACGTCCCGTTCTACTCATTGTGCTTTGTGGCTGAGTTGACAGTATTGTCGAACCAAATATTTGTGTGTGGGCAGATACTTTGGTTAAAGAGGCATTGACATTAACGGTTAATACTGAAGTGATTCGCAAATTACGTTAGATCAACAGAGATTTCTTCGGTGAACGGTTTGTGTCAAGTGTACAACTTGCAATTGATTCTTAGTCTGAACCTAAGACCTAACTTGTGACTGAAAAGAATACATTTATCAAAGCATTACTCATTCAAAAGTAATGGTTTGTGACGCTGCGTGTCACGTTTTATCTACCAGGAAGCAGGACCTCCTCACAAAAATGGTTGAAATAAAGAGTCTAATGTATATTTGTCATCTCAAGTATTATATCCCTTCTTCGCGTGCTTTAGATATAAAACAGTATTCTATAACCCTGGTATATTCGTTCCCTTTTTCCTTTTTTTGAGAGTCTACGGTCCCCTTTTCTCATAAACCGTGGGTCGTTCCCGATAACGGCCTTTCTATTGATGCTGCGTCCTACCGCGAAGCACACACGCAGATCATCCTGGGTGGGGAGAGCTTAGGAGGCAACTGCCGCTAGGGTTGTCACCTTTGCAAAGTGAAAAGTACGAGAGAGGGAGCGTGAGTGAGTGAGAGGGAGAGTGAGTGAGTGAGAGGGAGCGTGAGTGAGTGAGAGGGAGCGTGAGTGAGTGAGAAGGAGCGTGAGTGAGTGAGAGGGAGCGTGAGTGAGTGAGAGGGAGCGTGAGTGAGTGAGAGGGAGCGTGAGTGAGTGAGAGGGAGCGTGAGTGAGTGAGAGGGAGCGTGAGTGAATGAGAGGGAGCGTGAGTGAGTGAGTGGGAGGGAGCGTGAGTGAGTGAGTGGGAGGGAGCGTGAGTGAGTGAGTGGGAGGGAGCGTGAGTGAGTGAGTGGGAGGGAGCGTGAGTGAGTGAGTGGGAGGGAGCGTGAGTGAGTGAGTGGGAGGGAGCGTGAGTGAGTGAGTGGGAGGGAGCGTGAGTGAGTGAGTGGGAGGGAGCGTGAGTGAGTGGGAGGGAGCGTGAGTGAGTGAGTGGGAGGGAGCGTGAGTGAGTGAGTGGGAGGGAGGGAGGGTGAGTGAGTGGGAGGGAGGGAGGGTGAGTGAGTGGGAGGGAGGGAGGGTGAGTGGGAGGGAGGGTGGGAGGGTGAGTGAGAGGGAGGGAGGGCGAGTGAGAGGGAGGGCGAGTAAGTGAGAGGGAGGGCGAGTGAGAGGGTGGATGAGTGAGAAGGAGGGTAAAAGAGAGGGAGGGAAATAGAGGGGGGAATAACGTGACTTACAAAAATTTCAGGTTTCATTATTTCGTTGGCTGTAGATCTGATAACGACTATCACCTGTCAGAACGTTCAAAATTATTCAGAATAACGAACACTATTAACTTGTTTCGAATGCTAGAAATGGGAGGCTCCGGGTGGGGATTCGGAGATGTAATAACTAGTTACCGCCACTTGAGCTTCGCGGGGAGTTCGCAGGGCTTTTTATTCATTCAGAATGTTTCCATTTACATTCATTCTCCTGAGAGAAATTTGAACGTAATAGAATGTGCAGACGTTCAGTTTCTGCATTCGATATTTGCATTCGACCTAATGCGTAATCCCTTTAAGTCCGATTTCTTTTCTTCAAAATAAGTTACTATATCGTCCCAGGAGACTGATGTCATCTCCCTATTTACTTAAGAAAGCTACGATTTTGAATTAACTTAGATGACAGATGAAGTTTTTTTAAATTAATTTTTTTCTGGTGCAGAGGATTAACCACTTTACAGATCAGTTATATACAACTTTTACACACTACAATTTCCTTTGTTCTCTGTTAAATATAGAGAGGATGTTCCTTCTGGGACCCTTCACGTTAGCTCTATATTTTCAAGTGGTTTTTTACTATTGAATCACTGGATGTGTTGTACTAAATACTGAAGAACATTGAGCAAAGGTTTTATGCGCATTGATAAAGACCTAGGCCGCAGTCAATGCGGACCAGTGTAAGAACGACGTGCACAGAGAGCACACAAACACACACACACACACACACACACACACACACACACATACACATTCCCTTACACACTTTATCACACACACACACACACACACACACACTTTCACTCTCTCACACACACACACACATTCACTCTCTCTCACACACACACACACACTTTCACTCTCTTACACACACACACTTTCATTCTCTTACACACACACACACTTTCACTCTCTTACACACACACACTTTCACTCTCTCTCACACACACACACTTTCACTCTCTCTCTCTCACACACACACACACTTTCACTCTCTCTCTCTCACACACACATACACTTTCACTCTCTCTCTCTCTCTCTTACACACACACACTCGGTCGGCGGAGGAATGGCGGAGAAGGTGCGTGGAATAACGCAACTGATGGATTTCCCGTAGCATGTGCATGTGCATGCTTTACGACATTGACTATATCAAGCAACCAGCTCCGAAGATTCGCAAATTGATAAATGCCAGAGCGTCGCCCAAAGAGGAGATGATTTGCCCCAGTGCGCGCTCGTCGAAGGTGTTGCCTGAGCAGACGTGAATATGCAAGTTTCATTAGCTCGCTGACAAGTAGGAAACGTACAACACACTACGTTCGGCCTCCGGCGTCGCGTCGAAACGAAATGTAGCATACTCAAACATACCAATCCCCTTCCTCGACATTTCCTTGTGACTATTTTTTGTGTATCCTCCGTATTTTTATTAGCAGGCTTAGTTCTATCGGCCCCGTTGCCGAGATCGCTGAGACAGTAGTGCCGTAGTGATCTCGGAGCGTGGGGGCGCGGGTTCGAGTCCCGCCTCACGCTTGGTTGTATGCGTTTGTCCTTTCACCCTCTATCATCACCATATCCTTTCATCCTTATACCGTACCATATGATGCGACCTTAGATAACAAGAAATTAAAAAGAAGCCCAGTTGAATTTTGGCAACTTCGCTAGGATAGTACGGAGCCAACATGTACTGTAATTCAACGCTTATTGAACTGTCGAAGGAAGGAATATGCCTCTCCTAGTTCCAACTTTATGACGGGATCAAGGCGAAGAGGTATCATAGGACTTATGCTTGCTCATATTCTACGTTATGAAACGATGCATGACGATGTTGTTGATTTCCTTTAGGTTAGAATCACTAGATCAGGGGTCCCCAAACCTATGCCCGCGGGCACCACGGCGCCCGCAAATCGTTTTAAATGTGCCCGCTGCTCATAAAAGTCGCCGCGGCGCTGTGCGATTTTGAAGCTTTTCACTTTTTGGAGAAGTATTTGATTTTGGTCAAACGTTTATTTTGGCAGCAAAGACCTATATTCCTTTACGTAAACATGTATGATGTTTGATATTTACTAACGATCGTCGAGTCATCAATGTTAATAAATATTGCCAATTTATTTTACATAAATATATAATAAACTATTTTCATGTTTAAATTGTATATATTTTAATTAAACATTGATTTGGCACATTTTGTGTATTATTGCCAATGTCCAACTATAAATATACCTTGAAAAAATTAATGGTGCCCACCGCCTCATTGGCATTATAGTATGTGCTCTTAAGTGCAAAAAGGTTGGCGACCGCTGCACTAGGCGAATACATCCGTGTCTCAGGAATTCGAACCTGTGAACCTCAGAACAGTTCGCGCGTGTGAATCGCCAACGCAATTTTATCGGGTGAAATCGTTGGCGAGAATGAAGAGCTCGCGTTTTGCGTCGGGCGCTGCCCGTTTCCCTCGCGGTCTCGGAGAGCGCGACCGCAGCGGCGGCGGCGGCGGTGGCGTCGCCTGCGCTTTGTCGACGCGAACATGACTACAGGAGATTTATCGATTGCCCGCCGGAGCGCTCGCGACCCCATATTTTACAGGGAAGTGGCCCGCCGCTGGGTCGCGATCCGCGCTCCGGGGAATTCGTCCCTGCCCCGCGCCGCCTCCCCGGGGATCGAACCCGGGGCCTCGTCTTGCGCGACCTTTCAGCAGACGATGGATGCGAACGCGAGGTCCAATCCAGGCCGAGAGAAGCTTCTTTTTTTCACAAGAACGTTGTTTTCTGGAAATGTTTGAATTTTAGCCGGCCACAGTTATAAATTCAAAGATTGTGAAATATACTTTTTGTGGAGTAAATAATTAATCAGATAAAATTATAGGAATGATTTAAAAGTTAAAAAAAACTTAATTTTTAACAGTCATAAGATGTATTAAAATGGAGGTATAATTTTGCACATCTCCTGTGCAACTTCCAGTTGCAAAAATTAGTTTTGTACTTGCATATCCCAATCTCGTTAACCTCGACGGCGCGCCGATTTTCGACACTAGCTTGTCAGCAAGGTTTGTCAGCTTCAGTCGCTGTCTGAAGGAGAATTCTAGTCGCCGGCTCCTCTGATCGATAGTTTTCCGTGGTTTCTCCGAACAACACTAGGCGAATGTTGGAGCAGTAACAAATGGACCACGGACCGCGCGCGATCTTTCCTTCCTCTTCCTTGTCCTATCTTCACCCTTTACACACACACCCTAACATGCACTACACAACCCCACATGCCGGGAGACCAGTCGGGAGATTAGAGTTTATCCCGGCCGGGGCGGTGCCCCGCTAGTAGGATTTACCTGGTTAGGGGAAAATTCCACTAGTCGAGGGTAGGTCGCCGCCGGATCTCGCCATCCAGCGGGGAAAGATCACCGCCACCTCCCGAGGAAAAACACGCACTACACTTACGGAATTAATAAACCTAAGTAGTTGACGCGCCCGGAATCACGAACAATCAATCAATCAATCAATCCTTACACCAAATACTCACTCGTGCAGCCTGAAGTGTACGGCTTGTTTTACTGCACTGCTTCTGACTTTTAATTTATTGAAGTGTTATACGATAATATTTTATTTGTTCTGGAGCAGTGTGCGTGGTACTTTTTGGAAAACAGTTGTGTGCTTGTGTTCAGCAACATATTTGGCTCTGCAAGCCTCTAGTAGAGTACTGATTATCATTTATTTGATCACTTGTTCGGTTGCTCGATTGAAATTCTGTCATTTTACATTTAAGACTTATACTACATAATACTTTACATAAGCTTTCCGATACTTTTTTATTGCCTTTTTACGTACAAAAGAATAAGTACTTGTTGGTGAAATGAACGGTGATAGATACCACATGAAGGATAATTTATTCTAATGTAACACCTTCAATTTTGTAAATGTTAATAGTGACTAACAATAGTGATATTTGTGATACTCTCTAACATCTTGAAACCTAAAATGTTACGCCTTATCATACCTAAAGAAAAATGCATATTTCCATCAAATTTATGATATAGAACGTTTTGCAACTATAATTTCTGAACTAAAATTTTCTCACACATCTAGCTCTTGAAGCGATCTGAATAAGCTTGGTGTACAGTTCCTCTCAAGTAGGTGATTGCTTGTTTTATGGAAACAGAAAGGACCAATGTCATTCCTTCAGTCTATTCAGCATTTCCGTTTTTGTCTCTTTAGCAGCTTACCTTTAGCACATGTTCCCCCTCTCTTTTCCGCCACACCCATGTAGGTCAAGAACGAGTTGACAACGTTTCTCCGACGTTTTATTGTCTGTAGAGCTGCGTTACAGCTGAGAGAGGGATTTGGTAGAGTAAAATGGCGACACTTATCTCCCGCGCGATGTTTGTTGGCTAGTCTTCCTCGACGCAACTCGTATGCGCTGTCATAAAATGGATGTTTTTCAGGCATTTGAACCTCCTTTTCTTCTGCAACTCTCTTACGTACATCTGCGAGTGTCCAACGCTGATGTTTACTGACGAGAAAAGAGTACCTTTTACGAGAGCATTGTAACCTTACCAGTATTTTTCTGTTAGCGTGTAAAGTTTCTCTGTTAAAAGCGACGTTCATTGTGTTCATCGTGAGCTTTGTACACGTAACAATGCTGGTAGGTTGATCCTGACGCTTCTGAACCACTGTAGTAGGAAACGCATAAAAATTAACATTATACTCGTGCGTATAACTTTAACATTTGTGAAGAGTTCATTTGCGTGTTTCTTTTCTTGGAAACTTGTCTTCCCCGGTGTTGTAGATAGACTGCGCTGCTGGAATGTCATTATACGTGTCGCAAAAATCCACGTCTCGTATTCTCTGTGTGATTACAAGTATTCCGATAATTGAAAATATAATCATTCTACCCCCCCTCTCCTGTTTTCTCTATTCACTGTTATTGTAGTTGTTATTATCGACTGTTTTATAATAGTATGATGAGAATAACTTCGCCCTTGGAATAACACAGAGATTCTCCCACCAAAATAAACGAGAATGTAAAAAAATGACTAACTTCGCCAGGAGGTGTCTATGCTCTGTAGTTCGGGGTAGAATAAAATGAGAAATATGATTCTCGGCGAAGTTTAGAAATTTGTGCTCTGAGCTTGTTACTCTTTCGAGAATGTAGAAATCGGAGATATTTTTCGATGCGATCCGACATTTATTCCAAGCAGCCTCTTTGTCATCTGGTTTCAGCTACGCCAGTATACGGACGCCGAAGGAGGATTAGAGTGCATTTACACCACTTGACTTATGAAATGAATGAAGAATTACATGAACTGGGGACGAACATGGTTCGCTAAAATCTTCAGGTGTTCAAAAACGCAACCCTCCTTTCTGATTTCAACCTAAGACCAAATAAAAAAGCACACAGCCCACTATTTCTTCTTCCACCTACTTAACATAACCGAACCATCCTTTTACAACGTCATTATAGATAACCCTCCCTTCTTGAGAATAACAAACAGATATCCCCTTCATTCATTCTTAAATTGTATTTCTACCTTTGATTAGAAATAAATAACTTCAACAATTAATATCACCTCCCAACGATTTTCAGGTGGCGCTCCACAAGTTTCCCCATTCTTACTTTTTAAGCTTAGAATAAGTCACCAATCATCTGTAGAACCGAAATACTGCACAATGTAAATTCGGACAAAAATAAATGAATTGAAAAGGAAAAAAGGTGCGACATCGTTCACCCGTGTGCCCCGTGCCCTCCCCTTGCCGGTGCTCGTCGGACGGTGGCACTTTTGGGCCCCTGAGGTAGAGACCCCTGCGAACTTGGCCCCTAAATAATTGAAAATTTCGAATATTTCTCGTGCCCATCGTTTGACCACGTTTACCCAACCTTTAGAAAATATTTATCAACTTCCGCTCACAAATTAGCAGAAAAACAAATGGATGCAAATGAAAACTTGTGCTTTCGCAAAATTTTGAATTTAGACCGAAAAAGGTCAAACGATGAAAGATTGAAAATTTCAATCTTGCGAAAGAATAAAAATGTCGCCTCTCGAAAGATTGAAAATGTCAATTTTGCGAAAGATTAAAAATTTCGCCTCACGAAAGATTGAAAATTTCAATCTTGCGAAAGATTAAAAATTTCGCCTCTCGGAAGATTGAAAATTTGAATCTTTCGAGAGGCAAGTTCAGGGAGGGGCTGTAGGGCCGTGCTGCGGACGTTGGCGGCGCCGTGGAGAGAGGCCCGAGAGGGTGGGTGTGGGGGGAGTCGTCGGCGTTCATTAGCGCTGAGTAATTGGCCGGTGGCGCGCCCGCAGGTCTTTTGTGCGATTGGGACTCTGTCGTAATCCAATATCCAAGTAGGCGCCGCGCCGCGCCGCGTTGCGCACTTGCACCGTTCTCTTTTTTCAGCGAACAAATTTTCGCATGGGCTCGAGAAGAGGTCCGAAAGACTAAAACAACATGAGAGAAAAATCAGTGATTTCACTGGCTCCAAAAAATAATTTTACATATTTTAGGGGTGGTTACAAAATCCGAGTTCGTGGATTCAAATTCGCGTGAGGGTATGGATTTCAAAGGGGGGGAAATCCTCATTGTGGAATTCCACACGTCATGTAAAGGAAGCCTGCCTGAGTGCCCGGACAAATATATCCTCGACATGTCCTGTTCTAATAGATTCCGCATTCTCTCAGCCAAGCGACTACAAAAGTAAGTAACTGAAAAAAATGACTAAGGTCATTTTTGTGTCGGTCTTTAATGCGAATATGGGACTAGTCGGTAAAGTTGGTAGCTCATGTGGCAAACTAGAGATTGCCAACAACGCAGCTTATAGGTGGGTGACGGGCCAGAAAGCGTGTTTCCTGAGCCGGGCAATAACAACTATTACCTTTGATTGAAACGTCACAAAGTTCGTAATACTAAAAAAACTTTGAGAATAGACTTTTTAATATAACGAAAATTAGCGAACAAAAGTTAATTTTCGTATTATTGGTGGCTAAACTGAATCTTCAGAGTTAGTTGTAGTACCTGTCGTGCATGATCAGAATCAGTTCTCACCTCACTTTTTTTGTGAAACCTATTGAATCTTCGCCAGTGTGCAATATTATTCTTATATTTTAAATCCTCGGTTATACAAGACAAGTTTTTATGTCACGAGGGAAATATTCGTACAAATGTTTTTTTTTTCCTGACCTACAACCTGGTTTAATTCTTTTCTTTCCTAAAACGTGTTTCCTTTTTTCGTACTTCGATAACGAGTTTATTCATTAGATCATTAAAACGCTTGCCTAAAAATCTTGTTACTTGTTTCGACTGTACAGACGTTTTGGGGGGATTTGGATTTCTGCGCGACATTAGCATCGTTTCCGGATTAGAGCCAAGTGGCAGCTGGATGAGATTGAGAACCGGCAGTCGCCATTGATGTCTCGCAAAAGCAAAACGAAAATCTGTATTGAATGCGACTGGTCGCATACGACAAGTGAGAAGGACAAGAGCGACGCTGGGGTTTTCAAGACCCGAGGCCAGTTTTATTTCATGGAATACATGAATATGGAGTGAAGGAATATTCGACGAGAGATGGAGTTGAACTGATGCTGACGTTGGTCCGAAAATACGTGTTTAGTTGTTCCACCGAGTCGTTTTATATCCTTTCATTGTCTTTCGCTTCCTTTCGTTTCCCATCACCCCCAGACTAAATATAGACGGTAAAACTGTTGTCGGCCAGGTATTTACAAAACGTTTCCTTTCGCCCGTCTCCGACGAAGCAAACGTTGAAATATCGGTTTCTAATTCGACAAACACGAACGTCTGTTGAGCACTCTCGTTCCGTCGAATGGGGACGAGCAGAAAGGTGGAAAGAGAAAATGCGGACCGTGGAAGAAAAAAAAAAAACAGCAAGAGGGATTTTTAAGGGAATGAAGGGGTGACGCACGACATCGCAGGCGAGCGGGTCGCGCGGGGCGATAATCAATTGGTTGCTGGGTTCCGCATCGGGCGCTGGGGACGAGGAGGACAAGAGGAAAAGCCCGGCGGGGATTCCTTCTTCGCTGCATGTCGTCGACCTCCTCCCCAGCACACGGCCCCCGCCACGCCCCCTCGCAACCACTGCCACCTCCTCCAGCGCTCCTGCGCTGCAATAGTGCCGTCGCTGCGAGATTAAACCAGCAACTCTGAGTCATTGTTTTGAATGACGCGACTCGGGATCTGAGGTTCATCCTTCTGCACTCCATAACCCTACACCTCTAACGGCATCCAATTCCTCAATCGATGTAATCCGCTGTTCCCTCCCTTCGAATCGTGATTACCCCTTCCCCACCCTGCGAGGGTATGTCATTTCAACCTCGCTGTCAGTGCCAGCAGAGGAATTTCTACCACCCTTCTCCCCTTCCTATGCCCGGGTGTTTTTCGACATCCCCCCATGCTTTCTGTTTCCTATCCCTTCAAAATGCCAACCATATTCAGCCCCATTTTGCTGTCGTGTCATCTACACCGTTGTCACTTGGCTTTGGAGTGTCACCGCTCTTTCTCAATTATTCTTCTCCAAATCCCAGCATTAACCACCTTTCCAAGAAGGTCTCTTACACTTCTCTCCGCCCCTTGCGGCAATTCTTCATGGATTGCTGCCCGTGTCACCCACCCTCTGGCCTTTCCTCTGGCCCGGCCCGTTTCCTCCCTCTGTGCTCCTCGCCTTATCCATCACTGCCGTCGTCTCATTCGCCGCTGCTTGCACGACTGTCGCCTCTGTCTCGCCCCTCGCCGCCTGCTGCTTCAAGACCACCTCCGCCTCAGCCTAGTCTCCGCCTGCGCCTCCGACTCCGCCTCCACCTCCGCCTGTGCCTACGTCTCCGCCTCCGCCACCATCTCAGTATCCGCCATCGCCTCTGCAGCGCCGGTGCCTGCGCCATCGCCTCCACCACCGCCTGCGCCTTCGTTTGCGTTTTCATCTTCACCTCCGTCTTCGCTTGCGTCTCCGCCTGCAACTCCGACATCGCCTCCGCTGCACCAGTGCCTGCGCCTGCGTCTCCGTCTCCCACCGCCTCTACCTCCGCTTCCGCCTTCGTCTGCGCTTCCGTTTCCGCCTGCGCCTCCGCCGTCGCCTTTGTCGCTGCCGCCTTGCAGCTCCGCCCCCGAGTGCGCCCACGCAGCCACCATCGCCCCTGCCGCCATCGCCTTCTCAGCACCAGTGCCTACGCCTCCGCCCTCGTCTGCGCTTCCGTTTCCGCCTCCGCCTCCGCCTCCGCCTCCGCCTCCGCCTCCGCCTCCGCCACCGCCACCGCCACCGCCACTGCCACTGCCACTGCTACCATCACTGCCACAGCCTCTTTCACTGCCATCGCCTCCACTTGCAGCTCCGCATCCGCCGGCCCCGCCTCCGCCATCGCCTCCGCAGCACCAGTGCCTACGCCTCCGCCTTCGTCTGCGCTTCTGTTTCCGCCACCGCCACCGCCACTGCCACTGTCACTTCCACTGCCGTCGCCTCGGCCATCGCCACCGCCTGCACCCCCGCCTCTGCCGCCGCCGCCGCCGCCGCCGTCGCCTCCGCAGCGCCGGTGCCTGTGCCGGTGGCGGTGGCGGCGGGCGCGTTAATATTGATCGCGGGCCGCAGCGCTCGCGCCGCGCAGGCGGGGCTGCGCCTGGACGCGCTCTGTTTAAGTAATGTGCGGCCGCTCCGCGCAGCGGCTACTTGTTCGTCCCGCGCCCTCCCCCTCCCCCCCCCGCCGAGGGACCTTCGTTTAGCCGAATCATGAGGGTCGCACGGCCTCCGCTGACAGGACTCTGACGTGCCTGGATAGTTCGGCGTGGCTTCCCCTCGGAGTTCACTGCTGAAATATGAAAAGCGTGGTCAAGCCCTGTAATTCTCGGATTTTCTTACCCAAAGGATTTAGATTGTTATTCTGTAAGAATTTATGTTTATTTAATGTGTTTCAGACATGAGCCATGAATTTTAATTCTTCTATTAAAGACAGGATTTGAAATTTCATTGATTCACAGGTTTGTTAGGGGAGGTATGTTGATATGCCTCACGTAGTCATTAATATATCTTTTTCATCCATCCTCTAACACTCGAATTCAGATACAAGGTGTGTGAATTAATTTTGAGTTTTTTTCTGTAAATTTAAGGCTTTATTATGAACACCTGAATACATCATTATGTTTCAAAGTGTTGTCCATTGCTAGCCACTACTTTCTTCCATCTTTCTGGTAGCATACGGATTCCGCGTCGAAAGGACAATTCATCTTTTGAAGCAATCCACGAATCAATCCAATCTTTCGTACTTTCGTAAAATTGGAAGCGCTGCGTAGCCAGGCTGTGTTCCATGGATCTGAACAGGTAGTAATCAGATGGAGAAATATCTGGTGAATATGGCGGGTGGGGTAAAACATCCCATTTCCAAATATTTTTTCACTCCACAAGCAACATGTGGTCGAGCGTTGTCATGTTGAAGAATCACTTTATCATGTCTTTGCTCGAATTGCGGTCGTTTTTCTTTTAATGCATGGCTCAAACGCATCAGTTGTGTTTGGTAGCGTTCACCAGTGATTGTTTCATTCGGTTGAAGCAGTTCGTAATACACGACACCGAGCTGGTCCCACCAAATACAGAGCATGAGTTTTGCACCATGAACATTCGGTTTTGCCGTCGATGTCGATGCATGACCAGGCAAACCCCATGATTTTCTGCGCTTAGGATTATCGTACCGAATCCGTTTCTCATCGCCAGTGACGATCCGATGCAAAAATCCCTTTCTGGTTTGGCGTTGAAGCAATTGTTCACAGGTGAATAATCGGCGTTCAATGTCTCTCTGCTTCAGTTTGTAAGGCACCCAATTTCCGTGCTTTTGAATCATACCGAGAGCCTTTAAACGTTTAGAAACGATTGTGCGATCAACATTCAACGATTCAGCAAGTTCATCTTGCCTTTGACATGAATCTTGATCGAGTAATTCTTCCAATTCCGCATCTTCGAACTTTTTCAGTTGCCCTGAGTGTTCTACGTCAACTGTATCGAAAACACCACTTTTAAAACGTCGAAACCAATACTCACACGTTTTTATCGACGGAGAATGTTCGCCATAAGTTTCCAATAGCATTCGATGAATTTCAGCAGCACTTTTCTTCGAAATAAACAGAAAAAGTAACACTTCCCGCAAATGGTGTTTTTTTGGCTCGTACTTCGACATTTTCAGACTTGCAAACAAGTGTGTTGTTTACACATCAGCCCAAAGTCACATACTAAACAGTAAAGCCTATTCATAGAGCGTACACGAGAATATAGTTAGAGAAGAGTCTGATGCGATTTAGCACAAGTTACGCCATCTATTGTAAATACCTCAAAACTAATTCACACACCTTGTGTATATTTATATATTCTTATTCATATGTCAGATTAGCATTTTTTAGTAATTTTGATTTTTTTGAGACTCGTTAACGGATATTGTAACGCCCCGATGTGCACGTTAGCAGTGATAGCGCTACGTGACCATGGTTAGTGGACTCTTACATTCAAAATATCTGTTAAACACGGACAATCACAAACATTCAAAGACACCGTCAGAAGCATGTCCGAGGAGGGACTCGAACCCGCGATCCCTGGGGGTCCAAGACCATCAGTGTACTACTGCGTTAACGATCTTGGCTACCCGGATCGGCATCTCATTCTTCTTCTTGTTGTCATTGTTGTTGTTTTCATCATCGTTTTTGGACCATAGACAATACGAAAGTCGAGCAAAAAACCGGGAGAGATGGCTCAGTGCATCAACCTGATGTCACTGCAGTCCCTCTGACCGGGAGGTCCTAGGTTCGAGTCCCGACGGCGGCAGGATTTTCGACACTAGCTTGTCAGCTAGGTCGAATTCAATCGCTGTCTGGAGGAGAATTGTAGCTGCCCGCTGCTCTGATCGGTAGTTTTCCGTGGTTTCTCATATCAACACCAGGCGAATGCCGGAGCAGCAACCCAACAAACGGGCCACGGACCGCTGGTGATCTTTCCTTCCTCTTCCTTGTCCTATCCTCTCCTCATACACATATACTTACACTATCATGCACTACACTACCCCACACATGCAGGGAGACCGGTCGGGAGCTTACAGCTTGTCCCGGCTGGGGCGATGCGCCGCTGGTGGGGAGGTACGTGGTTGATGTGAAACCCCGCTAGTCGACGGTAGGTCGACGCCAGATCTCTCCATCCAGCGGGGAAAAATATCATCGCCACCGCCCGAGTAAAACACGCACTACACTTACGGGAGTAATGACCTGAGCAGTTGACGCGCACGGAGACACGAATCAATCAATCAATCGAGCAAAAATCTGCAAGAGGGTGGCTGTGTTTTGGCCGCGTAGAACGATCACTGTGATAATGCTTACACAAATTTGTCACCAATGGGAGTGGGGTTTCGAGAATGCTTTTCCGCTATCGTGTGTGCAGTGATAAGTAGGCCCATCATGTTGCAGCGCCGTTGACTTTCAAAAGGCTGCATTTTTACCGTACATCGCTCCAAGATTATTCTAAACTCTATGCAACTGATATATTTAAAATGTGTTCTTAGTATGTTCCAACCATAAGTAATCACTAAACCTTCTTTGATGAATTTCGTCGGCGTCGTCGGTGGTGTCGCTTGAATAGCATCAATTTAATTGATGTGCGAGATTAGAAGAGCAGAAAGAGTTGAGCGCGTCGAACATGGACGAGGTGTTCCGCATTGGATGAGGTGTCTGGTTGGTTGGCAGACTCTTGCGCGCGCTGGCGTGTCTTAGCGCCGTCCCCGCCACACCCCGCCGCGGCTCACCGCCGTGTTTCCCCCGCCGTGCCTCCCTCCCCACCACTCCCTCTCCCCTCCGCCACGCTCAGCTTCGCCCAGCACGCCCAGCCCCGCCCAGCCCCGCCCAGCCCCGCCCGGCCCCGCCCGGCCCGCCCGGCCCCGCCCGGCCCCGCCCGGCCCCGCCCGGCCCCGCCCGGCCCCGCCCGGCCCCGCCCGGCCCCGCCCGGCCCCGCCCGGCCCCGCCCGGCCCCGCCCGGCCCCGCCCGGCCCCGCCCGGCCCCGCCCGGCCCCGCCCGGCCCCGCCCGGCCCCGCCCGGCCCCGCCCGGCCCCGCCCGGCCCCGCCCGGCCCCGCCCGGCCCCGCCCGGCCCCGCCCGGCCCCGCCCGGCCCCGCCCGGCCCCGCCCGGCCCCGCCCGGCCCGCCCGGCCCCGCCCGGCCCCGCCCGGCCCCGCCCGGCCCCGCCCGGCCCCGCCCGGCCCCGCCCGGCCCGCCCGGCCCCGCCCGGCCCCGCCCGGCCCCGCCCGGCCCCGCCCGGCCCCGCCCGGCCCCGCCCGGCCCGCCCGGCCCCGCCCGGCCCCGCCCGGCCCCGCCCGGCCCCGCCCGGCCCCGCCCGGCCCCGCCCGGCCCCGCCCGGCCCCGCCCGGCCCCGCCCGGCCCCGCCCAGCCGCGTCCTGCACCTCCCATCCCCTCCCAACCCCTCCCAGCCCCTCCCAGTCCCTCCCAGTCCCGCCTCCCACCGCTGCGCCGCGCCGTCGCGCCGGGAGATCTCGAGGAGTTAAGCGGGTCGGAAGCGCGGCCATTTCACTTAATCCTGTCCGCTCCCACTTCCAGAAAGTCCCGCGTCGATCGCCCGGGGCCGTCGCGCGGCTTCTCCGATCATCTTGAGCTCCCGCCTCCTCTTGGCACTCCAAGTGCGCGCGGAGGGCTCTTACACCGATTGAGTCTGCAGATTCTGGATTCAAAATCTTGAGAAAAAGGAGTTGAAATTATAATCTTGCATGTAAACATAACTCCTGAAAAATGTATGCTTGAAATTCGTGAAAAATGGCATTCATTATCTTTAAATATAGCGGTAATCAAATAACTTGCATCCTTCCGTCAATTAAACCGACAAAATTCTTCCGGTCCGTCAATCCAGGCAAATGCGGTGACATTAGACTCTTCTCAATCTCTTTGAGGGAAACTGAACACTTATAATTTCTCGTTTACCGCTTACGAAACATAGAGAAAATCTTGTAATGCTGGAGGAAAAAACGGCAGTTTTTCGACAGAAAAACTTATTGCCAGGCCCTGGTGACGAAAAAGTGGATAAAACGTGTTCCTAAAGGTAATAAATTTCTTCCTCTAACACGTTGTATTGTCAGAATCCATGTTTTGTAGGCCCATGTTACTGAACAATCTATTGACGGCAAAACGTCTGTCTGTCCGTCCGTCCGTCCGTCTGTGGTCAACGCTAGCACCTAAATCGTTCAGACGATTTTCTACAAAATTGATATTCATCGATCAATTTCAGTGAACTCTACGCATTCTGAGTTTGAAGTGGATATTTTTATTTTGGAGGATACGTTACATGAAACTTCGACGTTTTCAAACTTTTTCTCAAAAATGTTCCCGAACATATTCCCATGCAATTGTCGAAACTCACAACTGTGGCTTGGGCTGAAATGTAAAGTATTCATCATTATCGTCATGGATGAAGCCTGATAGGATTTGTTCCGTCTTCAGGAAAGACCGTCCATCGCCTTATTGGTCTGTTTCTATCACTTTCTCATTAGGTTTGTAAGTGTAGAGATATTTTCGGTATATCCGGCCTTCTCATTAAATGATAATGCCAATTCTTTCGTAGTATGTCTATTTTGTCGGTTATGTTGAAGACATTTATTCGTCTCTGGTGTCAGAGCTTCTTTTATAGTCTAGTATTGAATTGCCTGCTAATAGTTTAAGAAGTCTAATTTCAGTATCTTCATGCTTCGTTTAATCTCCCCTATTGAGGACTCGATTTTCACATTCACAGATTACCATTGCTACTGCCATTGTTTTATAAAATTTAAGCTGAGTTTCTGTACGTTCTTAAGCGAGTTCCTGCTAACGAGGATTTACTGTATTATTAACCATAGAAATAATTGTAAAGTAATCTTTGATCTTGAAACCTCGCCAAGTTGAGCGTCTTTTGAACAATGGTGAATTGAAAATCTTTCTACTGTATTTCATGAGAGATTATTTTTTTCATTCCTGGTGAACCTTGTTGTTTTTGCAACTTCGATATCTACGAAGAGGGCAGATCGGAAAGTAACTCATACTTTTTTCTCCGTTCCTATTGCAGCTGGGATGGTGAAATTGCACGACGAGATATTGTGAAGATCGCACTGTAGAGAGTATTTTGTTTTCATGTGCAGTTCTAGCAAATGTAGCTTGCACTACGAAACAAAAATAGCGCTCATGTTACTGTCGTCAGCTTGTCTGGAGCAGAGAAGTGTACTGTGAAATTTGTGGGGCAAGGGGCATAATCGTAGTGAAAATCACAGGGAAATGTGTGGCGTGTATGGGAACGACTGAGTGGACAGAAGCAGTATCTCCACGTGGCGTGCATTCTTCCAAGAGGGCTATACTCCTATTTGGAGCTAGGATTAGGGCTATACTCCTACTCCTACACACTAAAGTCTACGAATAGGGCATATTGAAACTGGTAGCGTTCTGGCAGAAATGTGTGACAAGCTTAGCGACTATGTAGGAAAGTAAAGAAGGTCTTTGGTAATTTTTTGTGTTTTGGTACCAATTAAATTGTTGAGGAAAATCATTACTGTGCGTTACTTTCCGATCTGAGCCGTGTCTCAGTGTAGTCCTGCTGCGGATACCGTGTCAGAGCATTTGCTCCCGCTACCGTATCCCCGCTTGTCCGTCCCTGAGAGCATCCTCGGCGGACGAGGCCCTCCCGCGCCGCTGCCCCGTCCCCGACCGCAGCTCCTTGGACTGCAGGGTTCGTTAGGAGCCCCACGGGCACTTAGACGTTGAGACGGGGGCCCGCCACGAGCCAAAGGCCGGGCCGGTCTCACAGGTCCCACGCCCTGCTCGGTTGCCGATCTAATTTTGGCGAAACACTCTGTCTATATTCGCAAGTAGCCCTTCAACTGTTTGTGGAACTTGCATTTCTCTGCATTAACACTTCAGAGTACTTTTACTCGTGCAGCAACAATTAATATTATTTTTGAGGTCGCTACTATCACTCATGAATTACCACAATATTTTTACTTTCTCGTGTACCTACGTGTATACAGGGTAAAATTCCTGGTGCAGGGAAAGTTATGTAATGCTGCGGAAAATCGATTTCGAAATTTCAGCGGTAATTCACATTTTGTGCTCCCGTACTACCGATTTTTTTTAACGTCCGTGCGTCTGTGAACAAAAATAGGTCTTAACTATTCAAGGATTTCTTTCCAAAATAAGTATTCCCTGATTGATCTGGCACGATTCGAAGCTCTGCGATTTTTTTTCTTTAAATCTTTGGGTACTTCGTATAATGCCCCCTGAGACGAACAATTTTTTTAAAAAAATTACTCATTTTTTTCTTTTAATTTCATTTCATAATAAAGTGAATACTTTATTATAAAGATGGCACAAGTCCAATTTTCATGGTCAACCATTAATTTTTCAGAATTGCGGTAGTTGTTAAATTTTCTTATACAACTATGTTATTGAGGATAGAGATTTTTTTTCTCAGCCAGTATCAAAACAAACCTTTGACGTGTCACTAATTTTCTTAATCGAGAAACATTCCGTCATCTCTGAATCAAATAAGCAAACTTCAAAGAGCAATTCATATCCCGTAGAAATGTGTAGCAGAGCCGTCTGACGAAAGAGTTGGCGAATGAATTGTAGGTCCGGATTCGCACTCCGGTGTCTTTAACAAATTCTCATAGAAGGGTAGTACAAGTTAGGAAACCACAGGAATTCTATGAAATGGAAGATACGATTGAGTTGTTTTTCTTTAAGAGATATTTAAATAATGTTTGTTACTTCAAACGAAAGTAATGTACAAGGTAGGTAAGCGATTCTGGCTTTCATCGATGTAATATGCCAATCGTTCCCGTCTTGGGTCTTGGTATTTCGACAACAATAGCCTCCGTCACTTTTCCACTTCTTGTTACAATACAATTGAAAATTGCCATTGAAAGGTGACCACTTAGTAAAGGCCAGTCTACTAAATGTGACTGGTATCAGGCCGATTATTATAGGATTTAAATACTACAGTGTCTCTTCACGCTCACGAACTGGAAGGAGATGGGAAGACTGTCCTCCAATCGGGAGCTTCAATAAGAAAAAAAATAGGTCTAACAAAGATACTGATTGGTTGACAAGTGTTACCATCTCCTTCCAGCTCAAACCTTGAGAAGTCACTACTATGGGAGTATAGCCAAGAGGCCGCTTAAAAGAGGAAATTTTTCCACATATCTTATGGAAAACTAGTTTCCGTAAGACTGACTAGTTGAGGTTACCATTTGAGTGGGTTTCACTGTATTTAATTTTTATTTGCAATGTGTTTCATGTCCGAACAATAGGCAAACAAGAATCGATCTTTATAGTAACATGGACAGAAACTGTACCCATGCGTTGACACTCCTTGAATCTGTGAAATAAAATTAGAACTAACGATAAAGTGTACGAGGAGTAAACTTTGATAGTACGAGGAGTACCTGCGACAAGACAGAGTGTACGAGGACCACAGACGTGTCCCTTTGTTCAAGTGTTAGGAGTTCGACCAGTGGTGTCAAGGTCTTCTGCTGGTGGCAGTGGCACGCGTCGTGGCACCGTAGTATGCCACGAGCTTCTCTGCGCAATTAGCGTCGGGAAAGGGAACTATTACGAGTAGCAGTAACCCCGCCGTTTTACTATATCCCTATAGTATGGCGTTGTCTCTGGTGACAGGGTAATGAACTGCGTGGAGGAGCGATTTCGTCGTGGCACTCGTGCCACGAACTCCTGCTCGTGGCATCAACCTTGACAACACTGAGTTAGACCGAACAGAGGTAAACATTTGTAAACTGACCTTCAGTGAATGAACTCCAAAAAAATTGTGAATAATGTTTTTGATTCGAGCAATATTCATGGCATTAACACATCTTCAGCCGTAAAGATCTTTGCAAAAAATTCTTAAAACTTAATAATTTTGAAAATTGTTCAGATAATGCGATATAAATTTTCAGACAGTTTCATTTCATAGTACAATTTATCCTCGTAATGCAACACACATAATACATTTTAATGTTACCCTGTCTTTGATACTGTATCATTGGGAATCCCGTTAGATTTATTTGGTGATTTTAAAATAACATTAATTTCCATTTTAACTCCCATGAAGGGAAATCGACACATCTGACTGTAGAAGCATTGGAGGTCACACAAAACGTAATTGAACATTCGTTGTTTGATCACTTTATTTGCGAGGTTAATTGGAGATTTGGTTGTGCGTTTGATGTTTCAATCTCTGTAGTTAGGATAAATTGGACCGAAGGACAATGCACGGCTGCAAAGCCCTTGATTGCTCCGCTTTTGATTTTGTGACTACTGAGTGTGTGAACCATGACATATAAATAGCACGTTACCATGCGGATATGGAAATGCCTTCACTACAAAATTTGATCCAGAAAGGTCCTACCTATAGAAAATTATGTTATCTAACGTACACATTGCTCATTTTCAGCTGCTATAAAACTCATTGGTCTTCTAATATTGAAAATTAAATACAAGTAATGTCTGGCATGTCATCACCTCCTTTCAGTGTTATGCTGACAAAATCCACTTACTTACCTCTTTTCAAATCTTCCTCTTCTAGTTTGATAAATGAATTTACTATGGTTATTTTATAATGAGTGCATGTATGCAAAAGTCCTTCGATGTTGAATTGTTCGTTAAACACTATCTTTCACATCCTATTGTTTGAAGTTCGTCGTCGGTATCAAGAGTTGAGTTTATGAATCAGCCGTGACGTGGAATGCCTCCTCCTGTCAAGGGTCATTGACCCCGAACCTCTTTTTTTCTCAACCCGGGGAGGAGGTGTGTGTCGGTTGGTGAGTAAGAATCCAGTTCTAACCAAATGTAAAGAAATTTCACTTAGCTATGCCCTGAAACAACGGACAAAAATATCCAAAATCGTAGAAATCCGCTCCCTATTGATGACTGTCCGCGTACATTTAAAATGGGTTTGATTTCGTAAGACGGCTTGCCAACGGCCAAATGTCGGTCAAATTATCAAGTCTTGTTAATGATGGGAACACTCGAGACCTAGTGTGTTATGCTGGCGGGCGGAATTTCACTCCTCGAGAGATATTACTCTCTCCCAACAAAAAACATTTCGTCTGTTTCACCGAGTTTTGCCCTGTTTTACGAAACCTCTCTCCTTTGTGTCAGACACTTCCCCTTAAAATTTCCCTATGTTTTCATTCGCTTTCGCTCGAGTTTCTCGCTCCGGTTCGATCTTACGTGTGTGCCATATGAGAAGGGTTTCCGATGGAATTATTGGTCCGGAACTTTTTTTTTTTTTCAGGAAAATTCTAAAGGTTGCACGTGTGCGTGACGTAAAGGAAAATGCTGCGCGCTTTCTCTCTCTTTTTCCCATCTTTGTCTTTTGCTGTAGAAACTTCCACTAAATCTGCGTCGTACCTCCTTGAAACCCTTCCCCACTTCCTAGAGTCGGCAGATGCGCATGATGAAAACCCGGTGCCCTCTGCTGGGTCGTTTTAACAGCATTGGGGGCCCTTGGGCCTTGGTTAATTTGGAGGACCCTTATTCTTACTTTCATTCCCCCCCTCCTCCCCGCAATTTCGATGCTAAAATATAAAGAAAATCCTATCAATTCACTTTTTAAAAAAATTTGAAAGTACATTTGAGTGTTTCAATTTAACATGATTCAAACATAAAATTTAAACATGTGTACAGTTAAGTAAGAAATACAGATTTATAATTACACAGAAAATGACTGAAAATTAAATAGTTTTAAATTTTTGTTGAATTGTACAATATAAAATTGAAGCGCATCAACAAGCAACATTCCTTATATTATCCAATGGTGTGTGACACATCCCTTCGTTGAGCCTGTTTTCTGCGTATAGTTGAATCGTACATCACATTTTATACATCATATCATTTTGTGAAAACTTACGTATTAAATATGTTTTTAAGAACTATCTGGGGCCTTTGAACATTGGGAGCCCTCGGCCCGAGCACTGGCCCCCTGGTCGTCTGGCTAACACTCGGCTGACAGGCGCCTGCCTAGTGTGATCACAACAATGAATGCGAAGAAGAACATTTCAATTGCAGTAATTTCCATTTATGGAAATACAACTATTGTCGCCTCTGCATCGTAAACATCTTTCAGAACACTTCGCTTTGTGAGCTTATAAATTTGAAACATTTCGCTTGTGGAGTAGCCTACTAATAGTCTTGAAACGTAGTTGAAATATCTCTGTAGGATATATAGATAAATTATTTCGACCGAGAGAAAAACTATGGCTGGACGTCTTCTCTTGTAAGTGGGAGGAAGACAATTTTGTTTCGACGTCAAGTGTTCTTGATGCGTCGACTCGGAAGCTGCCCTAGCGGGCATTGTTTTGTGACGCGGCGCCTCTCTCCAGACCGTCGGCGCGACAAGTGGATCCAGATACTTAAGGTTTATCTCTAGTAAATATTTAGGTGCTAAGTGCTTTATAATGACAATCTGCTTCGGTGTCTACGACGTTTTGCTTCTTGTGAATACCTAAATGGTCTTCAACCGTGAACAAATTAACAAATGAATCCTAAAGAAACAATCTGATAATATTCATTAAGGTTCTCATTACATTACTATTGAGTGTTTTGTTGAAATTGCATAAGAGTGTATTATCTTATCTGGATGCAAATTGGAACCAATCACATCTTGACGAAATACAAATCAGAGAGCGCTGTTGCGTTGAATCTAGAGTAGGGATGTCCAACTCGCAGGTCCGCAAGGGCTACACTAAAACCTTCAAGATGTATGCGGGGCATATTTTCTCTATATTATGGAACTATGCATGCCTGACACCCCCATATTGTTGATCTCTGCACTTTGCCCGACTGCTCTGAAATGGAGGGGGGATAACAGATCGTTCATCGCCGTGCGTGATATCAGGTCGTACCGTGCATAACGCAGGGAAACACATTGGGGTGATTTTGAATTTCTTAATTTACTAGAAAAAAATAATCCTTAAATCCAAATTTCACCTATTTATTACACGAAAGGGGGTGTTGCTCCCGGCAGGGCGCGTACGCTAGGCGGACAATGCTCTCGCCCGACATGGATGCAAGGGCTTTTCACTTTTGACTAACGACCTTTCGCGAGCCACAATAAACGGCACCGCGGGCGGCCAGTTGGACAACCCTGATCTTGAGAAACAAACGAATAGACCAATAAATAAGATGGTCGCGCATAGGGCATTTCTACTCCCGTAAAACGTGGTGGAGACCATTACAGTGGCGCGCTCTCCTGCATTACCTTCTTAACTACGATCAGCTGCCAGCAACTTTTCAAACGTGCGTGGCTGCTGCGTAGGTTGCCGAGACGCAAGCAGGCGCGTCATGTTAACAAAAGATAGCGTCGATGTTCGTGCTTTCTTCAGCGGTTTCTTATATATATATATATATATATATATATATATATATATATATATATATATATATTATGAATAATTGAACATTTAGAAGTCACTTTTCGTATTTCTCACAAATTCGCAAATTCTTATGTAGGGATGTTGGCGATCCTAACCTGCAGCTGTGCCCGGGGACTCCAGCGCATCCTGCAGTAGCACCCTGAAGATTCGTCTCCGGTTTTGACGGAGAGTTGCAAGGCCCTGTTCGCGCGCCATCTCTTTCCTCTCTGCCCCACAGGGCCGTCTTAACAGATTTGGGGCCTTCGGCCTACGTTATTTTAGGGACCCTCTTTCTTACTTTCACCGATCACCCCCCCCCCAATTTAAAGACAGGTATTGTTAAAAAAACAACCACATTTCTCAACACAGAGACATTCTCACATCAACCAGCAACATTCCATATGATAAATATTATCCAATGATGGGCGACATCACTCTGCTATTCTAATTGGTTTGCATATAGTTTAATCTTACATCACTTTTTATACAAATTTTTGTTTTATTCGTTGAAAAAAATGAGTATTAAATAATTTTTAAGAACTATCCGGGGCCCGTGCGTGGACACAGGCCTGCTGCCCCGTAGCCCTCCCAACCCTAGGGCCCACGCGTGGCGTGGCGCGGCGCGGGGCGCGCTGGGCCGCGAAGTGGGAGCCGCGGGTAATACAGATGATCCGGCTTTGCCGCCAGCTCCCGCGAGGTAGCGCGCACGCCGGCGCCAGGGGCGCAGAACAGGCCGCTTTCTTCAAGCGACGCCCAGCGCGCAGCGCCCTCGAGACCCCGCGCGCCCTTCCGCCCACGCGCGCAATCCGCCCACGACAGTTGTAAATGTAGATTAAGAACGAATGAGAGAGTGAATGAAAAAAGAACTATAAATTACTCTTGATAAAGCTCTTAGGGGTCAGCCACAAATTACATAACGCAAATTTCGAGTATTTTCAGAACCCCTCCCCCTTATAACGCACTTCCCTATCTCTAAGTATCGCTGCCTCAGACCCCCTTCCTCCCCCTTTAGCGTTACGTAATTAATGGATGACCCCTTGTTGATTAAAACAAGGCTATGCCCAAAGTGGCCATATAGTAGTTTTAGTTAGATATTAAGTTAGTTATAGTTAGTTTAAGACAAGCCTTCTTTCCGCTGCTTAAGCTTAATCGGCAGCAGCTAAATTATGTTCCCGAATCATTGAATGAATTCCCGCCTCTCCAGCGTACTTGGGGTATTGAAAAGAACTCCAGCGTAACTGGAGAGGGGAAATTGAAAAGAAGGCCCACGACAGACAGTGGCCAGCTTCATTGCGGGTAATACCATTTGTAATGGCATGGCTCGTGCAAATGCTAACGGGTATTGGGCAAAAGGGAAAATCTAAAGGACAATGCATATCTTGGTCTATCGTGTTGTTCTTCCAATTATATATTTACATAATTATTCATAGCTCAAGCAAAATAGAAAACGCTCCTAATAGTAAACAAAGTGAAAGGATTATTCAATAAAAAAACTTGATAAATCAAACATGAATAAAATTTGTTAGTAACAAAAGTGGATGGCAAACTTTCTGGAAAGGATCATTTATCCACGAAGAAGAGATCAAGTTCTTCGCGATGTGTGTGGCTTAAAGTGCGTTATTACGAACTTATCCGACCTTATATTCCGACGACGTTAATACGAGTATCTGGACTTTGAATGTTTGGACACGTTTGGCTGTCAGAGATAAGAAAACGCAATCCGATGTTCATGAAGCTTTCTTGATAGAAACATTTCTTTTGGTGTTGCAATTAAATACTCAAGAAAATAGACGTAGCATAAGATATTAAGTTTGCTTTATAGAAGCCAAACCTTCGGTCAGTGTGCCACAATGAACAGTCGCCATTATCCACCTAAGGTTGTTGGGAAGGAGCCTGCAAAATGTGTATATTTCAATCGTATGATTCTGTGAATTTTTAACTTGATGCATTCACATCATTCGTTATCTGGAACATGCAAATTCTTGTACTTTAAAGTCCATTTTGAAGATGATGCATATTTAATGGAAAACTGGCAATACCTTATTAAATATTCATCAGTCTTTCATTTTGACGGTTTACGATAATCGTCAATGGAATCGTACATGGAAATGCTACATCACAGACCTTTCCAAGATTTTGTGACAAAATTATTTCATCCTAAAATATCTAATTCAGCCTTTTTGAGATTGTTGTGTTCAATTTACTGGAAAGGCATTCGTATCTGCAACAAGGCGCACTTAAATGTGCATGGTTTCGCAAGAAATATTTTCATATTTGAGCATGAGTTCGCACATTTTTGTAAATAATATCATCTCCGCCTTCATTGGTTCCAAGTATTGGGAAACGCATTTGGCGAATCAATAGATTCTCATAAAATTGTGCGAGCTGCAGCAAAATGTGAACGAGTCTTGGCATGCTTGCGGAGGTGATATCGAAAACGCGTTATGTAAACTTCGTTTTAGAGATTCCTCTGTCAAGATATATAGCCTATCATCTTAGAATTCCCATGAGGAGTTTGAAAGTGACGGTATTGAAATTTCGGTTGAGTGAAGTGAAGAAAACTGCATTCTGTCACATGATGTGGAGATGAGTTTTCGTTGGGTGCTTCTCGTACTATAGTGTTACCGCAGTAATGGGTAACGATTATGAAATGTGTGAATCCCACAAGCGTTCATAAACAAATATTTGGTAGATATATATAGGTAAATCCAATCTTGTAGCTTGTCAATGTGATATCGCCGGCACAACAATGACAATAATGAGCAAATTGTATATTTATAGGCAATCAGTCGTAATCAGTAGTTAATTATGTGTTGAATCATTTTTTATTATTTGCGAACTTTAAAGTGTGTTGTCAGAAGAAAACTTACCTCTTTCATTTCATACTATGCTTTCATGTGTCCATAACTACCTCGAATTGTTCATTTTATTCTCTTGTGCCTCTGTAGGCCTGCCTTTCCAAAAACCTTTGTTGTAATTATTTTCCTCTACAATTGAACAATAGTCTCGTGTTGAAAATTGTGTTCTTCTACATCGGCATGATTCAGTATTGGGTCAATGAATAACTTCTATTTATCGTAAAGTTGATTCGCGCGCCGCCAACGACTAATCAGTAGAGTCCGGATTTTTATGTAATTACACATTTTTTATTTTATTACTTGCCGTTCTGCGATGTCAACTTCTCGCCAGTTTCTATGATGGTTACCATTGCGTCCGGTCTGGCTCCTAAACTACAGTCCTGAATTGCAATAGATGCTACTGTTGGGAAAGTTGTATGGTGCAAAGTGTGCATCAATTTGTGCTCTCTGAATAATTTTTTAAATGTTTGTTTTGTTTTTAAAATTTGTTTAGGAACATTTTTATAAATGTAATTTAGTATTGTGTAAATATTAGTTTTAGAATTTGTATTTTAATATACATATTATATCCGATTTTACTTATTCATTACATATGCTTACTGTTTTCATTACATATTTATGTACTACATATTTTGACGTTTCATACTACATATTTTTCCGGTCTCCAGTAATCAGGAACTTCTTTCAATTTTCCGCCACATAGTTGACGCAGTTTCTCGACCTGCTCCCCCGTCTCCTCCTCGCCTGCTCTTCTCTCCGCGCAGAAGACTCGGCAACGGCGCGCGCGCAGTTGGGCCGCCCGGGCGCGTCGCGACGTGCCCGGAATGGCTAGCGGGACGCGCCCTTCAAGGACCGCGCGTCTGCGGGCGTCCCGCTTTCCTGTTCATCGTCGTTTTAAAGGGAGTCTCGTTATAACTTCGGCGAATAATCCAGACGCCAAAGTTGCTTCTCGGCTTCGCTTCCGGAACCCACGTAACAATGTCCCGCCCCGCAACGTACCCTTCTCCACTCTTAAAAGTCCGCCCGCCCGCCCGCCCGCCCGCCCGCCCGCCCGCCCGCCCGCCCGCCCGCCCGCCCGCCCGCCCGCCCGCCCGCCCGCCCGCCCGCCCGCCCGCCCGCCCGCCCGCCCGCCCACGCGACTGCCCGGCGACAGCGAATCGCCTTTCAATCAGGACCCCACTCCCCGACAAAGGTTCGACAAAGGCGATGTTCTCGCCGCACAGACCGTCGGAGAAAGGGGACTTAGAGATTAATGTGACTTTTGGTACAGGAATGAGCAAGTGTTGAAGCGATAGGGTGGACACGCAATAAAAATTCCTAGAGTTGGTGAGGCGCCAGGCGTCAGAACGCTTTCTCACAAGCGTTCCTTCTTCTTCTCTCTTCCTTCCTTTCTTGCTGACTCTCCCTTTATCTCGTCTCTCTCCCTTTCTCTCTCTCCCTCCTTTTCACTGGCTCTCTCTTGTGATGGGCTTGCAGACTTCAGTTGCAGCGATTGGCTGCCGCTTGTTTGCCAGTTGTTGGGAAGTGAGAGTGTCCTAGGTAGTTTTTGCATTTGCTTCACAACTAACACTGCTCCTAGTAATTAACGACGGTATACATTATATGATTTATATTTTAAATAGTCATAATAAATACCTCCTAGCTAATTGATTTTTTGTTTACCAGAAACAACCTTTACATTCGAAATAACCCCCGTCGATGGAAATGCACTTCTGAGAACGTCTGTACAAGTCCTGGAAACTTCTGGCGAGCTCGTCTTCAGGGATAGCCTTCAGTTAGATTTTAACATTATGGTGAACCCGAAACCTCTAGCCCTTCAGGGGTGATTTCAATTTGGTCTCTGAGTTTAGTTCAGGGCCACCATTCCCACTCCCCCAGAAGGTCCTAGGATCCCCCCCCCCCAGGGAACCACATTAGCAGAAATGTTCAGGAGACCACTAGGCAACTTAGAGCTTGTTCCTGCAGTGACGGTAACCTTCTGGATAAAGTAGCTTCAGAGCGAAATCCTTCGCTAGTCGATGTCGGCATTGAATTTCACCATTCAGCGGGGTAGGAAACGCATTGCCTCCAGGCATAAAAGATGCACTACTAATGGGAATAATTGCCGTAGCAGTTAACGTGTCCGGAAACATCTAGCCATCAATCCATCAAATCGGAAGCGGGAGCGTATAAAATTAGGAGGTTTAAAGGAAAACCACCTCTA
This sequence comes from Acheta domesticus, assembly GCA_031308135.1. Classification (NCBI taxonomy): domain Eukaryota; kingdom Metazoa; phylum Arthropoda; class Insecta; order Orthoptera; family Gryllidae; genus Acheta; species Acheta domesticus. The sequence goes on from JAHLJT010002406.1 coordinate 53,624,302, forward strand.
TTAGACAGGAAAAGCAATGTAAAATGTACTCCCCCTGGTTTCCGTTCCCATCCCACTCACACAGCCCCGCATCGCTTTGCTTTTGATTGATTGATGTTTCCGGGCGCGTCAACTACGCAGGACATTAGTCCTGTAAGTGTAGTGCGTATTTATCTCGGGAGGTGGCGATGATCTTTTCCCCGCTGGATGGCGAGATCTGGCGCCAAACTACCGTCGACTAGCGGGGTTTACTCCTCAACCTGTTAACCGGCGGGGCACCGCCCCAGCCGGGACAAGCTGTAAGCTCCCGACCGGTCCCCCGGCATGCGTGTAGTGTGTGTGTGTGTGTGTGTGTGTGTGTGTGTGTGTGTGTGTGTGTGTGTGAGAGAGAGAGAGAGAGAGAGAGAGAGAGAGAGAGAGAGAGAGAGGAGAAGATAGGACAATGAAGAGGAACGAAAGGTCGCGCGCGGTCCGTGGCCCGTTTGTTAGGGTGCTGCTCCGGCATTCGCCTGGTGTTGATCGGAGAAACCACGGAAAACTACCGATCAGAGCAGCCGGCTGCTAAAATTCTCCTCCAGACAGCGACTGAATTGGACCTAGCTGACAAGCTAGTGTCGAAAATCCTTCCGCCGTCGGGACTCGAACCTAGGACCTCCCGGTCAGAGGGACTGCAGGGACATCAGGTTGATCTACTGAGCCATCTTTCCCGGTGCATCGCTTTGCGTTACCTGGCTAGGCCCCGCACGACCTGCCTGGTCTGTTTGGCTTATTGTTGCTACTTGCTTACTCGAAACGTAAATGCCTCATCTGAATGAAAAAAAAATATAAAGTAATTTTAGAATCCTAAAAATGTTTAATTCACTTCGGTGAATTTTCTTAACTTATTCGGGATGTTCTCGAAAACCAAAAGAGTGCACCCTTGAAAATAACTTTAAGGAGTAGAAAACGACGGCTGATCGATCAATCATTTCTTGCCCAATCACAACTTGCCTCAATCTTATTCTTATGTGCAGCCAGCATCGCGAACTAATTTCTACTTTAATTATCATTATTTTTAATATTCAACACATGTAAAATAAATACAATTTTTTTGCTGTCCTATAATTTATTTTCACTTCTTGCATTTAAAAGGGGGGTTGTCGTAAGCGTTACGTAATTAATGAGGGGGGCTCAAGCGCGTGTTACGTGTGCGTTACAAGGGGGTGAGGGGATATTGAAAATTGCTCGAAATTTGCTTTATCTAATTTATGGACGGCCTCTTAGTGAGATACTTGATACGCGAAGTATGTGAAAAGATGGAATAACACAATCAAATCTTTGCATTTTCTGTCAAGATCGAAATTGTTTCATACGAGTTCCACTGTATCTAAGGACTCCATACCTCTTACACCTCTTGGCCCGTTACTGCATATGTTTCTTTCAGTTTCAATTAGTAATATAGATTACTAAGGAATGAACTGAACAATCACGCGATATTTTTCCTTCTCATGTTCAACCACGGCGAAATGGCGCTGTTCCCAAGATCTCTAGCGCTCCTAAATTATATTTTTCTGTAGCCATGAACCGGTGATTTGAATCATCGATTCGGGCAAACGCTGCTTCGGATGATGTGCACAATGTGTGCGAGATAAGCGAGGCAAGGACTAAGCGTGTCTTGGGCATACGCAATTGAAGAATGTTTTAAAACTTGCCAGGCTATACCCCCTTGATAACCAAGCGCCGCGCACCCATTGTGTCGTCGGACGTTACTGTCAAAACGCAAGAGCCAGCTTGATCGCGAGTGCAAACACGGAGCGACATTGCGCCCTCGTTAACACACAATTGGGCCATTTGAATTATTCGTCGTGCGTTTAGCGCCGTGCGATCGCTTTCATTCACGCGCTCCAGTTTCGCTACTAGAACAGAGAAGCTCGGTATCGCCGATGTGCGCCATCGGGCCTGGAAGTACTGCTATTTGGAATCATGTTTGCACGGACATGAAATCTAGATCGCTTGATGTCTCCACGTGACTGTTGCAATCGTGGCTATTGGATAATGACGCGTAAGAGAAATGCGCTTTTGGAGGAAAGGGCCAACAACGGTAAAAATTATTCCCTACAAGATGTTGTTGATATACCATTTTGTTTTCAAAAGTGACTTCAGCAAAACGTATTAGTTTCAACATTTATTTGTAGACTATGCACATTTTTCGATGTACGATTTGTTTCTGGAATAGTATACATTTGAAACGTTCACTTAAAATTAATTTTCTGCAAAATCTTTTATTTAGAAATATATTTTTTCTCTTGATTGATTAATTAATGTTTCTGGGCATGTCAACGACTGTGGTATTGGTTTAGTGGTGAAATGTCGTTGGCATTTAAAATTGAATGATCACCGGTGTTGTCATTGCCAACAATGTTGTTTATTACAAAAGCAGCTTTCGATGGCTTAGCCATCATCCTCAGTCGTTTCGATCCATAGTCGTTTCGTGGCTTCCAGACAGCAGACAACTGAGGATGATGGCTAAGCCATCGAAAGCTGCTTTTGTAATAAACAACATTGTTGGCAATGACAACACCGGTGATCATTCAACGACTGTGGTGTTTGTGCGAGTTAGAGAAGTGAATGTCATATCGCGGGAAGTGGCGGTTTTCCTGCCCAGCTTGCTGGTGAGATCCGCTGCAAACCTACACGTCGACTGTCGGCATGTCGGATTTCCATTTCCAGGAATCTCCCACCAGCGGGGCACCGGCCCAGTCGGGACAAGCTGTAAGCTCCCGACCGCTCTTCCAGCATGTTGTGAGGTAGTGTAGTGCATATTAATGTAAGTGTGTGTGTAAGGGATGAGGATGAGACAAGGAACAGGAAGGAAAGATCCCACGCGGTTCGTGGCCCGTTTGTTAGAGTACTGCTCCGGCTTCGCCTGGTGTTGATTGCAGATAACACAGAAAACTACTGATCAAAGCAGATGGTTGCTAGAATTCTTCTTCGGGCAGCGGCAAAATTCGACCTAGCCAGTAGCGTGAATACGAAACTGTCGGAACTCAAACTCAAGGACCTCCCGTACGGAGTTGTTTCAGGATCAGCGGCAAAGCTCGCTCTGAGCCAAATTCAGATTTTTAAACTAGTTATTCTTTACGATCCTTCGATTTTAAGACGTTCAGATACTAAATCATTATAAAAATATTAGGTGCTAGGTAAGAAATAATTTTCTTAGAATTATCTTAAATCTTGACCTATCATTCACGTATTTTCAGCAACATCGTCAATTGAAATATTGGAGAACTGAGAGAGAAGCTATTTGCAAATGTCCCTATATCGCGAGGAGAAATATATTTATTTCATTTAGTGCATGTGAAAATTGCAAGAATAAAACTGAAAATGGAATGCAATTATTTCATAGCGGATGTTTGGTTATTTTCAAAGACACCAAAGAAAGGAATGGAGCGAGATATGAAAACAGTTATTGACATAATCTAAGAAAGAAAAGAAAAGGACGAGAGCAGGAGGGAGATAAGGTTGAAGTCAAACAAAAAAGGTCTTGGTGCGTTATTACAAAAGTTGGTTTTAAGACACAATGTCAGTTAATATCGTTTGTTTGTTCCATACCGTACTTTTCCGCATTAAAGGCATAAAAATGAGTTTGCGTGGAGAGAGAGAGAAGCTTGTTCAACGGTAGACCGAAGTAGTGCATTGAAAAGAAGGCTGACCATGATAAAAAGCGATATCAATAAAAATTGTGTATTCTTCCTGTAATAAATTATAAAAATTGATTGCAGATACTTATTGACTTACCCTCGTATAAATGTTCTATAATAATTGAGACACGTGGTTTCCATTAGAGTCAGTGACGCTGATGCCAAAACGGAGCCATTTTACATTGTTGTGCTCATGGAGTAAAATTCGATTATATTTCGTGTTTATTATATAATTCCAATTCTTAGCAGATAAAAAGAGAAGTTTGTAAAGCGTAAATTATGGATTCGCATGCCTTGGTTCCATAATTTTTGCAAACGCGAGCGGTTGTAACGAGGCGTAATTACAACGGGCCACGGTTCCAACGCGAGGATCAGGCGTGGGCGAGGGAAACCGCACCTGCGCGCGAAAGAGGCGCGGCGGCGGCGCAGTCATTCCATTTGGGCCGCGCGTCGGCGAACGAGCGTAAATGATGCGGCCTAGGGCGCGCGGACGCTTAGCCATAAAACACGGCGCGGACGCAGTCACCGGCATCCCCGCGCCCGCCATCGCCCCGCCCCGCCCCCGCACAGCCCCACCCCCGCGCAGCCCCGCCCCCACGCAGCCCGCCCCCACGCAGCCCCACCCCCACACAGCCCCGCCCCCGCACAGCCCGCCCCCACGCAGCCCCTCCCCCGCGCAGCCCATCCCCCGCGCAGCCCCTCCCCCGCGCAGCCCTGCCCCCTTGTAGCCCCGCCTCCACGCAGCCCCGTCCCCACGCAGCCCCGTCCCCACGCAGCCCGCCCCCACGCAGCCCGCCCCCACGCAGCCCCGCCCCGCACAGCCCCGCCCCGCTCAACCCCGCCCCGCACAGCCCCGCCCCCGCACAGCCTTATCCTCCCGCAGCCCCGCCCCCGCACGCGTCGACGGCGCGCGCTGACGCATTTGTTGCCCACGCCGCGCGCCGCGGCTACCCACGCACGGGCGTTGCGGCCCCGTTATTTCCACGTGAAGCGGAACATAGGTATTCAGCTGATGGCAGTGCATGCCTCTGTTTGGTAGATTCTAGGGTTTCACTCCCGGCGGTCACAGGATTTTTGTCACTAGCTACATAGGGAGGTGGAATTCGGGCCCTGTCTGGAGGAGAATTCTATCGGCTGACTGCTCTGATAGGTAGTTTTCCGTGCTCTCTTCTGTCAACACCATGTGAATGCCGGAGCAGTACCCTAACAACCGGGCCACGGACCGTGCGCGTTCTTTCCTTTCTCTTGCTTGTCCTATCCTCACCCCTCATACACACCAGCATGCACCACATTACCACACTTGTTGGAAGACCTGTCGGGAGCTTAAAGCTTCTCCTGGCAGGAACGGTGCCCCGCTGATGGGAGATACCTGGTTGGGAAAAACTGCAAGCCATTCGAGTAGATCGACGCAGGATCTCGCCATCCAGAGAGGGAGGTGTACCGCCAGTTCTCCCGATAAAACGTTCACTACTCTAACATAACTAACGACCATAACAATTGCCGTGCCCTGAAACATCAATCAGTCAGTAGTATGGGATAATTAGTAACAATATATCTTTGTCTTTTGCCTTGATGTTATGAGTAATGGATGTACGTAACGGATGGTGTCTAATATTAGTGTATTTTGTTTCAGGTGAGTGCAGTTCTTCTACTTAAATCCGCTGGCAGTGTCATGAGGAGGAGGCTAAGTATTAAATTTTTACATCTTCTGCGACTCGTACTCTTTTCTTATTTACTTCAACTGGCCCTTAGTGCAGAACGAATCAGAAATGAACGTCATCCTGTGGCCGACTTGCTCGAAAATTCTGACCCTCGGGGAGCGTGTCTGCGTGCGATGGCGGCACGGGATGGAGGAATAAAACGCCCCAAAAAGCACGCGAGATACAACGCCACATCGACATATCAGATTACCTTCCTGCCAGGAAGAAATATTGCTGATCACACTAACTTCTAACTGAAGTGGACACCTATTGAGAACCAGTACGACCTTCGGCACGTGTCCAATGCCTGTTCGAGAATGGACTATGGGATCGTCCATAACTTACGTAACGCTAATGGGTGAGGGAGGAAATCTGAGCCAGCGTTACGTTACAAGGCGAAGAGTGGGTATTGAAAAGTCTCGAAATTTGCGTTACGTAATTTATACACGGCCCTTATGAAAACGATTTTATGCGTCCCCCGCTGTTTGTTGCGACGCACAATACTAGAAGCTATCACCGCTGTGTTTTAGAACCTCCCCAAAACTAAGTCTTTTTTTTACGAAGAGTGTTCAGATCAGGGCTCAAGTGGGCGGCCCCCTTTGGCTTGACCTGGGCCAGCCAATATCTATGGGTCATTGATGTGACTCACAGGTATTGGCTGTCGTTATTGAGAGAGCCTGAGGGCAGGTTAGGGGACTGCCGCGAGGTTTGCATTACTGATTGAGCAGAAAGGAGGGGTAAAGGAGCCGTCTGGTGAAAGGGTCACTAGTATAGGGTGACGCGGCCTATTGCAGAGACCTCTGTGAAGCTGGCACCTCGAAAATTCAAAATCAAGAAACCTTTAATGTTGTCCTAATTGTGTACGAATTTTTGTATCAGAATAAAAAATCTAAATTATAAACAAAAAACGACATGCAGAAACGGGTGAAGTGCATCTACTTGCATCAAATTAGTACAAAATTATTGGCTAGTTGATTATGAATTTCTGAGAAGCGCGGGGGTCAGCCTGACAGAGCGCAGTGGGCACGTGGGGGTAGTTTGACTCGAAGTCGTGCATTTGAGCAACGCTGTTCTAGTATAATTCTCACGTTGCAGCAGATCGCGAATCAATAAGATTTCATGCTGGTGGTGGCATGTTTGTGAAATCTGCGTCTGCATGAGAGTTTTCTTTCTCTTTTTTTCCGCTAAGGGTTGGGTGGGAACTTCCGCTTGACTTCACACGCTCTGCCGGCTTTATAAGCCGTCTCTCAATTGCCCCTCTTCCCAAGTCCCCTTTCCTCCCGGTCCGCCGGTCGACCGAGCGAGGTCGAAGCCTTTTCTAGTAAATCCTACCGCCTTTTCTTATGCTCCGGGAAATTCCGTTCTTTTTTGCTGCGTTCGTGTTGCGGTGGAAGCAGAATTGCCGCGTCGTTTGGCATTCGCCAGAGAAACGCCGACCAATGAGGACGAGGTAAAGACCGGGGTGGAGAATGTTGTGGGTATTGCAAACAGAGAAACAGAGAAAACTATGAGATATAAAAGTGAAAATACTAATAAGATGTTTTCAAATTAGTTTGTCGGTTTGCAGTTTGTGCATTTCAATCATTACTATCATTTTCTTTTCATCAATATTTTTTCGAAAAATGTTTTAATTTTCTCCTTCCACATTGAATATTCTCCTATATCTTTTAATAATTATTGTTCTATACTCTTGTGGTTTCTAATGTACTTTTCAAAATATAAACTAAAATTTGTAAAATGAAGTCTTGTTTGTGGAACCTGGTCAGTGGATATGAATTAACAATTCGGTTGTTAGCCAACGTTTCGGAAAATATATTCACCAGGACTTCAGAAGATCAGAAAAAAACAAAAAAAAATCAAATAAAGCAACAAAAACGTGTTTCATATCTGAAAATATACTCTATTTTCATACTTTTAAGGTAAAATAAAAATGGAAGGTAGTTATCATATCTTGCAATCCCAAACAGAAAACAAAGAACCGTAGCTACTTTATTGGCTCTTGGCTTGAGTGTTGAGAGGAGAGAAGAAAACTGATCCAACAGTGTTATTTTGAAGGTAAAATAGTTCCTGATAATAGTTTATGGTCAAATTAATATGGGAGAGGAAGAGCTTTATGTCTCCCTGTATTCTAGAGATTTAGCTGCAACAGAGTTTTTAACGTTCGTCTTTTAACTGGCTAGTTGTTTTTTTTTATTTTCCCCAGGATGGATTTTTAGAATCTTTGGAAACGGTGCAATAATTAAATTTATTATTATTCGGGATATAATGTATTTACCTTGAAATTTTATTATAATTTCTTGACAATTACAACTTTGATAACGTTCTTAAAATTTTGTAATATGTTACTCGTGACGTCAGCTCCGTAGTAAACAGTGACGAACTCAATACGAAAATTAATTTGGTTCGAGCAATACCAGAATAGGCGGAATAACAGTCAAATATTTGCATTTTTCAGCCCAAAACGAAACATTTTTTGTGTTTTTCCTGTGTCCCTGTATATCTAGTGAAATCACAGATATTTCTTACATGGTCGGAGGCTGCATAGTTTTCTTTCAATTTCTGCGAGCATGGTAAATTAGTAATGTAAATTGGAGGGCATAATGCAACAAGGGGCTATTCCACACTGACCTGGTTCTGATATATTGAGAGTTTTAGAACTTTCATTATTTTTTTAGTTACAGAAATAGTTAGTTTCATAAAATAACTAAGAAACCGTGGATCAGTAAAATCTTTCTGGAACAATTTTTTATAGATTGCATGGTAACTTTCTGTAAATAATAAGAAAAATTATTAACATTTTACTATATTTTTTGGTTTTACAACAATAATTGTTCTTACATCACCAATATTGGTTCTGTCCTTTACATTCCTTCCCTTGGAAGAAAACGACTTACATAATTTTTCCATATAAATATGCGTATTGAATATTATAATTAACCATATTATAGAAATCACAAAACAACATATTTTTCATCATTACAAAATGCCTTAAATGTACACCATTCTCTTTTGCAATAACGCCAACGCGCACTTTGGATGGCATAACATTTCGTCTTTTAGAAATATATTCTTATCCATTATTCCTCGCCTTTTGTCTAAGATTTTATTTCTAGTTTTCAGGATATATTTTCCTTTTTCTTTGACGTTGTATGCGTAGGATGAAGACTCTCATCATCCGTAACTTCCGTAGTCACTGTAAAAACATTAGAATCGGCCATATTGATTTACCGTGATAGAAAACTTTATTTCTCTTCGCTGGTTAACAGACCTCCTAACCAATAAGACAGAATCTTGTATTCCGTTTGGATATTTATTTATTTAAAGTCAAAACGGTTAAAACCTGTGTGGGAAGCTGTTCGACTGAGATTTCTGCGAAGATGATACACTTGCATGTAAGTCCATTCTGGTTTTAAATAACACATTACATTACGATAATTTGGAGTTATATTTAATGTTAATAACTCAATTTCACAAAAAATAGTGGGATAACCCTTCAATTGGTCATAAAGCCCCTCTCTCATTGTAAAATGTCTCTTAATTTTGTTCCAACAGAACATCCCATAAATCGCATAAAACCTCCAACGGAACGCAACAAAAAATTGCCTTTTTAATATATCGTCAACAAAAATGAAAGGACATAAAAAATATGGGAGCATACAAATTTTAAAAAGAGCAACGATATTGCTTGCTCACGTTTTAATACCCACGTTCAAGGGACAGCTTAGTATTGCGACAGAGTAGCAATAAAGGCATGTAATAACTAACGACACGGTTTTGCGGACGCTAACCCGATAACGCCGTCAGATAACGATCCAGGCTGCGCAATTATTTAGACACATCTCAATGGCAGCTCATTTATTCAATAGGCCCAGCCCCATAATTACCGGATGCCCCACGTAGCTGCCATTTGCAGGGGCGCGCGCGTTGGAAATTAAAACTGTGGCAACGGAGCGAAGGATTTAGTGGCGGTGGTGAGGGCCATGGCCGTGGATCCGAGGAGTGAAAGTGTTTAGCTTAAGGATGGTAATGAATCAGTGTTTTTTGTGAATATTTTGAATGAAGATATGAAATACATACACTTTCCCCGTCAAAGCGAAGGTAGTTTATATAGAAATAGCAAAATTAATAAAAGTAACATTTACGATTTTAAGTGATACGTTGTCGTTTGCTACCTCATTATTATTTTGTTAAAACTATTGTGACCCGTTTTTCAAAACGGTATAACTATTTATCAGTAATATATTTTGTTTGACGTTTTGACACTTGGGGTCTTTTTCAAATATTATATTTTGTGTCCTGAATTGTAAAATTACTTTGTTCAAATTTTAAAATTCTTGTGTAGAAGCTCTTGCTAAAAGTTTCATTAATAAAAGTCATTAGAAGCTACGTGTCTACTGATTGAAAATCAACTGAGTTGTATTCCGTTTCAACAATGAGAAAGAAATATTCTGTTAATTTCTTTCGTAGGTATTCTCAGTACGATATTTACGAGTTTATCATTTCTGTAGGTTGAAAATTACTAATATTAAAATAGACATCTGTGAAGCCATTCGTGAAAATTATTATGCTCTCGAAAAGTGGTAACGGGAGAGGTGGCTCAGGGCATCAACTGATGTCACTGCAGAGTCTTTGACCGGGACATCCCAGGTTCGAGTTCCGACGGTGGCAGGAATTTCGCCACTAGCCGGATAGCTAGGTCGAATTCGGTCGCTTTCTGGAAGAGAATTCTATCGGCCGGCTGCTGTGATCAGTAGTTTCCCATGGTTTCTCCGACCAATAAAGAGAGGTTCATGTAAGAACAAGCAATTTTGACAGCTAGTGTTGGCAACATAACCGAAGGTTCTGTGGTCGTTGTGTCCTTGATCCCATTGAACTCTCCTTCCTCGATTCGTTCGTTTGCAGTTGGCTATCTTGTAAATCGTTCCTTTTGTGATGTCCTCGTCCGTCGAAACTATAGTGCGCCACGAGAAATAGTTGAAATTAGGAAGTGCAGTGCTATGTGCTCTCCTGTAAAAATTTCTTTTTTTTATACACATTATATGGAATTTACTTTTTGTGTGATAAGTATTAGGTTTATTTTAAAACCGAGTCTTGAATGTAAGGTGCGTACTGGTGCACGTGTTTCCTGATTCTTGTGTTGTGTTGATTGTGAGCGTTTCGCGGTTCTGTGCTTTGCGTTTTTATTTATTTTTTAAATAATAAAACCATTGCGAATCGTGGAACGTCGGAGTGGTCGCAGGAAGAATCCTTGTTCACGCCAGCGACAAGAGGATATTATATTTCTCGCGAGAAAAATCCGAGAAATTCAAAGGAAAGGAAGGTTAGAATCTGGTTCTGTTGTGAGCCTCATAATGGAATAGCTGAATTTAGGCAAAAGTACTGTCACGAAGTAAGTTTTTATATTATAATTACACTTTAATAGCTGTTGTTGTGCATTTGATATAAGTGTAACTGAAGGAATTCTGTTTATTTAGGTATTATAAAAAGGACATCAGTGAATTGAGAACTGGGAAATAAGGAGGCGAAGAGCATATGTAATAGACAAAGTGGACGAATTTGGCAAAGGCATCATCAGGAAAATGATTTACGGGATGTGTGAAAAGGGCAAGTTATAATTTATATTTTATTACTTGTCCTGTATATTTATTTTGTAGTAGTATTGTACAGAAAAAACAGAACTGTACTGTATTTATGGGTAAAGTAACAAAGATGATCCTGTTGTAGTATAGTTTTCATATATTTAAATTAATGAAACTATAAATTTTGTCGTCTATTACATTTCACTTTTTCTTCAATAGATCCACATTTGGTTGCCTGAGAATGAAGAAGTTGGCCCCGGACCATCTTTAGATTGTACCTTTGAGACTGGATATTACTAATTTTCTAGGGAAGTATTTTCTTGATCCCCAATAATGACAAGCCATGGTGCTTTAAGAGAGGAAATATTCAACTAAAAAACAGAAAACTAATTAACAGTTAACTAAATAGAATACTAATGCTATTGTCTTTTTGTTCCAGGAAACTTCTACTGACACATGAAAATAATTAAATTTTATATAAAGACAAATTTAAAGAATAAAAATCCAGTGCCAGTTTTCTTTGTATCAACAAATATATGATATAATTATCCATAATAATAGGATAATTCTATAATATATTGTAATTGTATATTATATTATAATAATTTTGTAAAACTTCCTTGTTTACAAATTGTGTTGTTTCTGTACCATTTCTTTGTTTTTGTTTTCATTATTAGTGTGCTTGAACTGCATTCATTAACTTATGTGAAAATGAATGAAATATTATTATTATTATTATTATTATTATTATTATTATTATACATAAATGCTGGGATGGATCCAAATTTGGAGCTCAAGTGTAATGGCAATTCCACCCCATTGGTCAAAGTGATAAATAAATGTTCTTGTGAATTTTTCTTTTTTATTCACCTTTACAGAACAGTTTTCAACCCCATCTATTGATTTTACATTATTGAGATATGTTCTATTGATAATTAAGTATTTAAAATATATATTAATTTGTTAAGTGGATGCTTGTAAAGGAAACAATTCTGGAGAAAATTTAGTAAAGCCTTGAGTTGAGGATGCAAGAATACAAGTAAAAGATAGCGTTCACTGATAAGATGTTTTAATTAGTAAGAGTGAATTTAAAGGATGTGCCTATTATTCATCCAAGAAATAAGAGATGAAAATAGACATACTAAATTAAGGAATGCTTTGCCTTGTAGAGCATTTTTGACATACAAAACAATTAAGTCACATTTGAGTTATGAGAGCAATTGTACTAAGTATGGAAAATCGGGGTGTTGTAATTATAAATAAACCACTCTTCATTACAAAAATACACGGGCCCTTTGCTGCGCTGTGAGACTCAAAGAAAAGGTATTTGAACGTCCTCTGAAAAATATTTTTTCTTTCTATTTACATTCGTGGCAGTTTTCTTTTACTTCATATGAGAGTATGTTAATATATTTTTCCACATGCGTAATTAAATTTCAATATTTCGCGGACTCCAGTACGTGCATATACATGAGCGAAACTCTTGGACTTCTGCATATATATAGTTCTCTTCACGGGAGCCATAAACAAACCCTTTAAAGTGAGGTTACGAAGAGGCGTGGCTGCACAGCTGTCGCGGCGGTGGGATACTTCTCTGAATTACATGTGATGTTCACTTGTTTAGCGAGCTGTCACTTTTGCTTTTTCTTACGTGAATTCTTCTGTACCAGGAGAAATTCCGGAGCAGTACCCATATGGGCCACGGACCACGCGAGATCTTTCCTTCCCATTTCTTGTCCTATGCTCACCCCTTGCACACACACTCACACTAACATGCACTACACATGCCGGGAGACAGGTCGGGAGCTGAGAGCTTGTCCCAGCTTGGGCTGTTCAATGCTGGTGGGAGATACCTGATTGGGGAAAACCTCGCTAGCCGACGGTAGCTCGGCGCCGGATCTCGCCATCCAGCAGGGCAAGAACATCACCATCCCCTGAGTAAAAAACATGTCCTACACTTACGGGAATAATGACATTCGCTGTTGACACGCCCGGAATCACCAGTAATTGATCAATCAATCATGTAAATGTGGTAACCCTCTTCGCGCTATTTCACAACCGCTTGTGCGCACGCTGCCGTCATCGCTGCACCGCTGTCAGAGCCACCGCTGGTGCTGGCGCTGGAGCGAGCAACGTCCCTCCAAATCTGCTTAGAATAATATTAGTGAGAGCGCGTTTGACCGGCACGACGCGCCCCGCAGAGCGGAGGCGAAAGGGACGACCGTGGCGCTTCGTGCTGAAAACGAGTGGACGAGCAACTGGAAGCGAGAGAAGGCGATGAAAAGGCAAATGAAGGAGATCCAGAAAACTAGGAATGTAATTTTGTAAGAAAATGCACGAAGTACTAAAAAACTTGCTTCCCATAGGACTGCTTGTAGTACTTTTTGTATGTTGCGTGTTGAGACGGGAGGAGAGAAATATAGGTCATGACTACGGCGTGAGCAAGGATAGTGGAAATACATTTCTATTCTTGTGAAAATTATGGAGGTATGGGAAATCTTTAAAACAATATAACCTTGTATAGCAGATTGGACGTTCTAGGAATGGGAGCATATTTGAAAGATTATTTTGTTGAACAGTTTCCAGTGTTCGCGGCACTTAGGTTTGGGTCATAACTGTTCCATTCAACTGAGACATGCAATAATTTATAATGGTAAAAAACTAAATTAAGTAACCTTAAATTAAAAGATTCCTTTAAAACTGCGAGAACCTGAAGTAATGCCACATCGATTGAATCCATTTTTGCGTAATGCATATGTATAGTTTTGGTGCTAGTGTTATCTGTAGGGTTAAAGAATAATTCCCCTTCATTGTTTATTTTGAAAATCAATTACCAATATCAGAATATCATCAAATTATCATCTTTAGTTCCGAAAGATTATTTCCTATAAAACAAATGAAAATCATTTAAATAAAAGTACATTTGATAAAGTTGTGTTTGAACAATCCGAAAATATATTCGACGCAAAATTGAATTTACTCTTCCTTTCAATACCGATTAAACCTCCCGCCAGAAATATTATATTTAGAAGCTTTCACAAGAAGGGTATTGCAATGTAGATATAATAAAAGCACAGCCGGTAAGAAAAATGAAATACGTAGATACAACTTCGTTGCTAGTGGATGAGCAAACCAAATAAGACCATAATTGCAAATGAAAGGAGATGCTGAAAGTGAGACATGAAAATGATGAAGCAGACGACGAGACTGCCTCTACGACTCCTCGCCCATTCTTGTGCGTTAACATTGAGTCGAAAATACCAGGAAGGATGCAATTTGATTTGAGGCAAGAAAATTAAACGAAATTAAAAAATGAGCACACAATAATAGCATGATTTAAAAAGATAATATTACCAGGACGTCCTCGCAATCACTTTTTAATTCGCAACAAAACCTCAAGACTAAAAATTCACGTTAAAAAGAATTTAGTAGGCTGAAGCTTCTAACCGGAATCTTCCATAATCGAGCTCGCAAACATCTGGTCGGGCAATTTATATCTGGAAATTCTCTACAAAATGCGTGCTCGCTTTCGAAGTAGCTCCGAAACTGCGTGTATTACTGCTCTAAATGTTCAGCGATACAGGCAAACAGCATTTCCCAATTTCAGGAAGTTTCTCCATTGACGGACAGGAGGAAGGATGAATCCTTTAGGGATGGAATGTAGGACCCACGGTTTACCAATTATGTTCGGAAGCTAATTTCGCACTGGTTCACATTTCGCGGAGCCAATGAATAGCAACACTCGCCATGGGAGAAATTGGGCCGAGAATCTGATATTGGGAAATACAGGGCAGCCGAGATACTAGACATGATTTCGAACTAGAGAAGAGAGGGGAAGAATTTTAGGGATTTCACAAGGGAAAAAAATAGCGCAAGCCTTTCCCACTAATAGTTATTAGTAGGATGTGTATTTTTCTATTTCGGTTGGAAACAGAAATTGTATTATTGTCATTGTACACTAGTTTTTCACCATACTTATTTTTAATATAAAAAAACTTTCCTTGTAAATACAATGTTGCAAACGAGTTGCCCAAGTGAATAGTAGGCCTAGTGCCGTGGAGCCAGTGATTGATCCCGGGGGGGAGGTTAAAGGGTACAAACCCCCTCCAAATCCACGTAAATAAGTCGCAACGCAATAAGTCAATGATCTGTAAACAATATTTGTTAGGTTTCAATCAAGTTACACATGGGCTCTCTCAATTAAGTTACGCTATTTCTTTATTATGAAACATGAGCAAGCACGTCGTCGAAATTACTTGTGGTCCACAAACACCGGCTTATCCGTGATTCAGAGAACGTTACTTCCAAGAAGCAGGGGTGGTGGTATTAAGTTTCACAATCCATTGCGGGTTTCCAGTGGTCATAGAAACACGGTAGCATTACATTTCTATGCAAGAAAGATTAACCATTAACGTAAATTGCAAACGCTTACCTGAAATGCTCCGTGTCGACGTACAATTATATTAAAATGTAACGTAATATATAAGAAATATGTGGGTTTTGGTAAAATATGTAATTATACATATTTAGGTATTTCGTTTTAGGTATATAGGTATTTTTATATTAGGTATATAGGTTTTTATTTTAGGTATATAGGTATTTCGTTCCTGAAAAAAATACTATATTCACATGGAAATCCGTTCCCTCCTTGTGGCTGACATAATTATCCGCCTGCGGGCATTTCCGTTGTAGGGATTCCGCGCGCGTGCTCGGGGCAGCAGCGGCGCATGCCGAAAATACCCGCGCGAGGACTGGACTTTCGGGCACTTCGAGGATCCGGGGCAGCGCGCGAAGCGACCCGGCCAGGCGAGGAATGCACATGAATCGCTTGCTGCGGAAACCTCTCATTGCCGCTCCCCACAAGGTTTCAAGAGCAGCTTTAAACTGACCGGTTCTGCACCAAACGAAACCTTTACCTAGATGTTGCACCCACAGTTCGACATGACATGAGAGAATTTGTACCAGCGGATTGCCGTCAATATATATATATATATATATATATATATATATATATATATATATATATATTTCAGCGTGTGATCAACGTACCTACAAACTAATGGTGATAAAACTGCCCTACTTTCTCGCCCGTATTTTCAAAATTACGCGAAAAGTACTAAAATTTTACAAAAATTGTGTTTCTCCTTATTTCAAATCCTATCTATTAGGAACAGATTTCATTAAGAGAAAAAATATCTATCTTTGATATATTAGTTGTACGATGACGCCGAAAAAAGTTGAACTTTTACAATTTTCGAAAAATCACAGTTTTCAACGAACGCGAGACGTGGACCATTCTTAAAACTTCTTCACACTATCCAGAACAAAATTGAATAAAAAAATGGAGACATTTTTTGAAAATTTTGAAAATGTCCCAGGGGCATTATAAGAATCCCCCAAAATTAAAATATCGGATTCAAATTCAAGGGGCCACAAAATCAGTCAGATCGATTGCGGTATTTATTTTTTCGAGAAAATCATCTGAACGGTTTAGCCGGAAGCGTTGTTTACAGATGGACGGGCAGACACACGTTTTCCCGTCAATCGATTTTTCGGGATCAAGGAGCCACAAATCATGGATTCTGGCTACACCACGTGTTAGAGGATTTTGTTTTCTGAATTTAACAACTGGATTTATTCACTTTGGCGTTACTAGAACCCAGTAATATTTTTCTACCGAAACTTCGGAGTTTTTTCTCGCAGCATTACATAACTTTCTTAACTTTCGTAGCGAGAAAGTAAAAAAGATAAGGGGTTTCTGTACCAAGCGATTTAAAAGCACTTGAGCGCCCGGCGGACGAAAGGAGCTGGTGGTAAGAAAAAAAGCAGGGGACAGGACTCTGTCACGCTGTAAATGGCTGCAGGATGGTGCGCCTATGCTGTTGTGGCGTCGTTTAATTAATCAGACACGAAGGATTCGTAACAAAACAAGTTTATTTGTAACTAAAGAAACATAATGTTGCACATGTTCATTTACACTTATCCGTGCTTTAGGGAACCCACCTAAGTACAGCTTATCCTAGCCGCCACCCGCGACTGCCTTGCGAGTCCCCACCCGCCCTTGCTTGACCGCAAGATACAGCGAACGCTTGACTGCGTCGCTAAATGTGAGACTGACGTCTCCCCCGGACAAGTCCGGCCGCTCGCCCTGGAGCGCAGTGCGTGAGCACTTAATGAAGATACCAATTCGGCTCCGTGCCGCAAATGTATCCTGGCTAATATGCCCTTACCTTACCTTATATAGATACTGTCACATGACCGACCGATCACATGTTCTACTCCCACTCCGTAACTAAAGTGACGTGGGTGCCCCACGTGACCTCCCTGCCTCAGAGCTTGCTAGGCGACGTCTGTGACATATACAACAGACCACTGTGACGTATCTTGCCGCCCCCTGGCGGTACCTACGCGTCCTTTCTACTTCCTGGCTCAGCCTAAACCCATCTTAGACACGCCCCCTTCCTGCTCAACCTAATGGTCTGTCTATTTGTGGCTTCCATAGACAAAGGCACATCCTGTCTTTTATGTATACAAGCGTCACTATGCCACACTGTACGTTGAAGGAATACGATTTTTTTGACCAATGCGGGTATTTGGAATTTTTTTATTCAGTGTTTGGAAGGTCGACCCCATTTTAGCGAGAACCACCTCCACTAGTTATGAGCTCGGATCGGGAAGCCTAAGTGGAAGATGTTTTCATCTTGTGAGGGTGCGAAGGCTGTCAACAGTGAATTGCCGTATGTACGATTCGATTTTCATTAATCAATTCTTAATTGTTTAAGAAATTCTCAGTACATTAAGGATTTGACACGTTTGTAAAGAGCCCGATATCAAAAGAGGCAAATGTGCGATATTTTTAAATAACCGAATTTTTCTCTCTCTCTCTGTCTCTCTCTCTCTCTCTCTCTCTCTCCCTCCCTCTGTCCCTCTAATCTTGTTTTTCTCTTTCCTTTGATTAAATGTTTGCAATTTATTCACGGCTGATCGCGTGATCGCGAGAACATGTGCGTGTACTGCTAAATGACGTGAAAGAACTAAGTGGTGTATTATTTGCAGACATCATAGTCATTTGTAATATACTTTTCCTTTTCTTTACTGCTTTCTTCACTTTACTTTTCCTCACTCACTCCTTCCGTCCTTCCTTCTTTCTTTCTTACGTTTTTTATTTGTGAAAGTTTTAACTCGTTCTGTCTCATTAAGAACTTTATTTTGGAATGCAACATTAACTTGAAGTACACAGCATACGAGTCCATTGCTTTGATGCATTAAATGACGAGCCTAGCAGGGCATGTTACCCAGGCGTCTAGACCCATTGATTGGTTAGTGATTCCGAGCGCGTCAACTGTCAAGTATATTTGTACCGTCAGTATACTACCAGTTTTCTCCTGGGAGATGTTGGTGATTTTTTTCTCGCCGAATGGAGACATCCGGCGCCGACCTACCCGTTGGCTTGTGGGATTTTCCCCAACCAGGTATCTCTCACCACCAGGAATAGCCCTAGCCGGAACAAGCTGTTGTTTCAAATATTTATTTGCCACCTGTTCAATTGCATTACAATTTCTGAGGGAGTTGAATGCAACATAACGTAGAGGCAAGATGCCAGCATTTAATTGACAGGTAAATAGTTACTGATAATTTAATTAAAGTGCTATCACTAACTTGAATTATGTAATTGAAAAATAATTATGAAAACCGAAAATAGAAATAAAGCAAGTTTTAAATTTATGGCGGACGAAAAATAGTTTTTGGGAAACGTGATCGGATTCGAGAATGAGGAACAAAGGTTTGACAGTGTAAGGTTTAAAAAAATGGGTGAAGTTGAGAAATTCTTTTATAATTTTTTTGTGAAGTTAAGTATATATGATATTAAAGAATAAATTTTAAGTTCTCTGTGAATTTGTTTATTTCATGTAAACCAGGAGGAATATAAAATTTTGAGAAGGAATTTATTTTGAGTTATTTGAAATTTGTTAAGATTGATAGTAGAGTCATTGCACCAAATAGGGCAAGCGTTTGAAAAAGAAACTCTAATGATAGTTTTACATAACAAAATTCCACAATTCATTCGTAATTCCGAGTTTTTATTTATCAAAGGATATAATTTTGATATTTTATGGTAAGTTTTATCAATTGTAATTTGGATGTGAGATTTCTATGTAAGTCTTTGGTCCAAATAAACTCGTAAAGATTTAACAGGACTATTATTTTCAAGCCGTGGAATGGTATTGTTGTTAATAATAAGAGGAGGTTTTGGAAGGCGACATGGAGTAAACATTTTTGCTCGAGTTTTCTGTGAATTAATATGTATTCTCCAAATATTAGTACAATGCATGTATTTTTGAATTGCATTCTGAATGATATTACATGCAATTTTGATATTTCAACGGGATGAGCATATAGCAGAATCACTTGCAGGAAGAGGCAAAGTAATAAAAGGTAAAGGGGGAATACCTGACATAAAAAGGTTAAATAGTAGAGGAGAAAGATTTGAACCTTGAGGAATTCCGGAGAGTATAGGACGAGGATTAGGGATAAAAGAATTAATTTTCACAGCAAAATGGAGATCGAAGAGAAAGTTTTTAATAATTTAAAATAAATAATGAGTATCAATTTCACGTGGTTTGAATAATAAATTGGAATGCCACACTTTATCAAACGCTTGGGCTGTGGAAACAAGTTCTAAGCTCCCGACTGGTCTCCCAGACTATGTGGTAGTGTAGTGCGTGTAAGTGTAAGTGTGTGTGTATAATGGGTGAGGATAGGACAAGGAAGAGGAAGGAAAGATCGCGCGCGATCCGTGGCTTATTTGTTAGGGAACTGCTCGGGCATTTGCATGGTGCTGATCGGAGAAACCACGGAAAACTATCCATCACAACAGCCGGCCGCTAGAATTCTCCTCCAGACATCGGCTGAATTCGACCTAGATATCCAGTCCAATCAAATGATGGCCCTCCTGAGCAGAAGATCCTTTCCGACATTTCGGAACGCGGCGTCGGAAAGTTCCTTCTGCGAGAGCTCTCCCCCGCGCGGGGGGCGCGCGTGTATTTGCGCTGCGGCGGGGTGCGGTTTGTTGCGAGGCGCCCTGTGCACGGCCCGACGGGTGCAAATGGCGGGCAGCGGTGCGGGCGCGCGCTGACGCAAGGCCCGTTTTTCTTCCGGAGCCCCCACCCCCGACCCCTTGGCCGCCCGCAAACTCACCGCTCAGTGGGAACGCGTGCTGCATGAAAGCTACGACAGCCGCGCGGTTGGAAGTTCTTGTTCGATTACACGTAATGAGATTGTCGTGCTTTCGTTTTTGAATGTGTACGTGTTTGGAGGTAAAAGAAAGATACGTGTATTGATAATGCTTCTGGGCTGTCAGTGTTTGCCCGACGGCAGAGTTCGTTCTTACCATCTCATTTTTCTTCCTATGAGGGTTATCTCGTAGGAACACTAGTTATTTGTTGCACACCAAGTGGGTGTTCCTTTAATCATACTCTTGAGATTGTGGTCTCTTCTAACCTAGTATTGTGCTTTTTACGTCGGTTTTTCTTCTCTTATTATGATGTTTTTCGTATTGATTGCAGTTTCCTCGTATTTGGATTTTTCAAGGGTTTTTTACGTTTTGAATATTTCCGTCTGCATTGCCTGATCGCAAACTCGACATTTTGTGAGAAAGTGTGCGGAATGAAAACCACGACCGTCCTCTTTTCCTTGGTAAATTCGAGAGAAAATTCAACAGCCATGTGCATCTTTTTGCTCGCTCATTCTCCAACATTGAATTTCCCTCTCTCACGTGTTTATAATTCTGTTTCAATTACTAGCCACAGTTGTAAATGTTACGAAATTCATTTTTGAAGTTAATGTGTTGTAAATTATACTTCGTGACACTATAGTGAGGTGCTTGAAATAACAATCGGAACTTCACAAGTGTGTACAACAGCTACATGCAAGTAACATTTCATTATTCCAAAATTCTCGTAAAACTCAGACATTCATTCGTTCAAGTTACAGGCATCATTCAATTTAATTTCGCCCAGGTGCGTCAGCTTGTGTCCATACATTACACTGAGGTTAATTCAGAGCGGTGACATCTTGCCATTGGTAGGTTTGCGATCGGACGTCCAAAATAGACAATAAGAAAAATTATATTTGTAATATGTAAACCTATTCTGAAATCAATGATTTAAGGCATAAGTTACCAATAAACGTTGTAAAGAATTTCTTTTTATTCTTATGATCAAGCAATTATTCCGTAATTACAGCGGTCTTTCTACAGAACTGTTCACACAATTCTCCATGCTTCTTAAAATTAAACAAAATGTAATGAAACAATGTATAGAAAACACTATAACACGTGGATTGTAATTTTGACTGTCCGAATGGTTTGGACTGGACTACTAATTTTTGTTGCAGCTTCTTCCACTGGAGCCAATTTTTTTTTGTAATAATAATATACCTGCCCCGTGGCGCAGGCGGTTTTTGGCAGACGCCGTCTGCGCCAAGGAGGCTGCAGGTTCGAGTCCTGCGTAAGCAAGGTCGTATTTGCGGTTGTCCCTTCACCTTTCATCATCCTATCACCTCATAATTCACACTTCAAAGGGTAACACCTTGTCGTATTGAGGGATACAGCTGAATAGCTGATTCTAAAAGTTGCACACGTTAATCGTCTAGCGTGGTCAGAAATGGCCTCTACGCCAATAATTTATAATGTCTTATTTCTGACGACGCTAGTTTCAGATGGCATGCTCTTTCGCTTTGTCACTAGACTAGAGTGGAGGATACGCATGCTATTCTCTTTACGGGAAGAATATTGAACCATTCAGAAGGCACAAATTCACTTTGCATATGTGGGGAGGAGAACCTGAGGCCTCTCACCAGAACGCGCAGACGAAAGACCATGGAATACGCCAATTCGGCCATCCTACACTTCCACAACGGACGTGACCATGCAAGAATGGTAGTAGCAAGTGAAAGGCATTTCCGTAAGAATACTGTAAACGCTGCTTTCACCACTGCGCTGTATTTTCTCATAACAAAAGTGTGATTATTTGTCCAATTAAACATGGTTCCTGCCAAACAATTCGCAGACAAATAGTATTAGATAGAATATAATTAAACGTTTTATGTTTCTTTCGAAAGGGCGGTAGTCTAGTATTTTATCGAATGAGATGATAATGTTCAAAATAAGCACATAGCTCGGAATATTAATCATAGTGTTTTCGGACTTGATACTGAAGTGCATGTATGCCATCTTTTGCTGTAACCTGCAACTATTACAGCACTCGAACCGACATACGAGGTTGAATTCGGTGTGTATTTGATTGAAAAAAGCTTGTTTAATGGGAAATACAACTGTGAAACGTTTGTTTGCATTTAGGATTTTGTTTTTTATTTGTTTTTGTATTTTAATGTATGGCCTGTGGTAATGGCTTTGTAATGTGCTTTCGTCACGTTTTCTTGCAAGATCGCACCATGTGGAAATATATTGTGTTTTTTGCAATGTAAAACGGAGTGTGTTGTGCGGTGGCTTTGGCGCCCGCACGCGCCCCGCGGAATGCGTTTGCATGGAGGAGGAGTTGGAGGAAGAGGAGGAGGAGGTGGTGAAGGAAGGGGAGGAGGCGAAGGAGCGGAAGAGGTGGTGGGCTAGAAGGAGGAGGGGGTGAAGGAGGTGGAGGAGGAGGCGGAGCAGCAGGAGGAATAGGAAGAGGAGGTGGTGGAGGAGGAGGCGGAACAGCAGGAGGAATAGTTAGAGGAGAAGGAGGTGAAGGAGGTGGAGGAGGAGGCGGAGCAGCAGGAGGAATGGGAAGAGGGAAGAGCAGGAGGAGGTGGAGGAGGAGGAAGAGGAGCAGCGATCGTTACTGGGCGCGTGCGCCGCGCCGTCTTCGACTTGTTATTCATTGCGGAAGTTTTACGCGTCGAGCGGGTTGCGTTCCGCCGCCTGACAGCCGCGGGTGGGAAACAGCCCTCTTCGTCCCGCCCGCCCATCGCGCCCCATCAACTCGCCCTCCCCCCTGTTCCTGCTCGTATCCTTCGTGCCCCTTACCGTTCCACCCCTCCCAATTTCGTCCCTTCCTGACTTCCCGTCCCATCTCTCCTTGCCCCGCCCCTTCAGCTCCCCGTCCTGATCCTTCAGACTCCGCTGTGCTCCTTCTCCCAGTCAATCCCCGTTCTTTCCCGCTCCATTTCTCTCCACCCCTCTGTTCCCTATCCTCTCTGTTCTATGCTCCGTTCTGCTCCACTCCGCCCCGCACATCCCCGTCCCTTCCTGTCTCACCCTTCCCACCCCTCTCCTTCTCGCCTTGCCCCGTTACTTTGCTCCCCATCACCTCTTCACCGTGCCCGACCCACGACTCCGTTGGATCTCAAACTTTGCTAGACTGCGCATCAGTGCTTTGTTATTCTCATGTGATGGGGACCCGTTCGTTCCAAAAATCATAGGTAAATCTCCTTCCGTTTATTTGAGTCAAAAAATTAACTTAACACTTAAAATCTTATAATTATGACTAAATCATAAAAAAACTCTTCTAAAAAGCTCTTTTTAATGTATTATTCATTATCCAAACACCGCGAAACTGAGTACGAATATATATCGTAGTGAGTCAATGAATAATTTTACGAAATGGTCCGATATTTTTCGTATAAAGTTAAGTCGTATTAAAAGAAAATATAATTGATGACTGACAGTATTGTTTATTAAAATGTAACCTCTTTCAGTAATAGTTTTACATTCTTATTTCATATGATATGAACTTAAACATCATTAAAATTATAAATAAAAGTATATAATTTATTGGCTCATAAAAACATGAAGACGTACTACATTTCACTTTTTCTTTCCGTTAGTAATTCATTATTTTTGTTGGCTGGAGATAAGTTTTTTCTCTACTATTGAATTTTGAATGTCTTATAATCTATTAAACTTTCGGTGTAATTTTGTGTAGGTTGCTATACTTCTATTTACACCATTTTTTATTCGATTGTAAATTTATTTTACCATTGAAGTATTTCGTAGTATTCTGAAATCAGCTTTGTCTCCAATGGATGTCTGAGGTGTACACTTACAGTTACGCATTTCGTTTAGAGGTCTGCGATTCCATTGTCGAAAATACCTTTATGTGGTTGTATCCATGCAATAATAATATTGTTTTCTAAATAAGACATATTACGAAATGAACTTGGTGTGTTTACCATCAGGAGAAAACGACAGCATTCAGAAGGAAATGGCAAGACCACTCGGCAGAACGCCTGAGGAGAGAATGCCCAATAAAGCAAAAATATGAGTAGGATAACAAAGGAGAAGGGTGAGTAGGAGAAAATTAGGCAGACCTAAGAGGAGGTGGAGGGCTCAAACCATTTGAAGACGGAACAAGCCAGAAATGATGATGATGAATTTAGACATCATAAAATGAATTCACCATACATAATTTTGTATTTCAGATTTTCTCCTATCATTATCCGATCCAATCATACGTGAGAGAATATAATATGATTCATGATATTACTGGAGTTCCCTCTTTCTCTCATGGTCATCAATATGAGTACAACACTTTCTTAACTAAAATGAATAGTCTGAGAGTATAGTTTTGTAAGTTACAGAAAGAGTAAGTGGCAGAACCAACTCCATATTCGTTCTTCGCTAATATGATCATAGAAGCTTTATTTGATACGCATGTTTCCGAATTTCTTGTTCCAAATTTTACTGGTCAAACTAATTTTATTATATTTACATTGAGGTGAAGGCGTTTTTATTTCAGGCCGTGTTCACGGTAGAATAACACAGTATTCTCCCTTTCTATATTCTGTATTTTAAAATTCATTACTTTCTTATATTTGTTCACTCTTTTGTAGAGGTTGTGGTTTTGTAATGAGTTGTGGATTATAAGTGGATATTTCGAGAAAAAGAAGTTTTTATATATATTTGGATTTCTTGGTGCAGAAGTATGTGTACAACATTTTTGTTACACCTTTCCTTCGTTGGTTTGACCAGTCTTCTTGAACTTTGGTCAACACACATCAAACCGGTGTGATTAGAAAATATTCCAAAATTATTCTAATAATTTTGGTGATTTAATTTGAAAATGTTACTTTCATTTCGCGTTTTCGAACGTATTCTTGCAATATTTTTAGTAGTAGTAGTAGTAGTAGTAGTAGTAGTAGTAGTAGTAGTCGTCGTCTGTTTCATTGTCATTAACAGGCAAGCAATGAGGCAGGTTCGTGTGTATTGGTCAGATTATGCATTTAACTTCATTATCAAGTTCGCCAACGTTCTGGAATACACAATTATATCCTCAGGGCTTACTCATATAACAAACAAACTTTAGGCACCCGTAGCAGTACGTAAGCACATGCAACATTTGCATGGAGCAGTGTCCGATTCCACAACCCGTCCGATTCGGATTCGCGATACTCACTCGACTTCACATGATAACATGCATGTTACGAGTACAGCCTGCCAAATACGTGTAAACTTGTTTCAGTATTTTTGGTGTATTGTATCTTCTATGCCTGTAGAATATTTCTCGCCCGAAGGGCTATAGAAAGTAAAGGTTCTAAATTTGTAAAGATGTCTATCGTTTATGCATCTTTGAAAATGAAATGTACGTGATCATTTACCTCTCTTAATTTCAGTTTGGAACATGTCACCTTTTTCTCTTCAATATCGCTCGCTACTCGCATCAACATTCAAAGACTATTGATAGTGTTTCTGTACCCGACATTACACATTGGTTGATGCAAATCAGCAATAGTATTGGAAATTCCGGAGATGCCAGTAATGGCAAACTAAAAAGAAATATACCATAGGATTGATTAGTGAGTTGCTAAGATCATTAGTCCCGAAAGTGTTTTCTTCGGGAGATGTCGGTGATCTTCCATTTGGTGAGAGACGGCTACCGCCACGTCGGCTAGCGGTGTTTTCCCCAACCGGGTATCTCCTGTCAGGAGGGTACCGCCCCAGCCGAGACAAGCTTTAAGTGCTAGACTGGTCTCCGGGCAGTGTGGTGGTGTAGTGCATATTAATGTAAGTGTGTGTAGGGGGTGAGAATAGGACAAGGAAAGGGAAGGAAAGATCGCGCGCGATCCGTGGCCAGTTTGTAAGGGTACGGCTTGGGCATTCGCCTGGTGTTGATCGGAGAAATGGCGGAAAGCTACAGCTCAGAACGGCCGGCCGCAAGAATTCTCCTCCATACAGGAGCGGATTTCGATCTAGCTAGTGTGGAAAATCCCGCCGCCATCAATAGTGGAACCTCAGGATCTTCCGGTCAGAGGCACTGCAGTGACATCAGTTGACGCCCGTTGCCACCTCAGCCGTTGAATGTACCATAGGAAATGGAAGGTGAAGTGAATGGCGAATCTGAATACTACAGAAAAATGTTATATTTCGTGAGTGTGCATCCTCGCGCGGGGAGGCTGACGTGGCCCGCGGCGCGCGGACGGGCCTCCGGGGCGCCCTACAGGAAACGGCCATCGGCGCAATCCGATTATTTGCCTGTTTAGCATGCACCCCGGCGGAGCCCGGCCGGGGCCTTGCGTAACGTCGTTAGTTGTGTATGCAGGCGATGGAGGACGCGGCGGTGCCCCAACCGAGGGGTGGGGGAGGGGGTTGGCGGGCCATGACAAGCTGATTAACACTTGCGCGGACCTCCTTGCCGGCCACACACTCCGGGTGCCGCCCCCCCCGACTCCCTCAACCCCTCCCCGCCCGCCCGGGCCGCGCGGTGCCTCTGATCCGCACCCCTCGCTTAGTGGAACCGACCCCGCCCACTCCGCTCAACACGCACTTACTCATACCACTGACCTGGCGGGCGCCTTCGGGGCCACGCCCCGACGCGTCGCCGTCGCGGTGGGCCAGGAGCAGGGCGTCGCAGCGGAGGCGCCCACGTGGCCAAGCAGTGCCAGGGGGGATTACCACAGCGTTGGCGTCTGAGCTTATGGTAATGCGAGCTCCTCCGTAATGTTGGATACATCTAATTATGTTGCCTCCTTTCACCCTGCGTTGTTGTGTCCAGGTGATTGTTTCGCAGTCTACTACATTACCGACTTCACTCACTTTTAAAAGATGATAAGACATATTTATTACTTGATTATCAGTTTGTTGTCTTGCTCAGAAAACTGTACTCTAAGAGATTTGGAGGAGTTCTCACAATTCGACGCCTCCTTACATACATGCGGGCTCCTCAGCGTTCTCCTTGATCACCATTCTCCTCCCACCAAGAACGTTATTTCGACAGAGGTCTTAAAAATAAACTATTGGGGTTTTGGTCATTCTCTCTCTCTCCCTCCCTCTCTCTCTCTCTCTTCCTCTCCCTGTCCCCCCCTCACCGGGGTTCTTTTGAAGATTTTGTTGTCAGTCACTCACTCCTACCTTATCCTGAGTAGTTAATCATATGTATACACGCCATTCGTCTAGATTTTTGTCATTTTAAATGTTTTCGTTTTGTCGTCATTCCCAGCTTCGCGTCGTGTTAAGAGGTTCACCTTTTCTTGACTTCTTCTCACTGCCAAGGATTCCTTTATCTTTACCGAATCTGATACCATCATTTCTATTTCACCAGTCTTGACACACTCTTCCCAGCCATCTGTCTCCGCATAGATCTGTGTCCCCTCACAGGCTTCGTAGTTCGTCTGCGGCCTCCTTTCTCGCTTGTGCCGGCGCCGCCTCCACTTCCGACACCTCCTGCGCCCTACGCACTTCAGCTGTCGGCTCCCCTCGCTCTGCTCCACCGCCGCGCAGCCGTCAATATCTCCACCTCCACCCCCTCGCCCCGCCCTCTCCCTCCAGCCCGGCCACCGCGGCGGTCTCCTGCGCTCTCTCCGCAGCCCCGCCCCGCCCCGCCACTCCCCGCTCCACGGCACCCCACCCGCTCCGCTCCACTGCACTCCACTGCTCTCCACTTCCGCGCCACCGCCACCGCCGCCGCCGGGGCGAGGTAAGAGTAATCTCGTCGCCGGCTCGTAATCCCGCCTATGCTAACGAGCCCCGGCCGCGCCCCCGCCCCCGCCTCCGCCACGCCCCGCTCCACCTCGCCCGTGGGCGGAGGGCGGCGCGGGCGGCGCCTCGCCGCAGAGCGCTGCGTGGCGCGGTGCGTGGATATCGCGGATTTATTTCGAGGTGAGGGGAAAAAGAGCTTTCTCGCTAATGGCCGGCGGCGGCGGCGCCCGTCGGCTCGCCCGCGCCCCGCCCCCGCCCCGCCGCCGCCCGCGCCCTCGGCGCTCTCTGCAAGAGGGCAAAAATGAGAGCGCGCTTGAGGTGCGCTGCTCCGCGTTGCGCCTGGCTCTGGATGTCCCGGTCCTCCTCTCTGCTCTTCGCGTTTCCGCAGCTGTCGCTCCCTGCCTGTCTTTCTATCCTTTTTGGACGCGCTAGCACAGGCATGTTGCATACGTTCATGCATTTGGTAGGAAATGTAGTATGAATCTGTTTCGAATGTGGTGGCGTTCATTTATTGTTGTAATAGATACCCTATATGCTGTCTTGATATTTTATAATTGCGGAATACCGCGAAACTCAGAAGCGGAATAACTGGACGTTGCAAAAATCATACAGAATATAAACACGTCAAATTTTACCTTTGTTATTATTTTTATTTTTTATTATTTAAGAAAACGCGTATTGATTACCTGTGCCTTACCTTGGTCCTTAGTAGATCACGGTTTAAAACAATATTATTGTAAAAGCTCATGTCATAAATATGAGATTACATGCAAACCATGACGAAATTGATAAATCGTTTTCTCACTGAGAGTTTTCAAATACCGCTCGTCGTTTTTTAAAACTGAATATATAATTCGAAATCCCTCGAGCTAAATTCATATCACCTTAAACTCTTTCTTTGCTTTTTTTTCATAATGTCCATTTATTTACCTCATTTTTGCTCCCAATTCCCACCTTTATTTCTCCCCTCTTTCCCAGCTCCATTTCTTCCGGCGCCGGAAGCCGTTCCCCGGGCCGCGTCCCGCTAGTAGATGCTAACGCGCGTTTCCCGGCCGCTGACAATACGATCGAGGCCTTTCATTGTCCCGGGCCGCATCTGCATGTGAATGCAAGGCGACGCGACCGACGACGGCCGTAAACGCGCGCTGATTAACTCTGCGAATAAAGCCCCGGCGCTGCTGTAAAGTGGCGACGCAAGTCTCCTTATTTTCGCCGTTTAAAAGTTTTAATCTCTGCGCGCGGGAAGGGAAAAAAGTTTGGGCGCCGAGCGGCAAGCGCGTGCGCCCGCACCCCGCGGCGCGGAGAGGTATTAAAAGGCGCCGTCGGCGAGGAGTTCGGGATTTCATCGATCTTTGCTCTTAAAAGAGTTTATGTCGATGTGCTGTAATGTGGGCACGTTGTGCTTTTTCTTCCAGTATGCCGTTTAAGAGTTGACTATTGCCACTCCCACTCAACGAAAATTAAAATAGAATGCAATATTCCGTTTTAAGATTTGACTACTAATATGCCATTGAAGATTTGACTATTACCACTCCCACTCAAGGACAATTAAAATAGAGTGTAATGTCGAAGTGTAATCTTCACCTCGTCGAGGATTTCGTTCGTATATGTTCGTAATACTGCCGCAAGTGCCGAAATCTTCCTAGAAAGAACTGTCAGGGGTTTAAGGAAAACATACTATCTTTAGAAATTACCTTTTCATTTTAAAACATCGTTGGTCAACTGACAAGCAAATTTTATCTTGAGTCAAATTGGGGGGCACATGCGATCGCATTTTCCCTCAAAAAGTATGTTGTTTTGCAAAATTTTACTGCTCATGGAGACTATGGTCGTAAGATATTATTAGCGGGGCGAACTCGGAATGTTTCCCCGTCGCCTATGGTGTTATCGCCTCTTTCCATCCTGTGTTATGGCTACTATCACACATTCCTATTCAAATTCCTATCGTTCATTTTTCTTTCTGAACAAATATATTAATTTCTTTAGTAAATAATAAAAAATGTTCATATTTCAGAAATATGTGAATTGTTTATTATTTATTTTGCTTCTATGCTCCTGCGTTGCAACTTTTTGCCTAGAAATTATTTTTTCAAACCCACTTTTCAGTGCTTATTGCAGCTCAACCATTCCCAATACCCAAGTACTTTATAAGACCAAATATTCTTTAAATTGTTTTAGAGCTTATTTTCGACATTTCCTTTCCGGACACAGTGTGTAATGATAACAAATAATTTAAAATACAAATAAAGTTTAAAGGGGAAATGGAATTGTTTGGCAGTCAAAAAATATATTTATTTTTGGCATTTTTTTTGTCATAAGTCTCCATAATTTTCTCTTTGAATTGGCGTTTGCAATATGTTGATATTATTTTTAGACTTTTTTTATTCTTTACATATATGTGAAGTCGTCCTTTCATTGGGTTTAGGTACTGGCTCCAATACGTTTTGAAATTGTTTAATAATGCAGCGCATAAATAGTGAAAAACTTAGACATGCAGAAAGAAAAACATTGAAAACTTTTTGTTGTAAAGCTAATCAACATAAAAAAGTCTCACAAGAAAGTAGTTTTTGGAAATGATTATAGAGATGAGGCAAGTTAACGAGCTGGTGTGATCCGAGGGTTGCATCTTTAAAGCTCATTTCCAAAAGTTTATATTTTTGATACTAAATTGTCCTTTTCTCAGTTTACATTTTGTAGTAGGAATCTGAAATTTTAGGCGCTACTGAAGGTCTTTTAGGTTTACTGAAACAATTTTTTCTAATTACCTTAGTATTTATCTATTCTTAGTATTTATTAGTATTTATCTATTCTATGGAACTTTATTTTCTAGAAAAGTTTAAAAAAAATTGCATTATGAGAAAATATTTTTATCTCCAAAAATGAAAAACATTTTTCAAAACAGTTGTTTCGGTATTAATATGAGTGACATATCTTGAACCTGTAAAAATTTCATATGCCTAACGTCAATAGATTATGAGATTTAAACTAAAACATTCAACATCGCGAAGATAGGGCATTGCATTTCCCTTTAAAACCCAACTAATAATTATAAATAAGCGTGTTTTAATAATATCTAAATATTTCATTTCCTAGAGACCATTCCAGAAAGAATCTTCAGATGTAAACCGAATATGAGAACACAGAGTGCTTGAACCCCACCCCTAACAGCATGAAATCTTCTCGGAGCATTTTCTTCCCCTCTCTCGTCTCCCCCAATCCAGCCTTCCTCCGGGGCCGCCAGCTGTTAATTTTGCATGTATTGGGCGGGCGCGCCCCACCGCACCGCACCGCGCTCGCGTCCTGCGATCGTTAACTGTGTAACTTTGTTTCAATTAATCGCGTATTTCGGTCCGGCGCCGCGCAGCGCCACGCGGGACCGCCAGCCAGCCAGCCAGCCATGCACCCAGCCGGCGATATCGATCTTAATGAAAGAGCGCGCGCGGCGTGCGGTGAAAGCGGGGCGGCGGAGGGACTGATGGATAGTTGTTGTTTAGGGGCAAAGTTAAATGAATTTTACAGATTCGCGTACTTATTATACGAGAAGGCGGGCGTAGTTTTAAGGTCGAGAGAGGGTGCTCGAAATCGATAAAACGATCCATATTGCTCAGCTTTCGAATGAGATGCAATCGTTACGCTACGCAACAAGTTTTAACTGTATGTTGTATACCAGTTTAATCTGTTTACTTTCAAAGCCGTAACTTAAAACTCTTGTGCAAAGTTCTTTCAAAATTTACAAAAACTAATGAATTATCTCGTTTATTATTGTCTGCAAGTATACATCAGTAGCTCTTGGTGGGGGGGGGGTGAACATTCTTCCGCGATTGTGTGTTAAGTACACGTATTAGCTTTTAAACATTATTGAGCGGTATATGGTGCTGGAGTCAACATGCACCGTATATTATCGTTTAGTACATTAGTAGTTGTCAATTTAAGTGAACCGTATACATTAATTCGCATTTTGAATGAAGTGTATGTTTCGTAAATAATACAAATATATAAATACGTCATTCGTCAATAAGTTCATAAACATTTATTTTTCACCTCGCGCCGGTCGCACGCTACCTTGCATTTTCTAGTGTGGGGAGAAAAGCATAAAATAATCAGTGCTCTGCACGCAAGAAGAAGTCGTATCATTGAATTTCCTTCACTTAAGGGGAAAGGAAATAGAGCCAAAAATGCGTTTCCCAGCTCATGTTCTAAGCAATCGTGCAATCTTTTGAAGGGAAAAACTTCTGGATTTCCGTCTGCTGTTGTAAGCGTAGAAGAAGAACGATAACTCCGATGACTGTGAAAGATGAAAACTCTAACCCGAACAGCCGCACCCTCTGACTTCGAAAAGTCTGGTTGTGGCACTCGCTCGCTAGTCGCATGGTCTTTCCAGAACGGCACATTTAACTTTTCTTTTGGTCTTTTATCCATCCGACAGCCGGCTACCCTTTACATCTTGATGGGACGCATATTCGACCACACACCTGACACTAACATACCTGCGGGCTCCTCTGGTCTGGATTCAGCGGAACGCGAAACCTCCCGCGACAACACATACTTGAGAGACAAAGGACAAACAACCATGCTTAAGGTGGGACACGAACCCGTAACCCTTCGACCGACGGCTGCAGGCGATTTTCGACATTAGCTCGTCAGCTAGGTCAAATTCAGTCGTTGTCTGGAAGAGAATTATAGCGGCCGGCTGCTCTAATCGATAGTCTTTCGTGGTAGATCCGATCAACACCAGGCGAATGCCAGAATAGTACTCTAACAAACGGGCCAGTGACCGCGCGGGAACTTCCCTTCCTCTTCCCTGCCCTGTCCTCATTCATTACACACACACACACGCGCAATAATACGCGCTACACTAACACACATGCCGGGAGACCGGTCGGGGCTTGTTCTGGCTGGGGCGGTGCTCCGCTGGTGGAAGATACCTGGTTGGGGAAAATCCCGCTTCTTGACGGCAGGCCAGCGTCGGATCTCGCCATCCATCCGCCAACAGCCACATCCCGATGAAAAACATACATGCATTAATGGGACTAATGACCTCATTAGTTGACGCACGCGGGATCACTAACAATCAATCATGCGACCGTTCCGGCCGCTGAGTCGGGACATGCTCTTAGCTACCTCGGCCGTCCAGGACGGCTTTTGCTGTTATTAATATTTTTCCGCTATAACTTAATTTTGGTTTCGAGAGGAGCGGTCGCATTGAAGGGGGAGGGGCTCTCGGGGGTGAGCGTGCGGGGGAGGAAGTTCGTGCCACCCCTGCGCCTCGCGTGCCACCGCCCTGCATGACGGCGCGGGCTGCCCCCTTCCGTGCGTTTGCTTGTTGTTCCTTTCACGTCGCAGAACATTCGAGCTCCCGCCTTCGGAAACACGCAGCATGCTGAAAGCATGCAGAGCATCTCACTTTCTCCTCCCTTCAAAACCCCTCTGAGGCAACGGGGATTGTGTGCGGTTGCTGTGGAGAATGTACTGATAGTAATCGTCCCCTCAGTGCATGGGATTTATCGAGTGTTAACAGGTCTTCTGCGTGACATCGCTGCGTTTACGTAATCAGGGTGCATCTCAAGGGGACACTTTCTTCCATTGAGACGTTTTATGTGGCGTATATAGTATGTTTTAATGCGGTTATTTTCTTTATGTTTATTTCTCACGCAGGTGGTCTATACGAGTTTGTAGGTAAGCTTCCTTGAAACGCTCAACATGTCAGGGTATGGTGATAAAATGCTCTGAGACATGCGAATTAAACTCATTGCCAACACAGAGATGAAGATTTTTGTAAGATAATATCGTTCGGTAGTGAACAAGAAAGTTCGTAGCTACTGCTTCGGAAGTAGTATATTTTAAGGTTTTTACAACGAGGTCGAGTAACGGTTTTTGTGAATGATTTCGTTCTACAATAAGCATTTTCTGTGAAATATTTTCACGAGATAAATTTGCTATTAATCAACTCGACATTCTCCTGTCAATGGTCATGTGACCTTTACGAATAATGTTCGAGGGTGCCATTTTCTCAGGACTTCCAATGTATCGATTGTTGTTTGACTACCTCTAAACCAAACTTGTTCATCCTTTCCGTTCAAATGAATAAGTGCTACGTTCAAAGTTTTTCCAATTTATTTGCAGTTTCCATCATTCTAAACGTATTTTTCTACAAGACTTTCCTCTTCAAAAATTGAAATCGTTCGTAGGAATTTTTAGATCGTGATAAAACGCGGTCCCGAGATTGCTCTTCATTCCTCGCCCCAGGACGCAGAGCACCATTGCTTCGCTCACTCACTCGAAGGGCTATTCATCAATGTCCGTTGCCCATTACCCGTCACACATGACCCATCGACCATTTTCACAGCGTTCCCGCGGGCTTTATTCTGCCGGATTGCGCCATTCCTTTGCAATCCAGCGACACCCCGCGGTGGCCCCGACCCGATATTGCCCCACCCCGTTTTGCTTCCGACTCACTTCCACTCTTTTCCTCCTACAAACGCACGCGAATGATGCCTCTCTACTCCGCACCCGCACCCGCACCCGCACCGGCCCCTGCGTTGGTGGTCTCTCCCCTCCGCTGCCTCTCCCGGCCTACCTGCTCACTTGCAGGAAGAGGCAAAGTAATAAAAGGTAAAGGGGGAATATCTGATATAAAAAGGTTAAATAGCACAGGAGAAAGATTTGAACCTTGAAGAATTCCGGAGAGAATAGGATGGAGATTAGAGATAAAAGAATTAATTTTCACAGCAAAATGGCGATCAAAGAGAAAGTTTTTAATAATTTGAAATATATAATGAGTATCAATTTCTCGTGATTTGAATAATAAATTAGTATGCCACGCTTTATCAAACGCTTGGGCTATGGAAACAAGCTCTAAGCTCCCGACTGGTCTCTCAGACTATGCGGTAGTGTAGTGCATGTGAGTGTGAGTGTGCGTAATGGGTGAGGATAGTACAAGGAAGAGGTAGGAAAGATCGCGCGCGCGTTCCGTGGCCCGTTTATTTGGGTACTGCTCCGGCATTCGCCGGGTGTTGCGCCATTCTTTTGCAATTCAACGACACCCCGACCCGATATTGCGCCACACCGTTTTACTTGCGACTCACTTCCATTTCTTTTTCTCCCACAAACGCACGCGAATGATGCCTCTCTCTACTCCGCAACCGCACCGAGCCCTGCGTTGGCGGTCTCTCGCCCTCCGCTGCCTCTCTCCGCCGACCTGCTCCCCTCCTCCCTGCGCAAGGGCTCCGGGCGGCCACGGGTGGAAGGGTCGCAAGCGAAGCCGACCTCGCCCCCGTCGCCCCAGGGCCCGCTTCCCGCACTCAGCCCTCGTCCCTCGTCCCGCGTCCGTGTCGCTCACGCTGTCCTCGCGGCCCTCCTTTTTTTTCTGCTGCCCCATTGCGTCTTTCAACAACCTTTTTTTGTGCATTTCTCTGTACATCTCTTACACTTTCATTTCTTTTCTATCCATCTTCACTACCTTAGAATGTTTCTTATGTTGCTCCACACTTGATTGCACATTTATTCATTCCACTTCTCCGTAGCCCACAGCTTCAATAATAACTTCAAATTCTGCAATAGCTCAGCGTACATATTTTCTTGTGCAGCAATGTTTCCTGGAAGGTCCTAGTGTTCGACTACCGACAGTCGTGGACTTTCGTGACTAGCTAATAAGATCGAAAAATTCAACCATTGTCGCAAGGAGAATTTTACCGGACCCAGCTCTAATTTGTAGTTTTACGTGATTTCTCCGTCCAGGACCAAGCACATTTCCGAAACAAACGGGTGCGTGATATTCCCTTGCTTATTCTTGTCGCCTTCTTCCCCTATACGCACATACTTACACGCACTACTCTACCACACATATTGATAGACCAGCGCTTGTCCCTGCTAGTGCGGAGCTGATGGAGATATCTCGAGGAGAGAAATCGCTGTAAGCCGACGTTTAGATTTGGTAATCTGACGTTCCTGCAGGAGAGGGAGACCGCCACCTCCCTAGTTATGGAGACGTTATTTTAATAGTGGTACAACTCCAATGACACCCATTTCGAGATATTGAGATCTAAAGTTAAATGATTATAAAAATCGGGGATGGAGTTAGATAAAAACATTGCGTGTTTTCGCTTATAAGATATTGACTTGTTTGTCTGAAGATGATAAGAATAAACATACTGCATGCTTCGCGGAATACTGGGGGTGTAAAAGAGTTATACCACCATAAAAGTGAGGTTGATGGGCCAAATCGGTAGATGTTCTAAAACGAGTTGGAAATGATGAAAACATCGATATATCAAAACGGATTAAATATTAATTTAGTGTTATCAGTGAGGAACATTCAGTTTTCTTCATCTTCTTGAAATCGTCCGGTTCCTACCTGTTGATCAGTGAAATAAGCGTGATTAACGCTTGAAATGAATGGAAACAAATCAAGCATTTTCTGTTTCTTCACATTAACTTTTCTTTGCTGTAGTTGTAGAAACGGAATATATAAGTTTCTGAAAACCTTAGTTCTTCCTCATCTACTGATGGTTTGAAAGTTTACTATGTAGAAATCAATGTTTTCATTTAAGGTTTACTTGTACATAATTATAAAATGCTTCTTTGTGCCAAATCTAATCCCATCTAATTTTTACCCAGTTACAAAAACCATTTTGTTATTTTTTCTTCCTTCTTGTTACAGACGTTTGAAGGTCTTTTAACACATAGACCATTAAGTTTAATTTCTGTGTTAAACCAAGATGTGCGATATAATTATATTATTTTTGTCTGAAATCAAATCTGAAACAAACTCTTTATCATCGCATTGCTGCAGACGGTATAACTATCTCGAAAATCACTCATCACGTGATCATAGAAAACCAGGTAGCCGTACCACTGGAGTTGTAGCACTATCAAAATAAATAAATTGCAATCTCCTGTGATTGTAGCGCACATCCCACTTTTATTGTGATGCGCTATGTCGTCCACAGGAAGAACTTGGAATTCCATCACTTTCAGAATAAATGTACAACACTTGCGCGGACCTGAAAATAGAGTTACCTCAATTTCTCAAAAAAGGAGAGTTGTACCACTATTAAAAGAATGCCTCCATATGACATGCACCGGGACTCCAGTAGATGTGCTCGGAATCAATACTTCTTCCGTCTTCCTCACTCTCTCGCACTTCATTCACGCCCTTTCCCTCTCCTCGCTCTCCGACGCCGTCATCCATCTCTGGTAGCTCGGGTCCGCCGGTTTTGCTCGCGTGGGCAGCCGCCCACACCCTTTCCCCCCTGCTCCCGCTGCTGCCCGTCACTTTCCGCTGCCCTTCTGCGCCCGCGCGGCCGCCGCGCCGTCGTCGCTGGCGGCCGCGTGAAATATGCGGGCCGCCACGCACAGTGGACCCAAGCAGCTCCAAGGACGCGCTTTCCGGCATTCGCAGCATTCAGCAAGGAAACAAACGGGAGGGAGTCGGCCTCGTGGCCGAGATCGCTAAGTCAGTAGTGCCGTAGTGATCTTGGACCTTGGGGTCGCGGGTTCGAGTCCCGCCTCACGCATGGTTGTATGTGTGCGTCCTTTCACCACTATCATCACCATATCGTTTCATCCTCATACCGTAACGTTACATCCAATAGTGGCCGCTAATGACTTAGTAGTTGATGCGACCTTAAATTTAAAAAAAATAACAAAAAACAGGAGGGCAATTTGCATGAACAGATTGGTGCCACCAGCTTATGTGACTCAGGGAATCAATTGATGTCTCTACAGTGCCTATGGGCGAGAGGTCATAGGGTTACACGCACGATGGTGTGACAGGATTTTCGGCAATAGGTACATCGCTAGGTGGAGTCAGCTGCTGTCTGGAGGAGAATTCACCAGGAGTGGTTTCTACTATCAACACCAGGCGGATGCCGGAGCAGCTCCCTAACAAACGGGCCATGAACCGAGCGCTATTTTTCCTTCGTCTTCCTTCTCCTATCCTCATCACTTACTTACACCCACTCACTCACGTTCACCACACTACTACACGTGCTGGGAGGCCTGTCGAGAACTTAGAGCTAGTCGCGGCTGGAGCGGTGCCCCGCCGGTGGGAGGCACCTAGTTGGCGAAAACCGCACGGGCCGATCTGTAGGTCGTCACCGGATCGCGCAATCCAGCTGGGGAAGATCTCTGTGCCCTGTCGCGATAAAACCTGCACTGTACTTACGGGACTAATGACTTAACTGTTAATGCACCCGGAATCACTAGTCAATCAATCAACAGATTGGCTGATGTAAATTGTTCAACGCAATACTTACTCCATTCAGCAAAGGGAATATCAGAGCTCCTGGTGTACGCTTATTTGCCGTAATCACTGAGCAACGGAGGCGGCCAATGTTTTCAACAAGATCTTGAGCCTGGTGTATTGTTCGTTACAGGATACTCGATTGTCACCACCCTGTCACCAGTAACAAGGCCACATCATGGATATTTACTGTGCGAGGCATTTTCTATGAAATTGCCTATCCAGCTAGAAGGCAGGGTGGTTATGGTTTCACGTTAGAAGAATAAATATAAGTGACTTTTCTTTCTTACCATACTCCGTACTTAGTAAAGAGATAGTATGATAATGGTGCTGCAAAAATCGGCGATTTTTCGTAATAAAAACTTTGTGGGACCCATTTGTCGAAAAAGTGGGTTAACCTTTTTCCTATTTGTAGTAAATTACTTCCTCTAACTCATGTATTCATAATCCACATTTTGTGGGTTCTTGTTACCGAAAATCTTTTGACGTCAAAACATCTGTCCGTCCCTCTGTAGTCAACCCTAGCGGCTAAATTTTGTCGACGATTTTCTTCAAAATTAATATTCCCCAATCGATCTTAGGGAAATGGTGCAGGTCTCCTTTCCATTCAACTCTAATTTTCGAAAATTGGTAAGTTAGAAGTAATGCAAGAAAGTTTTTTATATCACCACTAGTTTCAGTGTTTGTTTTCATGCGCGAACACCATGTTGACTGTTGCATAATTCATCCTGAATACTGTCGCTATAGGACGGCCGAAACCTTTGCAGTACCGCCTCCAATCCGGCGTTTCTTGTTAATGCTAAGGTTCTATTGAGTCTGACTTTTAAAGCCTTTTTGGGGGCAAATAAGACTTGTTGCCAAATTTTCATTTTATGCATCAAATAAAGTTGATAACACAAACTGTTCCATCACAAATTGTGTGACGTCTTGAATGAATGTTCTTTATTCAATTTTCTTTCACAATTTTTTTGTTAGTATCGCAAGAGCTAGAAATACCTTATTGAATTCAATCGAAAATCGCAGTAGGCACTAGAAAATACTTCATAACTCACAGTGAATCCTTTATTGTACTGATGATCTTTAAACAAGTTTAGTTTTTCTTTTCGCCGTTTTTGTCCTTAATTGCCGCCTGTGGCCCGAGAGGGCTCACTGTGTGCCGTGTCCGCACCGTCCTGGCGCCAGCCGCCCAGCCCCCGTCGGCGAGTAGCCCGCCCGCCTGCCTTCACAGCCGCCCGCCCTCGGGGCTCACACGAAGGGCAAAGGTAGTGGCTTTTGTGCGACTCATGAAATCACATTCCTCTTACGCGTCCCTTTTATCATGCCAGGAAAATCTCTCTTGGTATTTAAATTATAAAGGAATAATGAGTTTTTGAATTATTTTTTACAAAGCAATAGCAAGCACGTATAGTGTTTATCAATTAAAGTTTAAGGATTAAACATCGTGACAGGTTTACATGTTATTTACAATAAGATATTTACTCAGCAGTCTCTTGATCTCCTCATATTGACACTCGTCCATGTTTGCAATTCGCCTGAACATACAGAGGTAGATATTCCCTTCGACGAAGATGTTGACTGTAATAGCGGCGACTAGAAGTATTTAATTATCAACTGCAGTAAGTGTGCAAAAATAAATATAACGTTATTCGTCTTCAGTTTTGTGCTACAAGTCGCTATTGCGGTACCTCATAATCAATTTTATGGTCAGCACACAGCTTTATAAATATATGGTCCAATGGGGTGCTTTGTTGTATCATGTAGCTCTAAGGAAGGCTCAAAAACTCGAAATAAAATGTCGGTCTTGACGCAATAAAATAAATGAACTTGCCAGGAGCTCAAGAACTATGATAATTTATTACCTTGACGCTAATTGACTTCACTCCTCATAAAGTGTAGGGCAACTGGTTGTGTTTTATAAGGCATTCGGTAAAGATGTCAGGTGGGAAGTTAATGCCATTTTAGAAGAAGTTAATGAAAGCAAAATGGTACAACCAGAAAAAATAAAGAATGTATTATTTAGAGATCGGATTTTTATGTAATTACATATTTTTTGTCTTTCTACTTACCATTCTCAAAATTGTAATCTTGGCGAATCATAGCCCTCCTAACATAATATCGAATTTTTTCGTTATATATTTTTACACATTTAGAACTACATTACATATTTTACATATTTTGCCTGTTTTCACAATATACTCGTATTTTCGTATTTTATCAATTCTCTTATATTTAATTCCTATTATTTTTATGAAAAGATGTATTATTGTTTAAATCAGCATTTTTCCTACTTTATTGGAGAAATCTAGGTGTCCAAAGCATCATTGAGACCGCGACTTGTTATCTGTAACCTTAATTTCCGAGAAATAATTGCGATCAGTGACGTGAATGCTTCGATGAAGATCCTGCAGTGTATGTTTGCTGGTCGTATATCTCGCCAATTTGTGCGATGGCGTCTATTGCGATTAGTCTGGCTGCTGAACTACGGTCCTGTATTACAATAGATAAAGCTTTTACTACTGACGAGAAATTGTATGATGTAAAGTGAGCAGTTTTTCTAAATGTAATTTCTTGCTATGTAAATTGTTTTTAATTAGAGAATTTTAATATTACATATTATATCCGATTTTTCATTTTATTACATATTCTTACTATTTTCATATTTATATACATATTTTGACGTTTTATGCAACATATTTTTCCGATCTCTAATTATATTATACCTCTGTAATAGCAATCTCTCAAATCTACTTCAAATTACAGTACATTCCTATTTTCAGTCACAAAGGATCTGTTTGCTCGAGATTGGGTAGGTTCCACTATTGTGTACAGCTCGCTTTCTGGTACAGTACATAATTCAACAATCAATCATACGTAGTGAAGGCATCGGCGTCACAGCGAGACAGGGATAGCCCAGCGGGAATTAATGCCGAAGGCACCGTAAACGACTAGCAGCGCAATCGCTACCCCTCCGATCAACCAAGGGGAATCGAGTGCTAATACGTCGTAGCTCCAGTGCTGCCAACTTCGCGAATTAGAATTATCACTTCAAACTTCCTAACACCGTCTCAATAGTGTCATTTTAGTTCTCTTTAAATAACCCCCTCTTCATAACACAAATAATGAGGTAGCAAAAATGCATAAAATGCATTCAGAAAGAAGGCAATATAGAAAATGTTGATGTACGAATTGTGAAATAATTATTGCGGTTACGGAATGCGGAAATATATTGCCATCCCTATTTATTGATAATAAATATTTGTGATATGATCAGGAGTGTATCCTTCTTAGCAAAGCATGGCGATCACAATTTTTTAGAGGTACTTATCGCAACGTCTTGTTGGTTTAGCATTGTTCGTCAATAAAATCGCATTGAATCTCTCAGTATCTCGTCAATTAAATACGTACTAGTGTGTAGGTGTTGTTCATCAAGCCGTTGCACCTTACCATGCAATATTTCCCACCATTATCACTGAATGTTGCTGCGGGTAGGCGTCTGGAGGGAAGGCGGTGAACAAGCCAAGTCGCCCTTGATGTCTGCCTCGCGCTGCCAACGTGACGCCCACGCGATGCTCAGCAAGCGCAACCGACCCGGACGCCCGGGCGACCCTGACTCGGCCCCAGAGGTCACAGGTTTCAGCCGTGCTTAGCTACGATCGTTTATCGGTGCGTTGGGATTGATTGGTGTTTCCTGGCGCGTCAACTGCTAAAGTTATTAGTCACGTAAGTGTAGTACATGTTTTTATCGCGGAAGGTGGCGGTGATATTCCCCCGCTGGATGGCGAGATCCAGCGTCGACCTACATAGTTTTTCCGAATCAGGTATCTACGGAGATCACCGCCATATCCCGCTATAAAAACATGTACTACACTTACGTGACTAATGTCTTTAGCAGTTGGCGCGTCAGCGGGGCACCTCCCCATGCCGGGACAAACTGTAAGCTCCCGTGTGGTGCCACGACATGCATAAAAATGTAATGCATAAGTGTTAGTGTGTGTAAGCATCGGTTGAGGATGTTAAGGACGAGGAAGGAATGATCGCGAATGAACTCTGGCCCATTTGCTAGAGCCTCAGCTGCGCTGAGGTGGAGCCATTCCCGCTCGTCGAGTGTTGTTGCGTGGTGGTGGTGGTATACATTAACTCTATCCTTCCTCACTATCTGATACTTTCAGCCAAACCTCAGCGTAGCCGAGGGCGCCCTGAGGGTTTCCCCCATGAGACAAGGAAACGGAGATGGTACACAACGCCGCGTGGTGGCTGTCAGCCGAGGAGAGGAGAGCCCCGATCCGGCACCTGGGGGAAGGCAGTGTAAAGAAAGAGGGGCTCGGGGCGCAGGAGGCTAGCGAGGTGCCGGGAAGGGCGGTCCACCCAAGGCCGAGTGGTTTATCACCTAATCCGAACACACACATAATACGTGCAACAAACAACCAAAAAATATGAAACGCGTGCAGAGAATTATCTCATGAGTTCAAAGAAACTTTGCAATAAATGAAAATAAATATGTGGAGGCAGAAAACGAAAAAAAAATTTTAAATGTTCGAAAGAAAATTGATCTGACTCATCTTACATTAACACTCGTGGACATGTATTGAATACTTGGTCATTATTTACAATGCGAAATGTCTGAATCTGAGTGTCGTACTTCCGTTCTACACCCCGAATTAATCGCCCTCCAAAGGGGTCCGCGTCGCTTCGTGAAGAAGCCCATTTTGTGGTCCATTGGTCGCGTGGGAGCCTCGGCCGCTCGCCACCTGCGCGTCGCCGCCCACGCGCGTCCATTCTTCACTGCCCGGACCTCTGTCCGCCCCGCTCCTCTCCGCCCCGCCCCGCCCCGCTCCGTTCCGCCCAGCCTCTTACCCTCTCCGCCGCTCCGTCCCGCCATGTCCCCGCCCCAGCCCCGCCCCGCCCCTCCCCGCTCTGCCCCGCCCTGCCCCGCTCCGTCCCGCCCCGCTCCGTCCCGCCCAGCCCCTTACCCGCTCCGCCGCTCCATCCCGCCATGGCCACGCCCCAGCCCCGCCCCGCCTCATCCCCTCTCTGCCCCATCCCCGCCCCGTCCCGCCCTTCCCCGCCCCTTACCGTTCCGCGCATCCCCGGCCCGCCCCGTCCTGCCCTTCCCCGCCCCACACCGTCCCGCCCATCCCCGCCCCGGTCCACCCCGCTCCGCCACGCCACGCCCCCTCCGAAGCGCCAAGCCCCTGCCCAGCTCCTGTCCATCCCCTGCCCCGCCCCGCCTCATCACCACCAACCCCTGCGTCCGCGTTTCATTATCCTCCGCCATCGTTCAGCGCTTGGCGCTCTGAGCGGGACACCTAGGCTCAGTCCCGGCGCTGGTGCATTTGCAGCTCTAGCTACTGCGCTGGGTCCAGTTTAGCCGCTGCCTGGGGGAGAATTCTAGCGGCCGGCTGCTCTCATCGGCAGTTTTCTCTGGTTTCTCTCATCAGTCACAAGCGTAGTTTCCTAGCAAACGAGTCACGGATGCACACGATTTTTCTTTCCTCACCTTGACTTCTTCTCTTCCCTGACATTACACACATTTGCTTGCACTGCACTCTCAGACAGTCGGAAGTCTAGTCGGAAGCTGAGAGCTTTTCCTGTCTGTAGCGGTGAACGACCCCGTTGGGGCACTTACCTAGAGGGCGAAACCTCGCAAGCCGACATGTAAGTCGGCGCAGGATCTCACGTGACGCCGAGGGAGGAACATCGCCACCTTCCGGGCGCAGTGTTGTACTGCACCTAGGTTACTAATGACATTAGCACTTCACGCTCCCAGAATGAATCTCTAGTACTCTGCGGGCCATTGGGAAGAGGCTGAGAAAACAAGGAAGTGCAAAGGATGGCAGAAAGTGTGATGCTCTCAAAATAAATCCCATCTCTCAGCACATACTTTCTTGTCAATAATTTATATTCAGTCCTATCCCTCATTAATCAAGAGAGACATATCAACATAGGAAAATGTAATGAAAACCCAACTATAATAGAAAACAGATATCCTATTCGTTCTTTTATGAACATTTTTGCCAATCTTAATGATTTTTAGAGGTGCTCTGTGAGTTCCCTCGTCAATTGTAGTTTAGATTAGATTTAGTTTGTAATAAGTTACTTTTAAGTCAGCAATACAAATGAAGCGTTGCATGTAAACTGTATTTTATACTGAATAAAAACAAGTGTGACGCAACACTATCTTCCCCCCTTTGCTTCCAGAGATCAACGAAGCACTTTGCTATTTTATTTTGTGAAGTAGGTTTAGTATAAAGCATATAATTAAGCAAATTATTCATTTGTAAATGGGTATCTGATCCGTCGTCCTTTATCAGTGTAATCTACCAGGAGACACGTTCGTTTGTGACAGACAAGGAAGAAATTCCCGTTACGTGCACTCAATCTGAGAACTTCTCTTGCAATATTCTTCGATAGAACTTAGCCCTTCCGGTTCGTTACAGAGGTGTCATTTTTCTTTCCTTGA
This sequence comes from Acheta domesticus, assembly GCA_031308135.1. Taxonomy (NCBI): domain Eukaryota; kingdom Metazoa; phylum Arthropoda; class Insecta; order Orthoptera; family Gryllidae; genus Acheta; species Acheta domesticus. The sequence goes on from JAHLJT010002406.1 coordinate 53,668,855, forward strand.
TTCCAGCAATTCACAAAGTTACATTTTTGTTTCTTTCAATCCGAAAAAAACTACTCGCCTCTGTTATAAATCAGTACGTACCCTTAATTCATCATAAGGGCGAGAATCAGGGCGTAACGAAACAGTCATCGACGAAAACCTGCTTTGCTGAACACCCTGATGGGTGATTTACGCATTAATAAAAATATTTTTTTTACAAAACTGCTGTCGAACAGGGGTGTTGGGAATTCGGCATGCGGCTAACGTCGATTTGTGTTGAATTGTTCGGCAATGCGTGAACGCGAGTATTTTGAAAAGTTATTTGGGCGGGATGGATGCACACCGTTGCAAGCCTGGGTGGCATCTAGGCGCCCGCCGGCGCCGCCGTCCGCTGGGGACGTTGGCGAGGCGCACGGGGGAGGGGCGGGGGCGGGGGGCGGGGCCGCGGGACGCGCCGCTGGTATCGACCCCGTCCCCGCGGGCTTAAATCCGAGCCAGCGCCGCCCCTCCCGCCCCTGCGGCCGCCCGCCACAAGCCACGCTGCCAACCCGTCCCTCGCCCTCGCCCGCGTCCGCGCCCTCGCGCGGGGGCTGCGACGACCCACTGCCAGGGAGGTACATCCTCTTATTGAATCCTGCTTTTGATCATTTGATTTCATACCGAAGGAATGAAATTATCTTATTTTCTCAATGGCAGTTTATTTTTTCAATTAAGATACTACAAAAAACTTGATAGCGATGTGGCGTTTCTAGTTTGTCTACAAGTGTCTGAAGAACATTCTCGAAAGTTATTATCTTCCACTTATTCATTCTTTCATTTTCAAGAACTTCTGAGTGCAATATTTCGCAGAACGAAATCCTGAAATGGCTCTTTCAGAAGCTCTTGTTATATTTAAAACGTACTCACCCGAGAATCGCAAAGATAACTGTTATAAGAATAACCTATTAAAAAATTCAAAACCTTAAGCTATTTGCTCTCTGCCCAACGGATGGCAAATAAATACATGATATTTTCAATACAATAGTAAACAAGAAAAAAATATCGATCTAATAATTTATTTTCTCTTCAACAATGCCACGCTCTCCTAATCACCAGTTAATATGGTGCAGTGGAAAAACTGTTTTTTGAATATAAAATATAGTTTTTAATTGAACTTATTAAAATGAACATATTTTCCTCTATATGTAGACTATTTTAAATCAATAAAGAAATACAAATACAAGGTACTTTTATTTAATGGAAAGTCTTTAGAAATGGAATGATGCCCAAAAACATTCAGAGTATACAATTTGAGTTTTTCTGGTGATTTTTTTTCATATGACAATGGTCAGAAAATATAAACATTTTCATACAAGAGAAAACTTGAGAGCAAATGAATCACATGGCATGCTCTTCTAGTTTTTAGTTGTCTCGCTCATGATACGTAGCAATGCCTTGAAAATTACTGCGAATATGAAGAAAAAACGTTGGCAAAAAACCTGACAGGGAATGAGTTGTGAAGGATGAGATCTTATACTTAAGATGGAACCACAAGAATGGCAATGTATGTAACGTAGTTAATTTGCCGCTGGCTCTTTTTGGTTTTCTTTTGTTACTTTTCGTGTTTTCTTGTGACTTCGCGAGTGCAATCTAGCCGCACTACGAGGACTACGTACTTCTGTGATATATTTTGTTTTCATTGCTCTTTATTGTTTTGGTTATCGCTCCCGTTGTTTCCTTACTATGATCTCTACTGTCATGTTCGGCCACTAAAGAGCAAATTCTATTCCCCTAGTCGTGTGCCTGACACCTCTCCCACTTTCCTTCCCTTGACTTTCATCCTCTTCCCGCTTTACCTCCGCAAGCGAGGATCCGCCCGGGCGGGAGCTCCGGGGCGCGTGACCGAAATCGAAATGCCCGGCCGCGCAGGCCCCGCGTGTCTCGTGACGTTTCACGGCCAGACCTCGCGAGCGCCCGACGCACAGGCAACGTGCACGACGCGGGTGTATGGCGGGTTGCGTCCGGCGAGCGTGCGCTGCTGCGAGGCCATGGGATTGTGCGAGCGTATGGGCGAAACGGTAATGCATGAGTTTGATTGATTGATTGATTGAAGGATGATTCCGGGTGCATCAGCTGTTAAGTTCATTAGTGTTGAGCATGTTTTTATCGCGGAGGAGACGCGGAGTGACGGTTATCTTCTCAGGGGATGGCGAAAACCGGCACCGACCTACAGGTCGTTCAGCGGGGTTTTTCCCTAACCAGGTATCTCTCGTCAGTGCGGGGTTTTCCCAAACCAGGTATCTCCCGTCGGGGCAAGCTCCAAGCCTTTATATCCTAAGCATGTGGGTGCTTGTATCCCAGGTGTGCCTTTATATCCTAAGCATGTGGGTGTCTGTATATAGGGAGAGGACAAGGAAGAGGAAGGAAAGATCGCGCGTGGTTTGTGGCCAGTTTATTAGGGCACTGCTCCGGCATTCGCCTGGTGTTGATCGGAGAAAACCACAGAAAACTACAATCAGAGTAGCCAGTCGCTATAATTCTCCTCCAGATTGCGGTGGAATTCGACCTATGTAGCTAGTGTCGAAAGTCTTGCCACGGTCGGGAGTCAAACCCTAGGGCCTCCCGCTGAGAAGCTCCGCAGTGACATCGATGCCCTGAGCCACCTAACCTAAGCTGGTCAATGGTATCGGTGGAACGCTGATCGTTTCCCTGGTAGGTACTGACGGGAAATGTGTTTGTCTGTCTGTTGTTGACACATGTAGACAAACGGTGAGACGTCATATTATGTAGTTAGTGGTGGGAATCAATGGTAAACTTCAAGTTGTCAAAGCACACGCGAGAGTTAGGACCCAAATGACTTAGAAGAGTTGAGGCGCTGAACCTGCAAGACGGAGGACCAATGTCAAGCTTGTTGGAAATGGAGGTCGTGTGGGTTGTTGTTAGGTGTGAGCTATGGGAGTCGACGCAGTTCGCAAAAGTGAAGGATGTCGAGCAGCAGAGAATACGTGTCAGAGGCGGTGGGTTGTGCAGCAAACATTGGCCGTGGCAAGGGACACGTTTCGTCTGTGTGCGTACGTGCCTGGCCATCAAGAAACCACGGACAAAAATCTCCGATGTCAAACTTTTTCTTCTCTCCATACAAATTTCGTGATTTATAAACAGGTCATCATATCCCGTTTTTGGCTGATGCGAAACAAAATGCTTATTTTGAAGAGTCTGATGATTGACAGAAAAGTTGTACAAATTCAGATCCCGTGTTTTCTGTCCGTTACTGCTGATCTTTTTCGTTTTCCATTACTTTGTAGCTTCTCGTGGCATCGCTGGAGCATTCTGAACACGTGCAGTTTCTTTCTGTTTCCAGTTGCTCGTTCTGGGCGTGTAATCTGGGTTCGGCGGAGCAGAACAGTATATATGGCCAACAGATCCGCAGAAACAAAACCTTTGTCTGCGCTTGTCTTCTGATGTCGTTCACGAACAGCTACCTTTATATTTTTCAGACTATTTTTGGAGGAAATACATAGTTCATCTGTTTGATATTTTCAATTAATTTCTGTTTCAAAGACTAAGTGCGACTTTTGGATTTTTCGTTGAAAACTGCTAACACGTGCTGTAGTGCAGTGCATGTAGGGGTAAGTTAATGTAAGAAAAGAGTAAGGCTAGGGCATGAAAGAGGAAGGAAAGATTGCGCGCGTTCCGTGGCCCGCATATTAGGGTACTACGATCACCTGCAATCGCTTAGTCTGGATCGGAGAATCCACGGAAACTACCGATCAGAGCTGCCGAGCGCTAGAATCCTCCTCCAGAGAGTGCCTGAACTCGTCGTAGTCATGTAGTGTTGAAACTCCTATCACCGTGGAAAGTGGAATACTAGGACCTCCCGCTCAGAGCCACTGCTGTGGCATCAATTGATGCCCTGAGCAACCTTAGCGGGTCCGCCAGGCTTGCTTCACGCTCTCGCTTTAGCCGCCCCTTCGCTTACGCATGCGCCTTTTTCCCGCCGCTTCGTTATTGTCTTCCTCTTTTATACTACTTGTAAATATCCACAATTCGTTGATTGGTTGGTAGGTATGAGAAAAGGAATACTGAAAGCGGGCATAACATTTTGAAGGTTTCGAATGGTAGTTACCACTCAACGTGTTTGAACGTTTGAAACCTGTATTAAGAATTTCAAGTAAACGTATACATTGACGGAAAACGAAAGGAGTCTCTGGCTATGTGAGACGTTTCCTGAAGAAAAATTCGAAAACAAAAAAAGGGTCTGGATTTTGATTGAAAATGCAAATCTTTTATTACATACGCAATTTCGCATACCTGATCTTTCGACCTTTTGCATATTCAGTGTATCAGTGATTTCGAAACAACTGATGTCATGCGACTTGTCAGAAAGAAGCTTTATTTTTCACATGTGTCGATTCAGAGAAGGCAATTTTTGCTGTTTCAGGAGCCTATTTTCCACACACTCGACGGCAGCATTTTTGCTGCAATAGGCCACTAGTTAAGAATGTTTTATGATACCGAACATTAAAGTTTGATATTTTTCCATCTCTATTTTTGCCCTGCAGTATCTGATTTACATATGAAAAGATTAAACTGTGTAACTTCATCTCAAATGCAAATACAAAGAAAGTATATACAGATAATTTATCAAAGAGGTGAATAGAGAAACTGCTGTTTTTGGATTAATTGAGAAGGTATGAGAAATAGTCTATTACATAGTAGTCTATTACAAAACTAGATTATAGTGTCGAGATTTATTACATAAGTTATTGACTGGAAATCTGTCGACGGCAGAAGCAAATTTTCCATTTTTTACCGATCCAATGAAGCCGTATTATAGATGCTTACTTACGCTATTTTTCTTGTTAAAATATTAAAAATTATACATGTATTAAGAAGCTACAATATAGTGGATTTGAATTAAATCGTGTGATTTCATCTGCCTTCATGCATGTGATGTTACGTTAAATGCTGGTAAAGTGTTGTTTAGTGTTGACAACTGCAAATAGTGACTTCAAAGTCGTGTCTCCCACAAGAAATATTAGTTCATTCACATCTTAAATATCAAAAACGTAAAATCAAACATGACTTTTTGAATTAGATGAAAAATGAATAAAATATCTAATGTTATCTGTGTGTACTACTTTCGTAATCTCTTATCGCGGCAGGTTGGTTAATCGTTTCTAATAATTGTCCAACATGTGAGCGTGAATTACTTGATTGAGAAAATTGATATCGTATTATGTGGAATTTTGTTTTTAATATTGCCAGCAGTCATCTACATACCACATTGTTAATACGAATGATGGGAATTATTATATACTTGTTTTATCCGAACGAACTCATCACGTGAAAACACATCAGCCATGACATTATAATTCGTGGAGAATAAGCAACGACGATATGTGTTCTGCAATAAAGATCCATTTTATGAGCGATTTAGTAAATCAGGAGAATCAAAAAAGGTCGTTAATAATGATAATATGCAAAAGGTGAATTTATGTATTACCGAAGCCATTATTTGAACTACTCAAAATTTTAGGCTATGGCGCAAGAAGTGTAGGGACATGTACTTGTGAGATACACCTCATCTAACTAGGTCACTTAGCTACCGCGCTTAATACGGGGTTTAATTTTCATTAATGGTAGTCTTTATTCGCGAGGGCTCATGTTCAATAGAATTCGCGGAATTTGAATTATAACCCCTGATAAGGATTTTTCTGGATTTTGTTCCAACATTTCTGCATTGTTTTTCTACTTTTATTTTTTGTTAACTTTATTTCTGTAATATGTTGTACCATAAGTTGTTTTTCTTCACTGTAAGAATTGTAATCAGGAGTTCGTTTCTTCGTCATAATCAGAAGAATTGACTTTGTTACATTCACTCCATGTTATAGGAATAAATTTTGCTTTCTAAAACATACAGAGCAAATAATGCAAATTCTACGCTTCTGAATTAAAAGAAAGTGTGCACATTCTCTAAAATGCGCTAATATAAACGAATTGCATTGCGATTGATTCATGCTGGTGCTTAGTTACCACTAATACAAAGTTTTGTTAACCTACTTAACTTATCTCATTATGTATCTCCTAAATACTGTGCCAGTGACAAAGCAGCCTATTAGTGCCATTAATCACATTTTGCAGGATGGGATCCTTCCCCCTCACAAGCTTTCTCCCCGTCCCTTGGAGGCCCACTAAACCTGTTTGAATGCCATAAACCGCTAATGTCATTTGCATGCGATATTTATTCTTGCGCTGCCTCTGAATTGTGTAGGGGGCGATTTTATCGCGTAATTTTAAAAGTTTGTCACTTAACTTTAATTACCACGGAGCACCCTCCCAAATTTTTAATTTAAAGCTGGAACGGTCTAAACTTAGTTACGAAGTATGTCTATTAAGCTAACAAGCCCGGCGGACCTTTTCTGAGAGCGCCCACTGCCGAGTGCCGCTTGTTTTCATCGGCAGATCGCGCCCATGGCGCGTTAAAACTCGCAATATGTTGACTCCCGTGTTTCCGACGCGGTCCGCTTGCCGTAACCACGTGTGGATTTGCGCTTGTGTACATTCCTGTTTTTGTTTTATGTGCACTCTACTATATGTTATTGCGTTGAAGTCGTACCAGTAGTCACTTTCAACCAGAGTCGACGAATTTTGTTTTATCCCGGTTGCTGGTTCAAAAGTCATGAAGTTTTCTACGAACTTTCCACGGAATACTTCAAAACGAATTACACTTCAGAAACTATATAGACATGATGATCATGATGACGACGATTTCAACAGTATGCGGCATTGCCCCGTCCGTACATTTGTTCGTCATTCACGGTCAGAGCCCTTCCAGGCCACCAACAGAGGCAAATGAACTGTCATTATACGCGTATCGGTCTCCTGATTGGAACAGGTCATTTTTTGTGGGCCCGTTGAGAAGATTGTAAGAGATTTCTCTAAAAGTGTTTCTTTAGCAACTGAAAAGCGTTTGGGGTGCCTTACGACACCTACAGTGGTGCTCAAATAGCTCATTCGATTCTTCTCAACAAGACAAATCGGTTGGCGCATTTCATAGTCGGTCGCCTGGGAATTTGCGTGGTATAGATTATCACAGTCCTACTTTCGTAATTTTGAATTTATTTATCAGTTATCCTTTCATAATAATGTTTTGGACACACACACATCTGTGTTGTGAGTTCGTTGATCGTAAACGTTTCACTTGCGAAATATGTCTTTATAGAGTACATACACAACATACTTCCAATATAAAATGTAATATTAGTGTGCTCTGTTACAGGTGAGTGCAGTATTCTTACTAGCATCAAGAGGCGGTGCCAGTATGTGGTTAAGTATTCAATTTTTTCTTTCTTTAATCTACTTGAATAGACAAACGTGTTATTATAAATTTGTTTCAAGTGTAAGTTGCATTAAAACCTTTGATTTTTGAAAATTTTAAATGTTTAAAAATTGCAAATATGAATTTTCTTATTTTGCTCAAGAATTTTCCAAGAGATCGCCGACGAATTAGTATAATACAATTTGGAATATTATAATATGAAACTGTAGAAACAGTGGGAGAAAGTATGCTCAGTTGTAGCACCATTAATATAATTTCATAATAGGGTCTTGTTATTTCTCGTATTCGTAGATATGTAATAAGGAGTAATACACTTGTAGTATAGAGAAAATTATATGATGCCGCGGAAAATCCATTTCGAGATTTCAACCAAAATACATGTTTCGAGAACCCCTAGATACCGGAAATGCGTTTTTCAACGACTGTCCTTCTAGACGGTCGCGTCTGTTCGTCCGTCTGTCTGTCTGTCCGTCTGTAAACAAACTAGCCCTTAAACTATGCGTAGGATTTTTCCCAAAATGAATATTCCCTGGTCGATCCGGTTCGACTTGAAACCCTGCGATTTTGATAAAAAAAATCTTTAAATTTTCGGGGGTACAGTGCTTGAAGTGTCTGGGACATTTTAAACATTTTCTCAAAAATCACTCTAACTTTTTCTTTAAAATTCTTGTAAGAATAGAGTTAAATGCACTTATAAAGATGGCATGGTCTGATCGTCACAGTTGACTGAATTTTGAAAGTTACAAAAGTTTGTATTTTCTTGGGAGCCTTCCTATAGTTAACACACTGTAGATAGCAACATTTTCTTCAACTTAATTTTTCTTCACAATTAATTAATTAATGTCATGTAGATTTTGTGAAAACTTAAATGGTTTTGAGTGAAATGTGGGCAATATTAAAACGTATTAAAAACAAGATTTCCTCAAACACTCCTTTGTTTTTTTCTTGGAACTTTTTGTATGGATAGAGCAAAATGCACTGTAGTTGATGATATAAGCAGCATAAATATGGCAACATGGAGTGATTGATAAATTCCATTTTACTGTATTTTTTGTGTTTTCGAAAATGATGACAATGTACGATACTAAGTCGATACTACCTTTTCGTAAACATTAGTTCCTTCTACCTCATTAATATGTGCATTACAAAAACCAATTTCTAACCTTGTTAGAATTACCTGAGGCACTTATTTTTAGCAAACTTGAATGAAAAGGAAAACTGTTTAATGTATTGAAAATAATTGGCATGAAGTACTAGTACTGTCAACAACAGGAAATCACAACAGGTATCTTTTTTTTTTTGGTCATGGTTACATGCAAGTTTTTATTCATTCATGTGAAATTCGTTTCTATTCTCATCGTTTGATACAGACTTAATGATCGGAAAAGATTCCAATGTTTACAATTCCAAAAACAGTATTAAGTTCCATTTGGAAAGACAGGCAGTTTTAATTGAAAGTTGTGTTTTTGGGTATTTGAGAACAAAGACTTTCCAAATTACAGTCGTATTCTTTTGCAGCAATCTTTCAAAAATAGCAATCTCGATCAAGCGTAAACTGCGGGCTTATTAAATTTATAGTAGAGGAAACAAAAGTAGGAAAAAATAAATTAAAAAACTCCTTCTTGACTAGCATGAGTATATCTCAGTTCACCGTTTAGTAGACATGCACAACCCCTTCCGTTAATCGCCAATCCCTCATTAACGGTTTCTTTTGAAGCAATACAATCGGAACGATTAAAATGTCTGAAAAGCCGGATTTCTTAAAGAGCGCGTTTCCGTTTCGTCGTGAAATCGTAACGAAGCAGCTAGAAGGGCAATTACGTGCGTGACTTAGTTCGCGTTTTGACAGCTTGCCCTCTCTGCTTGCCTACTCCTTGCTCCTTTCGCTTCCAGCCGCCCCCGGTTTGGAAGCCGAAGGCCCCCCTCCTACCACCCACCTCCCAACTCCCACCGCTTGCTTTGGCTCCAAGTGCGTTCTAGTCTCGGCTTCTTCCAACGACGGCGGTGAATGGCAGGGTTGCCATATTGGGAAAATTTGTCTCCAAAATGGGGATTTTTTCCGTTGTGAGAAAAAAACACAGAATATAAATGGACGGGGAAATGTTTAGAAATTTTTGGGGAACATATTTTCATCCGGAGGCGATATAGGAATATCATTCTCTCAATTACTGTGAATAAAAAAGAAACAATGTACGTTATTCTCAATGATCTCTTGTGTTAAAAAGAGAAAAATAAATGGCAGCCATAAAGAGAAAGAAAAACGAAGATAGTATAGGACTTCGAGGGGCTCGAGGATTGGTTGATTTGAATTATTCGGATTTAAGGGGTCAGCCAATGCAATCGCCAGGGACAGCTCATGTCATAATTTGGAGAATATTTTTCGTTTTAAAGTTGGGGAATTTCGTTTTCTTGGAGAGGTTATGTGAGATTCTTCGTATTAGTGGCGGGGAAAGACCTCGCAACACATCTGGCAATTCTGGTGAATGGTGAACCACAACTTGGATTTTTTTCTTCTATTGGTTTCGTCATATTGACTTGCTTCTTTCCCTTCAATCGCTAATTTTCTTTTCTGGTCGCTCGGGACCGTAGTGAGTTTTTTTCTCGTCCTGAAACGTCGCTTTCTTGAAATGATCAAACGTAGAGTTATAATACGAAAACTTTAAAATGCTGCTTTTCAATACAGTGGTAAGGATTACCATTTTTGCTTCGTTTGTTTTTAGTTTCTCGTCTATTATGTACTTACGCAGTAAACAGAAAGTATTGTAATGCTGCCCCTGATGGTGGTGATTTTTCGACTGAAAATACTAGTTTTGTGGGCCTCCGTTATCAAAAAAAGGGAATAAATCTTGTTCCTGTATATAATAAATTACTTTTTATAATATATTGTATAGTAAGAATCCAAGTGTTGTAAGTCCTTGATCCGGAAAGATCGAGTAACTCCAATGACTTGTATGCGGTCAACGGTAGCATCTAAACCGTTATGACGATTTTCTCGAAAATTAATATTCCCCGATCGATCTCAACGAACTCGACGATCTGCGAGTTAGAAATTTATATTTGGATTTTTGGGAGTACTTTTCATGAAGCCTCAACATTTTCGATTTTTGTCTCAAATTTGACTCCACTGTTTCGAATAGTTTGTTTTTCTTGGAAAGAACAACTTATAAAAATACCGCGAGTCTCATTTTTGTTAAACTTTCGAAAATTACTAATTTAATTTTTTTCGGTATCTGCCTATAATTACAATATTGAAAATAGTGATTTTATTCTGAATGAAATCTGTTATTCTAAGCTAAATCACAGCGTAATTTTGAGTGACCCTTAAAATATTTCAGAAAGTATGTGTTGTAGCACCATTAGTTTTGTGTTGTTTGGAACATTGAAAAATTTTATAGACATTCATTTCATGTATTGTCTTTTAAGTCAAGTGTGTAGACAATGTCTGAGAAACAAAAAGTTAAAAATGAAAATCTCGCGAAATTGTATGTTTGAAAATTTCATTTTTAGTAGATCTAGAATATTAAATTATAAAGAACTTCTGACTGCGGTAGAGTATGTGCTTCTGCGCAACTACAGCTTCGTAACTCGAAATGACCTAGCAAAAATGTTTAAAACATCCCTATTAATTATTTAGATGTAGGCAGAGAAACATTACCTACAGACAAATCGATATCTCCGAAGTGCTTGTGTAGCCCGGATGAAGTTGACTGATTGTGATGATGATGGGAGGCGCTCTCTGAAGCTTCACGACCTCGTATTTCAAACTTGACGCGAGCGACGGGGATGGTGCCCACAGTCTGACGACCGTCGCAATACCCACTGTAGTTTATCACCGCGCGAAATCTGCTGTCCGAAGAGATCAAACGGAGAATCGCAGTAGCCGACGTCTACACAGAAAGCTTCGCGCCGTTTTCCTCTCGTCGTACTGCGGTCTCTATTTTTTCATGACTAGGGTTCGAGTCTGTACGAACATAACACATTAGTAATATACCCATTCACGTAACTAGGACTTAAATCATTAGAGAGTTTTGGCCTCCTCGAACGTTTAGCACTATTGATCTTCTGCTCATGCGCAGTACAAATTTCACATCACTTTAGTGCATCTTCGCATGCGCAGAAAATCGATAGTGCTTAACGTTCGAGGTAGCAAAAACTCCCTATTAAGTGTGGACTTTTGAGACTTAATATAACGTGAAGAGTACTTCGGGAGACATTTTCCATTATACGTAGTCCCTTGTCACACATGTGTCTTAATTTTCAGTCGAGTCCCAGCACAAAGATAACGCTATTGGTCTGTTCTGTTGTATAATAAACGCGTTCCAACTAATCCTTGTCTTCCATGAACACCTGAGAAAACCATTGCGCGCAATGTATGAATGTACCCTTTCGCTGGTTTGTCTTGGTTTTTGCCAAGTGTTTGGTGACTTTGTATTGGGTGATGTGAAAGCGGTGATTGACTATAATTTGGTGAGCCGTGACTGCTTGCAAGCGTCGGCAACAACCCTGCTTTCGTGCCCGTGGCTCCCCAGCAATTCCGGGCGCACCTACTGCTAAACTGGTTAGTCCCATAAGTGTGGTGCATGCTTTTTCCTCTTGTTGTGGCGGTGGTATTTCTCCGCTAGGTGACGAGATCCGGCGTCGACCATCCGTCGGCTATCAGGGTATTCCCCAATCACGTATCGTCCACCAGCAGGATTCCCCCTACCCGGGACAAGCTCTTAACTCCCGACCGGTCTCCCGACATGTTTGGTAGTGTAGTACATGTTAGTGTAAGTGTGTGTATGTGTAAGGGGTGAGGATAGGGCAAGGAAGAGTAAGTAAAGATCGCGCGTGGTGTGATCTGGCGATCTGGTGTTGATCAGAGAAAACTCGGAAATCTAACGATGAGAGCAGCCGGCCGCTGGAATTCTCCTCCAGAGAGCTTCACATCTCGGAGTGTTCTCCGCAGCTCGAGTGATGGCCCCCCGCTGCTCATCTCCAAGCGCCGGAGTCTCCACCTGCGCAGCGGCCGCCTCATTCATCACCCGGCGACGAAGGCTGCACCCGAGCGACGGATCGATCAGCGCTGCTCAGCCTTCGGGCCCTCGCCGCCCCCAACCCCTGCGCGCGCTCAACTTGCGAGTAGCAACTATTGCCGTTAGGCTCCCGGCCGCCTCCGCTCCCAGCCTCCGCCTCCGCGCACGGCCCCGTCGTGCAGCCAGTGCGTCCGCCAGCTCCTCCGCCGCGTCCGAACTAAACCTGACGCGCTCTTCGCAGAGTTTCGCCCCGCCCGCCCGCCTGTCTATCCGTCCGTCTGCCCGTCTATATGTCGGCCTGCCCGTCTATCTGTCCGCCTGCCCGTCTATCCGTCCGTCCGCCCGTCTATCCGTCCGCCTGCCCGTCTATCCGTCCATCCGTCCGTCTATCCGTCCGCCCGTCTATCTGTCCGTCCGCCCGTCTATCCGTCCGTCCGCCCGCCCGTCTATCCGTCCGTCCGTCCGTCCGTCCGTCCATCCGCTCTCTCGCCCTTCTTCCCGGCCGCCCTCCCTCCTGCCTATCCACCCGACCGACCGACCGACTGACCGACCGATCGACCTCGCTCTGGAGCGGCGGCTCGGTGGAAGCGCGCGGGCGGGCGGGCGAGTGACCGATCGACCGACCGGCCGCGCCAGGTCGTTAGCCTAAAGTGTAGGCAGTGAGTAGACGTTGCTAAGCTCCTGGTTGTCGGTTCAACCCGGCAATCTACCAGCTGGGCCCCTGGCGCGTCGACCTCTAGGCAGAATTGGGTGAAGGAGACACCGTATGGTGCTCTGGAATCCACAAATAGAAGTCCGGCGGTTAAATGACCATCCGCCAGGTTGCCCTGGCCACGGCCCCACCCAGGTTGGTAGATTTAAGTTGGCGGTGGGAAGACGTGTTGGGGGCCCCGAGCTGCCTGGACTTCTGTTGTTTCATTGGTTTACTCGTCTTTCAATAATTGTTTCTTGCAATCGCTAGATGCGGTGTTTTCAATAAAAAGGAATATAAACGAAACATTGGAGAATTCATTTTTCTGTGCTATCACTTCCATGAAATCATCCATCAATGCTACTAAGGTCCGTTCGCTGTATCTTCACTCCGCATGTAAACAAACTTTGAGTGTATCCCTCCGCTCTGTATTTCGTGATTGGCTGTGCCATTGGCGCCACGACCTTACTCAAATGCCGGCACGTGTAGCCGCCAGAACTATCACAACATTTTGTTTTCACTAGTGCTTTTTTGACACGCCAAAAATACCAGGCAAAACATGCAGATGATTCGCTTAAATATCACAGTAGTATCATTTACGATGTGCTGTCGCAAGCTAGCAATGAAATCTCGTCCAAAGAACCGTGTCAAAAATGTTCTTCGCTGGAAGAACTGACCCCCGTATAAACATTTATTCCTTCTATTTAAGTGTCATGCCACATTCGTAAGAAGATTCGCCACTATATTGATAACAAATCACAGCTTGATTCTTTACAATTTAATTTGATTCTTTACAAAATATTTAAATTGTGATTCAAAAGTAATTTCCACAGTCACTTGAAGCAGAGCAAAGTAAAGATATTGAACCCTTGTTACCTACTCTAAGGAAGAAATAAACCTAATGTAGATGATATTACAATAAATATCTGCATCTTTTTTCACGCTTTCTACGTAATTTTTTTTTGTGCGGAGAGTCAGGAAATAAATCAATTTTGGAAGGGGCCTAACTCCTATAGCGTACGATGCCTGGAAGGGTAGTGTGGTGTCCGTCAGCCAATGAGAACAAGCGACGACCACGTGCGTTTGTTTACGTGCTGAGTAAAGTTCGAGCGAACTGAGTGCTGAGTAAAGAACTGAGTGCTGAGTAAAGTTAGCTCATTACATCGTTTAGTTATGCCTGAATTGCAAAATAAGTAAATTATTTCTAATATTTGTTTTAATCGCTTCGCTTCGCCACTCTTGGATATATCGATAATTTTCCATCCATGCGAGGTATTACTTATGAAAATGGGTTTAATTACATATTGTGAATGTATATCAAAATCTATCAATTATGTTTTCTCTATTTACTTCGTGTTACACAATAAAACTGTTTAAAGTCATGCTCAGTTAATTGAACATTAATCTGCTTTTTAATATTCTCTTTGACAGAGTATTATTAAACCAGGAATTGAAAATATCTATATTTAATGTTTCCACTTTATATAAAATTCTTGTTTTAAAGAATCTTTACTGTAGACATTTAGAATTCAATTTGAGAAACTTCATTTGCGCAATACACGGATAACAAACGCTCCGATGAGTACACACTAGACTGAAGACAGTGTACAGTGTACTGTATACGGTACACTGTACGTCTAGACTGAAACTTACCCTTGATTTTGACAGGCTCCATCTGCGCCCGAGTTCAAACTCGGATTAGTCGTTTACAAGTGTTCGTAAACGCTTGTGCTCAAACGTAAGTCAAATGAGTGCTACCGACCTCGGGTTCGTAGACCTCTGCCCTCCAGTCTCAAAGTGCCAAACAAAATTAATTAGATATTTGGAGCGGACGGCGTCGGGAAATGATGGCAGAACGCCGTCTCTGCCCGTGCCAACGCCAAGTCGACTGCTCCCTTCTAATATAACATGTCGGCTGAGTTGGTTCAGGGCAACAATTGTTCCCACTGCAGCGACTCTGGGTTCCAGAGTTCGAGTTCGAACAGTGGCGAATTGTTCGGCACTAGCTACGCACGTAATGAAGTCGAAATCAGTCGCTTCTGGAGGCGAATTCTAGCGGCCGGTCGCTCTGATAGATTTTCCGTAGTTTCTCTGAATGTCAGAATTTTATGTGCAGTGGAAATATTAACTATAGGCATTTCTAATTTCTGGAATTATATACACGGTCAATGAGAATAATAAAAAACAGATGAATAAGAAATACCTGAAATGAATTGAGTATGTCTTCAACCCGTGGAACCAACAGGAAGTAAATGGCAATTTTTTAGATATATTTTCACAGTAATCAAACGCATTTTCATAGGTAATATCTTCCTTGCATAGGAAATTATCGATAAATGCCTGGCGTAGCAGCAAATGTTTTTGTTATCGATAAATCGATAAGTGCGTGGTATAGCGATATCGATAAATGCAATATTAATTATCGATAAATGTGTGGCATAGCAGCATATTTTTATCAGTACTAGATCAATACCTTACCAAATATGAAACGGACCGCACGTGATGTTTCTTTCTTCATCTTTGTTCCCCGTTCCTCCCCCTCCCCCTCTCTTTCTCTCTCACAGACACAGACACACAGACACACACACAGACACACACACTGACACACACACACACCACACATATACGCACACACACGAATGAGGATGCACCGAGCGCACTCGGCCGGTGGACGGTCGGCCTCTCGCGCCGGTGCGCCTGCCTCCGCCTTGGGCCGCCCCCGCGCCCTGGGGCCAGCCCTGCCACTCCGCCCCGACGCCTTCGCTCTCCGCCGGGAAAAACTCGCAGCGGCCGACTTAATCGCGTTTGCCGCAGGCGCCGCTAATTGATCGGGCCGGGGCGGGGCGGGGTGCCGCCCACGCAAAACAGCCGCCGCTTTCTCTCGAAAAACTCCCGACTCGCTGCCAGCGCCGCCGTTCCGCGAAATTTCCACGCCGGAGCCTCGCACTCGGGTCACGGGGAAGGAGAAAGATTAATATGCATTTGCGCCGGAGGTTTTTCAAAGTTCAGCGTTCGTATTAATTATATGCAGTTTTCGTTCCGAACTAACGATGTAGTTTTACGAAGGGTGGTCTCATCACATCTTAAAACAATTTCATTAAAGTGCTAATTTGCTTTCATCTAGAGAAACTCTATAATTAATTACCTACTCGACAGCTGAGAATTGAGTTTAAAATCATTTTCATTCAATGACTACCATAGAGATTTTTCTACGCTGGGGAATTCTGCAAAAATTTATTATAGCAGGCCTGCAGGCACTTGCGTCAAAGTTAAAGCTCTCCAGCCAGTGACTGTAAATAAGCATTCTGTTTGTTTTAAACCGCTCTGGCTAGGAACACAAATAATCGATATTTCGAAATAAACCTGCGTGAAGTAGTTCCAGTTGTGCAACTGACTTTTCTCTACTTCGGAAACACAATTAGCAATCATTGTAAATCCAGTGAAGTGGAATGTTTACAGCAAAGGTAAATTCAGAGGCAAAGATGCTGCTGCAAATTAATACCAGCAGCAACAGCAGCAGCAGTGCTACCTAAAGCATCGCTCATTCTTTAATAGTTGTGTAGAAAAAGGTGCTATATTATTCAAACCGTGAAGTCTAGTGAGGATTCCGGAATTAAAATTCTTTCAAATAAACAAGAAAATCAACGACCCAGTCTGCCTGTAGAGTAAAAATATGAATCATATCTGTAAGAATAAACTGCTAAAGCTAGGAAAGTAAACATCCAGTACACGGCGAGGAAGCGAAAATGTACTACATCGCTGCTCAGGTTTTGAAAGTAAACTTCAACTTTATTTTCACATCAAATAGTGAAAACTGGCTGAATTATAAGGACACTGAAGTACCCCATTCCATTAAGTGTTTATAAATGAATCAATATATGGTCCAAAATGAGGATAGATGGAGAGGAGGATTTTATTCAAACGATGACTAGACAACAATTGCCGTGTGGTAATTTTACCAAAAAAAACAAACAAAAAACAATTGTGGATGTATGGGATAACGTATTTTAATGTTATCTAATCTACATGAACAAAGCTTTTATTTGGCAAATAAATTTACTGATAATTAATTTTTCAAGCTCTTAGGAAGATTTTTATCGTATATTTTCTTCAAACACCGCATACATCACCGTTTTACGCGATAATATACAGTATATACAAAGTGAAATATGCATAAATACTATTCGGTGAAAATAGTGCCAGCCAAGTCGACTGGTTCGCGTTAATATGTAAAATATTCGCAAAAGCGATATTTTAAAAACCCGGAGACGATACTCCACGGGAAAAAAAGCAGCAAACGCACGCAGGCGGAGAGGCGCGCCAGGGCAGGGCAGGGCTTTGGGGCGACTAGAATAGAATAGAAATGATTTATTGGTATATAAAAACAAGTTTACATAGCCAGGTTACAAAATATTTGCCTTACATGAGGTCTACAAAAATCAAATAAATTTTATTTATTAACGAACAAATTCATAAAATTACTTCATACATTTAAAAACTTAAATATTTTTTCTAATACTTGTAATAAATTTAACAATACTAATGAAAACATATTTGTCATTAATATCTTTAAATGATAAAAATGGTGTCACAGAATATGGACCATAACCAATTATCTTACGAACTACTTTTAACAATGTATCTCTTTCCTGCTCATGAACGTGGCAATTCCAGACAACATGTTCAATGGAATCAACTCCTTCTCCACAATTACAAATATTATTGTTTGCAATATTTTTTGCGCATTAGACTCTCATTTAATGAGATATGATTACTTCTAATTCTGTTTATTCTTTGGGGGGAGCGCCGTGCGCGCGTGTGCTGCCACCTGTCATGCGCCTCCGAAAGCGCGTTGCTGTGCTGCCGCACGCGAGGCCTGCCCCGCATTTGAATAAGCCCCGGCTCGGCGCCTGCGGCCGGTCGCCGCCCGCCAGCAGCACCGCGCCAAGCTCCCCCGAGGGCTTCGCGCGCAAGAAAGCTCGCGGTGACGTTCTCGTCCTGGGGACCCAGCTGCGTTTATTACTGCGGGAGGTCCAGAGGTGGGACCAGCAATTGTTGAATCTGCACTTTAGAGTGAGATATTGCCAGCTTCACCTCCGCAAGGCCTTGGAGGTCATTGAGCTGCGCAAAACGAGATTTGTTATATAATTTGAAAAACTTCAAAAATGAACAGTTGAATAAGTAGGTTTTTAACGTTTAAGAACAATGAAAATAACTTAATCGATTTTAGATTTATAATTCCTCTTTTAGGTACTATGAAACTTGAATGAGCCTCCACGCGTTCTTTATTTCCCTCGTTCAAATGTCTTAACACAGAAGCATTCATGTGAAAATACATGTGGATGTAAATTACTTTTGGTTTTTAGCCAAGGACGTTCCTTTAAATTGTGTCCATGGGAAAAGCTAAACGGCAAACATTGATGAAAACGTTGTTACCATATGTATATTTACTGTCAAAGAATCCCTCTACATGCCCTAGAAGCTTGTAACATTTATTACGAGACCCCTGATTTTACAAAGAGTAGAGCAAGACATTACAAGAGCGTACTATATTCATGTACGCATTATTTTTTGTGAAAATAAAAACTTACAATTCTGTTAGCTCCATGTTCTCTACGACATCAGTTTCGAAACAAGAGAATTCTCCCAAAGGCATGGAAGCTGAGAGATCACGTTTTACTTCAAACACATTTTGAAAATATTTTAAATAATTAATATATTATTAAAATGTACAGTATTTTTCTTGAATCAGAGAAATTAAAATATATTTATTTATTGTACTTTTATATGACTACTATAAAATATGAAAAAGAAAGGTGAAATTTACTTGAAGAATAAGTACAATTTTAACAACATATTTTCGAGTGACGGTAATTCACTACTCTCCACACTAACGTTGTAGTTATGGCGTCGATGCGGGAACATGAACATCAATACTACTGGTGTCTTGAACTAGAATATTTTTTTATCCCAGCGTTAGAAACGACCTTTTTCGTTTGAAGAATTTGTTTATACAATGACATCTTCCGGCAAAGATATTGGCGTATTTGCCGCATAAAGCACGAGTAATTGCATCATCATCCAATCATCCAATCGCAGTGAGAGAAGCGTGGGGAAGTAGCTGTAAACAGAACAATCGACGTTTTTTCGCACAAATGTCAAATACGCATGGCGTCAGAATAAAGTTATATATAAAAATTAACTTTGTATCTCTTATCAATTTATAATGCTGTGATATAAAAAATAGCGTATGCAACTCGTTTATAATGTTGTTTTATTGCATTTGTATAAATTTGAAAACTCGTCGGTCCCATGGCCGAGATCCCTGAGGCAGTAACGCTGTAGTGATCTTGGACCGTGGAGTGTAGGTTTGAGCCCCGCCTCGAGCATGGTTGTATGTGTTCGTCCTTTCACCCTCTATCATAACTCCCTTTCATCCTCCTACCATAATGTTACATCCAATAGTGGTCGCTAATGACCTAGTAGTTGATGCGGCCTTAAATAAAAAACAAAAACAAATAAATAAATTAATAAAAATAAAATTGAAAACTCGCTCCTAACGTCGCTGGATTTCAGAACATGTACTCAAGCAATAAAGCTTAACATTATGAACAATAGTTGCCATTATTCTCTTGAAACACTGGAAGCGCCGTGATGTGTCTAAGGGGTAGGCAAAATAGCGGTGGAGGCGGAGCGGAGGGACGCGTAGCCGGTCCACGCCGGCGGACGACTTTGGGGCATCTCTTTGTTTATTAGCTTATCGCGCCGCCATCGCGGCGTGGGAATTTGAGGAACGCGTAGCGACGTCGGCGGCTGCGTGGGTGTTTGTTTGGACGCAGCTGCGTCGCAACGGACTGGACCAGTTAATTACCAGAGAGATCCTAGCAGTGGGAACACACGCAACTTCCAGGACGACTACGTCTTTCCAGAGGAGGATTTTGGATTGATTTGTATAACACTCGAAAGAGCTTGGGGCTGATAGAGCAATATATTGGTATATCGGTGGGGTTTCCATTGCCGAAGTGGTTTCTTTTGAGAACTGTTTCTGAAGGACTTCTAAACCCTAACTATAAGCCGTGCTCGTAAGGATTCCTCTTGGAGTTTACACTGATTGGCTTGAACCAGTGCTTGCAACACTGAGCGCTCGTATGATGTTATTCCCAATGTTATGGCGACAATGATGACACTAACTTTTCCTTTGAACAATTGTACCAATACCATTTACTAGACTTGATATACTTGTTACTTTAAAATAAATATAACTTTGGGTTTCACCACATAGATACACAATATTTCATGTTCATTTTAATGTTGAGTGGTTAATCTTCCAATAAAAGAGTAATTATAGTACGTAGAGGGATAAATATTTTTCCTTTTTTTGTTTATTAACTTATCTTTTAGTTCTGAAGAAGTCCACCGTTGCTAGACGAAACATTTACATAGCATAATGAAACAAAATTTCAAACCTGGAAAGTTGTAATGTGCATTAACCATTAAGGAGCGTCTTCAACCCTGCGTATAAAATATTTGAAATATTTTGTACATTCCAAATTCCCTTTTTAAAGTATGAAAATACGAACGGAAATTTCAGTGAGAGCAAGTTAAAACAAGATATATATGAAACAAATGAACATTTTTTATGTAAGAGAAAATAATGTTTGGAAATAGCCTAGGTTATGTCCGAGGAAACACTGTACTTTGCAGTGAAGCAGCATGGACATAGGTCTTTCTTCTTGCCAAAGATTGTAAAAGCAATTGAACGAAAATAACCAAATATGATTGTAAAAAGGCAGTAGATTTGAAATCACAGTCTGACTCCCCAATTGTATTTATTACCGACAAGCATTTTTTTTCTGGGAGGAATTTTACATTTGTTCGCGCGGGGCCGTGGTGGAGCCAAGGCGCATCGTGACGGGCCGCATTTCCTTCTCCTCCCCCTCCTCCTCCTCCCCGTCTCCTCCTCCCCCTGCGCCCGTGTGAGGAGGACGCTTTGTCGCGTCGGCGGGACAGATGCGCTCCTCATTGCGGCGCGAGGATCATCGCTCCCCGAGCGGGGAGGGGGCGTGATGGATGCGCCCGCGGGCGGCGCCCCTAGCCCCTCACCGGCCGCCATCTTGCTCTGCGACACTGCCTTCCGTAAGATCTTGATCAACGTTTTGTTTCGTCGGACGGTCTACCCGTCAATGCCGCAAAATCCCTGCCGCTATCTTGCTCTGCGACACTGCCTTCCACGAGAATTTGATCAACGTTTTGTTTCGACGGGTGGTCTACCCGTCAATGCCGCAAAGTCTCCATAAGTTTCTGGCCTCTATTTGTGATAGAAACTTCTATTTGTGATAGAAAGAAACACTTATGTAACTTTTTGACTGAATCATTCTTTACTCCAATCCACGTTTCACATCTGTTTATTAACATTTTTATGCTTTTGAAAAAAATACTCCGAAGTTTTGTTCCTGAAATGGAAAAAAAAACTTCTTTCACCTCACACTCATCAAAAAATTTCTTCTCCGAAGGTCTTCCTTGAAATTTGATAAGTGATTGTAGTCCCTCGGTGCCCAAACTCGACTGCAGGGTGAATGGTCCAACTCCTTGAAACCACAGCATTCTTTGCAATCTGGCCAGTGTGCACAGATGCATTGTCATGAAGGAGCTAAACAACACATTTCAGCGCATCCAAATCCAAGTACCTCTTTCAAATGAGAGAGGTACTTGGAGCCAGAAACTTATCGAACCGCCTATGTAATGGTGAGCATCGCGAAAGAAATTAGGTTCATTGTGGGACTTACTAAACGTTGCACTTAGTTTTTTGTGAATTCAGTGAATAATTATCGTACCACATGTAGACAAGTTGGAGTTTTGTATTTTCCTTGAATTAAAAGCAATTTTTCCTCAAAAACTTTGCCTTCAAGTTTTTTCACGGATAGAACGAGCAGATAGAAAATAGCACAGGTCTAAATATTCGTTCAACTATCTGAATCTTCGAGAAATGCAAAAGTTAGAAATAAAGCGAAAAAGTAAGTGCTGTTATGGTTTCCCTTTCCAGCGTCTCATCTCGTATTAGGTCTCACCTTTTGCTTTTTCCCATTTATGATATAAATGAGTTTTACCATTATGCCATATCCCTCGTTGACGAATTTCCACGTGGGTATTTTTTGAACTGTGTATTTTCTGCGACTTGTATTTCGTAATGGAAACTCAGTATTTCTTTTTTACTGTACGAGCCTCAATATTTTTTCAAATCTTTCATTTTTACAAGCACCCTATTTGCAGTCGCCCGCTTTCATTCTTTGCCTCACTCGCTCCTGCCTTCCCTGCATTCACATCGCGAGCGGTTTATTTTCCCATTCCCATTTATTCTCCCTCGGCAGCGCTCGCATCGGTTTAGGCGGCCCAGGGCATCATTTGAAGTCACTGCAGTGCCTCTGAGCGGGAGGTCCTAGGTTCACGACGGGGGCAGGATTTTAGACTCTAGCTTTTCAGGTAGATCGAATTCAGCCGCTATCTGGGGGAGAATTCTAGCGGCCGGCTGCTCCGATTGATTGTTTTTCGTGCTTTCCCCGATCAACACCAGGCGAACGCCGGAGCAGTATCCTAAAGATGGGTCACAGATCGCGTGAGATCTTTCATTCACATTCCTTGTCCTGAGCTTTCCCTTACTTACATGCATATGTAATGTGCATGTTACTTACATGCGTATGTACACCACATATGTGGTGAGACCACACGGGGGCTTAGAGTTTGTGCTGGCTTGGGCGGTGCTCGGTTGGTGGGGGATACTTGGTTGGGCAAAACCCCGCAAGACAAAGTATAGATCAGCGCTTGATCTCATCATCCAACCAGGGAAGATCACCGCCATCTCCCGCGGTAAAAATATACACTCCACTTACGGGACTCCACTTATGCTACTAATGTGTTACCCCCATAATGTAAAGAATTCTTTTGAAAATCGTGGAGCTTCCAGTGAGGTCAGATTGTTCAGCGAGTATTAATTTTTTAAAATATCTTGCAATAGGAGCGTCAGTGTTGACCATAGACGGGCGGAAAAACGGACGGACGAATGAATAGACGTTTACAAAATAACACTTTTGATATTAGGGGATCCCAAAACTTGTTTTTCCTTTAAAATCTGGAGATCTATACCTTTTCAACTTCAAATTAAGACTAAATAATTTCAAACTGGGAATAAACAAAATCAAGTTGGTACCAAACAATTTTAAATTGAGAATAAACACATTCAAATCGAGACCAGTCACTTCCAAATTGAGACTCAACAGGTTGAAACAGGAAACTAAATAAAAAACGGGTTACATCCATTTAAATACGAAAATGTATTAAACACAAAATTGATAAATACAAATTGCATACGGAATAAAAACACCGTTTCTATTAACTGTATTACTACACAATGCCATGTATACTTTTCTCAAAATTTTTTTTTCAAAGTAATTTTCAGCACAATTTTAGAGCATTACACAATAAATTCACCAAATAATTTAATTGTCCCTTCAAAATTGTAGCCAGTTTCGTTCTTATATATTATACGGAATCTGTCTGATAATTTAAGGGCTTTTCTTCAAATATTCATTCTTCCTGTTCAACATTTGTTGTTTTCTTTTCAGGGAGTTTTAGTTATTCATAACATTATGGGACGATCCCGCAGTCATCAGGCAGGCTGGTAGCCTTCATCCAAGAAATGTATCGAATTTAATGAGCTAGTTTTTTTTTTTTTTTTAGCAATTCAGTTAATTTTATTTTTATTATTTTAATTTGCGACTTCATTAAATGTTCATGGTGGACGAAATATATCTTTTGGGTATCGTGAGCGTATTCGGCAATTTTGATTTGATTTACCTAATTTGAAAGTATCTGTGCAAGGTGACGCTGAGAGGTTGGAGAAGAAGTTTGTTGTTAAGAGTATTGTTCAAGATGTTCTATTTGTAATTCTTTATGAATTTATGTGCTTGGAATAAACCAATGAACTTTAATAATTCTCCGGAGAAATTTATTTTCTATTACGTGTAATTTTTTCAAATGGGTTGAGGCAGCATTGCACCAGACTGGGTAAGTATAAGTCAGAGAAGGTCAAATTATTGATTTATAAATTAGCGCACCACATTCTATTTTAATGGAAGATTTGAACTTTATTAACGGATATAATTGAAGGCTGTAGGTACATTTTTGTATCTATTATTTGTATCTATTATTTCGTCTCGTCTTTTTACCCACCGATATGCAGTTAATCTCTTCACTCCAAGTGTATTAGCGAGCCCTCTCCCATCTCCATTATGATTGTATATTGCACAAATTTGTATTCTGTTCCTCTCAGCTTCATTTTCCTTTATGTAAAGCATTGTGACGCAATTACCTTACCCGAACACGGAGAAAAGTAGGTTGGTTTTGTTAGCATCAACAAGTGAAATTCTAGCCGATTAATTTTTTTTTCTAGATTTGAAACTGTTTCATCTCAAACTGCTTGTGTTTAATCCCAATTTCCTCGTGTTTATTCTCACTTTGAGTGTATTAGTACCCAATCTGAAATCGTTTGGTCTGATTTTCAAGTTGAAAAGGTATAGATTTTCTCCAGCATTACACAACTTTCTCTGTAGTACAAATATTACTATTTACGCCAGAAAAAATGAGATGTGTAACATGCTTAAAGACAACGAAGTGAGTATTTTTATGGTTTTAATTTTTTGAAGATTTGAGTTGTTATTGTTGTTTTTTGTGAATGATGTTCTAATTTAAAATGTACCCGTTCTTTTTAATTATATACACGAAAGAAAGTATAGAAAATGATTCTCTTTGGATACAGTTTAACGAAGAAATATGAATGGTGATTAAATCATATTTCATAGTAATTAATTGTCGTTTAATAATAAATGCATTAATTGACACTTTAATATGATATCGAGAGTAGTCTGTTATTCCGTGTCAGAATGCACCGTTTCTTCATTTATTCGACATCATCGGCCGAATGACGAATGGTTTTACTATTTTACAAACAAGCATTGCACGTAAGCATAGGATGAATCTTGACATACACGCAATATTTTCACCTCCTGAATGGTGCAAGAAAGATAAAGGTTGAAGAAAGTTTCCCCATATTTGAGCCCAGCGCTCCTGTGCTGCCACCTTCCCATTATGCGTGTGGGTAGTGCGAGGGGGGGAGACAAATCCTCATTTTGTCCCCCAAATAGGGATTTGTTTTCGTTGTGGAAAGAGAATGGGGAACATAAATGAACGGGGAAATGTTTGGAGATTTTTTGGGAATATTATTTTCATCCGGAGTCGAGATAGAAATATTATTCTCTTAATTATTATAAATACAATGTACAGAAGCAGAGAAATACCTAACTTTGGCGCTTTCCACTTCCAGTACTAGAGTAATCCTTCAAATCAGGATGTCCAGTGACAAAAAATCAAACATTAATAGTAGAAATGTGTGGCACCAAATACACTATGATTCAATCTATTGGCTTTGTAACATGAATACTGATGAAAACCTGAAACTTATTTTATGTGAACGATCTCGCCATTCAGCGGGGAAAAGGTTGTGATATATATAAATATCGTCTCCTGTATTATTTCAGTAGTATACCTTTCCGTTGCGGCTCTCACACGCAGCCAATATTTATAAATAAGGTCTCTAAAGGAAAAGAATGTCACGGAGACTTGACGATTTGCACTTTAACTTAAAAAATTTGGAGAATTTGTTTAAAAAAACGCATCAAAATCTTCATAAAAAATGCAACCCGCATTGCATACCAAATTAAATCTGCAAATAACTCCTAAACAAAGCGTTTTGAGGCCTTAAAAAGTAATTGGTTTAGTGGTGAAATGTCGTTGGCATGTAAAATTAAACATTTCACTACTAAACCAATATTCTAAAGCTAGTCAAGCTCATTTGGTGAACCTTTGGTACAAGTTATCATTGAAATTCTCTAAGTACGAACTCAACATCTGGTTCCTCTCCGAGTGTCTGCACAAGAAAGTAACACCAAAATTTATCAATATACGGACAAGTTCTACATCTACTGCCTCAAAATGTGCCATCCAATCAGCAAAAACCGTGTGGTTAAAGTCCGAAATGAAGCGCTGGTGCGCTGCTCGTGACGAAACTGCACTGCAAAAATACTGGCTACAACAGGAACTCACGTTTCGCCTACATCCTCTACAGTGGGCGGCCGTTGAAGATACAGTGCGAGGACGAGTTTTCACCATCATCTCAAAGAAAAAAGATGTACAGAAAGGTAAGTTGAGCCGCCTCATCTGCCACTCAAGCACAAATTTACAACCTATCTACCAAGCACCGAATGCAACCCAAATTCAAATCATGCCTCACCAGTTTCACCCTCGTGTCTGCAATCTTTCCTCCACTCCTCTATCTAATCAGGACATTTCTCTCCTTAATAAGGGCCTCAAATACTGCCCTCCCACATCTCTTAATAGCTTTCATAAAAAGCATTTATGTGTCAAAGCAGACTCTAATATCAACATTTCTGTCGAGACTAAATATAACATAGCTCACACTATTGCAAATCACACAGAATCTATCACAGGAGACAGAATCCAAGATTTTCACCACGCAAAACAACTTGCCACAAAACTAACAGAAGACCTAATCATATCTAAAGCAGACAGAGGTAACACAATAGTGATTCTTGACAAAAAGACTACGACGACAAAATCTATGACTTTCTGAACGACAACCAGATCGAACAACTTCCCAATGACCCCACCAAGAAATATCTTAGCCATCTTAGGCAAGAACTTAATCATTCACAAGCTCTGTTCTCATATCCCAGGCAATACATACCATCTAACCCTTCTCCTCCAAGACTCTATGGTCTTCCTAAATTGCATAAACAAAATACACCCATCAGACCCGTAGTCTCTTACACAAATACTGTAACTCACAAACTCGCCCAGAAATTAAACAGCCTCTTTCACAAACATATTCAGTTCAAACCTTCTCACACCGTAAAAAATAGTCTAGATCTTGTGCAAAAAATTCAACAGATTCCCATTCCACCCTATGCAAAACTGGTTTCATTTGATGTAAAGAATCTTTTTCCTAGTACCCCGACTTCAGATTGCAAATTACTTCTACGGAATTTACTAGACAAGTCGGCATGCCCCATACCGGTTCGTGATGAATTTCAAAATCTCTTCAACCTATGCATGGATCAAAATTACTTCACTTTTGACAACAAATTTTACAGACAAACTTCAGGACTTCCTATGGGCTCACCTCTCTCTCCTCTTCTTGCAGATATTTTTATGGATTCTTTGGAACAGACCATCTTCCTTTCAAATCATCCACTTCTCAGAAATATTACATATTGGCACCGTTACGTAGATGACATCCTTGTTCTCTGGACCGGTACAACTAGACAAATTGATCTGTTTACTGACTACCTCAACAACCTACATCCCAATATACAGTTCACCACAGAACTACAGAACGAAGACAAATCTATCAATTTCTTAGACCTGAATATCAGCATATCCGGAAACAAACATACTTTCAATATTTTCAGAAAATCAACACACACAGACACTGTCATCCACAACTCTTCACAACATCCTATTCAACACAAACACGCCGCCTTCCACTACATGATACACAGATTACTAAGCCTGCCTCTGACACAATCTCATTTTCTGGAAGAACTTAACATTATACAACATATTGCTAGATCAAACGGCTACGACACAACTCATCAACAACATACTACGTCGCAAAACACACAAACAGAAACTGAAAATGTACACTTCACTCTCTGCAGTAGCACAAACACCAGATAAGTACACTTGCTTACCTTACTTTGGCAACCTTTCAGAAAAAGTCGCACACAATATACGCAAAGCCGGTATCAAAGTTTCTTTCAAATCACAAAACTCACTCAGAAAAATGCTATCCTCTAAAACACACACAGATCTTTTAGAAAAAAGCGGCGTCTACTCATTACATTGCCACGACTGCGAAGCCAAATACATTGGTCAAACAGGCAGAACTTTCAACACAAGAATAAAAGAACACATACACGCTTGGAAACACAACTCCTGTAAATCTCACTTTGCCAATCACCTCCTTCAGACAGGCCACACGTTCGATCCACATACAGATATTCATATACTGGAAATAGAAAATCATTATCACACCAGATTAACTTTAGAAAACCTCCACATCCATTTAAATGACAACCTTCTGAATGAAAATATAAACCATAATCCCTCCCCTCTACTGAAATTATTATTAGACACCACCCTCACACCGCACTCCTCCGGGGCGGCGCAATAGACAGGACACCGCACCCAGGCCATTAACCCTCCTCTCCTCCACCACCCCACAGCCCGGTACTTAAGCCGCTTGGCCCACCCAAACCCGCGTAGTCGTTTCGTGGCTTCCAGACAGCAGGTAAGGAACGGCTCAACTTACATTTCATGTTTCTGTTACAAAAATGTTTTTTCCCAAGTTCTATTCAATTTCATCCACTTTCTTGCGTAGATTTAAATTCCTGTTATATAAAAAAATTCTTTTCCTTTGTTTTCATTTCACATAATGTTAGTTCTGTTTTTTTTAATTACTAGTAATCCGCCATTCCTAATGTTAATCTCTTGTTTTATTGTTATCTCTTGTTTTAATTGTTTAATTAATTGTTTGCTATTTCTTGTACTAGAAAACGGTCAATGAAATTGTCAGGGACAGCTCATGTCGTTTGTCCATAATTTGGAGAATATTTTTCATTTCAGAGTTGGGGAATTTTGTTTCACTGGAGAGGTAATTTGGGGAAATTTTGTAGTACTGGTGGGGAAAGGGCTCGCAACACATCTGGCCACCCTGGTCGCTTGTCTCCATCTGTGTTTCGCCGCAATCTCTTGACCCGGTGGGGTGCGTCGCCGGGCCGTCGCAGAGAGACGAGCAAAAAGGCGGCGCTCGCCGCAGACAAGGCTTCGACCGTGCGCCTCCCGCACAGCCTCCCAAGAAGGGATGCGACATCGATGTCATGTTTTCAAAACATCCATGTTTTTTATAAAACCATATGTGTATTTAACATAGATTTTTGAAGCCAAAGATTTTTAACATCCATGTTTTGTGTTTGATGTTTTTACGTGGTCAATATTTTTTTAATGAAAAAAGTCCATTGTAACAAAATCCTATTATTATTTTCTGTTATCCACAAATTAAATATTATTCAGTCCAAAGTGACCAACTGTGTAATATAAATTATATCAAGTTTTAGTAAATAAAGAAGTCAGTATTTTTGTTAAATTTTACAATCAAATAATCCAAGTCCATTAGTTATTCTGATGATTTTTTGACTTTGTATCGTGATATCAGTTCAAATTAATAAACAATGTCACTTTCAAATTAAATCCCTTCTCCCGCATGAACTTTAATATTTACTAATCCAGTTTTGAAAACATTGATAGTTTGTATCGATGTTAAATTAACATCGTTGTTTTAATTTTGAGCACAGATATTTAGAAACTTCCATGTTTTGTTGACGAAGTAGCATATGAACTTCTAAGATGCTGCATTCCTCGGCATCAGACGCGGACACGAGCTTCTATCTATTGATAATTCGTTTTTACTACAATGGAAATTTGTGAAATAATTGGTCATCTTTGTCAATTTAGGTTTAATACGAGAGCCGGCTTGCAATGGCTTTGCCAACATCATCAGTGTAGAAATGTACAAAATCTTAAAAAATAATAAACAATATAAATCAAAAGAAGCTATTGGAGCAAATATTGAAATTAACAGATGCACATTTAAAAAGTGTTTTCAAATAATAAAAAAGAGAGAAAAAACAATACTGACATTGAAGTAGGTACATTTTTAAAACAATATCAAATGAAATTTCGAAAAGTAAAACGAAATAAGTTGAGCTGCATACCTCCCTGTATGTGATAAAAATCGGCAGACGGACTGCAAAGGGAAGGTTGAAACGGGGTTTAAACATGTTTCTGGAGCTGCAGGTGAGGTCGAGGAGGAGATCTGGTTCTTGTCTTCTTGGAAATGTCTCAAGAGGCGGGGGAGTCAATTTCTGGGGGAGGGGTGTGTAAAATGATTAGCAGAGGGGACACAAGGAAGTTGGTTGTTTGTTTGTTGAGGAGGGTTTCAGATTTCTGTTTGGATTGAAAAATGTGAAAATTGTTTAAAGCACTCCTGATCTAAAATGTTTGTTCTGTTTCAAGAACTTCAATGTCTTGACCCAGGGTGATGACGGCAAAGCCATCGAAAGCCAGCTGTCGTAATGAAACTTACGTTATCAAACATGTCTTCCATTATTTCATCCTTGAATAATGTTAACAACACCTCATCAACATTCCCACAACTAATGGTGATGCCCAACTTTAAAGCAAAGTAGCTAAAATCGTGATACAACTTTCTTCAAAAGTTGAGTGTGACGATGACATGATCGTATTAACGATGATTGTTATGCCAAACAGGAGCTAAATCTGTTATTTTAATGTACACTTACTAACTTACGTATAAATTGAGTGCCATATTTCCGTACACTGTAAGATACTATGTGAAATTATTTATTTGATAAAATAAGGCAATTTTCTGTCTACTTACTTATCACAAGTAGTGCCAGAGTTCTGAAATATCGTGAGAAAAATGATTGATTGCCCCCAAGGGCTTCTCGTAAAAAAAAGGTTGCGGACACGTGGACTGTCGTGACAATTTTGTGATATTTTGATCATTTTCCGGAAGGAAGCGGAGTCGGTGAGCTGAGTTGAGAGAAAATCTGGTTTCGTCGCTGAATACCCACCGACTCCGTCACACAAGCGTCCATGCCTGTCATTCGGAGCAGATGGTTCGACTGCGCTGTTTAAGGTGTTCTTGGGAGGCGATGTTGGCAAGTCCACTTCTGTTCTGCAGGAGCAGGCACTGGATTCGTCGCGATGCGTCTTGGTTTCCAGGGATGACCTTTGACCGGTACGTGATTGACAGTCGTTAGGGCAATTCTCTTGCCTGATGATCTGCAATCCAGTCGCTCGTCCGTTCCATCACGACACATTGCTGCCAGTGCCGGTATACAGCGTCCTCGAAATGACCAACTCGACTCCTTCCGGTCAACGTTGCGGAATTTCAAAAGTCATTCCAGTTCAAACGCTCTCGATGGCGCTGGCCAATACCAGGTGAATGCCGGAACAGTAATATAAACAACGGGCCCGGACCGCGCCCGGTCTGTCCTTCCTCTTCCTTGTCCTTTCCTCTCTGCTTACGTACACAGACACTTACATGCACTACACCTGCACATATTGGGAACTTAGAGTTTGTTCCGGTCGGGGCGGGGCCCCTCTGGTGGGACCAGATCTCACCATTTAATGGGGGAGATCACAGCCACCTCCCGCGATTAAATACATGCACTGCACTTCCGGGACTAATGACCTTAGCAGTTGACGCGCCCAGAATCACTAATCAAATAGCCAATCAGTCGAAGGCGCTGCCATGCTGTTTGCTTACTAACTTTCGTTCTTGACGATCGCCCTGCGATGACCACTTTGTCACCTATTTCTCGATCGCTTCTACCACTCTTTTCTTAGCCTCTGATGGCCGTTGCATTTCAGTAAAAACTCTCCAACTCATTATCAAAGACAATTACCAATAGATGCGCTGCCCTCCAAATTCCAGTCTTTTTGCACTATTCGGGAACGACTTTTCTAAATCAGTGGATATTAATAAAATATGCTTTTCTGTTCGTCAGTGCATCTTAATGAAGAGCGTTTCCACAAATAATGAATATGTCGAATAATCGAGTGGAAAACATTCTATATACAGACTGCGAAACTCAGAGAACATTCCATCTCCTTTAGATTCTGTTTCGTCCATGTCGCTCTCAAATTTTCGCCCTCTTTTACAGTCCATCCATTAGTACTTCAATCGTTTGGTAGACCGTGATAAAAAGTTTTAAAACGTAGTCTCTCATGAAGTATTCAAGTTGGGCGTCAAATGTTTCATAATTCACAGTGGCACTTTTTCATGCAGCTTAAACGCCATCTGGAATGCAAATGACGTCAATTCGAATTATTCCAGAGCGCGTCATGGGACGTATCGGAGCGTGTCGTTTGCAGCAGCGGTGGAAAGATTTTATTGCTGCGAAAAAGATGGACGAAATCGACGAAGAAGGTACTAGAAAGGAACTTCGTACTGCTCTTACTCGTTCAAAAGAAGCGAGACTAGTAGAGTGTTGGTGTTGTAAAGAAAACGTAGGAGAGCATTTAAGGTGCATTTTATTTTTGATCTAATTTTTATGTCCTGGCTTCGAAGCGTTTGAAAAGTCACACTAGCTACAATTTGGCGATAACCCTGGAAGTTATTTCCATCTCACCAAAGGCACAGTAAATGAGCCATTTAGGTTGGCAGAAGGAAGTCCTGTAAACGATAAAATGTACACTTAACTATAGGCAAGGCGTTCGCATTTCCTATTCGTAAATTATAATTTTTTTCTCTTCCGTATCGTCTTTGAAGTGATTTCCTCTAGTTCCTGGAAATATTTTTTTAATATTAGTCCACCAACCATAAGCGTTTCCAGCTTTTAAATAGAATTCATCATCTACAAATTGTATTTACCACCAAATATCTTTATCTCAAAATATGGAACATTATACAAATTGGTACGGCAAATAATATTCTCCACCGTCTATTTCTGGAAGTCAGAAAATGATAAAAAGATATCGTAATTTTGTTTTTTTTAAATTTGAGATCTTGCGGAAATGTCTCATAGTGAAGACTCCCGTAATTGTCACCAAGGGATGGGCTCAAAGAAGTCTGTTTCATTAACCGATTTTGTAATTATCACCACCCTGTCACCTATTTGGACGCGTTTACTCTCGGAAATATGTTCCGCAACCGTAAAGAATACCAAGTTGTGCCTTTATTTGTGAGTAACAAATGCATTTTTATAACTGAATTTGTTCAAAACAATTGTCACCTCGTAGCGGTGCCAATTTTTTGAATAAATTTAATTATTAACCGTTTTGTTGGGACATTCCTTAGCTGAGCTCATTCGGTACTTGATCATAACAGCATTGTAGGACAATTGAATTATGAATGTCCTTTAGCTATCATTTAGTGTTATTATACTTTCTGCAAGGACGACATGACCTATGTCGAGTATCTTCACTTCGAAATTCCCCACATATCTTCAACGCCCTTGTGGAGTTGCAAACAGTTTGAATCCAAGGGGAACTCGTCTTCTCCCTCAGACAGAAAGTGGAGCAGGCCGCCGCGCCTCGTAGAGCCTAAATGACCCGTGAAATGTGAGAGGTTGGTGGAAGGGGCATTAACGAGAGCTCCGGTTGTTGCATTCTCTGTCAGCTACAGCACAATGAAGAAGAGTTTTGTCAACACAGTGCGACACAATTGGTACGAAAATAACGAAATTGCGCAATTTATTCCCAAATATATCGAAATTCTATAGCCTGTGCTTTGTATGAGAAACTGACACGTACTAACTGTACACCTGGGTTGTTTGAAGATTCGACTCACACTTGCAATAATTTACCAGCACACTGCTCAGTACCTTGATGGCATGTGCTTTTCTGATTTTGTCGGCAATTTTCCTGTTGAAGCACAATAAGAATCTAATAATAAATTAAGCACTTCGTGCTCTAAAATAATGCTGATGATACATCGGTAAAATGCTGTCAGTCTCTTAAATATATTTGTTTACAAAGCAATAGTGCTTACATAAATTGATTATACCTATTTTGTACATTTGTAGGGAGAATAAGCATTAATGGAGTAAAAAATTCAGTTGGCACTTTGAATGACAACTATTGTTTGTTTATCTTTTATTTAGGTCTTGTAATTCCTAAGGGAAGGTAAAAATGTATTTTAAATATTAATTCTTCATATTTTTCCACATACTATTTGTATTTAAAGGTTCTAATATTAAAACGCTTAAACAGAAGTCTGTGCAAAATAAATATGTTTTCAACTGAAAAATCAGAAAATAGTAGTTTACGTAACGAAAGCACGAAGCAGGTGATTCCCACTCTCGTCTCTTCACGCACAAACTCAACTCGTTCGTGTATCACCTCGCGTTCGTGTTGCGTATACTGTTTTTTAACACGCCATGAACGAAACGCAATGCGTCCAAATATCTAGAATACCTTACTTGTATAAAAGTACATGGGTTTCAGTATCGTATCACTATTGTGTGTAAATAATAAACAAAGACGTCAAGACGAAAGGCAATTGCGAATCGTTACAGATGTTTAGCACATGCTTCGTGATGTGTTGCACACGTTTCGCGATGTTTCGCACACCGTGTATAAATTAACTGTTTTACACACGGAAAATAAGCACGAGAAACCGCGTTTCGCGCAGGGCGTATTAAATATTTTGATGTTGGTTTCTGACGAGATAATGAAATTTTCCCTCGTTGTTTGGCAAGTTGAGAATATAACTTCACCTCCAAATTCAGTATAACGACGATGGAGCAGCAGTGATGAACCACAGTTATCAGGAAATTATGGAAAATTACATGATGCGGGAAATATTCAATAAAACACCTACTGGGGAAGCCGCATACGGTTCATAATACTCTTAATTTATCTTGCAAATTCATCTCGGAGTTCCCGACAACCCGAGAAGAAGAAATTCTAAGAGGGCTTATTATATATGGATTTTTCTTGCATATATTAATTTATCTTACGGTGTTATTATTGAGCAGAAGTGAGGGAAAATAGCAGTAATAAGGAAGAGAAATGAAAAAAATTGGTTTTAAAGAAGGTGGATGTGCCGTTAGTGCAACGTTGTGGACTCCCTTGTCAGCGCGCGCGCCCAAGCGAAGGAGCGTTCGCGTCCAGCTGCCGTCGGCCGCACGCCTCTCGCATTTCGACCGTCCCCCGCCGCAGTCTCCAACGTCCCGCTCCGTCCCGTCCCGTCTCGTCTTCCCCCGCCCCGCCCCGCCACGCAACGCAACGCAACGCAACAACGCACAGCCCGTCCCATGTACCCACCACGCCACACCAAGCCAAGCCACGACACGACACGCCAAGCCAGCCCAAGCCACGCAGCCATGCCATGCCACGCCACGCCACGTCAAGCCAAGCCACGCCACGCTGTTCCCTCCACGCCAAGCAAAGCCACGCCTATCCCCGCCCCGCCGCGCCAAGTCACGCCTAGTCACGCCAAGCCCCGCCATGTCACGCCAAGCCACGCCACACCCCGCCACGCGCCGCAACCCACGCCACGTCCCACCCCGCCACGCCAAGCCAAAAGCCAATCCCTGCCAAGCAACGCCCGCCACGCCACGCCTATTCCCGTCGTGCCACGCTAAGTCACGCCTAGCCACACCACATCACGTCACGCTCCGATACGTCCCACTACGCCAAGCCACGCCACGCCACGCCACACTCTGCCCGTCCCATGTGCCCGCCCCCTGGGCAGGGCTGTGCTCTCGACGCTCCATTCGCCCAGCCTCTGCCATCCGCGTCCTTCAAATTCCCACAGCCCCCGGCCCCTCCCGAGGCATGGCTCTCACAGCCGTCCTCGCGGGCTGCTACTCCGCTCCGGCGCGGCGACGGCGAGGGCGGGGCGGGGCGGGGCGCGGCCGCCGGACCTCCCTCGCCGTCCCTTCCCCTCCCCTGCCTCACCCGATCTGTGAAAGGGCAGCCGCGCCGCGCTGCGCCGGAACCATCTGTTGCTTCCCCAATGCGCTTCGGAAATTTCGTCCGCCGCGTGACACCGGGTTCCGCTTTCACTTACCGCCCCCCGCCCCGCCCCCTCGGACTTCCGGGCGCAAAGGAGAGCACCTGATTGAATTTTCATCTCTGCATTCTGGATGGCTTCCAGGGACCGTTCACTTTACACTATCAGTCATATCTTCTAGCTTTTCTCAGTTTTACTATGTGATGTTTAATGTTTCACTCAGTGCTGTTGTGTCAAATGCAGTTTGTGGAGCACCCCACCCCCATATTTTCGAAAGATTGAAGTTCAGGATATTGAAATGCGATTTTCACAGTGAAATACTAGTGAAGAGGGGGTTAATAGTTGGAGTATAGTCTGTTATTCGTCATACTCGTCTTACTAATACATTGATCCATTTTTTAAATGGCTAAATCCGTACATACAGATGCATTGAGAAGTCCACCAAAGAAGCAATGCACTGTGGTGCCAAGCACATGGCCTATGAAAAAAAATCGCACTCTTTGTCATAGAATTACTTTTCAAAATTAATAAAATTATAATATCACTTTTCCTGAACTTTCATATGAATGTAAAATTTATGTCGAGAACCTTTGAAACAAGTGGCGCTGCAACAGCACATACTTTCTCGCATTATTAGTAATGGTACTATTATACTACATCATGGACATGCAAAAGTGTTTCCAATCAGCAAACATTTCTTTCGTGGCGAGACTCGAACTGACGTCCATCGAGTGACCTCGTGGTGCTCTTTACCGTTACACCACGCAGTTGTTCTGACGTACTCACTTAGGCCGACGCTTAAAAGTCTAATTGTCTCTCCTATTATTTCCTACACTCAGTTTTCGAAAATTCAGGTAGTTCAACGAAGATTAGATCTCCACCATCTTTTCAAGAGTCCTTTGCTCTTTGTGGGGAGATTCATAGTTTAAAAAATTGAGCGTAGTTTAAAAAATTTGAAACAGGAACTACGAGAGAACGACTGTTTTCTACCTGAAAATTATATACGACATTTTTTAAAGAGCTGGTTTTTGTGGAACAGATTTTGTTTAAAGCAAAATGCTCTATCTTCAATTTTGTAGATTTAAAATATTAACTTGTATGCACTTTTCGGAAATACAGAGTTCCCAGATATGAGACTACCACCATTGTTTCCTTTGGTACATACGAGGAGAAATTTTAAAGAAAAATTTGGAGCCTTTTGGAGAAAAAAAATGTTTAAAACTGCGTATATTTCACGCAAAATTACGCGAAAATTACTCATATTTTCGAAAAATTAGACATGGTCTTATTTTAAGAACTGTCTAAACAGATTTGTTTAAAGCAAAAAAAACGTTTATATTCAATATTATAGGTGTAGGAAGACGACGAAAAAAATTATGACATTTTGCAATTTGATGCACTGAGCCACCGTTACCGCTTTGTGAACTACAAATGTACAGCATATCTCACGGCCTGAAATCGGGCGCGACCGCTGGGCTGCGCGCAATAGAGAACTGACGTAAATTTGCACCCCAATTTCGTGAATTCAAGCGTTTTTCTTTGTATCCGAAAAAAGTAGATTTTTCTTCGGCAATACTAAGAACTATCCTCAGAGCTTCGACTCAATATAAGGACAACCTTCTGGACGAAATAGGAAGCAATATAAAGTGAAGAAACTGCTGGGCAGAGTGTATTCTAATCAAGGAGAAGGTAGTACCATAATTGATCTCCACCTGAAATTACTCACCTTTTATGTGAATTTGGCTCAACCTGCTCTTGACCTAACCTGTGCAAGAATATGTAACTTGTGAAATGGTAAGGTACACGCCTAACCAACATACTTAGTTGGTCTGGAAAACAACTTAACCTAATTCTTTCTGTATTGATAACAATCGCATTTGATAGGTGATTGTTAGTAATTCCAAGAAATTGCTATCTATTTTCCTAAACCAAACAAGATTAAAGATATTGCTTTCCGTGTTGCTACCTTACTTGTTCCTTTTCAAGCCTGAAATCAATTCCAAGTACTATTTTATTCTAATTCCTAATTAATTTTCATGTTCATTTAGAAGAAACCGTATCCACGATCTGATGTAGCATAGCCACGAAGAACTTTAGAACATGTAATGGGACTGATGGTAATCTTGACTGACAGTCACGTGACCACCTATGCACCCGTGTTCGTGCGCGGGGCTGAGTGCGTGTGTGCGGCGGCGTGCGTGCAACGCCGACGCGCCCTCTGATAAGAGTCATTCCGAATGTGCCGTGTTGCACGCTGACGAACGTACGCGCTGTTTGCGCGGCGCTCGGACGAACACCTTCGGGAGTTCCATTTCAGGGCTGTCTCAGCGTAATGAGTGGCTACGTTACCCCCGAGACATCCATCGTACGCACGCGTGCATTACGCTTGCAGCTATTTTTAGAGCCTGACTAAGGGTACTGCCCGGTAGAAGAACCGGTTGTAGTGCAACAAAAATGCCGCATAGAAGAGTGTAATAAATTAACAATGGTCAGTAATTATGAACTGCTTTGTTTTATAATCCAGTTGTCGTTGTTCTTATTGAGTTGTAGATATGGAAATATGAAATATGATTTAATCTATTTCCTGTGAATTATATTTTTTAGAAATTGTAGGGAATACAGATTTATCAGGGGATTATTTGTTGTTGTTTTTTTTTCGTTTGTGTATTGCTCGATAATGTAATACTACGGATAAAATCAAATTCGTATCTACATATGAAATCAAATTTTACTCTTGTGGTTGTTATATTCTCTTCAGTGTAGATTATGTTATTAAAGATAACAATCGTCTGATTCAGAACTAAAAGGTGAAATATTCATGCAGATGTAAATCTCGCTTTCTAGAATCAGGGCAAGCAGAGAGCAACCAACAACGAAACAAAATGTACGTTCTCTTTTATGCTCCTTCACACACCGCTCTGTTCAGATAAGATTTATACTCTTTAGTGTGTTGTGTTAATTTTCTTATGAATTGTGCAAAGTAAACAAAATTACTGAAATACATACAGCTATAGATTTGGATGAAGTAACGTTTTTGTGACATCAAACTTTTATCATATGTTTACGAATCATGCTTTTTGAAAAGATTTGAAACTTGTTTAATTCTCCATATTTGTCCATTTTTTAGGGACAGTATATATTTGTCTAGTTTTTTGGTACAGCGTTTGTTGCCCAATGGATTTAAAATGACCAATTATCAGAAAAGTATTACAGCAACACAAAAATGGCCAGTCTACTTTAGCTTTCCGTAGAAATAGGTCGTAACTTCCGCCAAGATGGTCGAATGTGCCGTTGAAAGGTTTGCCGCTTGGCACGCTAAAACATTTTAATAAATGCCGCAGGTGTAAAATAGGGTAAATATAGATAACTGAAAGGACGTGGGAAAATGCCTCAAAGGTCATGGTGAAGAAAATACTATTATACAATGATTCGCGCTTTCAAACGTGCATATGAAACGTGCAAACGTGCAAAACAGCTTTGCACGAGGCGTAAAGGTGTAACAACGCTAACCCAAATATATAGAGTAACGAAAAGCGGAAACACCAATCGAATAATACTGCATAATTTAATTTTCAGAGCGTTACTTGTAAATGTAAATATGGGGATTAATCAAACACAGTCAGTTCTAACTCGGTTTGTTATTTTTACTTCCGTATACTATGGTATATGAAGGAAAAGTACTGGAACTCCATCAATACGATGTTGAACTTTCGGTCCTAAAATTCGTGTTTATGGCTTGCCAGAATTGGCGCGCATTTTAACTGTTCTCGAGTGCATACACACTGTGCATGAAGATTTAAGAGCCAGTACAAACGTTTAAGTAAAATATTTTCTTTCCATATCTTAATTACGATGGGGAGAAGTACCATTCAATCAATTAAAAATTAACAATACACTTTTAAACTTTGCAAATTACAAAATTGTTGCTCTTACTGTTGCTTGTTGTGATACATTCTTTTTCCGCTCAAACAATTACATAGACTGTAATAGACTCACGCATAAATAATAATAATAAGAAGAAGAAGAAGAAGAAGAATATTGTTTATTGTAGTTCACAAAAAATATCCTACAAACATGTATTCTTTCTGCTATTCGATTGTAATTATTTTAGTTACATCATTATTCCGAGCAGTCCTTCGTTTTCAGCAAACACACGACATTCCTTTAATATTCAATTACTGCACATTTTTCCTTACGTGAAGCATTATCAAACTCTGGAAAAAAGGAAATTGAATCTAGAAATGTATCACAATGGTGAGCACGACCACTAATCTCACAAAGCAAAGAATAGTGATAGATAACAAATAATATAAGTTTTACCGAAAACGGATCATCTTCCGAATAGCGTTTGTATGAATGCAATTAGGAAACAGAAGGCACCGTTTGAACTTCTATTTCAGAACACACATCTACAATGACTCGAATAAGTTATTTTTTATTAATACGTGGAGCGAAAGACATAAGGAACCAAAGAGAGGCTGTTCGTTGAGGTGTGCCTGTGGCCTTCGCGATGCGGCCGCTCAGCCAAGCGAAACGAAAGCGACCGTCTGTCTCCACGCGGGGGCGGCCTTTACTGAAACAACTCGGCCGCGAATTACCGCGATGTGTCTGGGCGGGCGAGTCCACCCCTCCCCTCCCATCTCCCCAAAACCTCCTCCATCGCCTTCCCCTCCCCGTCTCGCCGTGCCTGCTGCGTTGCAGGCAATCGCGTAAAAAGGTCGTCGATGCGTTCGCGCGAAGTAGCCAACCGGCCAACGCTGTCTTCCGATATCCCCTTGTAAGCCTTCGTGCGTCCCTCGGAACGTTTCGATGTGTAATGCGCTAGTTATCGATATCTTCCATGGATTTCGATTCACGCTCCTAGAGCTGT
Organism: Acheta domesticus; assembly: GCA_031308135.1. Lineage (NCBI taxonomy): Eukaryota > Metazoa > Arthropoda > Insecta > Orthoptera > Gryllidae > Acheta > Acheta domesticus. The sequence continues at coordinate 53,709,409 of JAHLJT010002406.1, forward strand.
TAACGTTCTGCGTGGAGAAAAGGATAATGGTCTTGTAATGCGATTTGTGTCGTTGGCCTATTCTCTAAAAACTTTTTAAATCCTTTTTCGATAGAATGGAAATTTGCATTATTCATTGAAGCAAATTTGGTGATTTCGTTGCGGTTTGTTCATTTGTGGGATGGGGCTTCCTGGTTCGGTAAGTTCCTCGTGCAATCGTTGGATGAAATTTTCTCGACGCCTCATGCTATGCATGCGAGATAACAAAGTAGGCTCTCTGTCTTCCTGGATACTGTTACAATTAATAGCGTTGTATATTTTATTTGAAAATGTAGCAGCGAAGCCCGAGAGAAATTTAATTTTTAGTTTCTGTCTACTGAAATGGAATATTTATAGAACATGTAACGAAATACTTCCGAGAAGTGTATTTGTTCCGAGAAGTGAAATGTTCTTCACTATTAATTAGCGTCAAAGAAGTACTGTAAGTGATTCAGTTCCAAGAACGCCAAATTTGAATGAATTTGGCCGCTTATGTGCCAACAAGTAATGTTTCGAAATAATTTTTCAAACTTAGATTTTATATGCAACACTTATCACAAAATGAAGGTGAAGCTTCAGATTATCCCTTTTTAATAAATAAAGAATACATAAAGAGTTCATTAAAGATGGCCATTAAAGAGTGTATAACGTAGGTAATTTTAAATTTAATCATATTGTGATTTGATAACTTTTTCCCCGAAATAACGTACTTTTGCTTGTGACAGTCTCAGTTACAACGTTCACAGTACATCGCAATTTAATAAAATGTGAAGTACATTATTGACAAAGAGGGGTTTTCTGTCGAACTAACCTACTCCTGCAGCGTAAGACGTGAAAGCCGTGTTCCAGCAGGCGAAGAAACGAAGTTCGCCACATAGAACCGTCTCTGCGTAAAATTAACATTTTTAAGGGACTGTATTTCATCAAACAAACCAAAAAACTAGCTCCTCTTCAATCCTTTGACATTAACCCTGTAGAGGAGATGTGGTCTTTTCTTGGAAAAGAACTATAGTTTGTCGTTTGTCTAATAAAAAAGATCTTAAACGTCCTCTCGTAAAGGGATAGAATTTAATTGACCCCACGATTATGACAGAGTTGGTGAAATCCATATCGCAAATTCTGAGGCAATAATCAAAGAACATAGAAACTCTAAATTCTATTAAATGACGTAATAGTTTTGTTATACATAGATATACGATGAATTTTGGTGTATACATACAAGACAATTTTCTTTCGTTTGTAAATATCAGTTGAGTTGTTACATTTCTAGGTTTTGTAATATAAGGAAGTAAAAAAAACATATTCTCTTGTCATAATTATGATATTTTTATATTTTTGTAACACCTCCGTCAATGAATGGGATTCAAATTCTTTAAATATTTTTGCCATAGCTTCGTTGTTGTTCTATGCGTTTTTGCTCTAACTGTAGTTGTCATTCTATACTGAAAACATAGATTCTTGAATTATAAAAAAAACATTTTACATAGTTCTATTGTTAGTGTCGAAGTAAAAAAAATCGTATCGAAATCATAGATAAGAGCATTGATAGTTTCGCTGCGCCCGCGCTGCTGACGCCGCGCCGGCAGGCTTTGATTTTGTTTTCATTTATTTTGGCGAGAGCACGGAGAGGTGATTGTTGGGCGCGCACGCGAGGCCTTTGTGTGCAGGGGAGAGGTGGGGGGGGGGCGTTGTTTGCACCGTGCATCGCAGGTGCCCAGCCCCGGCGCTGCCAGCGCTCCGGTGACGGACAGATTTAGAGCTGTGCAGCGCCTCCCCCATGCCAGGGACGGCGCCCCCGCCTCCGCTCCCGCCCCCGCCGCCCCCCGTCGCCCCCGCGAACGCCGCTGCCACCGCTCCCGCCACCCACCCCCTCCACCACCCCCGCCACTGACCCCCGCCTCCGCTCCCAACCCCGCCGCCACCCGTCCCCCGCCCATCGCCACCGCCCCCCGCCAACGCCGCTGCCACCGCTCCCGCCACCCACCCTCTCCAGCGACCCTCGCCACCGCTCCCGCCCCTCCTCCCGCCACCCGCCCTCGCTTCCGCCCCTCCTCCGCCCCTGCCACCGCCCTCGTCCCCGTGCACCCTCTCCTCCGGTATCGTTCTGCCACTCCCGAACTTCCCATTGGCTCGCTCTTCGGAAATTAGTAGTATATAAATGTATCATGAGAAAGTTATTTGCAAAGGTGTATATATACGGGTGCTTATCAATTCCGACATTAGTAAACCATTGAGAATAGTATGTGGGAACAGTGTGACTTGTAAGAATAAATATATGAATGAGGAATATAGCTTCAGTTATTATCTTTGACACATTCTTTGTCCTGGCGAATCGAAATTTAAATGAGCAATTGCACGCTGTGAGATTTGTGAGATTTTTTTATTTAACAATGTTTTTGTTTTGCTTTCTTGCGATCCAACCGTGGCATTCATTCGTATAGTAATTTTATCACATTCCATGATTCTAAGGCTAATTATGAAGATATCATTGAATGTAAAAATCGAGAACAGACCAGGCCGTAATTTTGCGATCGGTTCTCTCATTTCGTTCGTCGCTATCAGGTGAATATCACGTCAATTGACGAATTGCAATTAGTTTAAGTTAAACTACCTCTTCCTTGTGTTTGAAAATAACAAACTAACAAATAATAATTTGCACCTACGAGGTCGGATCAGTGATCCTGAAGGTCACGTACATGTAGGACATTAGTCCATCCTCATCCACAAGCAAACATTGAGAGCATCCCCCATTCTGAATCTCGGATGCGTCTTATGTATAGTCCTATTTTTCTAACTCTGTCTCTCGAGACCCTACATCCACGATGGAATATCTCACGGCATTTCGCGTCTTTCTCGGTCCTGCCGCTAGGAGTGGCATGATCGCAAGCATTGCTTGATACAGCGATCATGCGACACCTAGCGGCGCGACGCAAAATATAAGGACATATTCCATTGTGAACACGGGTCCTCAGAGGCAGAGTTAGAAAAATCGCAGTGTAACTACGAAAATCTTCGTTCTTTCTTTCTTTCTGTTTCTCTGTCCTTCTCTTTCTCTCTCGGTCTTACTCTGTCAGTGTGCCTTGGTGCCCGAGGTGGCTGCCAGTTTGTCTCCCCGCGCGCCGCTTGGCGAGGCGAGTGGCAGCGTCAACAAGAGCCGCATATCCGGGTCGCGCCCGTCAAGCGCCGCGTCGCGCAGCCTCCGCTCCGCCACGCCCCCTCCGCCCAATCCCCGAGCGCGCCAAGCGAAGGCGACAGCGCCGCTCCGAGCAGCGCCTCGCCCCCAACCCAGCCTCTCGCCCCCAACCCAACCTCTCGCCCCGCACCCGCACCCGCCCTGCCCCGCCCTGCCCCCGCCCCGTCCCGCCCCTGCCCCGTCACGGCCACCGTCGCTCCGCCCCGCCCCGCCTCCGCCCCGCCCCCGCCCCGCCTCCGCCCCGCATCCGCTCCACCTCCGTTCCACCTCCGCCCCGCCTCTGCCCCGCCCCCGCCCCGCCTCTGCCCCGCCTCCGCCCCACCTCCGCCCCGCCTCCGCCCCGTCCCCGCCCTGTCCCCGCCCCCGCTCCGCCACCGCCACTCCGCCCCGCCACCGCCACAGCCGCTCCGCCCCGCACCACCCCGGCCCAGCCCCCGTCCCACCCCCGCCACAGCCTGCCCCGCCTCCACCACCACCTGCCCCGCCCCGCCTCGCCCCGCCCGCCTCCTGCCTCTGCTACTGCCGGCACTGCTCCCGCCTCCGCCTCTGATGCCGCTGGGTATTTTCGGCCGCCGCGTGCGCTTTGCCCTCCACGGTGGAAGGCGCTGCCGTCCAGACCGGGGAATTCCATTGAGAGTGTGGAGGCCCACATTTTTTTGTCATTAGTTGGTGTGATAAAAACTGTTCTAATCTGCAAAGGTGGCTCGGCGCATCAATTGATGTCACTGCTGTGCCTCTGGCCGGGAAGTCCTAGAGTTCTAGTCCCAACGATGGCAGGATTTTCCACACTAGCTTGTCAGCTAAGTCGAATTCAGTCGCTGTCTGGAGGAGAATTCTAGCGGCAGGCTGCTCTCATCGGTAGTTTTCCGTTGTTTCTCCGATCAACACCTAACGAATGTCGGAACAGTACCCTAGCAATCGGTCCATGGACGATGCGCGATCTTTCCTACTTCTTCCCTATACTTTCCTCGCCTTTTACTTACACACACACTTACATGGACTGCAATGCCACACATGTCGGGGGCTTAGAACTTGTTCCGGCTGGGGTGGTGCCCCGCTGGTTGGAGAAATTCTTTGCAAGCCGACATATTCGTAGATCGGCGCTAGATCTCACCATTCAGAGGGGAAGATCACCGCCACCTTCCACGATAACAACATGCGCTACACTTCTGGGACTAACCTTCACAATTGATGCGCCCGAAGAAACTAATTAATCGGTCAAAAACTGTTCTTCTCCCACCTCAGCTCTTTATTTTTTTTAAATTTTGGGGGATGCCAGAACTGTTTTTTAAAGTTCTTGACTTGTTATGACGTCTTATAAGGACGAATGATTACGTAGTACATTTCTTCCTCTCGTCGAAATTAGTACCTTCAATTGTAATGTACAGATATGATGCTTCATGCAAATAAATCCAAAATGAAGTTGAGTTTCCTATTGTGGCCAGTGAAACTCAATTTATCTCCAAAGATTTTGGTTTTCGCTAGGCCTAGATTTGAGGATTGTGGTGTGTTGTGCCTGTAATTCAGTTGATTGCAAATCGGCGATAGACGATATTTTATAACACGTAGACAGGCCATGAGAAGTTAAATCCAGCTATAGCGCAATCACGTGCGAAAAGCCCACAAAGCTGGATTAAAGTGTTGATTTATGAAAAAATCTCCGCGCGATAAAACAAAAGCAATATTTTCCACGTTGCCAAACCAATGCTCGAGAATAGCTTCAGCTTACAATACACCTGCGTAATGGAAATTTATTCGCAGGTTCTGAATAGTTGTAAATAATCTACAGAGATAAAAATATTCACATTTTCGTTCATTCCGACTGACGGACGGACGGACGGACAGACGTGAGACGGAGGGACAGTTTGAAGACAAGATTTTTTTTTTTAATATAAAGGAACCATAAAATGTGGAGATTGACTATGCTACATAGTATTATCGCCACCCATATTATTTCAGTAGTATACATACCATCTGCGACTCTCACACATAAGCAATCTTTATAAATGAGGTCTCTAAAGAAAGAGAATTTCACGGAGATGTGACGAATTGCATTTTGACTTTAAACATTTGAAGGATTTGTTGAAAAAACGCACTTAAATATTAATTTTAAAAGCAACCTGAAATCTTTATTCAATAAATCATTATTCAAAATTTGTTTCAAACATCAATTTAATTGTTCTTTAATTTAAGTTTAAATTCTATAAGTATATTGAAGTTACCTTTTAAAATTCTTTAAACAAATAAGCACGTTTCTTTAACAACTTCCCCTTTTAATATGGAAAAGGAAAGGGAGGAAAGAGAGTGGAATTTAACATACGACAGTTTTCGCACAGATATGTTACTACATACAGGTGCAAGAAAAATCGTCTTTTTTACAGTATTAGGGAGCCACAAAACGAGTTTTTCGGTGAAAAACGGCGCTTTTCGCCGCAGCATTACATACCTTTTCTGTATGGGGAATATTACTCCGTATATACTTACGTATACGAGAACGTGGAAATTGTGGTTGGAAACACTTTTGCGGGTTCAAGTAGTATAATATTGTTTAATAGTTACAAATAATGCCAGAAAGTAGGTGCGTACTTCCAGTTTTCAAGATGTGTCCACGATCAACTTTGGCTGGTGAACAGTACTATGAAAGCTAATGATGATAATTATTCTTTCTGAAACATATAGATTAAAATAATGCCAATTTTCGTAGTTTGAACGAAGCTATTGAGACTTTTTATTTTTTAATAGTTTAATTTTCAGTTTCGTTTAGGTACCTGTGTTACAAGCGATATTAGTAATGCCCAACATGGTCGCGATTACTTCCAGACTTCGTCATATACTGAGAACGGAGACGCTTTCGATTCTTAGGAGAGAGCATTTATCTAGTAATCGTCTTTGTGAAATGTACAGTAAGTGTACAAATGTTTGTTCTACATTTACAACATACACTCGAGCTCTAGTACGTATATACTTTGGCGTGGACTTACCCACGTTTCAATACGAACATATCTTCACGTGTAAATGGTAACCCTTCTAGAAATGTTTCCTGTGATATCATCTACACAACCATCTGCATCGGCGGTTAGATATTACGAATCGTCTGCTTGTAATGAGAGATTATTATGTTTGCCTGGTCAGTTATTCGTGTGGGATTCTTAAGTTGTGCTCTATACCTATGGAGAATTGCTCGTTCGGAGATGCTGGCGGTGTGGGAAGATTGCAGAAACAAGGTGATGCAGAAAGAACGGGGGATGCATCTGCTCCGGAAAGCATAAAATAATACTGCCCTCGCAGCTGTGTCCAGGGCCTCCTGGATGTGTTCCGCTTCCGGGCGAAGGCCTTTGATTCGTTTTTCCGGAAGATTTTGGGAAGGGACTGCGAAGATCACAAGTACGTCGGATCATTGTTTCGACTGCACGATCCTCTCAGTTCAGAATTTATGTATTGGTTGCAACTCTACAATCTGAGCAGAAGCATGAAGGGATAGATTGGAGAGAAATTGAATGTATGTTTCCATGCTTACTGTAAGAATGCCTATGCCCATGCTTACTGTAAGAATTGTACTAATGAAGGTTTGGCTAATGTCCAAACACAATTCTTATGTAATGTGTTTTTCTTTGCCTTCCTAAAGAGAGACTGCATGTTGAATGACCCAATACTTCACACTAACAAGATGTTGACACTCAAACTAAAATATTAATTCTTTATAGTCCAAAAGCATTTAAATTAAATTCTATGTGTGTGGAGACACACTAGATGCAGTTTTTAAAATTGTTTTCTTTCTCTTTTGTAATAGTAGTAGTACTGCGACTATTGTACACCATTAAGCGTCTCTCTCATTCTAGTTTCCATTTAAGTCTGTCGCTGCAGTTTTCTGCAGCTTATCGTCTTCTGGCCATTGCCTTCTCCACTCCTTCCTTCCATGTATTTCTGGCTCTTCCTCGTCTTCGTTCATCGCCCGTTCTGTTTAAGTGACCAAATCATTTGAGCCTTTTAATTTCAATGGTATTAATAATGTCAATAATTTCCCAAATTTCAGACCCATATGTGGCAATACTCTCTACATTAGTCTTATATAATCTTCTTTTAGCATTCTTCCATAGAGTTTGGTTCCGTATTAAGAGATGTAATTGCCTTATAGCTACTCTGAATATCTTGTATACTACACCATTTACTGCTATTTGAGTACCTAGATAGATAACATTCTAGCAGAATTTCAATTTTGTTCCGTTGGGAATACACAAAGTCTTGGCATCTCCCCCTACAACCAGATATTTTATTTTATTAATTTTTTCCAGCTTCCAATTTAAGTACTCTTCATGACGTTTCCGCAACATATATACAAAACGTCATCTTCCTCCTCAGCGAAGATAACTTAGTCTCTGCCTAATTAAGAGAATAGAGCACGGAATCTTCAATTTTTACTCCCAGATTGCAACATTTTCTCCTCCAGTTTTTAAAGCTTTGTTCAAATATAGTTTAAACAGAGTAGGAGCTATGCAAAACCCTTGCCGTAACCCTTTATTTACAGAAAATAGTTCGGAAAGGTTTCTTCCAATTTTAATCTCACTTACATTTTTTCTGTATAGGTCTTTAACAGCTTTCAATAAGTACATCTTCACATCTTGTTTCTCCATTGACATTCAGAATTTATTTAATGAAACTGTATCGTAGGCTTTTCTTAAATCTATAAATACCAGCTGAGTTTCTAAATTATGGGCCAAGACGTTTATCAGTCACTAGTCTAGTACTAAAAATATTATCACGACACGAGCGTCCAGCTCTAAATCCGCTCTGTTCTTCCTCATCTACAAGATTCTATTTCCGTTCTCGTTTTGTCTGAAAATTAGCTTGCGATAAATAGCAGAATGCTCATAACGGGCTTATTTTCGAGAGAAATGCTTGCGACAGCTTAGTGTTAGAGCAAAACCATGTTCCTCCCAGTACCATCATTGGCCAATTTCTATTAAATGAATTCGCTCCGAAGTAAAAACAGACTAATGCTAACCAACGCAGCTGTCGTTCTCAGGCCGGTGCACCTGTGGGTTGTGCACTCGAAAGTTTCAACTCCATATTTACCCTCAGGACACTTTTGGATGCTTTAGAATAGAATGCGTGTAGGGTTTTGTAACGAAACTTAGCCATTATAACTAGCTTGTATCCTTGTCGTTGATCGACGGTGATTGAATATTGTATGGATTTTTTAACAAGCCAGGATATTCATTTTGAAAATTCGGAAGAATTTTGCAGGTTTCAAGTTACATTGCGTAACGAGAACCATTGCTAAATACATTAAATGCTTTTTATCGAAATTATATTACATGCAATAAGTTAAAAATCGAAAACAAAAGAGCATCATAATAATAAAACAATATTATATCTATATTCTCTTTCATTGGGATTCACACGCATATGTATTTGTTAGGTTATACAATGTTATTATAAAACTTATAGATTAAATTCAGAAAATTATAAAACGTGCTTGCCCACAACTAAATATTGGTGTGTTTTGATCATTTCAGGCGCTAAAACATGCTGGTTTACTCTTAATTCACGAATGGAACACGCTTTTCTACAGAGTGATATACAAAACGCAAAGCTGTGATCATTACGCCATTGGCTCCTGTCTTCACTCACAGGCAGTGCGGAAACATGATTGAAAGTAGGCGAACATACTACACCCACCCGAGCACTGATCGTGAGGCCATGTACAAACCTGTAATTTCTCATTAAACCTTCGCGTTTTCCTGACACATTTTCAGTGCGTTTTCATTTTTTAGACAATTACTATTACACTACAATTAATTTTCACCAAAGAATATAATAGTATACTGTACTACTGTAATCTTCAAGAAATTATATAAAGGCGTTGGCATTATGTTGTCGTCAACCAATTCAGTGCATCAATTTCATTCCCCATGTTAATTAAATGGGCAAATTATTTATTACTACCGGCCTTCAGCAGCAAAAGTACTGCTAAAGAAAACAGCACACAATGGTTTTGCAAAAAGTAGCACGTACATAGCTCAAGAACAACAAATAAAATGCTCTCTTTTAACATGTATTACGTTATACACTTTCGTATCTAATATTTAACAAAAACAGTGTTCAAGAATACAACAGTAACATCGTGTAGTGTCTTCGGATAAACAGAACATTTCTGCACACACCAAGAGGATCAAAATAGTTGTTCACGAACCAACAATAGCAAATATTCAGTGGTAGGCGGCTTCTTGTTTGAAGCCTTGCTGACACATGACGACAGCAGTCTTCTAAGTAGTGACTCCATGTGCTAGAGAATTCTTTGGGTTGTCGCTGTATGAGAATAACAAAATGAAACATTTCGTTTTGTAGAAAAATTGAAATTGTTACATTGATTTTGAATTTCCTGAGATCCTGTGTATCTAACGAAACTATTGACACCTCTCACACGGCCTTAGGCTGCTTAGTTGTTTTTTTTTTTAAGGTCGCGACATCTAGGTCATTAGCGACCACTTTTGGCTTTAACGTTATGTTTACTCTGAAGATGACGTGATATGGTAATGATAGGGGGTGAAAGGACGAACACAAATACATGCTCGAGGCGGGACTCGAACCCGCGATCCTTCGGTCCGAGATTGCTACGACACTACTTACTGACCTAACGGTCTCAGCCACCGGGGATCGGCAGGCTGCTTAATTACTTCTCTTTTTCTGCGCGCATACGAAATTCGTAATGTAGATTCTCATCGGGACAATAAGCTGCAATCCGCTAGCCACAGCTGGCTTGCCGAGAGGCGCGGAGTATCCTAAACGATGTTTTGTTTATTTGGAATTTTCGGTGAAAATAGAAACAGTTACTATTTTGTGCTTTCCTTGAGATGGCCATAGGCTTCTTAGTTTTCTCGCAATGTCTGCGTAATTTACTCTCAATTTCTACGTGCATAAGAAAATAGTAATTTTTTACAAAAATAATTTGGGAAAACTTTCATTAGTGTGATATATTCTAGTGACTATTTCACTCATGTCTGTCCGCGTCGTAAGTAGCCAATGTTAAGCCTGGATATATTCAAATTAAACCAATCCCAGATGTTTATCGCCATCCGTTTGTTTACCTCTTTTTATCGCTGCAAAACCTTTGTTTACCTTTTTACTTTCCAGTATACGTACGTATACACGGAGTGATATACGTAGTATAGGGAAAGTTATGTAATGCTGTGCGAAAAAATGGCCAATTTTCGGCGGAAAAAAATTAATTGCCGGGCCGTGAAAACGAATAAGTGGATAAAACCAGTTGCTAAATTAAGAAAAAAATCCCCTAACACGTGGTGTGGTCAAAATCCATGATTTGTTGCTTCTTTATACTTAAAAATCGATTGACGGCATTCCTTCCGTCTGTCCGTCTGTGGTCAACGCTAGCGCCTAAACCGTTCGGTCGATTTTCTTCAAAATTGATATTCCCCAGTTGATCTGATTCTAGTCGAAGCTTTGTGATTTTGAAAAAGATTCTTTAAAATTTGGGGGTACTTTATATGAAGCCCCCCGGGGATTTTCAACATTTTCTCAAAAACGGCTCCAAATTTTTTCTTCAAATTTCTTGTATGAATAGAGGAAAATAAACTTTTTAACATGGCATAGGTCCGATTTTCACGTACTGCTCTGAATTTTCGAAAATTGTGAAAGTTTGAATTTTTTCGGCGTCTTTCTCCAACTACAAAATTGAAGATAGAGATTTTTTTCTTCAAATAAAATTTGTTCTGCATATTGAGTTCTTTAATAAAGGTCATGTAAATGTTTTTCAAAATTTTGGTAGTTTTCGTGCAATATTGCGTGCAATATGTGGAATTTTAAAAAATTACAAAAACAAGATTTTCTCAAAAACGGCTCCAAATTTTTTCTTTAAACTTTTGGTAGGGATGTACAAATGTACTCTATCAATGTCATAAAAGTCATTTTGGTCTATCGGTTGGTTTTTTCAAAAATTACCAAAATGTAAATTTTTTTACTTGTCTCTCACGTCGTTAATATTTACATTATCGGCGATTTTTTTACATTATTATATTTACGAGTATATATGCTTTAAATAATGTCAAGTAAAGTTTCTCGAAAACACTACCGTTTTGTGTGAAAAGTAGCTCAAATTTCGGCATTTTCAGAAATGCTCAAACGTCATTTTCTCGTATATGGCTGGATTTTTTTTCTTGAAACTTTTGTAACGGATAGTGCTAATTACACTCATTAGTATAGCGTGAAGTTTATTTTGAGTTTTTGTTTGTTTTTTTCAAAAATTATATAAATGTAAATTTTTGGAAAGATCTCTCACATCTTTAATATGCACATTATCCGCAATTTGTAAAGATGATTATATTTGTGAGTGTAAGTGCTTCAAATAACTTCAAATAAAGTATTTTGAAAACTCAAAAATTTTCTGTGAAAATGAGCTTCAAATTTCGCATTTTTAGTAGTTCTAAAACGCCATTTTCTCTTAAACGGCACATAATTTTTAAAAGAAAATTGCCATTTACGGCTAGGTTTTTGTGTTCTTTAATATTCTAAAATTAATGTTTCTGTTCTACCAATAGGAAACCGAAAAATTAAGAAAATGACAAAAAAATGTACTTTTGGCGATGATAGATGGTAGCTGGCAAGAAAGAGTATGTGGCAATTCCGAATATTGACAAATAAATAAATAAAATAAATACGGTCATGCTTAATTTTTTCACAATACGAGTAGTTTTTCTTTAATTTTGTGACAAACGTAATAGGCCGCTGTAAATTTACTGCGCTTCGGACAGCTGGATGCGTCGTAAATTAGAATGTGCAATTTTGTATATTATTTCTTTCTTCGTTTCTTACATTCGAACTTTGTTATAGACTTACACATTAATATTTTAGAAATTGTTTATTTTGAAATATTTGAAATAAGTAAAAAGAATTAATAGCTATCAGAATAGCGACAATGCAGGGTCTGCAACAATGGAATTCACTTTGCGCTCGCGAATATCTGTGAATTAGTGTCATTGTTGTGACCTAATGGAGCTGTATGAAAAAGAGTTATAATTGTCTAATTTATGTTGATATTTGCAGGCAAATATTTAGTTTTGCACCAAATGCTGTACCATTTGTAGTGAGTAGAGAATTTGTTGCATGGTTTAAAAAACTCTTCCCTAATCATGGCCCAATGGAAGGCATTTCTATATTTCCAGGGTATCAGGCGTCTTTTTCCAATACAGGGTTACAAAACTTTTGCATTCTATTTTTGTGAAGTTGTAGAATTCACATAGTTCTGACAACACTGCAATGGAAATAGTGAGTTCCAAGCGAAGATGTTAGTAGCGCATAAAGTGCAATATTACAGTACTACTTAGCTGTTTCCTCTAATACGGGAAAGTAAGTGCTGTTGTAGCACCACTAGTTAAGATAACGATAGCAATTGTTTCACCTCCAAAATATCTCTTGTGCATCAATATAATATTAAAATGTGTGGTTTTGGTAAGGTTTGAAACTCTGAAATAGAATCTATTATTAAAGATTCAGTGCCGAAAAACAGCAAAAGGAACAGAAAAAGTGTGTAAAAGAAATTTCAAGAATTTTGTCAAGACAGAAAATACAAATGGACAGCACAAACTACAAATGAAGAAATTACACATGTTTTAGGCAATTAATATACGAAGATTAGATTGTGAAGAGTACAAAAAATATGCCATCAAAACTATGTGGAACGTTACAACCAAAATTATTCAGGAAAATATTTTAATGAGTACACACGTGTGTTCAATCCATTCGAAATTGACGAATTCCGCTGCTAATTCATCTTGTACATCTTCCATTTCAAATACTTCCATGGAAGGGCAAGACTTGGAAAACAACTTCCTACAACTTTAATGATTGTGCTTTTAATAAATGTTTTTTTAAGTATCCTTGTTATTATTGTTTTTCGAAAGTTTTATTACCATTCAATTGAAACGTATTTGAAATTATTTTCTGCATTAAACTGTTATTCAAATGTTACTTGATTGTAAGTTATTCCAGGAGGCAGTGATAAGTCGGAGCTGAATGAAAGGTTTTCATTTTTCGGTTGTAATTTTGAGAAATATTTCCCTTTTTCGTAATTCCTGTGATTTAAATTATTCTTTAAAATCATGTAATGTTTTTATTCGTGAAATAGTCACACTAAATATCACTCGAAGTGCTGTGCTAGCCGGTAAATTCACTCCTCGCTACGCGAGTCATGAATTTACCGGCTAGCACAGCACTTCTCGTGATATTACTTATGAGAATTTCAAGAACTCCTCTAGCGACTGAAATAATCTATTTGTTAACAGATGCCATTGTTTTTATGTTTATTCACGTGGAAAATTCAACTCTTTCTTTTCTACATTCATATGATTTTTTTTCGTGGGATAACACTGTAATTTTATAATGTTGAAGGGAATCATTACTCTCAGGAGAACATAAAAATAAAATAAAAATAACTCCTTAGATATTAAAAAAATTTTAAACTCCTCGGAAGGCAAAGTAAATAAATTTATTCTAAATGAAACAATGACAGCTAAGCAGCAAAATGTACTACAGTTTATTTACCATTCTTCACTTTAATTTTAATATTAAATTCAATTTCAACTGAATTTTATTAATAATTTGTTTACAGGATTATCTTATTACAAATTGCTGTATATATTAATAGCTCTATCATAAATTTCATTACAAAGTATGAAAAAATGATATGTTATTAATATCCCAGGTCAAGTTTTGTCGTTTAGGAAACAAATAACTCTTATTGTGTTAGTTCACAGTTTCTACGCAAAACTGAGGTCCGTTTATATTATAATTTTAATCTGTATAGTGATGTGTCCCCATAGTGTGAACAATTTTACTAATTTCATTCTTGTTTCTTAAAAAACAGATAACACAATCTCACAGTTTGAATTTTATTTATTAAATTTCAAATAGTTTTGTATGTAATTTGTGGTTAGTGGCAAGATGGACAACAGAATGACTACTTACCTTCACAGTTGTCACTTGAATATTGCGGTAACTCCTGGATGTTCGTCCCTGCAGAAAAATAATGAATTGGGAGAGTAATTGGGTCACTCAATACTGTTCTGAATACATTAAGTACAATATCGCTCCCAAATGGGACTTTTCAAAGCATCCGAACACTTTCTGTCCCGGCGTTACGTGTCCTGTTGATTTGCATAATTGCCTCATAACGGTGATGCCACAGCGTTTAAAACCCCAGAGAACGTGTGTACTTCACTAACGTTTCATCTGCAAATGACAGAGCAGCCATTGCATTTTTTCCCGGTGAAAATTATTGTTTTTATTCGTATAAGTTCTTTTCAAATTTTGTTTTCAATAGTTATGTGTTGTAATTGTTTTTTAATTCTAATATTTGTGAAACTTTGTTTTCTAGGTAAGAAAATAGTACCCACATTCAACACGGCGTCAGTTTTGCATCAAGGCGGGTAATGTACCAATTTACCAATGCTTTCTCTTTTCTGTTAAATTAAACATTGAAAAATTATTAGTAGATCTTGTTTTATTGCTTTGTCTCCATTGAGAGAACATAACCCGTCCGTGAAGGCAATGAAGACCCGCTTTGCAAGCTGTGGAGAGATCAACTAAACTTTCAAGATTATTATTTTTTATTTTGTTTTGTTTTTCTTCTTTAATTTCTTCAAATCCATCATCGACGTATTCAGTCTTTCAAGAATTTGCATTTATATCTAATTTATTTGGCATACAATATTGTTACGTATGGAAATTACAATTTTTTACTCATGAATATTGCATTGATTTATCCATTTAGGGACTTAACCTATTTTACACACATTTTACAATTTTAATATTTTGTTCATAGTTGTAAATAATTATATTAATTAGTAGGGGGTTGAAATACATTTTTAGAATAACGGATTTTAATTCTGTGATGTGGGTAAGCTGCTTTTCCAAGAAAAAAGTCTTAGTTGAAAGATGAAGGTAGAGAAAGTTTGATATAATTTGGTGAAGAAATTTTAACATAATTTAGTTATCGAAGATTTTAATGAGACAACAAGGCTTTTTATGAATCTTCCCGTTACGAATTACCCATGGGACTTTTACTGCCCATCGGAATCGTTTATTTTGAATAACTTGTATTTTTTTTTCAAATTGGTTTGGTACATATCTCCTCATATTTGACAGGAGTATGCAAGAGTCTGCCGAATGATGTATTTCAATTTGGGTAAAGATGATTCTATGTTAATTTTAATTTATTAAGGTATATAATTGCATACGTACTTTTTTGTATAACCGCATTTAAAATTTATAAAAGAAGCAAGAAAAAGTTTTTGGAAACTATTTTATTATGACGTCACAGATATTTGACATCAGCGACAAAATGCTGGTTTTCTGCTGTTTACAACCAGCACCCACAGATTAACTCGCTGCGATTCGGTCGGCTGTGCGATTGACCGCCCCCCCCCATGATTCGCTCGCTGCAATTGGCTGAATTTCTCATGACGCAATTACTCGTACTGTAAATAGCAAATATGTCTTAATCTGTACCGTAAGATGTCATTTTATGCATGATTTTTTTGCAACGAAACAGGTTTATGATGGTATATAAAAAGTATATTAAGTTTGTAATTTGTCTCTATTAGTAAATCTTTATGTGAAGTAAAAAGTGTAGTATCATATGGAAAGAAGGCTATCTCGGAATTTTGTAGAGTTGGAGCATCAGAAATAAATACATGAAATATAGTTAGAGAAAGTGTGGGCCCCTGAGGGTCTCCAGAGTGAATATGTTGATTGGTGGATTGTTGTATTTTAATTTGGGCTCTAAAACGTCTAAATGTAACAACACTTTTAATTATTTGTTGTAACTAATGAGGGAAGCTACTTTGTCATATTTTAAAAATAAAACTGTAACACTAGCAAATGCCTTTTCCGTATCAAGAAGTAATGAAAGCGTATGTTTTGACAGTGGAAAATTTGAAAATTAGTAATCTGCTTAATTTTTGTATTTTGTGGGTAATAGAATTAGAATGTAGATACTCTATAATATAACTTTTAATTAACCTTCTTCAGAACACGCGGAAATCTCTCTTCAACAATCTATCACCATCTTCTTAATGAATTCTTCTTCTTGAATACTTCTATGTTTGAGTGTATGAAATCGCAATTTTTAGTTCAAAAAGCCAATACATTTATAAGGGACTTGTATTTAATCTCAATTCCCTATTGCCTCATTTCCAGCTCAGAAGTTGCCTTGTTATAGCCAATTTGATTTCATTAACGTTTGCCCTCTTGGATATTTATGGTTAAAAAAATTAACATTAATACTCGTATGTTTTCAGCACTCGTGCAGGAATACTAGTAGTTACCATCTCTTTTTAGTGTAGTTTGGAAAGAGTTTATTTTGAGGTATGCGTACGCAATTTAGACGTTGCCGTAGGTGTACTGCACAGAAGTCATTGACACCCATTAGTGCCCAGAATAATTTTGTGCGCATATCGCTTGCCCATTGTTGTCGCGTTCGTGCGCGCATAGGAGCCATCGGAGTCCTCTGGCAGCATGGTTTTGCAACTTTTAGTGCTAACCAATTGTGTTGCTAATAAATTTTCTACTTCTACTAGTCTACTATGTTTACTACTACTACTAAATATTTACATTTCGCATTCAGGAACGAAACAAAATTGCTTATACTCGTATGTTTCTTTTAGGATGTCTGTCTATAAAAGAAATAAAATTTGCAAATTATTTCACAAATATTTAAACAACCCCGCTCCGCCGTTGCCGGTATTTTCGTTACCAGATGGTAACACTGGGCACTAATGAGTTAAAACAACAGACAACTACAAAGTAAACAAAATTCTGAAGCGACATACATCAACACCTCGGCCTCCACCTCTCAGAATGATCCCAAGAATACAGGCAAGTTTCCATGAATTCGTATTACACAGATGGTGCTACAACATCACGTACTTACTTGCATTATTTCTAACTTTTCTGATTTTCGTTAAATTCAGAGATTTCAAAATGAACTCGCCATTTTTAAGAGTCCTTTGCTTTGCCCGTGTGAACAAAAGAAAATTGGAGCCGTTTTTGAGAAAATTAATTTTTATATAAATTGTATTAAATTCAAAAAGAAATAATTTAAAAACTGCTCGTTTTTACTTTTTTGTCCTTACGTCGTAAGAAGGGAAAGTATTGGGTCATTCCATGCAAAAAAGTAGGAAATCAGACACTACATCTCAGAATTTAAAAATATTTTGCCACTTTACTTATTATGATACCTGCATGAACCAGGTACAATATTTTTGTCTCATTATCCATTGTTTAGCAACAATGGGCACTTGAAATATTAGGTTAGCAGTCTGTAGACATTCCGTTATGATTTTTTTTCGATGATACGCAAACAAGCAAAAAATATGAAAGTGACACCATTTGTAGAAGAAATGTAAAGGATAATTTTACGCTAAAGATATTTTTTTACCATGAGTCTTTAACAATTAGGAAGTAAACAAATTCTAAAAAATGCAATAAATGGAAACATAATATTTTTAAATTCTTGAATTTTGGAAGAAAAATTGCTGAAACTACTTTCAAGCTACTCTGTAAATTTCATCATGGAATCTTGAATGGTTTTAAAGTTATGAATAAAAGTATCTTACTGGTGCTCCATTAACGAACTCGTCTCAGCTGCTAGAGCCGCCGCGCCACATCGCTCCTCGTCAGCGCTCGGCATAACAGTTTTCCTCCGCCGCGCTATAGTGGATTTCGCAAAACTACTTCTCTAGGTGCTAATTTTGCCGTAGGAGCTACATGAAGAGATACGTCAAATTCGACCATTATTTTTGTTCACTCCAACTTTTTGGTAAACACGTTAAAATCATGTATTTCTCATTAGCTGTTTTCACGTTTGAAAATTTTTCTTTGAATTGTGTCAACATTTCTTCTCCATCATTGTTTTCTGTACTCACATGAAATAATTCAGAAACTGCTTTATTTACGGCACTCACCTTTCTCCTTGCGTACGATATCTCTCGGGTTTGTTTTCGCAATGACAATGGTGATTGATCCAGAGGATACAAAATGTTTACATTACTGATAGTGGCTTCCTCTGCAACTCCTGGGGCTACGTACTCCTCTTCACTTGACGTTTTCACTTCACTGTTTCAGTTGAGTCACTAAGATCTGCATTGGGCATTTTGGATATTTTGTGACGACACATCGCATATTGCTTCACCTACCACTAAATTCGATATTTTCATCCGCATCGCCTCTGTAATCTTTCTCTTACCCACCCAACTTTTGTGCTTCTCGAGTCCGAATGGATTGCAGCACCAAAGCCTGTTAAACGTATTCACAATCTTTGGCATTTTCTATCACGATGTATCACTGAACAGTAACACGCGAAAACTAAGCCTGTAAACTGGTGCCAGGATCCCTTCGAAGGCATCGATGGATATCCCTAGGGAATGAACTTGGCGGTGCCTGCCTACGACCTTGCGTCACCCCTCGCTGGGCAAAGGCACGCGACTTTCAACCTTACGAGCAAAATGCGATTATACTTTTTATTTAATAACTTACGCATTTTTTAAGATTCCATCGCGACAGTTTGCAGAATGGTTATTTATTGGTTCTTCCTGCAGTGTGTAAATATGAAAGAAACGAAAATATCATTTTTGAAGAAAATTGTATTTGTTTAATTTATTAGCATTTTTTATTATAAACAAATGTCTCAATCCTTAATATATTATCAACTGCTTAAAATATGATAATTTATCTTCAAAATAGTGTGCCCGTTTTTAAAGTTTTATTCATTTTATGAACGTCATAATTATTATCATTATTGAGTACATTGTGTCATCGTCCATGTTTAACCCGTAATTGTTGCTAAACTGCTGGAGATATTAATTCCATAAATTGTCTTCTAACTGTTCATCATTAGTAGATTAATTTAATAAAATATAAAAAATCTGAGACTCACTGTCAGAAAACGTGAAATTTTGCATGGAATGACCCATTGTAATCCTGCGCCGGAAAATGGCGAATTTTCAACAGTAAATACCATTGCCGAACCCTGATAGCGAAAGTCTGGATAAATCTTGTTTATATATATATATATATATATATATATATATATATATATATGTATGTATGTATATTAAAATACTTCCTGTAACATTTTGTGTAGTCAGAAACCGTGTTTTGATGTCGGTAAGTCGATTGTCGGCAACACGTCAGTGTGTCCGTCTCATCTGCTAAGCAAAAGCGAATTCAGAAGGCGTAGAAATTTGAAAAGTTGATTACTATTGGGTGTGTAAGTACAGGTAATACTGTAGCGGCATGAAGATCCTGGATCCTGAGCCACTCAATTCGGTCGTGTTACCAAGATAAGGTTGATGCAGAGAGAGTGAGAAAATAAAGCACTGTGACGACCCGCAGTGGACTAAAGAAGGGGAATCCGCAGTAGGGCAGCTGCTGGGACTGAGGGGAAGAAGGGAAAGGAGCGGCAGTGGCATTGGCGGGGGCGGGGGCGGGGCCGCTGTGTGGGGGAGGGGCCGGTTTGTTGTGACAGCGACAGCGGCGCCCCAGCCGGCGCCTGCACGCCTGCGCCGCGACCCCGCGCCAGGTGGCGGCGGCGGTAGCCGTCCGATACGACGCAGCGGCGCTGCTGCCTTCTCCTCCTCTATTTGGGACAGGAACGCTGCGAGTCGCCTTCCTACAATATGCTTCAAAAATGTCCTTCATAATAACATCGGCAAAATGTTTTCTTTTTTGTTTGCCTAAATACTCATACGTTATATCGACATATCTGAAAGAAACTGTCCGATGTATTATTTCGTTGCACCAAATGAAAACGTGTTTACGACGTTAATTTACGTCGTGGAGTATTTCGCGCGACACGCACAATAAATTCCAAACCACTTGCGGAGCTCCTGTCAACATATCGCTAGACGCAGGGCGAGACAGTATACACAAAAAGCGAGAGTAAATGATCTTCTCCAGAGAGGAATTGCGTGCCGAGAGGTTTTCGGACCCCTTCTAGCCACCTTCACCCAGCGATTCTCCCTGACATACAGGCATCTTTCCGAACATCACCTTCAATTTTCGTAAAAAAACAAGAATAAATTGTGGTTAGAAGGAATCGTGGTTATCAAGTTATTTTCAATGTCTGATAGAAGTTTCTCTGAATACACTTTTCATCTGTGTTCATAAGTGTACAAATACTCAAAAGGAGAGTTGTGAGCACTAAGGTAGTGAAAATTAAAAAGAACTGATAGCTAATAGTAACGCATGAAAAATAAACGAATTTTTAAGTATAGTATGTGTTTCGCTTCGAGGGATTGTGTGTCTGAGAATCCTTAAGTCCCCAACATTCGTATCTGAAATGCCTTATCCCTTAGGCGGAATGCGAAGGATTCCAAGATTCTCCACCGCACTCACAGCAATCATCCTGGGCGGGATACCGCCTGAAAGGGGGGCGTCGGATTGATTATTGATTCCGGGCGCGTCAACCGCTTTGATCATCAGACCCGTAAGTGTAGTGCATGGAGGGACCGCTGTAGGTGGCGATCATCTTCCCCCGCTAGATGGCGAGATCCGGCTCCAACCTACCGTCGCTGGCTTGCGGTGTTTTCCCGACAACCTGGTATCTCCCACCATTGAGGCACCACCTCACTCGGGACAAGCTTTTAGCTTCCGACAAGTGTGGTAGTGTAATGTATGTCAGTGTGTGTGTGTGTGTGTGTGTGTGTGTAAATACGAGTGAGGATAGGACAAGGAAGAGGAAGGAAAGATTGTGCGCGGTCCGCGGCCCGTTCGTTAGGGCACTGGTCCGGCATTCGCCTAGTGTTGATGGGAGAACCCAGGAAAAACTACAGATCAGAGCTACCGGCAGGTATAACTCTCCTCCAGTCAGCGTCTGAATTTGACCTATCTAGTCTAGTGCTAGTGTCTAAAATCCTGCCACCGTCGCTTTCGATCCCTAGAACCTCCCGGTCAGGGCCACTGCAGTGACAGCCCTTGATGCCAGGTGCCACGTTCGCCTATGGGAGCGTCGGAAGAGGCAGCCCCGGCCACTGGAGCAGTGACCTCGCCGCGTGACGGGGAGGGGAGGGGCGGAGCGTGGCAGACAGCGCGGTCGCGCACTCCCCCTGCTCCTCCCCCCTCGGCGACGCAACCCGCGCGCCACCCCCAGGCCGCGCGCTCCGCGTCCCGCGTGTATTGATCTGGCGTGCGCACGGGCGGGCAGGCGGGCGCGCGCGCGCGCGCGCGCGCTCGCGCCGGCCTCGGGCGGCGCAAACACCGGCTATTTCGGGACAAGCGGCCGGCTATTTTTGTTTATTCATTCACGTAATGTGCCGCGCCCCGCGATGCCCGTTTCCGCGGCCCGCGCCGCCGCCGGCCGCCGCCGCCGCGCGCGCGCTGCCTCTTGACCAGAGGGCGCTGCGCGGATTTGAGGAAGGCCGCGCCGCGCTGTGCGAGACGCGAGTCTCTTTTACGCGCACGTTTTCTTGAGCCCAGGACTATGGTTCGATTAAAATAAGTTGGTGATTGACTGTTGTGCTTCTGAAGCTGTAGCTTCATACCATATGAGGGTATGATTTGGTTACTTTAATAAGTATTTATTTCAAGTGTTTACTTTCGTGTTCCGGGAGCACATGCTCAGCGGCACGCAAACTGTCAACGTCGCTCCCTTCCATTCGCAACTGCCAATTACCAACTTATTTTAATCGGATCATACCTACCCTCACTCCTTTACCATACAGCGGTTTTTCCATAGCTGCCTCTCACGGCCCGCCTTCGCGATGGAATATATATCACTGCATTTCACGTCTTTCTCGGTCGTACCGCTAGATGTCGCATGATCGCGACCGTATCAAACGCTGTTTGATCGTGCGACATCTAGCGGCACGACCGAGAAAGACACGAAACGCCGTGATATATTTCCATCAAAGGGGCCGTGAGAGGCAGCTACTGAAAAATCGCAGTGTAACATTAGTTGAATTCTGCATAAAGGATAGCATCGAGCGTAGTTGGCAAAATCTGATATTGGGAAATATTCGCTTCCGTTTCGTAGAAACTATTTTTCATCAAAAAACCGAGCTATAGATTTGATATAATAGACTAGTCATCGAAATAAGCAACCCCTCCCCCCTCGCATCCAGCAAAATGAGGGCTCAGGAAAACGTGCCGGGATAATACGAAAGGTGGGATAAGCGCACTGGATGCTGGTCGCTTCGTGTTGGGCGAAAATTACGAGACAGGCTTTCTCTCCCTCTCCACGATCTAATTTTAGATTTTTCTCTCTGTAAATCGATAGGGAATTTAACACCGCATCTTTGTAAAAGGGCTATTGTCAGAGAATTCTTATTTGGTTCCAAAGAGTCGTTAAAAGGAAAGTTTATGAAATAAAAAATCTAAAAGGGCAATTGAAGTTTAAAATGTAGCAATTTGGACCATAAAGATTTGTAGGTGAACATCAGAGATATTAAGGGTCCAATCAATGATCAATTTCATGTATTAGGTACAGGGTACGGGAGCACCTTACTTATTCTCTAACCCGGTTCAGAAATGTTCAAAAAAGCCTATCCCATGTTCCTCAAGCATGCTCCATGTCCAAAAAAGCTTGAATTGGGATCCTGTTTTTAATTCTTGTACGGTAATCAGGGATTTGAGCGAGGTTGAAATGGGATAGGTGGTTGTTTTCTTTCATGTATGAGTAGAATTTGCTAGAGATTTTAGTAATCTTTGGAATTATGTATGGGGTATTTAATTCTTTGGGCAATTGTAGATTTGAAACAAACCATGAGGCTTGGATTAATGTTCTGAGTTATTTGTTTTGAACGATTTGGATTTTGTTTAAATTGATTCTTGAGGCGTTTAACCAGATGGGTCATGTATAGGTCACAATAGGTCAAATAATATGTTTGTAGAGGGCTTTTGCATTATTTAGAGATATTTTACTTTTGTAATTAATGAGTGGTTTTAGTTGGAGAATCTTTACTATTGCTTCATGCGTTTTGCATTTACATGATCTTTCAATTGTAGCTTAGTACCAAGATTTAGTAAATATTTCATATGTACAACATTATAGGAAAAACCTATTGTGTTTTTTGACGTGGGGAAGGTAAGAGACCAGTTCAAAATCATCTCAGACTGACAGGGCACTACAGCGACGAAAGCCAGACACTGCAGCAGGTTAAAGTGTGGAGTAGAAGCTTTAAACGGTGTGACTTCTTTTGGAGATGTCCCAAGTACGGGCCAGACACCCAACTTTCAGCGGTAAAAGTCACACTCACACTCTTTTAGATTGAAAAAATTATTTTCTAACAATGTCTGTACGGTAATGATGTATGACTTTAAAAGATATATGTTACAATTCATCTTCGCCCTGCACAACTGTCGATGATATTTCACTTCAGGAGGTTGGATGCTTTATATCACGCATGTCAAGGTCTCGGGCAAGGTAATTAGCTTACTGCAATTCGCGGGGACTGCGTCCTGAGCAACTGGCTCGAGATTTAAAAATTAGCGTTGTACAAAACGCTCCAGAATGCTGGTACATCTATGGATTCGTGGCCCGTGCCAGTCTTTTTGAAAAGTAGGTTGACAGAAATTATCCTTTAAAATGAAATAATACATCAGTTACACATCAAATTATCAAATGAGAGTAAAATTAAATATTTAGTATCGAAAGTATCTTGATGTTGTAATCTGTTTACTTACTCTGAATGTAATAACTGAAATAATCGGAGTTCGTGTTATCAATCTTCGTGTTTTCCGAGTATTTATAAATTTCTGTATTGTCGTAATCTCTTACCAGGACCGGAGTTTTGTTCGTGATACGGCAAAATTCATGTTAAGTGAGTTGGTGCTAATGAGTATGTGTGTGTGTGTGTGTGTGTGTGTATATATATATATATATATATATATATATATATATATATATATATATACATAATGTATAAAACCCATTATTTTATATGTCAAAAATTACCAGCTGCTACGCCAAATCCACTTCATAGGACGGATTCCGTTTCGGTTATCCATCTTTCCTCGTTCTTCGAGTCTCGTAACTTTGACTCGCCTTCTTCATGAGGCAGCCTTGGCGACTCAGCCACCAGATCGTTCGCGCAACGATGGGGAGGGGCAGAACACGCGCTCGTCGCTGGGGCTGTGCGTCTCCCCCGCCCCATCCCACCTGCAAGGAGCACGCGCTAGAATGGAGGTCTCGGCGCATGCGCCCTTCGGAGAAGATTTTACGGGCTCCGAAGCCTCCGTTTGAAGTCGCCCTCCTGCACATCGATCATGTAAATAGCGCTGTTACTTTTTCAGCCCCTACATTCCCTCTTTCTGATCTGCAGTGGACGGCTTTCTTCCTGAAAGGCCTTTGCTGGGTTGAGACGTGTTCCAGACGTTTCTTGGAGTGGATGTAAGCGGAACGTGAATAGTTGAGAACCTGCTGTGGCCAAACAAATGATATAGTTCCTTAATGGGATTCTTCACTATTGTACTTAAGTTAATTTTTTAAAATGTAATTATGAAATCTTGTTTCGGTCTAGCCAGTTGTGTGGACAGGAATCGACTTAGAATAATACGAATAATAAAAAATAATAATAATAAATAAAAACCGATAACGTTTATTTTGTCGCCTTTATATTTAATTAAATTTTAAGTAAATGCTTGAGGAACAGCCTTCATGAGATCACACATAGATTTTATACTTTTTTATTCAAAACTACACTCAAGAAGATCTGTTCAGTAGAAGCCTCAAACATGTGAGAATATACCAAGTAGTTTTAATACGTAAGCATGTTTCACTATCGAGCCTTTTCGACACTTTGTTATTTTTTAAACTTTTTAAAAATAAATCTGGAGGTTATAAAATTTACAAATGTTCAGCATTAAAAAAAGTTTTTTTTATGTTTTCGTAGTTCAGTTTATTAACTTTTTCACATACACACACACACACACACACACACACACACACATATATATATATATATATATATATATATATATATATAAGACTCACAGACCACCTACTATTTTAGTTATAGTGTGAAAAAAATATGAATGATTCTAATGGGAACCTGTTTTAGTGAGTTTTGGGAAATAGTTGTTGATGCTAGATTGAGTTTATGTTCGAATAGACGTTATTAGAGATGGTGGAAAATAAATGTAGGTTTATTTCTTTATGAAGTTGTCTGTTTGATATGCAAATGTTCAGTATATCGACCTTTTGTTCCAGTCCGCTTCTTGGAAATATGTAATATTAAAATGAGAATAGAAATGTTAATTTAGATACTACTGATAATTCACATCTGTGACTCGTATGGAAGGTAACGCTGTGCTTATTTTATCACACAAAAAGTCTTTGTAGTTTTCAGTCTTTGTCGTTTACTTCTCATTATGCAGAACATGTTCGCTTAACACACCGCTTGAAGTGACTTTTATAGGCAGGCGTAGTACTTGCACACAACGTAAAACTCTTCGCTCGACCTATTTCTACTCTATAAAGTGCTTTCTTGGTAGCTCAGAATGTCCACATTACATATAAATACTGTTGAAACTCCACTGTTTTTATGAATGTCGTCATATAAGAGTTTTTATGAAGTTGAAAAACGTATGACATTCAATTCATCAATACATCATGCGTACTCGTTTCGTGAGTAATAAATATAAAGAAAATGAAACTCAAATAGGATTACAACTACTGCGGTGCTTTTATCTAGGCCTCAAAACAAGCGAATGTCAGTAATTTTTAAACTAGTCTTGCTAGAACAGCACGTACTTTTTCGCGTCAGCAACGATTATGTAAAATTGTTATACCGCAGTTTCTGTCCGTATTAACATATCTCAGCCACCACATCTCAAGCTACCAGTCGCAACGTATTAGGAGCGAAGAATTAATTCATTTAGAGGTAATACTTGAACACAAATTCGACAATGCAAAATTCGAAAATTTGAAAAATGAGGCTAAACTACTAAATAAATTTTAAAAAATGGACATGACCTTTTTTAAAGAACTGATTTTCTAGAATATTTCATAAAACAAAAATCTTATTAACCATATTTTACTTTTGCAATGAAATATTTTTATTTTGTTTGCAATATTCCAAAATACAGAGAGAAGACCGAAAATGGGACAAACACCATTTTCTTTACCGTTCTTTCCAACATATCAGAAAAAATTTATGAAAAAAATTGGAGTCGTTTTTGAGAAAATATTCGTAATTGTTAAAATTGTGTAAAAAGAGGAGAAATCGTTGAACAATATTCGTATCATAACATCTTACTATAAATTTCTTTTAGTTAATTCCCCTGTCCCTCGCCGTTTCACGTCCCTCTCTAGTTCGCCAGGCCGGGACCCAACCCAACAAATATCTGCCACGGCCCTTCTCTGCTATTCCCTCGGCTATCGCCTAATGATGGGAGAGGGAAAGGAATGATTAATGCAGCATGCCGGTGGAATGCGTATTGGCAGGGCAAGCGGAAGAACGAGAAAACCACGCGTGACGCCATGGACCGCCCTTGACACGTCCTAAAATTGAGTTTCAACAATTTTACTTCAGAAAGCAGTTTCATTCACTGTGAAAATTTATAATGTCACTTCCAAGCATTCGATAAATTCCTTTCAGCATCGTCCCCAGTGTTCGTCTTGTAAATATACTGTCATTTACTGTTTACTTTATTCGTAGTATTGTTTCGAGATAATATCAAGGACACTTCGTGCTTTCGTAGAATGAGAAGCGCCCCGTGCTTTAGCGACTTAGAGCATTCATTCCGTATCAGAATGCACGGATTCAAATCCTACTGCATATAGAATCAGTGGTGCACACAGAGAGTTGGGAACAAGTTCCCTACTCACTTTTCCAAAACTCACCTTTACCAAAACTCACTTTTTCCGTGCCTCTAATTGCTCCGTTGCGATTAACAGCATATCGACATCATTTCGTCATTAAATCATTAACCATCTCTGAGGTAAGCTGTTCTGGAATGATTATGATTAATACAGCTAAACGTATACACGAAAAGAAGTGCCGAGCTTTAGAGTGTTTCCTTCACATAGTGCTTCCATTCACTTTCGTAATTGATAACAAACTGCACTTTCTCTCCATTCGTGCCAGCCGTTGTAGCATCCTCCGGGATGCGCCTCTCCTACAGCCTGTGTTGTCATCAATTACTTCCCGTGCCAGCGGGGCTTGGATCGACCGAGCGCAGTGTTGACTCGCGCGCGGCCGTCCAATCGCGCACAGGAGGCCGGCGCCCGAGCAATCTCCTGTGGAGAGCGCGTCGTGCCGCGGTGCCCTCCCATTCGCGACCGCCACTCTGCGAAAGCCGACCGGGGACTTGAGAGAGACGGATGGTGCATTGTTTGCGGGGCTGCAAGCCGGTTTGATGACAACGCACACAGCGTTCGCTACGTCTGTGTGCTCTCTGCAGCCTGGCTGCCAGCTTCTCGTCCGAGAACGGTACATAACTGTGGTGTGCGCGTGTAAGAGGTGTGTCAGGGGTGCCTCAAGGTTCTGTGCTGCTATTTCAAGTTTTACTCTCATTATTTTCTAGCAACTGTTGTTGCGGTAATATTTCGTCGCAAGCCCCGGACAGATCCTTCTTGTACGCGTATGTATTTTGTAAACATCCTGGACACAGCCAATTTATGCTCCAACCACTACACTCTGTTATTTTTTGAGCGCTTCAAATATATTAAATTAAAATTAAACAAACGATCATGGGACTTGGTGAAACTGTAAACCTTCGGAGTTTACAGTGGCTTTGTCATGGTAGAGTCAAGGAGGCTCCTCACATGTCACACCTTTATTCCAGTGGCTGAGTCACTAAAACCTCTGAATAGTCATGTACTTGTTTGAGATTGCAATCGACATTTTTCACACGAAGTTGAGAGCATTTCTCATTAAAATTATTTCATTATTTTTACTTACAATTGTTATTTGTGACTCACGCGCCCAGAACCTTAATGGCCAGAGCCTTGCAACTTGTGCATCCAGTAAGCAACACGATTAGCGAAAAGCAACAACGCAGACGTGAGGGGGCGGGGCGGGCCTTGCGCCGGCCGGGGAAGGCTGTGGGAAGCGCGCGGCTGCCGCGTCTAATCCTCCTGCAAGGGCGACGCGACGCGTCGCAGCGCGCTGCGTCGCACACAGTGGCACACAGCGCAAGGCCCAGTGGCGTAGCGTCAGGGGACGCTGAGGTGGTGAGCTTCCCCGTGTATAATATTAATAAAGAACCCTAAATACTGTATTGATAATCTTACAAGTTTTCCGTTGAGCGAAACACGTTTTGTATTAATTTTAAATTAATTTCCTACAATTGAATTCGGCGAGTTGTTGAAGCTGGCTTGTGATTTGCTTGGAAGCTAAAATGCTTCTAGCGTCTGCCGCCAGGTGGCGACGAGCAATGACGCATGCGCATATGGCGAGGTTCCTCTCTCCCCTCTTCACCCCTGGCCCGGAGAAACCCGACTGCTTTACGCTAGCATCCACTGCGAAAAGAAGCTCGTTTGTGCACGAGAGCGCAGCACACTTCAGGCGGTCAGTAAATTATCTCTCTCTCTCACTCGGGAGTCCTTACTTGGTCTTGCGCACAAACTGTAGAAATAGTGCCTCTCTTCTTCTTAATTAATATCCAAGAAATTGAATTATCCCTTAAATAGATTCCATATTATTTTAGTCTGCAATGTTTAAATTAACAAGTGGTCTCATTGCCATTCGCGTATAAGAATTAAAGCTGAGCCATTGTATAATTTGCTTTCAAGACATCGGCAGTCCTGACTGCTGTAACGATTTTGTGGGAATCGCCTACACCGTCGTAAGCAATCGAGATCGTGGAAGTAGTTCCAAAGTATCTGCCTCGTGTTGCGTTCGCCTGTTAGATGAAGTAGTTGATAGTGACATTTTGTGTTTTATTGTTGAGTATCCCCAAACGTGCGAGTCACGCCACTGGCAAGGCCCTCCCGAAACAATGGAAGGGCGAGGAAATATATAGTTCTGTGATACATTTTAAGAACACGGAGTTGGAATTCGTGTTCATCTCTAAGCTGTAAAAACAATATAATGAACTTACAAAATACCATTGATAAAAAAAACTAATTGATTAAAAGTAGGCAATGCCTAAAGCGACTATGTAGTAGTTTTAGGTGTTCAGATAGTCATAGTTAGACTATTTTAGTTAGGCTTCCACTGCGCTGATAAAGCCTAATCGGCAGCAGTCCACTCTGTACTCGAATGATTGAATAAATTCCCGTCTCTCTAGGGTAATTGGAGTGGGGAAATTAAAAAGAAATGAAGAAAATTGAGAAAAATCACGTTGAAGTTACATTGTTGAGGTTAGAAAGAGTTCGAAGGAGAACAAATAGTGATTTAATTCTTTACTTTGTGGAGAGAAACTGGTCACACCCACCATATTAAAAGATAGTTCACCTTCTTAGATAACAAATGGTGTCAGTAACTAATTTTCATTTTGGGGACCACTATCGCGCTCAACCCTTTGAACGGCTAGGTTATAAATTGTCCCATGTCACATGTTAGACAAAAATAAGATATTACTACGTGCTAACATACTCGCCATATCGATTACTACATTTTTTGCGAGTGTTATGGTGCTGGTTTAACAAATGACACATTACTACAGAAGCATTTTTTCTTGCCAGTGACGAAGATTGTGGGATTGAAACTTGTATTATCTTATTTCTCAGAATAAAGTCGTTGTGGCTTAGAACTACCTACACCACTGCCCTTTAATTCAATTACTGTTCACCTGGTACTCGTCAGAAGATCAAAATGCTATAGCGCTGTTACAAAAAAGCTAAAATACATGACATTTGTAACTAATAACGACATACTTTAGCGGTTTGAAGAATTAAAATTCCGTGTGTGATAAACATTTTATATAAAATAAGAATCTGTTGAAGAGACTAATTGTCGAAACTGTGAATGCACAAATCAGACTACATATAATTAGATGTAATTGAATATTCTGGCGTACACTGAGTTATGACTTAACGTACTCGTAAATTTCTTTTTGAATGGGTTGTCTCTAGATATTGACAAAATAAAATACGCATTTTACCCATTTAATCCAAGCTTCAGAGAACTAATATTTCATATTTATCCAGGCAAAAAAAGTATGTCAGTCGGAGAATATTGAAACTGTTGCTTGGATCGTGATGTTTCCCGAATAACTAAGTTAATATTTCTCCTGAACTATGAGACCTTTGTCTACAAGCGTCTGTACCACGAATAAGTGATGTTTTAATTAATCAATTTAATTTGACATTTTCAAGTAATAATTCTTATTATCTCGCATTTATGTTGTACCGTTTCTAAGAACTGTCTCCGGAAACCTCATTTGATGTCTTGCGTGTCGTCGAGTATCGGTACACCGCATGGACGTCGATGTCAAAAACCGCAGCATCTGGTCACCACAGTTGAGAATCCGCATTGAACTGTTGATTTTTTGATTAGTGTTTGCGATGCATCATGGGCTAAGGCCCTTAGTCCCGTAAGTCTAGTGCATAGTTTCCTTGGGAGAGAGTGATATTTCCCAGCAGAAGGTCTTGTGCCGACCTACACGTCTGCTAACGAGGTTTTTCCCAACCAGGCATCTCCCACCAGCGGGGCATCGCTCCAGCCGGGACAAGCTCCAAACTCCCGACTGGTCTCCCGGCAAGTGTGGTAGTGTAGTGCGTGTGAGTGTGTGCAAGTAATGGGCGAGGATAGGATAAGAAAGAGGAAGGAAAGATCGCGCGCCGTCTGTGGCTCCCGCATTCGCCTGGGGTTGGTGGGAGGAACCACGAAAAACTACCGATCAGAGCAGCCTGCTGCTAGAATTCTCCTCCAGACAGCGGCTGAATTCGACGTAGCTATGTAACTTGGGTCGAAAATCCTACCGCTGTCGGGACTAGGAGCTCCCGGTCAGAGGTACTGCAGCACTGAACCATTGTGCTCGGCCCGTCGCAATGGATGCTAAGTTCGGCTCCCCGCCGCCCGCGCGCTGCCAGCTGGGCGCTCGCTCGCCCACGCGCTCCCTGCGACAGCGAACCCTAATCAGCTTAAATATTCTGCTGCTTAGCAGCGACAGAGCGTCCCACCGCCGCCGCCGCCAAGAACGGGATGTATTGTTTCGCTCTTTTTCCTCGTGCGTTAAGTTGCGAGCAGAGGATTCCGTAGATCTCGAAATGGTCTCGTTTATTAACGGGACGACGTTCGCTGTCGGAAGGGGCTCTGTTGTGAATGGCTGATTATTTCTTTCAGAGGAGAGCTCAAAGAAGATAAATAGGCAAAGGGAACACGGCGGATCAGGAATCGTATTGTAACAACCATTGTTTGAAAGAATATTCAAGTCGACGTGATTTGCAGTCGCTTTTCAGTTTGCTCTAGTAGCAAACTCAAGAATATTTTTCGTTATCTCTGTGATGACGAATCATTTCTTCTTTTGTGCTTCTACTGAATATTAATATTTCTCATATCGTATTCCGGTACTGACTAATTCATGCCCGCATTCTAAACATTAGTGGAAACACTAATTGAGTTACCATTTTAGCAGAATTCGGGAGCCAGGTTCAGTTAGTCGACAGTTCTGTAAAATATTCACTTTGAAAGATAGTTCACTCTTGGTTAACTAAACAAATTTAGGGATTTTAATGCATTTGAGTTTCTCAAAAATATTATTAAAAACTTCTGTAACAATACAAGAACTTATTATTGCACGGGTAAGGATAAAATGTTCGTGTTTAAGCAAAGGCTGGGGGTGAGTAATAATTGGGTTTTGTAAATGTTAAGATGTTATTTGTAATTTATGAATTGCAATTAACTAAACTGAACTATTTAAATAGGTATGCATCTTAAAATTTGTCAGAAATGTACCCCCTGATACCTCCTGATGTCTTGTAAACCCCTAATACCAAATTGTTTATTTCTCTAAAATGTTCTCAACTTCCACTCAATTTCTTTTTATTCAAATAGACCAAATTAGTGTGAAAATAGTATTTTTATTATAATTTAAAATGTTGATTTTTCGATA
Organism: Acheta domesticus; assembly: GCA_031308135.1. NCBI lineage: Eukaryota > Metazoa > Arthropoda > Insecta > Orthoptera > Gryllidae > Acheta > Acheta domesticus. The sequence continues at coordinate 53,741,633 of JAHLJT010002406.1, forward strand.
AACGATTATGTACTTATGCGAACAGTTTGTGAAGTCTATCTCGTAAAAAAGATATTTTGTAATCGATTCCACGAAATGAATTTAAATAATCCGTGTTTAATAATCAATTTTAATGATAATAATCCGTTTCAACAATACGTTTTAACAATCCGTGTTTATGGAAAACGACTAGTTCTGAATATACAAACAAAAATATAGAAAGAAAAGCTACGAGGAGTTAGTTGCGTGTAGCTAAACAATTTAAAAGAAGCAAACATTTGTACAGCAAAAATTACAAAACCTTAGAACAACTTTTCGGAAAGAAGTAAGAAGAGTCCATAAAAGAAGCGGAGCTGAAGGTGATGATTCTGTAGCAATTGTCTAAGAAGCGGCATGTATGAATGTCCAAGAAGCCGCATAGGTTTCAGTAGCTATGTTTTTACCAATTTTGGACGATTCCTTCTTCGTTTTATTACTATATACCCCATCATTCCAATACGTAAAGCAGCAGTTGCTGGCACCTTAAACTTTTACAGTGCACAAATTCAAACTCTCCAAAAACTCTTCAATTTCAATGTTTAATCTGTCATATTTTATAAAATGGCGAAAGATCACAACACATACGTACAAGTGAATTAGACCGATTAATTTGGGAAGAAATATTCGTTCTATGAAATTCTGCGTTAATAGATTGTGTACGATTTAACTGATAGATTTATCTAACGATTATTTGGTGCAATTTATCGCAACAATAAATTGTTCCGTGTATATTCCTGTAGTGAGTGATTGATGATTCTGGGCTCCCCTTCTGCAAAGTTCATTAGTCCCGAAAGGGTAGTGCATGTTTATTGTCGCTGGAGGTGGTGGTGAACTTCCCTCCGCTGGAGGGCGAGATCCGTTGCCAACCTACCTGTCGGCTTGTGGGCTTTCCCTAACAAGGCATCTCCCACCAGCGGGGACCCCGCCCTTAGCCGAAACAAGCTGTAAGCTGTCGACCGATCTCCCGGCATGTGATAAAGAGTAATGCATGTACGTGTAATTGTGTGTAAGGGGTGAGGATAGCAGTGGCGTAGCGTCAGGGGACGCTAAGATACTGAGGATCCCCACGTATAATATTGATCAAAGAACCCTAAAAATTGATAATCTTTCAAGTGAGCGAAACACATTATGTATTAATTTTGAAAGTGATTTCCTATGATTGAAGTCGACGCGTTGTTACTAGCTGGCCTCTGATTGCTTGGACTCTAAAATGTTTCTAAAGCCTGCCGCGAGATTGCGGCAGACAATGACGCATGCGCAGACGGCGAGGTTCCCCCTTTCTTCTTCATTGCTGCCAGAGATTCCCGAGTATCTTACGCTAGCATACTTCTGAGAAAGGCTTAGGAGCAAGTTGGTCGATTGTGCAGTACACTTGTTGTCAATGAAATATTTTTCTTTCTCATTCGTGATTCTCTGTTTCGACATGAGCATAAACAGAAATAGTGCTTGCTTACGAATTCTTAATTAATATCTAGGAAGTTGAATTCTTACTTAAATATATTAATTATTATTTTGGTATGAAAGGTAGAAATTCACAAGTAAACTCATTGCCATTCGCGCGATATAGCTGAGCCGTTGCATAATTTGTTTTCAAGAAGTCTCCTGACATGAATTTGTTGAAGTATTGTAACATTTGTTTTGATAACATAGATTCGAGAGAACATTACAGATCATGATGTCTTCAGTTCGCGTTATTGTTGAGTATATATATTCGCGATATTGTTGGCCAAACGCGCGAGTCACGATATGCCAAGGGATAGGACAAGGAAAGGAAAGATCGCGCGCTGTCTGTCACAAACGTGTTGGCGTATTGCTCAGGGCATTTGTCTGTTGTTGATCGGAGAGGCCATGGAAAACTATTGATCGGAGCTGCCGATTGCTTGAATTCTACAAGGAGCAGATGAATTCAACATAGCTCCGCAGCTTGTGTCTAAAATCCTGCCGCCATCGGGAGTGGAACTCTAGGCCCTCCCAGTGAGAGGCACTGCGCTGGCATCAACTGGTACCCTGAGTCAGCTGTGCTGATCTGTGTCTGACGATCAGTGTAAACCAGTGGTGTCAAGGCCTTCTACTGGTGGCAGTGGCACGCGTCGTGGCACCGTAGCATGCCACGAGCTTCTCTGCGCAACTACCGTCGGGAAAGGGAACTGTTACGAGTAGTAGTTACCCCGCCGTTTTCCAATAGGGATGGCGTTGTCTCTGATGGTGAGGTGATGAACTGCATGGAGGGTCGATTTCTTCATGGCACTCGTACCACGGACTCCCGCTCGTGGCATCGACCTTGACAGCAGTGGTGTAAACCCTTCCGCAGGGAGGGTCCTTTCACCTCTCGCGGGTGTCCCGAGCCTCAGCGCGTGCGCCCGATCTCTCAGCGCCCCCCCTCCCGCTCCTTCCCGCCCCCCTCTCACCTCCTCCCGCCCTTCGTTCCGTTTCCCGCCGTCTCCGGGAGCCTCTTCGCCGTCAATCGGCCCGTTTGCATGCGCCCCACGTCGCGGGCGGGCCGGCGGGGCGGGGGTGCACCCCGCCGACTCAACGCAGGGACCCCTCCCTGCCACCTGACCCCTCCACGCACCGCCCGCGAGATGCCTAGAAATTTTTACTTTTTATGAAAGCGTAATTTGTCGCGCGTGTATTTTCGGCGGGGGCTCCCACATTCTTCGTCTGTTACTCTTGTAGCAGTCCCGAGGACGCGACTAAGCTTCGCCGCGCGTCCGCCGCAGAGAGAGAGAGAGAGAGAGAGAGAGAGAGAGAGAGTCACGATGCGTGAGTAGGCGCGCTTGCGTGCGTGCGTGAGAGGGTAGGCGGGCGCACGCGTGCGGGCGGAGGGCGCGTGCAGAGTGCGTGACACCCGGTCGTCCGTGCTTAACGGCACGCGCCGTGTATCCCTGGAAACGGAGAGCTGTTTCTGCTCTCCGCGACACAGCCTTGCTTTTTTTCGAAACGCATCAACGCACGCCAGGGCGAGATGGGAAAATGGCGTAGTTGTTAAAGACGTACGTATCAACGCGCTCGCGCGCTCACACACACACACACACACACACACACACACACACACACACACACACACACACACACATACACACGCATACATACACACACATACAAAAATACGAAAATGTTCTTCTCGATGAAACATCGTATTTTAGGAATATAAAAAATTAAATATTATTATTATTATTATTATTATTATTATTATTATCATCATCAATTCTATACAAAATCTGCTATGTAATGATGGTACTTTTCTACGATTTGTAAGACAACATTGAAACTAAACACCCTGAAAACGCTACTTCTGCGTAGGAAATTTCTCTCTACGGGGACATCAGATTAAAGACGGAAAATGTAGAGGTTTTAGGATTACGCCATCAAGAATTCAACACGCGCGAAAGCATTCTGCATCTCCCTTTACTCTTCAATGCAGATTGCCATCCACCAGAGCTCGGCAAAAACAAAAAAAACAAAATCAGAATTCCGAGTTAACGTCGATTCAGTGGTTCCGCCTGTGGCAGACGCCACACAGGCACGAGCTTTCACATTTCCGCCGGTGCCGGTTTCACAGATGCCGATAGACAAGCTGGCTTAGTGAGCTAAACGCTCGCACAGCGTATACAGTCAAAACGTTTCCGAACTTTTCATCGGAAGAACTAGATCTAACGGCGATTTTGTTTTGACAGGGAAAAGTATCAGGGAGAACAAAATTAAAAAAAGAACGTTTTGCAATGGATCTCTTGAACGGGAAGGGAAAAAGTAAATAAAAATGAAGTATTTTAAATATATCACGGATCCCATGGTTTTACATGTATTCTTGCTCCATTCGTTTTGTTTTTGTTATGGCAAAATCTGGTTGTGGGACTTTATTGTAGTATTTTCTTCCCAAAACATAAATGTACTACTTTTTCTACTATTGAGATTCTGAAGTAACTTGAGAACAATGTTTATGTGCTGTACAACGTTCGTCGTAGGTTTGTGCAGATACTTTCTTCGCTCAATAGTGAGGGAACGTGTCTATCTGAAAATGTTGTGGAACATATGTTAACCAGACTTGCTTAGTTAGCTCGCATACCCTAGCATACGAATCACATGCTCGCGAAAAGTGATTAGTTTTCAATTGCCAACCGATCGAATGTAAAGCTTCTTCGCCTTCCGAAATAGTTGGTTTTTTTTGGTTTTTTATTTATGTAAGTAAGATATGTCTACCATTTCTATTGTTTGAATATGTACTACATAATTTGAAGACGCATTTTCTTTATGTGAAAATGTTCATGCAGGGACTGGCGAACTGAGAATTAACTGGTAAAAATCTTCCTCCTGCACTCTTATCGCCCACAGAGTGGCCTTAGCGAGTAAAACGTACCGTTCTGAAGTGGAACACTGATACATTTTGAATGCGTCTCCACAGTTAACTGGCATACGATAAAAAAATAGGGGAATAATAAGTGCTTCGATATGTTGTAGAAGGCTTTCGTGTCCCCACCTTGCGGTAAATTGACACAACTCTGATACGTTATCGAAAAGTGCCGAGTCTGTCAAAGCATGTTGAATAGCAGTGTAGTTATCCTTTCTAAATTTTGAATATTAAACACTCAACTTGTTGTTTCAGAGAAACAATCCAATGAATAATAGTTTTATTGTGTTAAGTAGTTTTGTTTTTAGGTCGCTTTTCAACATATTGGTCATATAGCAGTCATGTGATTATTTTAACTGTAGGAAGAACACGAAAGAACAATAAGACCATGCCCAAGACAGGATTCGAACCCGCGACCCTTCGAGCCCAAGCCACTATGGCTCTTCGGCCTTAGCGACTTCGGCTATCCAGGCCGGCAAAGTAGAACTTTTAAATTGGTATTGACAGATTGATTGTAAAATATTATTCCTTTTTTCAAACTGGAGAAATAATTTATCGTAGAGTGTAAAAGAAAATGTAGTATCTGTACTTTATTTCCATTATTTATTCCGGATATTAACATATTTATCTTTTATGTAGATTATGAATTTTCCAGAAATGATGAAATTCCCAAGGGCTGCACTATTCCTCATTATACCACATCTCATTTAAATATTTGCATTTGACCTATAATGTCCTTATGATCTTCACAAGATTGAGAAGTGTTCTTTTTTCTAATTATGACTTCTAGAATTGTAACAGAAAGGAGTAGGAACTACTAAAATAGAACTCTCTGAAACGCGTTTCCTCGGGGAAAATACTTCTGGTGATATGGTGATCCCTGCCTCCTCCCCATCGCATCATCACCTAGAGGCTTGCGGGTCACCGCCCCATCACCCCCGGCCCAGCATGCCCGCACCGCTCCGCAGCCCTCACCGCCCCGCCCCGTCCCCGCCTTGGTGGCCGAAATACCGGACGAGGTGCCAGGAAAATATCCACTTGGCAGCGCGACAGCGGCGCAGGCGGCACGAAACAGGCTGCGTCCGCTCTGGGCCGAAATGCGCTTCTGCACGACCCTAACCACTGTGCGATTGCGGGACATCGGATGATCCCAACGTCAGAGATAGAATGCCAGTATTCATGCAGTAAAAAATATTCATGGTTTCAACGTAAAAATATAAATAATTCTGTTCTTAAAGAACGTGGTATTGACTCCAATGTCTCTCTTAAAGTCTGCTGGTTTCATGTCTGAAATTTGATGCCCTTTAGATGATAGGAAAATGAGGGGAATTGTTCGGATACTTTTTGTAGGATGTATAAGCATTCTGAATGATATTTTGAAAACATTACTATACAATTTTTGGTTTTCTGAAGTATCTCTCTACGTATTTACTGAGTGCAAATTACAGCACAGTTGCGTCATTCTGGCGGACTTCCTCGACCATAATCTAAGGAGTTGTGCAATCATATTTCGAAGTCGTCTTTCTATTGGATGCTATACTTATTCTGAGAATGTCGATTTTTTATGAGAAGGAACATCATCACGCATGTTTGTGAGGACGTTGGTAGCGTTCGGCTTTTCGAGCAAACCTGCCAGCAGGGCCGAATGAACCCTTGCGGGGGCTCCGGAGCTAATTTCATATGGGAATGATACGATCCGAATGATCTGTAAATCTGCCTGCAGGAAGGATTACTGGCTTCAGGAATAACAAGTCGGCCTTTCTCAAGCGCGTTCTCGACGCCCCTTTAATATTTGCGCGCGCGCGTGTGTGTGTGTGTGAGAGTCTCGCTTACGAGAGCGAGAGAGAATATACTGCTTTTCATCACCCTTTTCACAACTTTTCCCTTCTTTTCTTTGTTTTTTCTGGCTCGGTCATTTTTTGGGGCAACATTTTTTTGCATTTTGCGAAGATCAGCCTCTCCGTTCTCTCCTCACTTAACCCGGGCCAAAATTACAACTTGTCCCGGCTTACAACTTGTCCCGGCTTACAACTTGTCCCGGCTGGGACGGTGTCCCGCTGGTGGTAGATACCTGGTTGCGGAAAAGCCCCGCAAGTCAACGAGTAGCTCGGCGCCGGATCTCGCCAACCAGCGGGGGAAGATCACTGTCACCTCCCGCGATTAAACATGCACGACACTTACGAGACTAATGGCGTTAGCAGTTGACACACCTGGAATGACTATTCAATCAACCTGCCAGTATCGGAAGTCCGCCCGCCTTCTGGAGTCTTCGCTTCCCCCTGGGTCGAGCTCCCATGCCGGACCGCTTGGGTAGGGCCCTCGTGGCCAAGGTACTCGCTCCAGGCACGGCGAACCCACCCGCCTTCGCGCAGGGCTCCGAAACCTGCCGGTATTCCAGGGCCTTTTAACTCCCTTATAATGTGGTGGAGACTATTACAGTGGTGCCCTCTCCTGCATCACCTTCGTACAGGAACTAAAATACGAACTGCTGCCAACGAAACTTCAAAGCTGTTCGTGGCTGCTGCGTAGGTTCGCGAGACGCAACCAGGCGCGTTCATGTTAGAAAAGCTAGCATCGATGTTCGCGCTTTCTTCAGCTGTTTTTTATATGTATATATTACGAATAATTGAGCATTTAGAAGACACTTTACGCATTTATCAGATATCAGCCAATTTTTATGTGCGGAAGTTGGGGAGCCTAATCTGCATCTGTACCTGGCGACACTAGCGCCTCCTATAGTAGCACCCTCCAGCTTGGTCCCCGGTTTTGATGGAGAGTTGCAAGTAGAGGCGTATGTAGATATCCAGACACCCATGGCAAACACGAATTCACGAATTGGCGCTCCCTGTCAGGATACTTCAATTTTTTTTTTGGTATTTCCTTTAGCATATGTAATCTTAATAGCGCCCCCTTGTGAGTGACGCCCATGGCACGTGCCATGTCTTCCATCCCGTGGGTTGCAAGGCCCTGCAGTATCCTTTGGAGGCCGAGGGGGCTTTTGGCGGGTGTGTGCGTGCGGCCCACTGTGTTCGCGGCGGTGGGGCGGGGCAGGACGGGGCAAGGCGGGGTGACGGCGGCGGCGGCGGCGGCGGCCGCAGCGCTTCGCGGCCAGAGCGGCGGTGTGGCGCCGCCGTGCGCGCGCGCGCCTGCCAGCCACCAACCCCCGGCCGCCCGCCCGCCCGCCCACGGGATGGGCCCCTGGTGGCGCTCGCTCGCCCAGCGCTGCTGCTGCGACCGCCCCGCCCACGCGCACGCCCACGCCCTCGCCCTCGCCCCCGCCCCCGCGGGGTCGCCCGCCGCCGCCGCCACCACCGCCACCGCGGACTCGTAAGTGCAAACGCTCGCCTTGGTGATGGAGTGTGATTGCCGGCCAGTGCGTGTGGTTTTTGTGTGCAAATAAAAGAATAATGTTTTTTTTCCTGCAACACGTAATGGTAGTTTATAGCTACGCGATGCCCAGGGTATATCGAGGGACAGGACTCAGTGGAACACGAATATTTTCCGGGTCCTCAAGTAGAAAGTTTGATTTTTGCTAGAATATAAAGTCACTAATGAAAAGTAGTATTTTTGTGTACGAATGTAAAGTACAAAAATGTAAATGTGTCTTGACTTAAGCATTGAGAGCTGTTTATAGCTGTGTGAATGAGTATGCTGATAAGCTTTTTTAACGTGTTGGTAATGAATTGTATTTCCAACGATGTATGCGATCACGTAATTGTTAGTACTTACTAATGTTAGTTTTGTTGAATGTTTGTTCTTTATTGTCATCATGCAAGGTCGGCCTGTTATTTTTTGACAGTTTCAGTTCTATTTTACAACATTCAATACTACTTTCATCACGAGTGAAAGTGAGACGTTTCACCTGTGAATCGTTAACGTGTTGTGAGTAACGTGAGTTATCTGCTTTTGTCCCTCTTGCCTGCCTTGTTCCCAGAGATGAACTACAGAGTAAACTAACCATCATTTTTTAAGTGTACTCCACATGACTCATTCTTGCACGTTGCACCTTAGTCTACTACATCTGTTTTCAAGGTGGCGCTAAATGCTCTTCATTTTGTCGTTTCGGACACTGAATTAATGTTGTTGATTTTTCACTTAACTCTAGTGTTGACTCTACTTCCAAGTTTCTATTACGCCGTTCCGGAGTTTTCCAATAGATGTGATACTCTCTGTTCTGTTTGCGTCACTCTTCAGAACTCAGCGCTTTCTTATCTTGTGAATGCCATGTGGCCTTATTTTTACTTCTTATCTCTGGCAAGATGTTTCTCTCTATTCTTCTTCTTTTATGTAAACTGTATGTTTCTATTCCTCTGTTTCTATTTGATTCATAATTTTCATATTCCCAACATGCTCTTGACTTCGTTGTCTTTGTTTCCTTGATCTTCTAATTGCAGATTTTCCTTTGCTTATTAACGTATTTTATTGCTTTTGTTATTAGCTCGGGACCTCTCACTGCCTGCACACTGTTAGGAAACTATCGTCTTTAAGTGTTGCATCTTCCATTTCTCGCGTCTTGTTACATTACTTTGATCAATGCACACTCTCTGTTACTATACTTGTGATCGATTCACCCAGGGTACATCCACGTCAGTTCGCTACTTCATCTTTTGTTCCCCTGTCACCATTTATTATTAAAATCCCTCATATGTATTATTTTATTTTAATTTCGTCGTAACGTCATTGTAAATACATTGTTATAATTTGTCAGATTTCAAAAAGGTATTACTGCAGGTATTTTCGACCTAAATGCGCTGCTGCCAATCAGAACAAGAGGTCGTTTTGACGGATCTCTAAAAACAGAACGCAGGCTGCGTCTTGGCGTCGTGCCTCGGCCTCGTTGCTGTTCTCAACAGCTGATTAGTGTTGGCGCCGCGTGTTCTTCACAATAATTAAACGCAAGATCATGTAAACACCAAAGCATTGTTGCACGGAATGTTATGGCAGAAAGGGAAAAACGTTGGCATTATGATGCAACCGAAATCTTTTACAGGCATATGTTCGTGATACTAGAGTTTACGGAGTCTTCGTTTTGTTATATGATTTTCCTCTAATATTTCGTAGTCAATTCTCTACTATATTTTTCGATCGGAATGTATCACTTTTGGGGAAAATTCTGTGTTTAGTTTCAGCGCTATCGTTGTTCATATGCAGAAAAACATTTTTTCAAAAAAAATTGTTTTAGCCCCCATCCTTAAAAAACGTGTATATCCGTGTATTACATTCGTTTCTATCTATATTTAATATATGCTGGGATTTTTAGCAATATGTAATCATATTACTACGCTGAGTAAATGCTACTTGGCGTAGTAATATTTACTTTACTACTAATACTACACACCTGCGTTGATGTGCGAACTTTGATTCTCTTATAAATTTATAATGGGGTTTAACAAAAAAGCGTATGTAATAATTTTTCAATGTTAAGCTTTATTGCATTGGTGCAAATTTGAAAACGCGCTTCTAACGTCGCTTGTTTCCAACTTGCATGATGTTCAAAATTCATTGCGTAGTGTACATACTATTAAAATCATTTGTGAAGATATCTTGGAGGTTTCAGGAGATTACAGTAGACTCCGGTTGTAGTGAACTTCTGGGGACTAACATGTTTGATTCACTGTATCAGAGGTTCGGTATATCCAATGATGTCAAAATTAAATAGAATTTGTCCACAATGATTGATTTTATTAACTTAATGATACTGCACAATTCACTAAGAGCACGAACTGAAAATCTCAATATCTTTATTTGTCCTTAAAAATCAATTATTTTCAATTATTTTCTTCGTACATTTTTCATTAGTAATTTCTCTGGATGCTTCTCCACAGTTCGTGCTTGATTCTGCATTGTCCTCTGTCTCTTAGTATCGTAATGCAGTCTTGATACCTTTAATGCCTGTTGCACTGTTGGAACACCGTTCCACTCTCCGAAGGCCCTTTCACTCGCCTAATAACTTACGAGATCCAATTAGTTTGCAGGACTTGTACGTTCAGTATAGCTGAGGTTCAGATTCACTCTAACATGCTTTTTTGTAATGTAAGTGAAACGAGACGTCTGACGTGGCTATGGTGTGACGACATAGTGGCTTAAGTTCACTATAACGGAGGATTCGCTGTATCCGAGTTCACTATAACCGGAGTCGACTGTATAAAAGAAACTCGGAACTCGCAAGTGCGTGTGACGCTGCCGTCGCGTGGCGAGCAGCGGCTGTCCGCCTGTAGCGGGAGCGCTCGCGCGGCGTCTGCGCTTCCGGCCGCTCATCCGGGGGCGCGGCGCGCGCCGGGCGCGAAGCGCATCCGAAGCAGCCCTGGGCGGCGGTCCTCAGCGCACTCGCCCACGCCCACGCACGCGCGCTCGGACTACCAAGCGCCCCCCCCCCCGCGCGCACACGCGCCGCTTCCGCTCCTGTTCCCCGCGCGCCCTCGCGTGCCGGGGGTCGATCTCGGGTCGTCGCACCGGATCAGGTGGCTCAGGACAGCGGTTCATGTCACTGTAGTGCCTCTGACCCGGAGGTCCTGGGGTTCCAGTACCGACAGTGGCACTAGCTACGTAGCTAGGTCAAGTTCAGCCGCTGTCTGGAGGAGAATCCTGGCGGCCGGATGCTATGATCGGTAGTTTTTCTTGGTTTCCCCGATCAACACCGGGCGAATGTCAGAGCTGTACCCTAACAAAAGGGCCACAGGCCGAGCGCGAACTTCCCTTATCCTGTCCTCACTCATTACTTACACACATATATTCACTACACTTCCACACATGCGGGGAGACCGGTCTGGAGCTTAGAGCATGTCCTGGCTGGGGCGGTGCCCCTCTGGTGGGAAATACCTGGTAGGGGAAAACCTCGCGAACCGCCTGAGCTCACCATCCAGCGTTGGAAGAGCACCGCCTCCTCCCGATAAAAGAACATGTACTACACGTACGGGACAAATCACCTTAACCGTTGACGCTCGCGGACTCATCCATCAATCGGGTCGTCTCTCAAACACTATTCGGATCTTTGACGTCCTGTCGTAAATTTCCGGAAATAAGAAAGCTTAAAATCCAAAATGTAAAGAATGAAAAGACGAAAAATTTCGAGTTTTGGGCGTACCTAACGGATTATTTCGCTCAACGGCATTGCTTTGTTCCAAACGAAGGAATAGTAATTAGCGCCGAGAAATAAAAGAGAATAGTTGACATGGCGTATGCTATAAAGGCGAAAACCTAACTTCAACCCACGAAATGCGCCATTGTCATTGAAATGAAGCACAGGAGACACTTGACCGGCCGCTTGCCACCGGCGAGGTAACGTCCTGTATGTTCAACGTCATAACACAAGCCAAAGAGAGAACCGAGAGGTCATCTCCGTCTGTTTTCCAATGACTTATCTGCCCTTCCTTCTTCCTTGCCACAGCTGCCATCGAGCGCTGTTCGAACGGTACCGACCGCGCGACATTCATTTTAATACATCCCTCCCTCAACGGGTCCACAATGCATCGAGGGGCCGGCGCACTGGCGCGGACCGGGAAGCCAAGCCACCCGCACCGGCTGTAAGTTTCGTCCGGCAACCGTTGGCGGCGAGCGATGTTAAATTTCAATTTGCGGAACATCTCTTCAATACGGCGAGTCGTCTGGATTAACGGCCACATTAGGGAGCTCAATAACGCCGGCGGCCATGAGGCATGGGGACGCGACGGCGGCAATGGCGCCGTGCCGTGCACAGGGATTGAGATATACTATGGCGGAAAGCAGTTGGTCGTCGCCGCCCCTTGTAGCTCATGACGCAGCGCTCCCATCCAATGGCGGATCCACGGAGGGGGGGGGGGGCACGGGGGCCGTGCCCCAACCAAAAAGAGGCCTATATAAAAACGTTTATTATCTTTTTTGTATTTGGCAAACTTTATTGAAATATTTCTTTCTTTTAGAATAAAGTAATTATTTAAAAATTATATTGAGTAGCGTCATATATAAAGTAGAAAAATATAAAGTTTAATAACAAATATGTTTATTATTTAGCAAAATTCTGTTTTGCCTCCCCCCCGCCCCAAATGATCGGCTTGATCCGCCTCTGTTCTCGTCTCTTCGTAAATTGAAAAGGTTGATGTTACTGTTCCTTTCAACATTTACATGGTCCCTTGTTTTAGACAGTTTTTGTTGTAATAAAACATAGGTGAAATTACATTTTGAAAACACCCAAATTATTTACATCTCACGATTGGATTGAAGATTTTTCATTCTTAACAAGACGTTTCGGTAACAAAAGTTCGGTTACCATCTTCAAGCACTTTAAAGTGCATAAATTATACATAAATATTGGAGAAAAAAATACATTCACAAAAATTCAATGCAATTCAGAGAATTATAAAATAGTTACGTACGTTACTAGATGTAAAAACACTGTATGAAACTACGCATTCTCTTAGGATATCAATAAATTGTTTTTAACAAACTAAATGTTTGGGTTATTCTTGTCTTTCATTCTAGAAAAAAACGAACCATTTCTTTTAACAGTTTATAATAAAATGACAAGAAATACTGAATAACATGATTAAATGTGCTAATTTTGCAAAGGTAACAATGAAATCGCACACAAAGTTTTCGCATCTGAAGTAATATGAATAAAGAAAAATCTTTTGTTTTCTAAGTCAAACTATACTAGATAAACGATACACACTTGGTTGGACAAGGAAGCGAACATACGTTGAGACGTCAAAAAAAAAAAGGATAACACTATCCCATCGCGGTTGTTGGCCGGTGTGAGTGAAGGTAGCGGTTATGACAGAAGATTTCGGCGGGAAAGTAGGGTAAAGGGGAAGGAGATAGGTTAAAGGGAAGGTTAGGAAGGGGAAATTTGTGACGTAACAAACTATATGAAAGCAGAGGGGATGTATGTGAAACAGAACTAATACCATATAGTTTCACAGGTAGTAGAGATTACTATTTCTTAAATTTTTGACAATGAAAAGTCATAATTACATGTAAACTTGTTGGATTGTAGGACTGTATTTAATACATGATTTACTTAGAATCCGAAGGTTTCCAAAATCTATGATTTGATGTTAATAATTGACTTGTTAATGCATTTTGATTAGTTTCTTATTCTTTTATATTCGACTCTTTTCTGTCCTACGTATTGTAATGGACAGTCCAAACATGGCATTCAATATCTAGTATATTGAAGTTCTAACTTTGGTATTGGATCTTTTTCATGTTTTATTAAATTTTCCTTAAACAAAATACATTCTTTCAATTACCCCAGATTGTTGGTAAAATGTTTTCATAATTCCTTGCTTTATTAAAGTAATGTAGGGGATACGAAAAGAAACATTTATTATTATTATTATTATTATTATTCCACTACATCACGACTAAAGATGTTATGAGTCGGCTGAATATAAAATCTACTCCAGGTTGCAACCAGCTACCTAAGGAGCAGATCTAGGGAATGTCGGTGCCTCTACAATACCTTGCGCAAAATGTGGGCTGTTCCAAATAAAGCTATTTCTTGCACTTCCCAGTCCTTTGAATTACCTGGGAGTTTTGACAAGTTCTTACTCAAATTTTGTGGAACAAATCCCAGAGCTCCGATAACTATAGGGACGACCTGTGATTTTACGCCCCACATTCGGCTGATTTCGATTTCCAAACTCTTATATTTAAGACGTTTCTCTGCCTCCTTGGTAACGACGTTTTGATCGCAAGGTACAGCAACATCGACAAGTAAACACGATTTGTTCTCCAAATTCCGAATGACTATATCCGGTTTGTTTGCCGCTATCGTGCGATCAGTTTGAATTTGTTGGTCGTACAATATCGTACACAATCCAACAGACGTCACCGGTTTTGGTGAGTGTTCGTACCACTTGGGGCATGTGTTCGGAACTTCGAGGGCGGTACAGATCTGCCAGTGCAGGTAGCTACACACCCTGTCGTGTCTTTTCAAGTATTCGGTCTTTGCTAGGATTGGACAAGCTGAGACAATGTGATCAATGGTTTCTACGTGTTCCTGACAAATGCGGCATTTATCATCTTGGGAGATTTTGAGAACCGCTTTTTCATAATGTCGTGTTCTCAAGGCCTGATCTTGGGAAGCTATTAAGTGCTTCCGATTCTGGCTTCATTCTTCCCCTTTTCAACCACATAAATGATTGATCTTTATTGATCTGTGCTCTGTCCATTCGTTTCAAATATTGTCCGTGGAGTGGTCTGTCTCTCCACGATTTCTTTAACATTTGTTGTGTCTCTTCATGTTAAGAAGCATCAGAGGTTCAGTGTCTCTGTCGTTCTGCGTGTCTTACAGTCTTGTTCCCAATGCTTCTTGCTACACTAACAATACCTCTGTTTCCCATTCTTCGATCAGATGTCATGACCTGACTCATTAGAGTGTCATCTTGATGGCTGACTACATACTTTCGCATCCCGACTATTGCGTTGTGCCAGGTGACCTCAATTTGTCTCAGGCCTCTTCCTCCTTCCTTACGTGACACATGAAGTCTATGTACTTCAGTTCGAGGGTGGGCGACATGATGCATTATTAGCAGTTTTCTGGTTTTTCGAACCATTATGCGAATTTCTTGCTCAGTCCATTTCACTAATCCGAAACTGTATTCGGCTACAGGCACTGGTCTCACATTCTTCAATGCCCAGATATTTGTAAGTTTTACCTGGCTCAAGATCTTGAATCACAGTGCGCGTATGATCTTCAACGCTCTCTGAGGATGTCAGTTTTCCTCTTTTTAAATTGATATTTGCACATTTGTCAAGACCAAACTTCATGCAGATGTCATTGCTAAAGTCATTCACGACAGACAGCATTTGGTAGAGAATCGCTTTATTCTTAGCAAACACTTTAAGATCATCCATGTAAAACAAATGTGATACTGGCCTTTCATCACCATGGAACTTAAAACCAAAGTCAGCTTGCGACAACTGTCTAGATAGTGGGATCAAACTGATGCAAAACAGCAGAGGGGATAGTGAATCTCCTTGAAAAATACCCCTGTTAATCTGAATACTTCTGGTTTCTTCTGCTTCCTTTCCGCTCTGTATTAGTAACCTGGTCCTCCACGACATCATACTAGCCTTGCAAAATTCAATAAGTATAGGATGAAATCGATAGATCTCCAGGGTCTTCAAAATCCAGTCGTGTGGTACACTATCAAAGGCCTTTTGGTAGTCAATCCAAGCCATGCTCAAATTACGTTTGCGTTTCTTTACATCATTCAAGATGACTTTATTGAGTAGCAAGATTTCCTTACAGCCATAAGAGCCTTTACGACATCCTTTTTGTTCAGCTGGCATCAGATGATTGTTCTCTAGGTGTCTGTACATTTTGTCAGCTACGGATGCAGTTATAACTTTGTACTGTCAGACACGTGATTGGCCTGTAGTTCTTCGCCGAAGAGCTGTCTCACGCTTTGGGTAACAAATACGAGATGCCGCGTGTGAGCCATTCCGGCAGTTCCTTTGGGTTTTCTAAAATGTTATTAACAGCCTTTGCTAGATGAGAATGTATTGCTATTAAATTCATAATCCAATAAATCTGAATCTTATCAACCCCGGGGGATTTCCAGTTTCCCATGTTCTTAATCCTCCCATGGTCCTCTTCCGAGAATTCGTGAACATCTTCCACTGTTTTCACAAGTTCATCTGCAGCATCAACTTCAGATTGAATCCAAGATGCGTCTTTGTTGTAGGATCTGGTTTCCTCCCAGATTCCTGCCCAAATTGCTTCGACGTCATCTTTTGCAGGAGTGACAGCGTTGCCATTCGGTTTTTGAGTAAGATGGCGATAGAATCTCTTTGCGTCTGTTTCAAACAACTGGTTCTGTACACGGAAATCTATTTTAGGTTTGTAACGTCTAATTCGTTGAGCCCATGCTTGAATTTTCTCTTCAAGCTTCTCAACTACCATTAGCCTGCTTGTGTCATTTTCAATTCGGTATTTTTGTTCAACATTGAATATTTTTCGTTGAACTTTAGTGGTGTCCGTTGATTTAGAAGATGCCTCAGCTAAGAGTGATATTTCACTCCGTGTGTCGGCTATCCGTTTCCTAATTCTCTTCGTCCATGGGAGTACTGGGCTGTTTACTCTCTTTTGCTGTTAGCTGTCGGTGTTCTTGGCTGGCCCCAAAATTATCTGAGAGACCAGATAACCAGTTGCATACACGATGTGATTCATTTCAGTAATATCTAGATATCTACCTGGGATCTGTACCACCTCACTTACGGCAGAATTTGCTGTCTCTATCACTCTCTTAGCTTTGGCATTTTCGTATATTCTCCTCAACGGTGCACATGATTCAAACGGAAGTTGACGAACTCTTTCTATCTCGCGTCGGAGGAGATTTCGCATCATATTCTTATCGTGTAATGCATTGCCAGATGAATTTTCCCCACTGACGTGTGTTTCATTGGAAAGAGATGAACCTTCAACAGGACCATCGTTTTTAAGTTCTACATGTTTGTCATACGGGTAGTTTGATCGAAGAACATACTCCGCATTTCTCTGAATGTCAGCAAGTTGTTCTGCTGTGAATTTTCCACTGCTGAGTGTGTATCGTCGTTGACTGGGAAGCTTCTTTGAGTCTAGGGTAGGTATCATATCTGGGTTCCGCTCTCTCCTTGTAAACTCATACCTTATTGTTGCTCATACCTTGAAAACTTCTATTTCTGAGCCCCCATTTTTCGCTTTTGCATTGTAAAAGCACATCACCTCCTTCAATTCATCCCGCGTCCATCTCTGACGATGGCTTCGAGCTACTGCCTGCTCTGGGTCCCTGGGACTAACATCCGTGGGATGCCCAGACGTCGACAAGGTGACGTTAGCTCGGTTTATTTATTATTATTATTATTATTATTATTATTATTATTATTATTATTATTATTATTATTATTATTATTATTATTATTATTTCACTGGTCTCAGAATTCGGTACAAGGCAAGACAGCTTCTGTTTTCGCAAGTTAAAAAGTATCTTGTTTGTGCGTTGACATACAATTTTACAAAAATGTTTTATTAAATATTCCTTACACAAAATACTATTAGTTACGTTCATTTTATAACAAGCCAATTTATAAAAACTACCTTACTTCATTAAGTAAATTCTAATTCTCAAAATTTATGTTCCAAACACAATGAACGTGAGCAATTTCCCAGATTTACACCCCAAATACAATTAATGTGATTAATCCTCTAGGTCAAGAGGGGGCTCAGTATTCAACTTTCGCCTGGTATTAGTCGAAGTTCAAGAGTTCGTACGGTTTGAGGTTGCTTCTGGCTGTTGTTTGAAATATTATTAATGAAAAGAGTTCGATTACACTATTACGCAAACACTCAACCCGAGATAGTATCGCGTAGATGCCCGTAAACACCCAACCCGAGACTGCAGATAAAGTGAGCGGCGCCTTCACCCTCGATGTACGAAATAAATATTTTTGGTTACGAAATTCTATAATTCGTATTCGGGTGGAAGGACGCACAAATGTTTTGCCGTCAATCGATTTTTCGATATCAAGGACCCACAAAACATGGATTTGCACTACACAACGTGTTAGAGGAAGTAATTTACTAAATTTAGGAACAAGAGTTATCCAATTTTTCGTTACCAGGACCCGGCAACATGAGTTCTTCTGGCGAAAATTCGACGTTATCCTGCGCACGATTACAATACTTTCTCTTCTTACGAAATATGTGCGAGAAGGTAAAAAGGAGAAGGAACGTTTATGGCATGCCCTGATCACAAAAGCGGTTTCGGTGGTATCACCATGCCTTTTGCTTTATTTGACCCCCTCAAAACAGGAATAAATAAAAAACAACAACAAAGGGTAAGATTTCTGTCAGCCATTGCATTTTTTATTGTACCACAAGTCCGAATTAAATCGTTTTTGCTCTGATACGAATTACTTTTTCCCATTTCCCAATCCGCAGAGTTTTTCCTTCAAAAATTCTTACGAAAATGTTTATCCAGTAAAATACTATAAAATCGCAACAAAGCTAAATAATAAATATAACGCATATGGATTCCTGGGCTTCATAAATTTCATGTTGAAGAAATGATGAACAGTATAACATTATTTCTTTCTTTGCTGTGCATTGCAATAGTTTCATTTTATAGTGAGCGCCGCGCTCGGCCAAGGGGTGTCGCGAATAAGCTCGACTCTCCGTGGGTTAATTCAAACACAAGTTTGAACAGTGTGTATTAATTGCGTTGTTGCTCCCTCGGCTCACAAGACTGTTTTCATGTACGCTAATGCCACTACTAGAAGTGTAAATATCTTCGAAGGTCGATAACATCTGTGGCATTAGTAATTCCCTGTTCGAGAGTGGTGGCGAAGTGGAGCAAATGCGGTGTTGCAGCCGACAAACGGAATACCGCCCCTCGCTCCGCTTCCGGCTGTGGCGCAGGCTCAGGCTCCGCTCGCAAAAACGCCCCCCGCAAAAGCCTGAGCGCGAAGAGTAGGATTAAGGAAGGGAGGCGCTGCCCCACTCCGCGTTCGGGCTCTTGAGAAACTTGGCGGTTTCTGTCGGGGCACCACAAAGCGGTAGAAATGGCTACTTTGTGTTGGTGTGTTGATGGAGACGTGTATCCAGGAGCATAATGGAAGAGCACTGTAGTGAGTTTATAAAATATGCATTAGAACACGATTAACAGGAAGCTCAGGAACGTGGTTGTTCTATGATTTCTGCTTCACGCTCACAGTTACTTAGGAAAGCAGACAACGGTTTTCTAAACGTGAAATGACTCAATGAATGCTACTTACGATGACGTGTGATGACCTGTCGATGTCAAAGGCTTTTCTCCCAATTAAAAATCCTATTTCATATCTCCTGCCGCGCTCAGAAAGCGAGTTATGTAATATTATGTATCCAAAGTGTTTATAATGGTATGCTTTATTGCATCAATGCATGTTATGAAAAAGTGTGACGTTAGGAGCCAGTTTTCTAATTTGTACGAATGCAATAAAGCAATATTAAAATTACATACGCTATTATTTTGTATAACAGAATTATATATTTATAAAAGAACCAAAATTAATCTTGGAAACAAATTTCAACAGCAGTTTTGCAGATGGCAACATAAGATGGAATTACGACGCCACGTAAGGAGTACGGGCAGCGAAGACAAGCGATGAGGACGGGCTGTGGGAATGAGCAGGCACTGAGGGCGGCAGAATGAGGCGAGGGGAGGACTGGCCATGGCGTAAAATGCCATGTGTACCATAAAATACCTTCTTATGTACGATCTCTTTCAACGGAAACGTTCGTGTATAATGCCGGTATACAAAAAAAAGGAATAATGCGAAGCAATTAATAAATAAACGCTTCCGCTTTAAGGGCTGCAGAGTTACATACAAAGCAGCAAGCGGGAAAATGAGTTTTCATTTGTTGCTCTTCCATATTTCATTGCACTTTCACTAGTTAAAATAACCATTTTCCGGATTGCATTTAGCGAATGTACGTTTTGTTTTTCGTTGTATACAAACCCAACTCTCCATAATAAGTCATAGCGTTGAAACGAATTTTGCCTTTTGAAATGTTTAAATTTATTTCATTCAGAGTTACATGGGCGATGTGATATTGTTTTGCGTTGAGACATTTTTTTGTTCAACAATTAGAAATCAATGCCGAAAATGACAGTGAGGGAAAATTTCTCGATTGGAAATATCTGGAATCACACCTTAAATTGAAAAATATTATTATTTAGCATTTTATCGTACTACGGCCTTTGCCATGCAAAGAGGAAATTTCTTGAATTATTGGAATTGAACCTGTCCACTCCACATTATTGAACTTCAGCAACGTAGGAATCCAGGATGTTGTTGATGGTGATAAAAAGATCCATGATAATATGTAATTTATGTGTAAATTGTGTAAATTTGTGTAAAAGTGTGTAAATTTTATTTATTTGTTGCTTTGTGTTTTTACTGTATTAAATATATTTAAATAATAACCATAAAAAATTTTATGGTAGTAAATTTCATTAAATTAAAACGTAGAAAACAAAACGAATAATCCCAAAACCTATCTCTCCTATTCATTGTAAAAAGTGTGACGTATCGGGTTTTAGAACTTGCGTATTTCCATCCCTGCGAAAGCGCGAACTTTTCTTAATCCCTCGCGAGGATTATGATATTTTCCGCGCGGTGTGATTTATCTGGCGGATTCAGCGGTTGCGTTCGGGGCACCGCAGAAAGAAGCCAACGCGGGCGCTCGCGCGCTGTTGACTCACGGGCGAGGGCCGGGCCGCGTCAGGCGTCAGATGGCCTGTCCGCACCGCACCGCGCCGCACCACCCCACCCCGAGCAAAAAAGCAACGACGGCAGACACTTCGCTGCTCACCCGTCCGCCTGCGTCTCTCGCCTCGCTTCGGCCCTCCTCACCCTGCCCTCCTCGCTCCGCCCTCCTCGCTCCGCCCTCCTCGCTCCGCCCTCCTCGCTCCGCTCTCCTCGCTCCGCCCTCCTCGCTCCGCCCTCCTCGCTCCGCCCTCCTCGCTCCGCCCTCCTAGCTCCGCCCCTCGCCCAGTTCCGCCTCACCCTACTCCACCCCGCCCCGCCCCGCCCCATCTCACTCCGTTCCACCCCATCCCACCGCGCCTGCCTGCCCCGCCCCACCCTACTCCCCCTGCCCCGCCTCGCCCTACTCCCCCCTGTCCCTCCCCGCCCTACTCCCCCCTGCCCCGCCTTGCCCTACTCCACCCTGCCCCGCTCCACCGGGCCATGCCTCGCTGCATCCCGCCCCCTCCCCTCCCTGCCTCGCCCAGCCCCGCCCCGCCCCGCCCCTCCCCGCCTCACCCCGCCCAGTTCAGCCGGCCAAGCCTCCCGGTGCGCCTCGTGGGCTGTTGGCCTCTTCACCCTTTCCAACTTTATTCTCTTCTTGCTCCACCCTACTAGGGGTTGACTCGCTCAGCTTGTTCTGCCCTCCCCTCCCCTGCCCTGCCCTTTCTGCGTAGGCCGTGCTCCGGCGACCCTTTGCGCTCTGCAGAGTCTTCTACGGGATCGCTATCCCTTCATCATTTATCACGTCATATTGTCACAACACCCCATTAGCATTGGTGCCCCTACTCGCACCACCCCTCGTCGTACTGTTCTCGTCTTCAGGTCCCCGGCGTGTCCCTTTTCCACTCTCCTTTCTCGCAACGCGCCCACCTTTCGCTTGGCATAGCTCTGCTCGCCTGAACCTTCATTTCCCAGGCACATATTTCATGGAAATAATTTTGCAAGGGCGATTCTGATACCATCTTTTTAATGGAATGGCAAAATAGCGACATTGGTGTCGTATAATTAGGGCATGTTTTCAACAATGGTATTCACGTCGTGGCAAATTAATTTGTTAATTTAAAGATTCTACATGTCAGTCAACATAACTTGCAGACCGAATATTTCGATTCGGTTTTGATTTATCAAAGACAAACATTCATATAAGTTGCATTTTTTCAAATGCAACCTATATGTATATATTAAATATTAGTTATATTACCGTGTTTTAATTTTACTTTGTCGTGTACTCCTTTCTGGTATAGAGAAAATTGTGTAATGCTGCGACGAGAAACGGCGATTTTCGGCAGAAAAAGTATTATAGGTCTCTGTAGCAGAGAAAGTCGATGCTTCTTGTTACTAGCATATGTTGTTAAATTACTTCCTCTAACACGTGAAATCAGAATCCACGTTTTGTCACAAAAATTAAATCAGAATCCACGTCCTTGATCCCGGAAAATTGGTTTAAGGCAGAACTATCGGTCCGTCGGTTAGCAATATTAGCGGCTAAACCGGAAGCAGAATTTGCCCCAAAATTGATATTCTCTGATCGATCAGGCTGATGACGCGACCTCTTGAATTTAAAAGATATTTTGGTTTTTGAGAGTACTTTAGATGAGGGCCGTAAAACATTTTCAAAATTATCTCGAAAATGTCAATTTTTCCCTTCAATGTTTTTCTCGGATAGAGTAAAGTTCGCTTATAAAAATGGCACGGATCGCGGTATTGTGTAAATTTTCGAAAATAAAATGTTTTTGGTGTCTTCGTACAACAACAGTTCTGAAGATGATCTTTTTTCTTAATGAATCTTTTCTACAAAATTTAATCCTTAAGTTAGGTAATTTACAATTTTTTTCAAAATATAAGTAGTTTACGCGTAACTTAGGGGTGAATAGACTGTTTCAGTTTTCAGACGAAATGGCTCAAAATTGTTTCTTTAAACTTTATGAATGGTTAGAGCTAAAAGCACTGACACATGACACTGATAACATGACATAAACTCTATTTTAATTTAATGTTTTAATTATTCAAAACCTACTCAAATGAATGTTCAAGCCGTATATTACGTTACCGTTATAATTAACGCAAGATAGTATTTGCTGTTGTAACACTTCTAGTTTTTATTCTGTTCACATGCCTGTTATTTTAAAAATTAGAATATTTTAATGTAAATGCGATTGAATTGAAGTAAATAAAGTTTGGATTTCATCTTTTATGCAGCGCTTTCTTACATTTTCTCTTCTCTTGAGTGCTCCGCTTGCCTTGGGCGTTGGCAGGAGACCTTCTCCATCGAAGTGGTGACGTCAGCAGAGACTGCGCTGGGTAGAATAGCGTGGACCAGAAGTCTGCGATTTTTCTTCGGACCGGCCTCTTTCCCGGAATTTCGCTTACTCGATGGCCCTGTCTCAATAGGCCTTTATGCCGGGAATCGCAATCTGAACCGCGAGAGAACATTGTGGTTTCGAGCGCTTTTCCAGGCGCGCTGAGAGAGCTCGAAGTTCGTGGAATTCAGAATCAGTGGCTGACTTCTCTTCGGGTGTCGTTCAGTGTATCGGATGTCCACGTCGAAAATGGCAACGCCAGTACTGAGAAAAAGTGCGAACGCACGACGGTATCTTTTCAGCTCTCCGGAGTTTTCTTACTTTAGCCAGTTTCCAATGTTTCCAAAGGTTCTGAAAAGGACAGTGGCGAAATGTCAGGGAACACTAAGATGCTGAGTATTCCCATGTAAAATATTGATCAATGAACCCTAAATATTGTATTGATAATTTTGCAAGTGAACGAAACACGTTTTGTATCAATTTTAAAAGTGATTTTCTGTGATTGAATTCGGCGCGTTGGTACAAGATGGCCTCTGATTGCTTGGACGCTAAAATGCTTTTTGCGCCTGCCGCGAGATTGCGACGGGCAATGACGATTGCGCAGACGGCGAGGTTCCCCCCTCCCCTCCTCACTGCTGTCCAAGAGATTCCTAAGTATCTTACGCTAGCATACGACTGAGAAAAGAGGCTTAGGAGCAAGTTGCTCGTTTGTGCCCGAGAGCGCAGCACTATTTTTCTTTCTCAGTCGTGATTTTCTGTTTGGACTTGGGTACAAGTATAAACAGTGCTTGCTTACTAATTCTTAAGCAATATCAAGAAATAAAAATCTTACTTAAATATATTTATTATTATTATGATCTGAAATTTGTAAATTCACGAGTAATCCCATTCCCAAACGCGCATAAGAATTAAAGCTGAGCCTTTGCATAATTTGCTTTTACGAAGTCTCCTGACATAAATCCGTTGAAGAATTGTAATGTTTGTTTTGATAATATATAGATTCTAGAGAATATTAAAGATCATGATGTCTTCAGTTCGCGATTTATTGAACATTCCCCAAACGCGCGAGTCACGATACGCCACTGGAAAAGGACAAAGTCTGAAGGTAGTCGTGCTCTACTATTGGTTATAGCAATACGTTATTTGACTTGAGATCGAAAAGACTTTCAATTTTTACTTTCTCGTATGCTACTTACCCAATATAGAGGAAGTATTGGAATGCCGCGGAAAAAAACTGCGATTTTTTGACAGGAAAACTCTTTGTTGTCAGGCTCTTGCACTGAAAAAGTTTATAAATCTTGTTCCTATATGCAGTAAATTCTCTAACACGTTATGTAGTCAGAATTCTGGTTTGGTGGGTCCTTGATTATAATTGAATTACGACATAACGTGTGTCCATCGATCTGTGAACAATGCTAATAGCTAAACCGTAAGCAGCCTTTTCACCAAAATTAATATTCTCGGATCGATCTGACTGATGTCGCGGCTCCTCGGATTTGAAATGTATATTTTGTTTTTGAGGGATATTTTACATGAAGCTTCAACATTTTCAAAATGATTGCAAATATTTTCTTTAAAATTTTCCTCCGATAGAGCACGTTTAAAGAAATGGCGAAGATCTCATTTTCGTTAAAATTCTCGATTGTTTGAAAATTGCAAAGGGGTCATCCATAAATTACGTAACGCTAAGGGGGGGAGGGGTCTGAGGCAGCGTTACGCTGCTTTACATAGAGATAGGGAAGTGCGTTACAAGGGAGAGAGGGTATTGAAAATACTCGAAATTTGCGTTACGTGATTTACGGACGGCCTCAAAAGTTGAAATGGTATCAAAGTCGGTATCAAGGACCCATCAAACATGGAATGTGGCTACACCACATGGGGTGAAACGTACTAGCAGGAGGACCACAGCGACGCGGGGTGGGGGCAAGTGGAACGAAGAGAAGCTAGGAGGAAAGGAGTGAAGCGGGTAGAATGGGAGAGAAGCGGGGAGGAGCGGAATGAAGGGGGAGAGGAGCGGACGGAAGCGGGGGGAGGACCGGAGGGAAGCGTGGGAGGAGCGGAGGGGAGTGGAGAGAGTAGCGGAGCGAAGCGGGGAGAAAAGCGAAGGGAAGCGGGGAGAGGAGCGGAGGGAAGCGGGGAGAAGTGCTGAGAGAGGAACACAAGGAAGCGGGGAAGAGCGGAGCAAAGAGGGGGAGGAGCGGAGCGGGGGTGGAGCGGAGCGAAACGGGGGAAGCGGGGGGGAGGAGAGGAGTGAAGCGGGGACCGGAGCGGAACAAGCGGAAAGGAGCGTTTTGCGGGGGTGGCGGTGAGCGGAGCGGGGCGGCGCGGTGGCTGTGAACGAGCGTGTCGCGGGGGGCGTCGCGTGCTGCCGCGCCCGATTGATTTTGCTGCGGCGGCGCGGGCGGAGCAGCGGGAGCGGCAACCGATGTCGCGGATGCGCCGCTGAAAGGGAAGAAGAGGACGGGCTGCAGGGGGCAGGGGGTGTGAGAGGTTGAAGTTGAGGCAGCGATAACGACGGAGGGGGCTGGCGACGCCGAGTGCCTTTTGCTGCCACACGTGATTGAACTCCTCTCACGCGTACAGAATGGGGTGCTGGCAGCGGATTGATACTGCCGAGAAACAGAGACATGAAATTGAGATTGCTTTCGTATACTTGCTCCTTTTCTGCGAGCTGATTCTAACAGTAGTAATCTTTTTCAGGGGTAGTCGATTTGTCTAGAATAATTTTCTTGTTTAACACAGTTCCGTTGTAGTGTACACAAAAATGCAGACTTTTCTCTGACTCTTTCTCAGACAAAATTTCTGGTGTACTTTCTTCTGTATCTGACAGTAGTTCTTGGCTGAAAGACGGTAGTATCTAGTGTAGTACCATTATGAAATTACGCAAACATTTTTGTCGACCAGTTACTAGTGGGAACAAGCACGTAAACATGTTATTTTCAGGTTTTTAAACCGTCTTGTTTGCCTGATTGATTGATCCTGGATTGTATGTAATGAAATTGCGTAAGGCAGTAATACCAGCAACCTCTTGTAACTTCACAGTTGTGATTTACTAAATCAGGTTACAGTTGACGAAATGCTTGCAAAGAGGGTATTTCTAAGTGGCGCGTTCGGATGCAGAGAAGTACCGGTAAGGGTGGTGCTGGGAGTTTTCAAGAAGTAAATCATGGCTGGTGGGAACACCATTAGGTTTTGGGAACACCAAAAGCTGGTGTTCCCAAATCCGTCCACGGACGCGGAAGGACAAGTAATTGTATTGTGTATTTTACTATTTATAATAGTTTTTATTGTAATATTTTTTTACTTTTTCAATTTTCTAAACATCAGAAGATTCAAAGAAAAGTGGCCATGCACAATATCACAATTTTATAGATATATTTTGCTCAATACTAAGAATTGCCAACCTTTTTTTCTTTTTTTGGTCAACCTTTTTTAAAAGAATTGTTCATCACAACACTAAGAATTGCACATAAATTTCGTAAAGTTAACTATTTCGTAGACTAATATTTTGGTAAATATGTAGATTTTCAATAAACGAAGACCCTTCCGCTTCTGAGTATCTGCGTTTCTAATCTTCTTTGTTCTGCAATGGTTACAAATATTGAGGATTTTTAACTGACCTTAACTTTTCTCCAGTGCGTATTCGAGGGAGTATTCTGTTCCGCGATAGAGTGTCACTGTGAATATGAAGTTGTAATTTGGTGAGTATTTTAAACATCCTAAGCCAGGTTCTCTGATGTCTCAGTGCAGAAAATCGAGGTGGAACCCCTATCTGCGATAAAAGTGAAATTAATAATTTTAAATCTAATTAGTTTAAGATTACGGCTGGTGAACTGCTGAAAATAATCAAGGACTGCGATCTGTTTTACTTTTTGTCGATATCCGTCCGTGAGGTTTCTTATTTAAGGCCCCTAACGTCGGACAACCAGTGCTGTGCTCGGGTTGCACCAGCCTAGCTACGCCCGTGACCCTAAGATGAATGCCGGATAGGAAAGAGGAGAGGCGAATTTATAATTTATTATTGTATTTTTTTTGCTTTATATCAGAAAGCAATGAATTATTGAGTTTAACTTATTTTTGTAATCAATGGGATCTTGATTATACCTTTCAGCCGCCGGTTCACATTCGGCTACAGCCCCAAATTTACTCCTTGATCATCATTGACTTCCTTCCAAATTTCATCGACACCTAGGGGGTTGATACCTCCCCGTTGAGAACTCTTGCTTTAGTTGCCATGAACGCAAAATATCTGTAGACGCAGGAAAACGCCATGACCTTCCAAATCTGCAGTATATCGTGTGTCATTATTGGCTGAGCTTCGTCCTTCGAAGGAAACGTAGTTGAGGGCGATGGCGTCGGAGACGGTGATGGTGACTTGCGAAGCCGAAAACTTTCCCGGCTGGAGGAGAGAAGCTGTGGCCTACGGGCAGTCAGCCGGGGTCCAGTGACGCCAGGCGAGCGGCTAAAGCACTGCTCCGAATACGAACAACAGCGGGCGTGTAAAATCACGTGTTTAAAGCTGCTTGCACCAATTCAGTAATGTTGTGATATGATAATTAAGTGGTAATTCTGTTACTTAAAGGGTCAAAATTGTGCAATTCTTAACTGCTCTTATTTTTAATAACAACTAATAATACCGAAAATTTCGCGAAATAAAAATTATATTTCTCAATGAATGTACGTTGATTTATTAGTGATTCCGGGCGAGACAACTTCTAAGGTCATTAGTCCCGTCAATGTAGTGCATGTTTTTCCCTCGGGAGGTGGCGGTGATCTTCCCTCGCTAGATGCCCGAAATCTGGCGCCGATCTACCGCCGGCTTGAAGGGTTTTCCCCAAGCAGCTACCTCCCACCAGTGGAGCACCGTCTCGGCCGGGAAAAGTTCTAAGCTCCCGACCAGTCTCCGGGCTTGTGTGGGAGTGTAGCGCGTGTTAGTTGAAGAAAGGTTGAGGATAGGACAAGGAAGAGGAAGGAAAGATCGCGCGTGGTTCATGGCCCGTTTGTTAGGCATTCGTCTGGTGTTGATGGGAGAAACCACGGAAAACTACCGATCAGAGCAGCTGGCCGCCATAATTCACCTGCAGACGGCGACTGATGTATCGCTATGCAGCTGGTGTCGAAAATCCTGTCACCATCGGAACTAGAACATAGAATCTCCCGGTCAGAGGCACTGCAGTGATATCAGTTGATGCCCAGAGTCTCTTCTCCCGGTAAAATGCATAGATATGTGATATTGCAAATAGAAATAAAATATTTTAAAAATTTAAGGACTCCATTCTACTTCCTTTTTTGTAGTTATTTTAGGTCGCATTAACATCAAGGTCATTAGCTACCACTATTGGTTTGAACGTTATGTAATGATATGATGATGACACGGGGTGAAAGGACGAACACAGGTACAACCATGCCCGAGGCGGGACTAGAACCCGCGATCTTTGCTTCCGAGATCGCTATGACACTACTGCTTTAGATATCTCGGCCACCGCGGATCGGCTCCATTCAACTGGTAAATGACAAATAATTGTACTAGTAATACCATTCGGACATATCTCCGTGATAATAAAAATGTAAAACAAACGGAGGCTTTAAAAAATGCAAAACGCTGTATTTTACATTGAATTGTTAACTCGGAAGCCGAGGGCTGTGTGGTTCGCGCGCCGTCCGTGTCGTGCGGGCCCACTGGTGAGCGCGGGGGCGGGGGAGGGGGATGTCCGCTTGAGGCGCCCGCGGGACTTAGCCAAGTTGCGGGCGCGGAGTTTTCTTAACCGCCGCCGCCAGCGCCACCGCTGCCGCCGCCGCCGCCGCGTCGTGGGAGGCGGAGATTAACAAGTAACTTCTCGGCGCGCGGCGGAAGATGGCTTGACGTCCGTCCGGTCGCTCCACGCCGACCGGCCAGCTGGCCGCCCGACGCCATCTTGCAAAAACGCCTTCGAGCACTTCACACGCTTCAGTTTATCTTTTTGTGCTGCTCGTGTGTTTCTTTGGGCAATGGTGGAATACGTTAGTCTGTTTTTAAATTTACTGATAAAATTAACCGTCGTGTGATGGTGCAAATACGGGCGCTTTAAAAAATGAACTAGTAACACAATACTGGCCTTTTAATCATAGGCAATACTTCGAATAGTTTTGTTATCGATTACACTATGAACCGCGTAACGTCGAGTAGATTTCTCTGCCCATTTCAAAAGCACGAGTGGGAATACGCACACTATCAATACAATAATTGAAAATAGTCCTTGATATCAATGATACAGATTTCAATGGCATTATCATACAATATCACCGCTAGTTTGTGCAAATTGAGGCAGTTGGGCCTAGAATGTCCATTATGAAAAAAAAATTCAAACCGAACCAGTCGCTGTTTCTGCTCGCAGACGAACGTTAAGACAGACAGACCAAGGAAGTTGTTTCTAATTACTCGTATAAGTACGTAGATACGCTGGAATTTACAGACTATAGAAAATGTTATGTAATGAAAATAGATTTCTATATTTTAACGGAAATACACGTTGCAGGGTTCATGATGCAAAAAAAGAATGTTGGTTTTTGATTTTTTTTTTCAAAACGTCCCTCCGTCTCTGTTTGCCCGTCCGTCCGTTTGTGAACAACACTAGCGTCTAATGTATTCGTAGAACTTTTTCCAAAATGAATATTCACCGATCGAACTGGCCCCACTCACCTCCATGAATTTTCGAAAATTGTAAAAGTTGCAAATAATGCGAGAAAGAATGTGCTGTTTAACCACCACTGGTTTGTGATTACCTTAAGATTATAAGGACGCTTACGATACGTATGTGAGTGAAGAATGAAACACTTATGTACTAGTGCCTGAAAAAAAAAAGTGTTTGTAAAGTGATGTCCTGGTGTGAGTGAAGGTACGAGTATTTTCGCGGCTGTCATTGGTTAGGTTTTCTGTCCGTCTGCCCTCCTGCGGCGGTAGTTCCCAGGCGCGAGGACGAAGCGACGGCGAGGGCGGCAGGCGCCCACTTAATTTCTACGACAGACTTCTCTGCCTCTGGGAAGGCATTTAGCCGCGCCTTTGGAGCGCGGGAACACCTTTCCGAGAGGCAAACTCCGCGCTGTCATCATTTGCCGTCAGACTGAAGGCGGGGCCGAGCCTCTTCACGCCGAATTCTCGGCTCACTTTCTCTCGGGGCAGAAGTTAATCTTAAGATTACGTTTTTTTTTTACCTCTTTGTGCTAGGGTGAGGATTTGTGGAGTCGACTTCCTACGCCCAGGGAGTTGACGACGGTTTCATAGGATGGAAAGTTCGCCCAAACAGCGATAGTTGCTCGTTTTATCATTAAGATCTTTTAAAGTTTGGATTTCGATTCGATTTATGCTTCTGTGCCTTCCGCGTATTGTTCTTATAATGCTTTTTTATAACAGATGTATATGTTATACTTTTCGTACTGAATTCCTGAGTTAGTAATGAACATTTGGAGATCAAAGAATGAACACAAATGTTCAATATTGTTAGCACACGATTTTTAGCAGGAATGGAAGTTTTATTATTTCTTTAGTCTTCGAAAAATCATGCTGTAGTATAACATAGGTAATTAATTCAAAGAACATACTCCGAATTTGGATTTCTTATCATTCTCATCACGTTTTGACATGACGTCTCACAACTCAGGTCGTATGTTCAAAAAGTAAACGACATGTTCGAGTCCCCGGCAATTTCTCTTTTCGAAAGAGCAGTATGTTAAATGTGAATGTATGATATTATAGGTCTTTCAGTAGGCTTCTGGTTTCATACAAAGACATTGTTCTGAAGTCATGAGGGCGCAGTGCAACTCGTGCTACGACATTAAATTCGAGCGGTCTTGACCGTTTTAGCGGAGAGTTCCTTTCCGAGGAGGGCACGTTAATTTTGAGTAAACACAGTTGTGGAGAGTGGCGTTGTTCTGTATTTCATGGAAAGTATTAATGCTTTACTTTTGGAAAGGAATGCATTTCCCTAGAGATGAACGGTTGAATTAAAAACATACTTCAGTTGTGTCCAAATTAATTTAAACAAATAAAACCTTCTTTATCATCCTTTCTGAAAGATGACAAGTAATTACGTACGAATCGACAGGACAGTCCAATAATTTTTTTTCTTATATCCTGTATTGTAAAGGGCTCCCGTTTTCTATTTTAATTCGTCGTTATAGACGCACTTTCCTTTTATTTAGGTCGTGATGTATCAACTCAGCTATGCCGAAAAGCCATTTCTGCTACGTATGGGGAGAGTACTTGCACCTCACTTCATGAATACTATTGGGCTCCATCACCTCTCTCAAAGGTCCATATTTTTACATCTTGCGTCTTTCCTCGTGTGCTGTTTTCCAATCCCTTATTTCTAAATTAACTTCTTTGTAATTTTACGTTTCCGATCCCAGGGCCTACCGCCTTCCGCGATAAAGTCGCCCCTCTTTTGGTCCCGAGGGACTAACTCTCCGAACATCATTTCCAGCTGCATTTCCCAGAAACGGTTTTCAATTCCATTAAGTTAAATCTGTCGCCTAATTCCCTCCTCGGCCAGTTAATGGTTGCTTCTCGTTTTCCTTGCGCATTTAATTTCAATCTCCCGAGAAGGTCGTTTTTCATCAGACGAGAATTTTCGTTGCTCGTCGCCATATAATGACTAGAGGCGGTCTGAAAATATTAGCAGGAGAGTTGGTATTTTTCTGACCTGCAACAGACATGATGTTTACTAATGAAGTTCTATGTTATAATTTATCAAACATAGCTTTCCTATCCGTGTGTTTGCTTCTGTTCGCTTAAAAGAGGTCAACTAAAGGATGAAAGTAAGTGCGAAAGATGAGAGGGCAAAACGAGCTTATTAAGGTTCCGGAAGGGAGTTACCTGAATTTCCATATTCTTGTTTTCCCTTTCGTGCCATATATTTTCAGGCGACTAATCTCCTTTAATTAGACTCTCCGCTTTCGTCTCCTGCGGAATTTCGCCCGGCCTCCGGCGGCGCGGTGTATCATTCCCTGGACGCGAGGCTCCCGGTCCGCTCGCTATGACGGGCAGCCCGCGGCGGCGCGCGCGAGGGCGTTAGTCCCGAGGAATGTTTTTGGGAGAGGATTACCGGGAGATTTATCGCGTGTATTGATACCATCTCCGGGTAATTTGGTGGCGTGCCAGGCGCACTGCGCGCCTCCGGGCACCGCTGCATCGGTCGGCGGTGCTGTGTGCATTCGCCTTCCCGTCGCCGCTTGCAGCTCCGCTCACCCCCCCGTTCCGCCTTCCCCCGTTCCGCTGTCGCCCCCGCACCATCGTCCTGCCCTCTCCCAGCCCCGTCCTCGCCCCGTTCTCGCCCCGACCTCGCCCCGACCTCGCCCCGCCTCGCCCCGCCCCGCCCTGCCTTCGCCCAGCCCCGCTCTCGCCAGCCCCGCTCTCGCCAGCCCCGCTCTCGCCCAGCCCCGCTCTCGCCCAGCCCCTCTCTCGCCCAGCCCCGCTCTCGCCCAGCCCCGCCCTCACCCCGCCCTCGCTCCGCTCTTCCCCGCCCTCGTCCCGCCCTCGCCCCGCCCCGCCTTCGCCCAGCCCGCTCTCGCCCAGCCCCGCTCTCGCCCAGCCCCGCTCTCGCCCAGCCCCGCTCTCGCCCAGCCCCGCTCTCGCCAGCCCCGCTCTCGCCCAGCCCCGCTCTCGCCCAGCCCCGCTCTCGCCCAGCCCCGCTCTCACCCAGCCCCGCTCTCGCCCAGCCCCGCTCTCGCCCAGCCCCGCTCTCGCCCAGCCCCGCTCTCGCCCTCTTCCTCCCCCTCCCAGCTCTCGCCCTCGCCCTCGCCCTCGCCCCCGATCTCGTGGTCGCCTCCGCTTGCCAGCTCCTCTCGCTCTCTGACCGGCAGACTCCTTCGAGTCCCTACAGTGGCAGATTTTTAACAGTATACTTGGATGTATTCAGAGCTGCGTCTGACGTAATTCAGCTCTTACGATGTCACCCAATCGAAAGGTTTGGTCACGACCAGTAACGTCACTGTAGTGACGTGTAAGGTCTCGATTGGATGGCACTGTAACAGTTGATAACCTGTCAGAGGCAGCTTTGAATAAATCGCTGTATAGCCTGATAGCTGGAGGAGAGTTTTTCCGGCCAGCTGCTCCTGCTCTGACCGGTACTTTTTCGTGACTTCTCCGACCACTGGACCACTGCCAGGCAAATACCAAAAAAGTACCTTAACAAACTATGGACCGCACGAAATTCTCTCCTTGCCCTATCTTCTCCTCTCAATCACATACACACACTTACCTGCACATATGCACTACATTACACATATGATGGGAGAGCAGTCGGAGCGTGGAGCTTGTCCCGGCTGAGACGGTGAACCACTCGGGGGAGATACCTGAAGCCCTGGGTGGAAGATGCTTGGCAAGCCGACGTGTAGGTTGACGCCGGATTTCACCATTTAGCGGGCGAAGAACACTGGCACCTACCGGGATGAATCATTCACTACACTAACGGGACTAATTAACATAGTAGATGAGTGGAAACATCAATCAAGCCAACTCTTGTATTCCTGTTCATGCTTTTGTTCACGATTTTGTCGCCGCTCCCCACTTTGTCCTTTTTCCGATTTCATATCCGCTTGCAACACATCTCTTCTCCCCTTTTCGATTGCACTTCTACAAATTTCCTCTTCTCTCCCTTCTCCGTTTTCATTGCTTGCTTCTCTCGCTGGTCTGGTTCGCCTACTTACTCACCCAGTCTCACCTCTGCTTTTTCTCTGCACAACGTCTGTTTATGTTGCTACCGTGTTTAGTTTCATGTTCTCGTTCCCGTCTTCGTGGCTGTTCTTCTGACTAGATTTAGTTCGTTAATGATCAGCGATCGCATCAACGTTCTTTGACCGACTCGCTTGGGCTTCTGATAATGAATTAATTTTATCATTTACATTAGTCACGACTTTTTTTAAATCGTGCGTTAAAATAATTGCGAGTTCGAGATCGTTCAAATAATTACGTTCGCATAAGTAATATTAAGACACTGCAGTAGATTAAAATTCCTTTTTACAATTTGGACCTCAGATAAGAAAATGAAACTTTTGTGCACTAATCGTACAAGCCCAAATTGCACAAATGCACAAATTGTACAGACCTCCTCTAACTAGTTTGGTTTCTAATCTCTTTTGTCTAGGCTACCTTTTCGGTATTGCCACATCCTTTTACCAGCTGCTACCTATCGGCGCATAAACAGCATTTTCGTCTCAATTGAATGTGTGACGTTCACACAAAAACAATTTTTTAAATTAAAATATGACTTTAAGAGTTTTATAGAAGTAAAAGGTGATATTACCTTTACAAGAATAGTCAGTCCCAGCATGCATTGTAGAAAACAAAAAAATCATTGTTTTTAATGGTAAACCGTGATCTCTCGCTCTCCTCTCTCTTTCTCTCTCTCACTCTCTCTCCCCACTCTCCCACTCTCCTCTCTCCCCCTCTCTCCCAGTTTCTCCCTCTCTCTCCCCCTCTCTCTCCTTCTCTCTCCTTCTCTCTCCCTCTCTCTCCCTCTCTCTCCCCCTCTTTCTCTCTGCCTCTTTCCCTTTCCCTCTTTCTCTCTCCCTCTTTCTCTCCTTTCCCTCTGCGCCTCAACCGAGACTCCGCCCTTCCGCCGTGACCCTTTCCGCGCGTGTCCTGAGGCCGTCCGCGGTGAGCGCGTCCGCGGCGCGGGAGCCGACGAGGGCGCGGGGAACAACGCGCTCATTGGCGCGCAGAAACCAGCCCTCCCTCCGGGCCGTGTGCCCTCCGTCGGATGCAGCGCGCGGCGACGATCTCCCATCGATAAGCGAATGCCCCGGCGACACCAGACCAGCAGAAATTGGTAGCGGCGCGGAGAGCGGTGTGTAACGGTATCCAGTTCTCGGTACTGGTAGTGCAAACCTATATGTTATCTGAATATTTAGGGGTTGCTTGTATTAGCTTCAGTTCCCTGCGGCATGAAACTCTCGTTGCAATTAGTGTCTTAATTGGAAGTTCCAGGAAGGATCGTGAATCGGGGGACTGGTGGGAGTTGGATAGCCTTCTCACTTTCATATGCATTCAGAAATTGAAGCATCGTATTTTACGTGTGCCAGGCTGACTGGTGGGCTGGCAGATGCGGCTGCAGTGCATCAACCGTACTTTCGCCATTTCTAATGTATTAACGGGTTTATTTGTGTAGTCTGTCTTTGAAATACCAACTCGCACATTAAATTCATGTGGTTAAATCGCAACAGTTTAATACGATAGTTGACTATACCTCACTGTTGCATCATCTGCAGTTGGCATTCTTAATCAGTTAAGTAGTGTATCGCTTCAATGGGATCAGATAATCGAGGGACGAAAATTAAACATTTATATTATTGTTAGAAAGTGTACTTATTTCGTAAAATGTGCACAACGGAAAAAGGCGGTATTCTGTACGCCTCAAAATGCTCCGTTCATCATTGAATTATTACAAGTATAAAGTTATTTCTCACCGCTGACAGTCTATTCCCCCGTGCGATCTATTCTGCGTCTCTCTTCCGCATTTGTTTCTCCTCCCGTTGCAAACGCTTCGCGACCCCTTCGCTCCGTGCACGCGCTGTCGCCGCGCGAACGTTTCCCTCTCGCTGAGCGCGTTGGTCGCCCGCCCCCGCCCCCGCCCCGCCCCGCCACCGCCCGCGCGTCTATTCGCGCGCGCTCGTAAATACCGCCGCCCCGGGCGCGGCTGCTCATCGAGGCGACGCGACGCGACGCGACGCGGAAGGCGGGGATGGGGCGGGGTGGGTGAGGGGGGCGGGGCGGGGGGAGCCGGCGGGCGGGCGAGCGGAAACGTGGTGACGAACGCAATGCACGCGGGTTAATTTGGAGCTGGACGATTGATGTATTCGCTGTACGAGAACTAGAGTACTGCATGGAATCGTTTTTGCTCTCTCTTGCTGCGTTGAGGACTCCTCCTCAGCCATTGCCCCTCGCTCGAGCGAATGTGTTTGAGCGCGTTTTCTTTCCGTGGTAATTTGTTCTTAATTTGAAGATCGTGAATGGCCACAAGGTAATCTTCGCCAAGTTATCGCTTTTGTCAGTCCTGCGAAAGTTAATATTTAGAAGTGTGAACGGGTGTAGCGCATTTATAACAAATAAAAAATATAACTGAAGTGCCTCCCGATTATCTTTTAAAAATAGAAAAGTTGCAATGATATGTGAACTTGCCATATGGACCCGTGCGTACATTCCTCACTTCGAATCATTACTGCTAAAGAGAATAGCTTCAACCCAACTCCGAACAACCAGACCACGAACTGTTCCTTGCACTTAACAGTGGGGTACTGTTCGTGGGTAAACATTTTCAGAACGCTAATCGGTTATTAGCAAAGAGAAAATTACAACCGTGAGACGAAAGTGCTCATGCAATCATTTAATTTTTCTTGTAGAATGTACTTTCCGCATATTTTGCGGAATAAAATCCATTATATTAAAAATATGTATGAGATTGTATACATCGATATTAAATCACTCCCGGGACGAGTTATTGAAATTTTCCTAATTCGAGACGTCAACCATATGAATCTTTACCCGATCCTTCGTAGGAGGAACACTCATCTGAGAAACTCACTGCTGGTACCTAGTGAGGAAGTGCTTTTAAATCTTGTGTTAGAGTAACTGACAATCGCACAGATGTCTGTTGGCGCACGTGTCTCGCGTCGAACACATAAATAACGTCTACACGTCTGTCTCGTATGTTCGCAAGAAAGTATTCAAGGACGACGAAATAGAAGTGAAAATGTACGACGTCGCCGTTCGAATTTACGAAGCTGAGTTCTCGTAGGACTTTCATGAATTTCACTGTTTCTTAACAGCAACTGAGTATGTTGATACTGCGTACTTGTTGATAGATTGTTAGTTATTCCGGGCGCGTCAACGGTTAGGTCATTACTCCCGTAAGTGTACTGCTTGTTTAATCGCGGGAGATGGTGGTGAACTTCCACCATTGGACGGCGAGATCCGGCACCGACCTACTGTCAGCTAGCGGGTTTTCTCTTCAACCATGTATCTCCCACCAGCGGGCACCGTCTCACCAGGGAAGCTCCCAACCGGTCTCCCGTCATGTGTGGTAATGCAGTGCATATTAGTCTAAGTGTGTGTAAGCCCCTTACTTATGCGATGGGTCAAGGAAGAGGAAAGAAAGATCGCGCTCGTCCATGGCCCGTTTGTTAGGGTAATGCTCCAGAATTCGCCTGATCGGAGAAACCATAGAAAACTATCGATCAGAGCAGCCGGCTGTTAGAATTTGCCCCCACACAGCGACGGAATTTGATCTAGCTGACAAGCTAGGTCCGAAAATCCTGCCTCCGTTGGGGCTCGAACCTACGACCTCCCGGACAGAGGCACTACAGGGACATCCGTTGATGCGCTGAGCCACCTCTTCCGGTCCGTACTTGTAATATTTAAAAAAATGTAATATTTTTTCTTGTTACTTTATTCAGCAATTGGTTTCTAATGTCGATATATTTCCGCTAGGTAACCCTAAGGTGGGTCGTGGGGGGCGTACTAGCTTCCCGTGGTACGATTCCATGTTCGATTGTCGGTCGGGTCAAAAATAAACTGTAGCTTTTCTTTAAAATAGCCTCGGTTTCTGTAGCTTTGTGACGAAGAAAAGCTCAGGCAAGCGGAGTATTATAATTGCGATGAAGAAAATACGTCACATTTTCTTACCTCCAAGTGTAGGAAATAAACTAGACCCACGCACGGGGAACTCCCAGTAGCTGGCCGACCAAGTCAGACTATCAACCCAAAATTCCAAATACATACATACATACACACATATTTCCTGTAGGAACTCACGACCTCCCTATTTTCAGTATTTGTCAGTGGCCAATGGCGCCCTGATGCACCTGCATCAGTACCACCTTCGCACGCCAAGTCCAGAGATCCAAAGCGTACAGCCACAGCCGGCTGAGGCCCGCGGCCTACGTGAGCAAAGGTGTCGAACAGGAGAATCAGTTGACAGCGCTTTCGTCCCCCTGCACGCAGACCAACTTCTACCATCGCCCTACCCACTGGTCAGCGGGGCGGGGGAAGGGACGAAAACTAAGGTTATTTCTTCATGGGATACACGGTGGTGTAGAAGAAAACAACCATGCCTCCACAGAAGCTAACATTCATGCCTGAGGTGGGATTCGAGCCTGCCACCCAGCGTGTGGAAACTGTTAAAGAGCTGTTAAAGACAGTTAAGGACCTTGCAATCTCGAGCGCTCAGGTCGGGTACGTTCTGTATTATTCTCAATTCCTGATCGTCACGTACTAGTAAAAGCATTTTGGAACACAGTACCATAACGTGCATTTCGAAAAAGCAAGGCATTTGTGTAGTTAATTTTCATTATTTCGTAAATGTGTGAAGTTGTTCGTGTACTGGAGTCTTACATCGATTCAAGCCAGGCAATATTCACGTTCGCAGATGTATGCATGTTTATCTACATTACATTATTTCACGAATACCCTTTTCTGTTGATATATTCATTCTCAATGATCGTAGATTTTTGAATAGGAATGTGTGTACAATACAAGATGCAGATAGAGAAAATAAATTTATACTTGTCCTGGCTTTTATTTTTTATTTATTGACTTCGTTCTTCGGATTGTGTAAAGGACACTTTCTTTTACACAGTCCATAAACTAAGCAACGGATTTTGAAAGTGTTGTCTGTTTGGAAAATGCGTTACTCTGCACTAACACCTTACTAAAACGATGAAGATCATCCACTCACAAACAATATTTTCATTTACGTTTCGTATGAACAAGTGCCACATCTAGTTTCCATCTTTTCTTGACAAGAATTAAACGTTGCCACATATTTAACATTTCTCTTCGAAAATCGTAATAAACTGTGGAAGTTCTATTCTACTGTATTGCGCCTTGTCGTACATCTTTTAGATTCGTATATTCATGAGGAAAGCCATTTCTTGACAGATTCCTACTTACAACAAAGGTACGACAACATCACTCTTAAAAGTGAGGCACCTCAAGACCAGACTCAAGGGTCTCTGAGGATATATTCAGGAAAATAGTCAATTCTCTGTTTTTATTCATGTAGTTTCAGCAAATGCTCTATTAAACTTAACAATGTATTTTCTCAAGTTGGAGAATTTACTCATATTTTAAAAAATATTCTCGGAACTTTTATTCGTACGCTACCGACCATATGCTCAGAAAACTAGAGTAAATAGCATTTGCTCATTTTTATTCAGACAATCCAATACTGCAATGGTTCTTTTAAAATTGTTTACTCTTATATGTGGTCTGGGAGTTGCAAATGGCCGAGAGATATCTATCATTATTATATTACAAAGAGTTCTGTTAAACGCCTTGTATTAAAAATGCAAACAGAAAAAAAATGTAAATTTTCAATAGTGAATCACGTGAGATTGAGTCACTGCAATAGTAGCTTTTTAACACATTACTTAACGTCCCCTAAAAACGTTGATGCTATTGGTCCGCATATAAATCCGACACTGCCATGGCAATGCGTCATGCGCCGAAATTAGGGATAGACGGCCGCGGGAAAGGGGCGTGGCGGAGAGGCGGCGGCGGCGGCGCCTGCAGCACGTGGTGCAGCGAGGGAGGCGCGTGACGTCAGAGGCGTGGGCGGGGGCGGGGGCGGGGGTCGTCGCCCTCGGGGTGCAGCTGCTCCGTCGCGACGCGACGCGTCGCGTCGCCTCAGCATCGGCGGCTCAAGCAGACAGACCTCGGCCAGGGCATGATGTGGACTGGGCCAGTGCCAGGGGCGGACCCAACCGTTCATTTGGAAGAGGGGATCTTAAGATTTTTGTTAAATAATAAGCATATTTGTAATTATATTTTATATCATTTATGTACCGTAGATATGACACTATACAATATTATTGTTTAAATAATAATTAAATATGTATTGTATAGATATGATACTATACAATATTATTGCTAAATTACATAATTCGAACAAAAATAAATGTGTAAATCAGTTTTGTCAAATAAAGGAAGGTAAATGATAACTCTTGGCCTTTTGGGGGGGACGGTCATGGCCCCCATGGCACTTCCCCTCTGGATCCGCCAGTGGCCAAAGCAATGGCCTGGACAGGACGCTTCTTACCTAGGCCTTGTATTTGCCTTGCATATTATAAATTGCTCACCCAGTCTTTGGATGTTATAAATTGTCATCTGTTGTAAAGAATATGGCTTATATTAAGTATTTTACAGCATAGTTGCATGCGAAGGCACGTAAAAACACTTATGGATCTTCGAACATAAAAACCTCGCTAACTTCTGTTGGCTAACTACAACCTCACAATGGAGAGTTTTTGCAGCCTCGAACGTGATACACTATCAATCTTCTGCGCATACGCAGATGCACTAAAGTGATGCGAAACTGGAACTGTGCATGAGCAGAAGATCGATAATGCTTCACGTTCGAGGGTGCAAAAACTCCCTAATCACGCTGCCGTATGATAAAACGACGCCCACTTTCGATAGATCGATTGCAACTGGTGATTCAAAACGAAGCAACAGCATCCTTGTAATTGATCTTGAACGAACTAGTGAAAATTGATGGAAAATTGAACGCTTTTATATCTCTAAAAGGCAGAGGCGTATCTAGGTATTCAAGCGCCCATGGCAAGCATAGAATTTGCGTCCCTGTCAGGATACTTTAAATTAGGGGTGTTGTTATTTGTTTTAACGGTTATACTCTAAATAGCGCCCCCTGTGCGTGGCGCCTATGGCACGTGCCATGTCTGCCATACCGTAGACACGCCACTGTTGAAAGAGCACGTGGTGTGAAAAGCAATGTCGAAGCCCTCCCAGCCAGCGAGGCGTTGGTGCAGTGCAGGGCCTGTTAACTCCCATATGACGTGGTGGGAACCATTGTAGTGGCGCGCTCTACAACAGCACCTTCTTACAGAAACTAAAATACCTACTACCTGCTACCAACATTATTTAAATCGTGCGTGGGTTCTCGGGACGCAATCATACGCGCTCGAACCAAAATACCGCGCCGATGTTCACTCTTTCATCAGCCTTTTCTTTCATCCACGTACATGAATAAATTAATTTTAGAAATAAATTAAACGCGCAATATTTAACTTATTATATAATTTATTTAACAACCCGCTCGTAATAAAACTGAAGGTAATCTATTTTTAATAATGAGTAC
Source organism: Acheta domesticus (assembly GCA_031308135.1). Classification (NCBI taxonomy): domain Eukaryota; kingdom Metazoa; phylum Arthropoda; class Insecta; order Orthoptera; family Gryllidae; genus Acheta; species Acheta domesticus. The sequence continues at coordinate 53,782,678 of JAHLJT010002406.1, forward strand.
AAATAAAGAAGTAACTATAAAAATTACGCACAAACATTATAAACCAATAGCCCAGACTTTCACGCACTAGTTAGGTTTCTAATATCTTTAGTCCCTAGGCTAACGTTTCAGTATTTCGTATTTCTTGTCCAATTTTTATGTGCGAAATTGGCTAGCCTTACTTGCAGCTGAACGCGGCAACACTATGGTCCGTGTGGGAGGATGAGTTCGAGAGATAGAGAGCAGTGGACTTTTCTTGCTTTTCGAGACGTTTGTTCTCCTCCCCCCAACACCTTCAATAGTTCAACTTACATGGATCGAAGGACCAGCTTTTAAACAGGTTGCATCTGTGTATTGAATTACTGCTATTACGGTTGGGAAAATAAGTTTGCAAATGACACAAGAAAAACATATATTAAATTTAAGCACTAAATACTACAATGTTTAACAAACGGTTACATATATACATCCTTTATTGCTCGAGTCGGGGAACACAAGCTCGAGGAAATTGTGTTTGAAACAGTTGCTGCCCAACGCCTTCTAAACATCTTCACGTAACGCGTGGCGCCGCCGGCGTTGCCAAGTTGCGCCCGCCTCAGGGAAAGCGGGCGGAAAGGTTGCGCTGTGAAAACAATCTTATATTGGCGCTCGTCAGAAGCACCGTTGCAACACATTCACTAGCACTGTGGTACTGTCAACATTATCAAGTTCTGTCCGCCTTAGGAAACGCGGAGCAGGAAGGCTTGCAGTGCAGAACCGAATTTGTATTGGCTTTCGTCAGAAACACCGTTACAACACACTCACTAACACTGTGGTACTGTCAGCATTATTAAGTTCTGCCCGCCTTAGGAAACGCGAAGCAGGAAAGCTTGCAGTGCAGAACCGAATTTGTATTGGCTTTTGTCAGAAACACCGTTACAACACACTCACTAACACTGTGGTACTGTCAGCATTATTAAGTTCTGCCCGCCTTAGGAAACGCGGAGCAGGAAAGCTTGCAGTGTATAAACTGCTCATTTTAGTTACCAAAACACTACACTTGAGGAAATAAAGCAAGCAGCACGCGTCGAAGACAACGGCTGCCAACACGCCATTACGATCCTTTTTGCAGCAAGACTCAGATCAGACTGACTGTGGCGTCGGGTGACGCAGGAAGGGAAGAGGGGTCGCAGCCAATGAACGTGCGTCATTGGTAATTGTGAATTGCTAAATACGTTTTAAGCGTTTGAGTTTAATAGATTTGGTTAGCATTTCAAAGTAGATTTTGAAATTGTTGAATTTTGAAATTATAAATTTGTTTGAACTGATGCGTTTTTCATTTGCTTTTTATAACAGTGATTACGAATTCGCGGAAGCGATGTGGCGGCTTATTGTTGTCTTCGATTTTGTGCCGGAATTAAGAATGGATGTACTGCACAATTATTTTACGGACGTGCCTTTTAAATTTTGTGGAGTTGTATTTGCTCCACTGTCCCCCTAGAAATATTGTAATTAATTATTTATTTATTAATTTATGTAGTGTGCTCCGACATACACCCCCACAGAAAGCATATTGCTTTCGATATAAGAATGGAGGAGCAGTTGGCTATTTGGGTGGGAATACAAATGTAGAAGGTGTGGTAGGGACGGCCGAGGCCTGTGGATGGTTTGAGTGCACTGTGCTGTACAGAGTGTTGGGAAGTCCAATATTAAAAATGAAAACATTAAGTACAAACATTTTAAATAAAAATAAAAACACCTTAAATACTAATAATGATAAATTGTGATGTTAAATGCTGCTAAGATTAAAGCAAGTAAGCAAAAAAGAACCTTCAACAGAAGGGCAAACGCGGAGCGTTTGATGGTGGGAGGCGATGAGCTAAGCTAACATCGCGAAAAGGAACTTACATTGAGTGTAAGGCAATGAATTGTAAGCAGGTATTGCAGGAACCTGCATTGGGCGCATGCCGCTGCGTAACAACGACGAGAAATGTGCGATGAGCGTGGCTAACATCGCGAATGAAAACTCGTATTGAGTATTGCAATAACCTATGAATAGTTATTGAAGGAACCCGCAATGGGCGTATGTCGCTGCGTAACAACGACGAAAAATGTGCGACTAGCTTAAAATATCTAATACTAGCACAAATTGAATTGACATCAGCACAAACCAAATTAAGGAAAGGCCTATTACTAACAATGCGATAATAATGACATACAAAACTACACAAGAAGGTAAATCCTAAACAAGAGACATTACAATGACATAGAATAATAACAACCATGACAATGACATACAAGCTAAACACAAATATAAGCCCTGAGCAACACAATAACATGACATGAAAATGCACAAATATAAATCTTAAGCAATATAGTAACATAACATGAAGTACAATGATATAATACTTACAGCTAACTGACAACTTAAATGAGAAGATGATGTACTATTCCAAAGGAAGGGGACACAATCTATTGATGTGTCTAATGAACACACCAGATTGTGTTTTAACTTCGACTGTCCTGACGCGCCCATCGCGTGCAGGAAACAGTTGCGAAATGATATCCATTCTCCATTCCAGAGGTGGGAGATTGTCATCCATGATTAGCACAGGGGTGCGCAAAGCTATGTTAGGTGAAGCAGTGTTCCACTTGCTTCGTTGTTGAAGCGACTGCAAATATTCCTTACTCCATCTTTTCCAGATGGTGCAGAGTGCATGCTGTGTTGAGTCCCAATGTGATCTTAAAGATTTGGGTTCAAAATAGTTGGGTTCTGGTAGTGCCTTGAGCGCTCTGCCTATTAGGAAGTGTCCTGGAGTAAGATAGTTGAATTCAGACACATCGTCAGTGGGACGAATAAGTGGTCTAGAGTTAAGTATGGCCTCCACGTGAGTTGTCACGGTGAGAAGCTGCTCATAAGAGAGCATTGTGTCACCTAGCTCCTTGATCAGATGGCGCTTTAACATTTTGATACCTGCCTCCCAAATGCCTCCAACATGGGGAGACCTGGGCGCTATAAAATGCCATTTAATACGAGAATTTGTACAGAAATCAATCACTGCCTTTTGGAATGCTAGAGATTGAAATAGCTTGTGGAGAGCTTCGAGACGCTTATTGGCGCCTACAAAGGTGGTAGCGTTGTCCGAATAAATGGCACTAGGCAAACCTCGCCGAGCAGTGAAGCGCTTGAGAGCCATGAGAAAGTTTTCAGTGGTCAAATTACTAACAATTTCGATGTGAACTGCCTTGGTTACCATGCAAACAAATAAAGCAATGTAGACCTTTGTACAGGCCTTGCCACGGACACCAAACTTTAGCCAGAAATGCCCACTATAATCCACCCCCACAGTGGAAAATGCCGGGCTAGGTGTAACGCGCACAGAAGGCAAATTACCCATTAATTGCTGCGCCGGGGTAGGCGCATGTCTAAAGCAAGTTACACATCTACGAATCACTGATTTGATCGCTCTACGAAGCGAAATTATCCAAAAACGCTGTCGTAGGTGCACTGTCAGCACTTGTACATTGGCATGTGACAAATTCAAATGGGCATTGAGAATCAGAGCACTGGTGAAGTGATGTGTGCGAGGAAGAATCAGTGGGTGAAGCGTGTTGAACGGCAATTCTGCTTCTGATAATCTCCCGCCTACTGTTAAACATCCTTGCTCATCAATGAACGGGTTAAGTGGCAACAGACCACTATTGGCAGGGCAATTAGCATTGCTATCAAGTGCCTTTAAAACAGCTGGAAAGGCAGCTTGTTGTACAAGTTTGATGCATTGCAACTCAGCAGCATCAAGTTCAGAGACTGTTAAATGTTGTGCCAAAGGAGTTTTAAATTTTTCTATCTTACCAGATTTTGATTTAAGCAAGGTAATAAATCTTAACATGTAAGCCATTACTCTTAAAACCTTGTAATAGGAGCCATAGTGTGAACAAATTCTGTCATTTAAATAATTTGAATTGACGTTAGAAAGAAGCAGGACAGAATTTTTAATAACTAAAATACCGTTAGTTGGCCATAATTCTGAGTGGAGTGTTAAAAAACTGGGCCCGAACCACCAAATGCTGGAGTTGAGTAAGTCCCTTGGTTTCACACCGCGAGAGAGCAAATCAGCTGGGTTTTCTGCTGATTGCACGTGCCTCCAGGTAAATTCGTTGGTTGCCTCTCTGATATATTGAGCGCGATTGCGAGCGAAGATGTTACCTTTAAGAGGAGAATGAACCAATCCAAAACAATATTGGAGTCGGTCCACAACATGACACTATCAGGCAGAAAATTGTTAGCAAAAATTTTTATTACCTTATTTACAAGTTTTGTTAAGAGGACTGCTGCACACAGTTCCAGTCGAGGGATTGTGAGGGCCGCGTCACCCTTAGCCTTCATGCTAGATGGTACCACTCGTGATTTGGCACAGAGCAATTTAGAGGCATTGACGCTATGCTCATTTGTAGAGCGAATGTAGATGACAGCGCCATAAGCCTTCAGGCTACTGTCACAAAACCCGTGCAGCTGTATGTTCGAACAGTTCGAAGGCAGCACACACCGTGGTATTTCTAAATTGGGAATGTCCGCTAATGATAAAAATACCTCATGCCAATTAGGGGCTATGTCAGGTGGTAATGTATGATCCCAACCTAAGTCATAACTCCACAATTTCTGAAATAACAACTTGCAAGCAATGATAGATGGAGCCAACAAACCTAAAGGATCGAAAAGAGAACAAATGACAGAAAGCATTGTTCTTTTAGTAAATTTGCTAGTGTTGAAATCAATTTTGTCAGACAATACCAAACTAAGCATGTCCGTAGCAGTGTTCCAGGATAGCCCAAGAGTAGAAATCTGCTCAGAATCTTTAGAACCGAAAATCTTCTGACTAGATTTAGCTAACAAGGATGTTGACAGATTTTCAAGTGCTGCCTTATTATTCGAGGCCCATTTACGCAATAGAAAACCACCCTTAGACAGGAGTGTGTTGATTTCGGCTATAACATTTTTAGCAATATCAGTGGTTGAACAAGAGAACAAGAAATCATCCACATAAAAATTACTTGTCAATAAATGGGAACTCATGGGAAAGCTTGCCTTTTCATCGACTGCGAGCTGCTGTAATGTTCGAATCGCAAGAAAGGCAGCTGGTTTAAGACCATAGGTCACAGTAGTTAGCACGAAATCTTGTATAGGTTCAGAGGGACAATCTCTCCAGAGCACGTGCTGTAAGCTCCAATCAGTTTTATCTAAATTGACCTGGCGAAACATCATTTTTAAATCAGCAACAATGCCAATTTCGTTAAGTCTAAACTTGAGCAATAGATCAAAAGGATCATCCTGAATTTTGCCACCGTTCATAAGTGCATCATTAAGTGAGATGCCAGTGGTTGTTTTGGCAGAAGCATCAAAAACTACTCTTATGGGAGTACTTTCACTGTTTTTTAGGACCCCATGGTGTGGCATATAATAATTAACACAATCATTATAGGACAATGCAGGCTGCATATGTCCTAACTCTATGTACTCGTGGATGAACTCGTGATAGGATTTTTTTAATGATGGATCTTTTATGAATCTTTTTTCTAAGGCCAGAAGCCGTTTGGTTGCTTGAGCCCTTGAGTCTCCTAACAGGTCCAATTTAGTGTTGGTAGGCAACCTTACTGTATACCTGCCTGTAGAATCCCTATAATGGGTGGACATGAAATGGGATTCGACCACTTCCTCCTCATCGAGAATTAATTTGGTGGGTGTGACCTCCTCAATTTCCCAAAATGTTTTAATCTCATTGGGTAGATTGAATGGGATTTGAACTAAATTGCACTGTGGTGAAGTATAGTTGTCTGAAGGAATTTTACCAGCAACTATCCAGCCTAATTCTGTATCCTGGAGTACAGGAAGATCTTTACTAAACCCTTTGCGCTGCCCAGGCAACAGAATGTCAAAGAAAACACCTGCTCCAAGCAAAAGGTCTATCGACTTCGAGTGCTCGAATGAGTTGTCAGCATAAACAATATCAGCGGGCAAGTTCCAGTGATCAGTATTGACACTAACACACAAAGATCTAGGTATATCAGAAACAATGGCACAAGTGATTGTTTGCGACCACTCGGAATTGATATTGCATGGCCTTATGGCAAAAGTAACACTGTGCGTGCTTGTCATTACATTAGAAGATATTCCTGAAATGGTGATTGGTGTTTTTACAGTAGGCAAATTAAGTGACGCTGCAGCATTTCGAGTAATTAAATTCACGCTGCTACCTGTATCAAGAAGTGATACAAAGGTTTTAACCTTGCCATTGTTGGCAACACAAGCAATTTTCGCAGTTGGAATGAGCACAGAACTAGCAGCTTTGGTTACGCTGCTTGGTATGGTGGCAGCAAGATGTGTATCTGTTGGAGGGTTTTCACCAAAATGCAAAAGCTTGTGATGAGGCCTGGCACAAATTGCACACTTGAAATTGCAGGAGTGACCAGTAGTTTTAGGATTGAAACATTTCACACATCTGCCAACCTTATTAATAAATTCCTGACGATTTTTAGGTGTAAGATCTAAAACGCATGACAGTGTTTGATAAGATGTTCAGATTTACATTTGGGACAAGTTGGGGCCTTGTTTTTCACACTATTGTTACTTGCAAACTTTGTTGAATTAGATTGCTCATTAAATTTTAATGAGGTCTGCACTGGATCGTCAATGACTCCTAAGCTACGTTGATGCAATTCTAAATATTCTAACAATGAGTCAAAGGTGGGCAGCTCTTTCTCTGACAATGATAGCTCCCACAATTTTAAGATGTCAGAAGGTAAGCCCTTTGAGATGAGAGCTATTAGTAACAAATCGGCGAGACTTGTTTCTTGATTGATTCCCTTAATAGCATTCACATGCAGTCTATAAAAATCAATTAAGTTTCTTAATGAATTGGCAGAACCTACAACGAGTTGGGGAGGTTTGAGAATACTGTTTAAATGACGGGCAACTAACGATCTGGGTGAATCGTATCTTTGTTTCAACAATTCCCAGGCAACATTGAAGTTACTATCTGTTATGGGCAAATTATGCAAAAGGTTTTTGGCATCTCCTTTGAGAGCACCAGAAAGATAGTAAAATTTACTAGAATTTGGTAATTCAGATTGTACAACTAGCCCTTCAAATACATTTTTAAATGTCAACCAATTTAAAATATCCCCATCAAAGGTTGGTAATTTAATTTCAGGAAGCTTGATGTTGGCTTTGTTTGAACAAGAATTGCTACAAGAGTTGATAGTGTTGTCTAAATTAGTCTTTGCAGCATGAACTGATTCATAGTCTGATAATTTAGTGGATGCTGAAGCTTGAATTTCATAACATTTGGCAAGAAATTCTTCTAGCTCAGTATAGAACTCAGGTGATGCCTCAATGGCATCAACAGCAGCATCAAGTTTGTTGAAGACCTTGTCATAATTTTCTAATTTGATTGCAAGCTCTTTATGTTTATTTTGAGTGAGAGATTCATTCTCTGTTAAGAATTTGTTAATGGAAATAGAATTAACTTCCAGCCTGGTCATCAAGGTGGTGACCTTCTTAGGAGGAGTGTAGTTAGACATTTTGAATGTTTTATTTTTGTGGCTATTAAGAATTAATGTTCCACTTAACACTCAAGTTAATTAGCATCAGGTGCACCGATTGGGATTGGATGTGAAATTCTTAACAGGAAGCCAACACATAACAGACACTGATTGATATAAACTAATCTTACACTTTGAAAATTACCTTCCTAACCTTAAAAGAATAATAACACATACATATAAATGACCCTTGAAAAATACTTGACACATAAGAGAAAATTTCACTGCACATAATAAACAACATAAATAAATCACTGAATGAGCACTTGTAAATAAATAATGCCTTGAAACACTTTGTTGTTGCACGTCTGAGTGTAAAATAATTGGTTGGTACTCACGAAATCATACAGAATAATGATCAGCTTCAGGTGAGCAGTCATCTGTGATAAGTGCAGCTTGGCTTGGAATATACAGCTTGTTGAGTTGCACATGAAACATTTAACAAATGTATGAGTTGTGGTTCACAGGAAATGCAGTGCTTCCCTTGAGGAAACCAAGATAAATTTCCTTAATAGCAGTAATCTCTTTGATACTTTTTAGATTAGTTCATATATGCATGTACTTGATTTATATCATAAACAAGAGCATATATGGAACTAAATTTAACATTTTGAATAGCTTTTGATATAATAAATTTTTAAAATGTTGAATAAATATTAATGCTGGTTCAACTACTTCTCTATTACATAGAAGATAGTCGGCTCGAAAAAAGGACCAATCACGACTCGAAGGACCAGTGTGGGAGGATGAGTTCGAGAGATAGAGAGCAGTGGACTTTTCTTGCTTTTCGAGACGTTTGTTCTCCTCCCCCCAACACCTTCAATAGTTCAACTTACATGGATCGAAGGACCAGCTTTTAAACAGGTTGCATCTGTGTATTGAATTACTGCTATTACGGTTGGGAAAATAAGTTTGCAAATGACACAAGAAAAACATATATTAAATTTAAGCACTAAATACTACAATGTTTAACAAACGGTTACATATATACATCCTTTATTGCTCGAGTCGGGGAACACAAGCTCGAGGAAATTGTGTTTGAAACAGTTGCTGCCCAACGCCTTCTAAACATCTTCACGTAACGCGTGGCGCCGCCGGCGTTGCCAAGTTGCGCCCGCCTCAGGGAAAGCGGGCGGAAAGGTTGCGCTGTGAAAACAATCTTATATTGGCGCTCGTCAGAAGCACCGTTGCAACACATTCACTAGCACTGTGGTACTGTCAACATTATCAAGTTCTGTCCGCCTTAGGAAACGCGGAGCAGGAAGGCTTGCAGTGCAGAACCGAATTTGTATTGGCTTTCGTCAGAAACACCGTTACAACACACTCACTAACACTGTGGTACTGTCAGCATTATTAAGTTCTGCCCGCCTTAGGAAACGCGAAGCAGGAAAGCTTGCAGTGCAGAACCGAATTTGTATTGGCTTTTGTCAGAAACACCGTTACAACACACTCACTAACACTGTGGTACTGTCAGCATTATTAAGTTCTGCCCGCCTTAGGAAACGCGGAGCAGGAAAGCTTGCAGTGTATAAACTGCTCATTTTAGTTACCAAAACACTACACTTGAGGAAATAAAGCAAGCAGCACGCGTCGAAGACAACGGCTGCCAACACGCCATTACGATCCTTTTTGCAGCAAGACTCAGATCAGACTGACTGTGGCGTCGGGTGACGCAGGAAGGGAAGAGGGGTCGCAGCCAATGAACGTGCGTCATTGGTAATTGTGAATTGCTAAATACGTTTTAAGCGTTTGAGTTTAATAGATTTGGTTAGCATTTCAAAGTAGATTTTGAAATTGTTGAATTTTGAAATTATAAATTTGTTTGAACTGATGCGTTTTTCATTTGCTTTTTATAACAGTGATTACGAATTCGCGGAAGCGATGTGGCGGCTTATTGTTGTCTTCGATTTTGTGCCGGAATTAAGAATGGATGTACTGCACAATTATTTTACGGACGTGCCTTTTAAATTTTGTGGAGTTGTATTTGCTCCACTGTCCCCCTAGAAATATTGTAATTAATTATTTATTTATTAATTTATGTAGTGTGCTCCGACAGTCCGATTAAAAGAAGTTGGTGATTGACAGTTGCAAATGGAAAGGAGCGACGTTTACAAGTTGCGTATCACTGATCACGTGTTCCCGGGACACGAAGATACACACTTGAAATAAATGATTATAAAAGAGTGTAATGATTATAAAAGAGTGTAAATAAAATAAATGAGTATATTATATAATCATATACTCATATTATGTGAAGCAAGAGCTTCAGAAACACAACTGTCAATCACCAACTTATTTTAATCGGACCATAGCGCCTCGTATAGTAGCACCATGTAGCTTTGTCCCCTATTTTGATAGTTGCAGCGCCCTGGTGCAGTGGTCTGCTGTGGACTCCCAGAGCGCGCCGGCCGCGGCGGTCCGAGCCCGAATGACGCACTCGCCGCGCGCCGGGTCACGTGGACGGGCCGAAGCGCCTGAAAAATAACATTGGGGATGTCTCCTGTGGTTTTTATGAGTGAGATGTGAGAAGTTTTAATGCGATTTCTCGAGTTAAAAGTCGAATACGTCCGAGTGAGCTGGCGTGAGTGGGTCGTAATTTAACCATAATGTTAGGTGCCTGCGATAAAACGCCATGGAGAAAATGGGGTAATAAAAATTGCAGAAGAACGCCTTTTAAAGATGAGACCTGTGCTGCTGTACGGCGTCTCGTATTTCCTGATTTCACGAACAAACCTTTAGACTGTGGTAGCTGGCAAGTAAGTTGAACTTTTGTAGAAATCCCAGCTACACGCACTGAATTTCAAACGAAATGCGTACACAGTGTTAGAGGAGGAACACATGAAGTATTTAATATAGTGTAATTTTTCAGTCTTCGTGATATGGTAAGAAGTTGAAGTAGTCCGGTTTCTCACACTCCTCTGTTAGGAAACGATATGAATTCTGTCTCTAGTGTAAAGTGGAAATAATATTATTTAGATCCCTCTCCATCTTCCTTCAGCTTCAAACCTAGGGTCGCGTCTTTCCGGGCACGAGGTCTATACTGCGATTTTCGTAACTTTGTCCCTGACAGGAATCAGCTGTTTCGCTGCCATCCAATCTTTCGCGACAGTGACGTTACTATGGTGACGTTCATGCTCCCGATTGGATGAAACCGTGAACAGCTGATTTCTGTCAGGGACAAAGTTACGAAAATCGCATTATACTGGCCCACTCATCCACTGCGCCAACACAGACGTCACATGATGAGGTATCTTAGCGTACAGCAAGACACTGAAAATTTGCGTCTCCGCTGGAACATTCGGAGATTCACTAGCGAGAGCGTCTTCTTCATATTCGGCACAGCCCGCTGCCAATTTCGCGGAAACCCGAGCCCGCAGGGCGAGGCGGCGCTGGGCGGGGCGGGAAGGGGCGAGACACGGGGCGCCTGCGGGGAACCCCCTCTGCGGCCTCGTTATCTTGTTATCGCCTCCGCTGATCGACTCGGGTTGCGTGCGGGCGCCGCCTCCGGGGAGGCCGAAGGAGGCCGTCGTCGCGTCGACGCGGGAGCGCCGCCATCGATCTCCAGGGTGCAGATCTCTGCGCGCGGAGGCTGTGGGAGAGGACGGGGCCGCTTGCATCTGGAGCACTCGAAGTCATTCAAGGTTTTTTGAATTGTCTTTTGGGTGTGAACGTGAATTGATATAATAATTTGATTCACAAGGTATTGATTGTTTAACACTTACCTGGTCGCTCGTTTGCCATATCCCCGCCAATGATTCATCCTAAATTCGAGATTCTTTTATCCTCTGCAAGTGACGAGCTATAATTTTTTGCGAAATTGGCATCATTGTTGCATTGTTATCTGGTGTTGTTTTGTTTTGTGGTGGTTTGTCATACTCTTTGTACATGATGCAACAATGAAGTATTGAAGAAATGCAAAAGAGAGGTGTACGATGCAAATTAAACGTAATTTAAAAGAATTCTGATAGAATTTGAAGAGAGTGTTTTGCCTTGTGTGCACGCCTCTTGTGCCCTTCCTCTGGTGCTCAGGATTTGACAGGACTTGCACGATGCAAGTTAAAACTAATTACATTAATATGATGACAACTAAACTGCAGGAGTATAAAGAGTAGTTCAAATTAGAAATTGATGCACATTTAAGATATTTATTTCAAACTAAAATTCACACAATTAAAAGCATATCTTAAAAGTTTAACATTTTTCTAATTCTTTTCTAATGTGTTTTCTAATATTTTCTAATATAATATTACGACTTGTCAAAAGTGAATATTGAGCACTTCACAAAATCATCAGAAACAAATAAAACTCCATTATTTTCCTTAAACGTTTTCCCGCATTATCACCACGAAACTTGAAATGAAAAAACGGCTTGAATGGAACAAGCTAGTTTTCGATAGTTCGTTAAGACGGCGTTCTCGAATCCATTCAATCACTGTAATCTCCATTCAAATTGAAGATTAAACATTTTAGGCATTCTTGCAAACATTTCCTACCTTTTGAAAGAAATGAATTTTGATATGAAACACAGTTTCGGTTTAAATGAAAAATCTTGCTTTATTGTTTAATGCTTGAAAATTACATTATTTCAATATTACAACTACCAATTACAAAATCATAGGCATTACGAACACAGAAAACTTTTCTACGAGCAAAACAGATTTTTAACGCAATATATTTAATGTTTTATTTTTATTTGAAATATCACTTGTTACAGACTGACAATTTTGTGAATAGGTGTATCCCTAGGCAGTGCAAATGTCAGACTTTTCGCCCTCATCCTCTTCATCGTTAGCCATTATCTTCTTTACAAATTTTTCGATGTTCACATTGCCATGGTCATCCATCTCTCTACGCAATAATAGGTCTACTTCACCTCTCGTCAGTTTTTCTCCTAAAAAAACAATAACAATAAATTACCGACGTTTCCCGTGAAGGAACAAACTACAAAGTTCATACTCCGATAGTTCAGTAGTTGAAGGCAAAATTCATTTTCTTCGAATAAGGGTACTCAGCTACAACTCATTTGTTTGTTTGGATTGTAATTAGCGGACGGCCCAGAGGAATGTTAATTCTTAAGAAGCTGGCAGTTAAGAATGGCCTCAGTTCTTTTGCGTTAAGTCAATATAACAGTAGTGTGTTACGATATTAACTTCTGAAATGAAAAAAAGTTACTTTTAGAGAGCGGTAAGAAAAACTAAATATTTTCTTCAAATGAATTTTCTATGGTATTTGAATAGTGAATTTCACGATTCAGATCTGTTTTTAAAATGCCTTCGAATTCAACATGAACTTTTCCACGCCTTCCACGCCTTTTCCTTGACCTACTTTTAGTAGTAATTTTGTCTTTTTTTAAATGTTTTTGGCGGGAAGTGTTGGAAAACTACTGTTGAATACTCCGATATTGCATAAATGTTCTGAAACTTATAAATAATAATAATATGTAACTCTGGCATATGGAAAATATTGTTTAGAATTTTAATACTTTAATTTTCAATTTAATCTATTCTTACCGTGATGAGTGAGAAGATCTCGAAGATCTTCATGAGGAATATTTCCATTGCCTTTCTTATCAAAATGCCTGAAGCTTTCAATAAAGTCTTCTGCAGTCTCTGTCAATCGATTCTTCGTGACGGCCTCATAGATTACCAGAAATTCATCAAAGGATACTCGTTCCTCTGAAAATATTAGCTTGTTTGTAAAACTTATAGAATATGAAAATGAATCAGCAGAACAAAGTGCCTCAGTTCTTGCACATAACGTGGTGTTTCATGAGCTCTTCATGAAAAAAAAAAAAAAAAAAAAAAAACTTTGCTGAGCTTGAACTGTAATGCGATTCTCGCAGGTTTTTAGAACTTCCTTCTTGAATTTTGAACTTATTAGCAAACATCCTCATACACTAATGTCCGCCAACGGCCTTCAATTAGAAGGGCGAAGGAGCGGACAGCGGCAGGTTCGACTCTCTCGCTTTGAGAACTAAAAGATCGGTTAAGAGAGAAATGGGTAGGTGGAACTTGACAGCCGTGGAGAGTGCAACCACCTAAAGAAGAAATCCTAACACAAAACAAACAGGTCAGAAGGTCCTTCACGCTATCCGACAACAAAATTTAATCAACAACAATGGAGCCATTTTTTGAAAATTTGGAAAATGTCCCTGGGGTTTCATGTAAAATACCCCCTAGAATTAAAATTTCGATTTCAAATTCAAGGGGCCGCGACATCAGCCCGGTCGATCGGGGAATATCACAGGCAGACGGACGGACAGGCGTTTTGCCGATCGATTTTTCGGTATCAAGGAACACGGATTCTGGTTACACCACGAGTCACAGGATTTTTTCTAAATTTAACAACTTGATTTATCCACTTTTCCAGCCCTATAATATGAGTTTTTCTGTCGAAAATTCGCCGTTTTTTTCGCGCAGCATTACGTAACTTTCACTCTACTTCGTGAGCGGTAGCGAAAAAGTGAAAGGAAAAAGATGTGGCCAGAACAGCACGCGCAGTCCTCTCTTAGGACGTGGAGTTGGACTGATCGCTTTCCCCTGTTTCCATCACTGTGAAATGAATTGGTTCGCAGTACTGCGACTCTACAATGACCAAACTCGGCTGCAGCGCCCTCGAAAAGAAAGCAATGTATTGCTTTATAAATATTTTTAAGTTTTTACTGCTTCATGACCGGTTTCCCAATGCTTTGGAAACTTTGAGATCATTTCATTGATGACAATTCCAATAATGCACTTTTTAAAATGGAAATTCAATGCCTAAATTCGAAGGAAATATCATTCAAGATGAAAAAACTAAAGAAAATGAATTTTTAATTGCAACATCACATAGATTAATTTATTGAAGATGGACGGCTAAGGAAATTGGCATAACACTGCGTCCTCATTGCGCATCATTCAGCCCGCGACGCAAAAAATTTGCAAACATTCAAGGGAACGTTGTGAAAACAATTTTGTAGCTGTCTCTACTGCACTATAACCATCAAGATGGGAGCAAAGAAGACAATGCGAATGACAACGCGATCACAAAGACGAATGTCTTTTCTCAAACATCTTGCTAAACACACACATGCGCAGAAGCTTTATCTGTCGAGAAGCGTAAATCTTTCAGCGGTTTGCAAAATCTCCTAAGTAAAACTATCGACGTCTGAATGTTTGCGGAGGAACAAAACATTCTTAAACTTTCTAACCTTTGATTTATTAATATCTTTTGACCTTTCGTGTCACCTTTTTGGTGGTTTCCTTTTTTCTCAGTACAAAAACGTACCTGGCCTGTATTGTTCAGTAAACCTTTTTATCGTAGCTTGTGTGGGATTTTCGTCCAGCGCTCTGAGTACATCTCCAATATCTCTTGCAGATATCTTGCCATCTTGTGATTCGTAAACTTCAAAGACCTCCTTCAAGCCTGCTAAAAATTCAAAACGAAAAACTCATTGTTTCTAAAGGTATGTAAAATCCGTGGACACTAAAGAATATTTTGTACTGTAAGTATTTTCACGTAAATCATATAATTCAATTCTACGTGTTAGCATTAAATCAATTACATCTGGATTACATCGCATCACATATAAATGAGTGTTACTATTGCAAGTTTAATTTTTTTTTATTCGAGCAAACAAGATTTTATTGTTTGAAAAATCATGTGGCGTTTCCGTGGTAGGGGGTTCCTAATTGAAATTGACTCCCTCCTCCCCCAAATAAGACGTTTTGGATCCGCCTCTAGTGTCAGCGGTGCTGAACGAGAAAATTCGTGAATATATAAAAAAAAGACCTTTACTGAATCTACTTTTTGAGTTGCCAATGGGATGGGATTCGCGCATTCAGTTAGGACATGTAATACAGAAGTTTCCGACAGTGAAGTGCTTCGAGGAGAAAAAGTCAAAAAGTGTTCAGAACACTCTAAAATGTATTCTTACTGCAAAATATAATGATGTACGGTCGTAGTAATTGACCCACGTACGATAAAGCGTAAGCATACGCAGAGACAATATTTTGGTGTTGAGGCTATTTTGGCATCTTTTTGATAGCCAATTTACTAGGTGGTAACTAGCTAATGAGAGAAATACACGTTTGCCTTCAATTTTTCTTGTAGAATCCCATGCTAACACAGAATTTACACACCGCTGCCCAGAATGTCATACGACTTTTGTGGGTGCTTATCTTCCTCATGCAATAATTCTCTGCATGTTGATGTAATGGCAAAAAACGGAAATACGATGTAATTGAAACTACTGACTACGGAGAAATATCTTAAAATTACGAACTGTAATGGAGAAACCCCAAGAACAAATCATGCTGGGTTTCCTTCATTGAAGAGACTGAGTAATTCTTATAAGAAATTGCAATTTACTTACCAGCTAATTCGCGAGAAAAATACGTCGCCGTCTGCAAAACAGAAAGAGCATTAATTATGTCTAATTGAAAATTGAATGAAAACACGTTATAGACGGAGCAGAAATGTATTAAACTGTCAATTTTTAAGCTCTTGCAATTACAAAATGTTGCTATTAACCAAAACGGTACTCTCTAGCCCTTACTTTGTAACGAGAGAAAGTATTGTAATGGTGCACCGGAAAACTGGGAATTTTCGACAGAAAACCCCTTGTAAATCGTTGTTTTTTTAAAGGAACCACAAAACGTGGATCCTGACTGCCATAGTTATTAGAGAATGTAATTTACCACATATAGGAGCGAGAAAAATCCTCTTTCACGGTATCAAGTACCCACAAAACTAATTTTTCTGTCGAAAAAACGGAGATTTTGCCGCAACATTACATGACCTTCACTATACTATAGTATACCTACATTTCTTCATATATTATACATTTATACAAGAGAAAGTAAAATTAGGTATGCCAAATTGTTTTGACCCGTGCTGAAAGTCGGGCGACGAGAACTCTGGAGAAATACATTCTGATTGAAATTATAAGTTAGACCAAGCCAGATGCCAAATTGTTGTATTAACTTGTGATGTTAGGCAAACCGGGAGAGGTGGCTCTGGGTATGTATTGCCGCTGACAGTGTCCCTGATCGGGAGGTCCGAGGTTCGAGTCCCGACGGCAGCAGATTTTTTGACACTAGCTTGTCAGCTACGTCGAATTCAGTTGCTGTCTGGAGGTGAATTCTAGCGATTGGCGGCTCTGATCAGTAGTTTTCCGTGATTTCTCGGATCAACACCAGGCGAATGCCGGAGCAGGTCCCTAGCAAACGGGCCAAGGACCACGCGCGGTATTTCCTTCTTCTTCCTTGTCCTATCCTTACTCGTTACACACACACTTACACTAACATGCACTAAACTACCACACATGCCGGGAGGCCGATCGGGGGCACAGAGCACGGCTGGGGCGGTGCCTGATTGGTGGGAGATTCTTGCTTGGGAAAAACCCCGCTAGTCGACGGTAGGTCAGCGCCGGATCTTGCTACCCAGCGGGGGGAAAACACCGCCACCTCCCGATGAAACAACGTACACTACACTTACGGGACAATTGACCTTAGTATTTGATGCACCCGGAATCCCTGACAATCAATCAAACGAACTAATAAAACGCTTTGGAATTACTTGAATATATCTGGAAATTATTATTATTATTATTATTATTATTATTATTATTATTATTATTATTTTTCCATTACATCACGACTAAAGATGTTATAAGTCGGCTGAATATAAAATCTACTCCAGGTTGCAACCAGCTACCTAAGGAGTAGATCTAGGGACTATCGGTGCCTCTACAGTACTTTGCGCAAAATGTGGGCTGTTCCAAATAAAGCTATTTCTTGCACTTCCCAGTCCTTCGAATTACCTGGGAGTTTAGACAAGTTCTTACTCAAATTTTGCGGAACAAATCCCAGAGCTCCGATAACTATCGGTACGACCTGTGCTTTTACGCCCCACATTCGGCTGATCTCGATTTCCAAACTCTTGTATTTAAGACGTTTCTCTGCCTCCTTGGTAACGACGTTTTGATCGCAAGGTACAGCAACATCGACAAGTAAACATGATTTTTTCTCCATATCCCGGATGACTATATCCGGTTTGTTTGCTGCTATCGTGCGATCAGTTTGAATTTGTTGGTCGTACAATATAGTACACAATCCAACAGACGTCACCGGTTTCGGTGAGTGTTCGTACCACTTGGGGCATGTGTTTGGAACTTCGAGGGCGGTACAGACCTGCCAGTGGAGGTAGCTACACACCCTGTCGTGTCTTTTCAAATATTCGGTCTTTGCTAGAATTGAACAAGCTGAGACAATATGATCAATGGTTTCTACGTGTTCCTGACAGATGCGGCATTTATCATCTTGGGAAATTTTGAGAACCGCTTTATAATAATGTCGTGTTCTCAAGGCCTGATCTTGGGCAGCTATTACAAGTGCTTCCGATTCTGGCTTCATTCTTCCCCTTTTAAGCCACATAAATGATTGATCTTTATTGATCTGCACCTTGTCCATTCTTTTTAGGTATTGTCCGTGGAGTGGTTTGTCTCTCCACGATTTCTTTAACATTTTCTGTGTCTCAAATTTCATGTTAAGTAG
Organism: Acheta domesticus; assembly: GCA_031308135.1. Lineage (NCBI taxonomy): Eukaryota > Metazoa > Arthropoda > Insecta > Orthoptera > Gryllidae > Acheta > Acheta domesticus. The sequence goes on from JAHLJT010002406.1 coordinate 53,800,770, forward strand.
CATCAGAAGTTCAGTGTCTCTGTCATTCTGGGTGTCTTGCATAGTCTTGTTCGCAATGCTTCTTGCTACACTTACAATGCCTCTGTTTCCCATTCTTCGGTCAGATTTCATGACCTGCCTCATTAGTGGGTCATCTTGATGGCTGACTACATACTTTCCCATCCCGGTTATTGCATTGTGCCAGGAGGCTTCAATTTGTCTCAAGCCTCTTCCTCCTTCCTTACGTGAAACATAAAGTCTATGTACATCAGCTCGGGGGTGGGCGACATGATGCATTGTAAGCAGTTTTCTGGTTTTTCGATCCATGATGCGAATTTCCTGTTCAGTCCAGTCTACTAGTCCGAAACTGTATTCGGCTACAGGCACCGCCAAACTACCTATTGCTGATATTTTATTCCTTGAGTTCAGAGCGGACTGCAGGACAAGTCTCACTCGTCTATAATACTCCCTGCGAATTCTCTCTTTCATTGTGTCGTTCGAGATGGTCTCACATTCTTCAATGCCCAGATATTTGTAAGTTTTACCTGGCTCAAGATCTTGAATCACAGTGTGTCTATCAACTTCAATGTTCTCTGACGTTGTCATTTTGCCTCTTTTTAAGTTGACTTTTGCACACTTGTCAAGACCAAACTTCATGCAGATGTCATTGCTAAATTCATTGATGACAGACAGCATTTGGGAGAGAATCGCTTCATTCTTAGCAAACACTTTAAGATCATCCATGTAAAATAAATGTGATACAGGCCTTTCATCACCATGGAGCTTGTAACCAAAGTCAGTGTGCGACAGCTGTCTTGATAGAGGAATCAAACTAATGCAAAACAACAGAGGGGATAGTGAATCTCCTTGAAAAATTCCCCTGTTAATCTGAATACTTCTGGTTTCTACTACTCCCTTTCCGCTGTGGATTAGTAACCTGGTACTCCACGACTTCATACTAGCCTTGCAAAACTCAACAAGTCTAGGATGAAATCGATAGATCTCCAGGGTCTTCAAAATCCAATCGTGTGGTACACTGTCAAAGGCTTTCTGGTAGTCAATCCAAGCCATGCTTAAATTACGTTTTCGTTTCTTTACATCATTCAAAATTATTTTATTCAGAAGCAAGATTTCCTTACACCCATAGGAACCTTTACGACATCCTTTCTGTTCAACTGGCAACAGATGGTTCTTCTCTAGGTGCCTATACATTTTGTCAGCAATGGCTGCAGTTATAAGTTTGTACATTACTGGCAGGCAAGTAATTGGCCTGTAGTTCTTCGCCAAAGAGCTGTCTCCTCCTTTGGGTAGCAAATACGTGATGCCGCGAGTGAGCCATTCGGGGAGTTCGTTAGGGTTTTCTAAAATTTTATTAACAGCCTTTGCAAGATGAGAATGTAGTGCTGTTAATTTCTTAATCCAATAAATCTGGATCTTATCAACCCCAGGGGATTTCCAGTTTCCCATATTCTTAATTGTTTGGCATAGGTCCTCTTTCGAGAATTCTTGAACATGTTCCACTGTTTCCACGAGTCCATTGGCAGCATCAACTTCAGATTGGAGCCACGATGCGTCTTTGTTGTACGATCTGGTTTCCTCCCAGATTCCTGACCAAAATGTTTCGACGTCATCTTTTGAAGGAGGGGCAGCATTGCCGTTCGGTTTTTGAGTCAGACTGCGATAGAATCTCTTCGCGTCTGTTTCAAACAACCGGTTCTGTACACGGAAATCGATTCTACGTTTGTACCGTCTTATTCGTTGAGCCCATGCTTGGATTTTTTCTTTTAGCTTTTCAGCTACCATTAGCCTTGTTGTGTCATTGTCAATTAGGAATTTTTGTTCGACATGGAGTATTTTTTGTTGAACTTTATACGTGTGGTTTGACTTAGAAGATGCCTCGGCTAGGAGTGATATTTCACGCCGTGTGTCGGCTATCCGCTTCATAATTCTTTTCATCCATGGAGGTACGGAGCTTTTTACTCTGTCTGGCTGTCGGCCATCGGTGTTCTTGGCTGGCCCCAAGATTATCTGAGATACTAGATATCCAGTTGCATACACGATGTGATTGATTTCAGTAATATCTAGATCTCTACTTGAGGCCTGTACAACCTCATTTAAGACAGAATTCGCTGTTTCTATCACTCTCTTAGCTTTAGCATTTTCGTAAATTCTCCTCAACGGTGCACGAGATTCGAATGGAAGTAGACGAACTCGCTCTATCTCGCGTCGGAGGAGATTCCGCATCATGTCCTTATCGTGTGACTCATGGCCAGATGAATTTTCACCACTGACGAATGTTTCATTTGGAAGAGATGAACCTTGAAGGGGATCATCGTTTTCAGGGATATTAGATGGTTCTAAATGTTCGTCATGTGGATGGTTTGATCGATGAACATACTCTGCGTTTCTCTGGATGTCTGCAAGTTGTTCTGATGTGAATTTTCCACTGCTGAGTATGTATCGTCGTTGACTGGCAAGCTTCTTTGAGTCTAGGGTAGGTCTCATATCTGGGTTCCGCTCTCTCCATATCTTAAAAACTTCTATTTCTGAGCCCCCATTTTTCGCTTTTGCATAGTAAAAGCACCACATCACCTCCATTAATTCATCCCGGGTCCATCTCTGACGATGGCTTCGAGCTACTGCCGGCTCTGGGTCCCTGGGACTAACATCCGTGGGATAGCCAGATGTCGACAAGGTGACATTAGCTCGGTTTCTGAGCAGGTATGGGACATTGGTAGAACAAGGCACGTTAAGGTTCATTACATTGCTTGTTCTATTCATTTTGCTCATTGGTTTCAAGTGAAGATTCGTAGGTAGCAAGTTCGAGTTCACAGATCACATTTAACCTTTGGGTTGTTTCCTGCGATCCGTTACTGCGACCCACAGTGGCCTCGGGGCATCCCCCCGCAGGGCCCAGCAAGGGGTCCCTTCCGATCGCCAGTCGGCATTACTAAACCCTACGGGATTTTCACTGACTGCTGAAGGCAGCCTCCTTCGCTGGCTAATGCAAGGTTCGGGCCTCCACTCTAATCAGTGGCCTGGTGTGCCAACCCAGTTTCTCTCCTGTACCCTCCATGGGCCGATAACAGGAAGTCCAAAGGTTCATGACCCTTCCCCCTCTGCTTACTCCCCACTCTCCTCAAAATGGAGTACTTCTTCGTCTGACCCCTCACATTCAACCTATTCAGCAAGGGAGGCCCTACCGGTAGCTAGGCTACCACTGACATAGCTCTCAGGCTCATGGGGGTACTCAAGCTCCACCACCAACTCCAAGGTCGTGTACTCCCTAGGTGGAGTTATTATTATTATTATTATTATTATTATTATAGGAAGGACTATACCGTAGTTGGTCATTCTGTGTTTCATATGTTGAACTACTTTGTGACTTTATATATTCTAGCTTTTGTTGTCGATGTGATAAAGCAGGAGATTGTTTTCAGATAGTATGAAGCAAGGTCCATATATGGACCTTGAAGTACGAAGTATGTGACCATCAACGATAAAAATTCAAAGCATTTAACACTGAAAAAATAAAAAAATGATGATAGTAATTGTTCTTTAATTAAATCTATTTTTAAATCTTAGATCATTAAAAAACTAAAATCATTAAAATTAAATTTACATTTTTAAAAAAACTAATAGTTTTCTTGTAATTGTTGTCTACGGATGTCTACGTTTACTGAAGAACTAAAATTCACAATACTAGTGAGAACCCGTGCGATTAAATCGCACGGTTAGTCAAATAGCCAAACTGTTTTCTGCTTAAATTCTTTTTTGTATTCCAGCATTATAAACGACCTAACCTCACTAAGATCACTAACCTCTCATATTTCAAGATTTCTATTCAATGTAGAAAATCACGTTCACGTGCTTACACAACCTACAGTAAATTGAAACAAACAAAAATGCTTGAGATTGCATTTCCCGCCACCGTCCGAGTGTAATTTTCTTCCGATAGATCGCGCGGCAATCAGATATTACAGATCCCGTATTACTATTTTTTTTTAATATTTAGGTATTTTTAACGCCCTTTTTCAATACGAATGTCCCATGTGCAGGTGAACAGAAACACGATTTTTCAATTCATTGCTTCTTTATACAGATCGGTTTCGTATGTCGCCCAATTTATTGAAAAGACCAAACAGCCCTTTGAGAAATAATATATAAGAAAGAAGATTTGCAAAAGGATGCAACGGATGCTGAAGAGATAACATTCATAGCGGAAAATCCTGCCAGTGGGCATTAATGGGTTAAAATGGCGCAGGTTGTATTTTCGTTAAAGTCTGAATTCTGGAAAATTTCAGAAGTTACAAGTAATTCATGAAACTCTGTTCTGTTGAAACACCATTAGTTTTCTACTTCTGGATGCTTCTGGGTGCCTCTTCTGCATGCTTTAGGGTGGCAGAAGGCGAGAGATCATAGCTTATTTTGTTTTTTAAAATTTAGTACGAAGTTAAATAGATTCTCTTATAAAATTTCTAACAACGGATGATATAATAAGACTAATTTACATTTAATTGCACAGATGAATTGAATAAGAACCGTCGCAAATCTGCACTATCCCTATTAAGCGGCAGAGAATATGAAACAGTAGAGTGATCACACTTTCTCATCTATTCGCTATGTTACAGGCATAATAAAACTTATTACTAAACAGATTATAGTTATTAAAATTGGGCCGTGGATTTTTATAAGACTTGTGGTCTATTAAATCTTATTACGATGCTAATCTGAGTTTCGTTAAGTTTGGCATTACACAATGAAAGTGGATCAAACATATGTGTAAAATACGCCTATTTTTTAAACTTTTGTCGTGTTGTTAGAGTGTAACATGATTATGATTGAATAAATACAGTTCTTAATAATGATAATAATAATAATAATAATAATAATAATAATAATAATAATAATAATAATGATAATGTGTATGCTTATACAATAAGATATTGGTATTCTAACTTTACGTCAGAACACATGCATATTATTCAGACACAGAATAATAATTTCTACAGAATTACAAATGTTTAGAATGTCGTAACTTCATTTTAAGATCGCATTCACATCAACAAACCCAAAATTATCCAAACAATGCAAGCGTCTTTATGAAGGACATATATTAGTATTTAAATTATGGTTCAAAAATATATTGTTGGCTTAGTCTCAATATCGAACATGATTGGGCCTCTTTAAAACTAAGATATTGACCAGATTCGAATTGTTCAAATTAATATGACCAAAAGCATGATTTATGAAGGAAATTGCTTCCAAATGAGAGTAAGTGCAAGATTGTTTGCCTATTACGTAACAAAACCATAATCGTAAAATCAAAAACAAAGTGTAATTCTTAAAGATTCGCACTTACCATATTTGGCAGGTGATAAGAGGCATGGAATACAAGAGAATGTATATAAGTAAAGTTTATGTATTGTAGCAATGTTTCTTTGAGAGATCAGAATATGAATATAACTGCGAGAAATCAGATTCCTCTGCGGTTGAAACACATGAAAATGTAAAACCATGAATTTGTGTGCATTCAGAAATATGTCGATTGTTGTCAAGAAAGTACGTTTTTCAAATAACAATTAGAAAGTATCTCAGTATTGTCGTTAGTAGTCAAATTGTATTAAATTGTAATAAAGTGATGATCAAAATTGATTTTTGTTTTGTGATTTAAAACGACATTCATTAAATTAAGATAGATTAGGACGTTTCATAACATGCCAATTTTTAAAATAAGTAATTTATTGTTTAATTACATTTCAGGTTTGTGATACAATTAAACATATTATATTACTTTTTCGCGTACTACACTAGTAGAGTAGATAAAAAGATGCAGCGTAAAGCGCTCCTGAACTTCGCACAGTTTTCTTTTGCAAATATGAATTGGAATGTGTAAGTAAAAGCTCAAAACAATTACTACATATAGAAATAGTATGTTTAAAAAGGTAAATTTTTGAATGAAAGAAACAAAATAATGAGTGATAAATTATACACACTAATTCAGTAGAAAGTACTCGACCTAGAGGAGAATGAAGAATAGAAAATATTTATTGTCAGTATTTGTTTTTAATTATTATGATTAGGGTTTTTGGGCGGTTCTATATCTACAATTATTGGCGGTTTGTGAAATTATTTGAAGAACGGAAGACATGCACGGTGCAGTGCCATCTTTTTAAAATAAAGCAAAAACATGTGTAAAAAGACAAATGGATTATGAGCTTGTTCATTGACAAAAAGGGATTTGGCAGAAAAATCCAGATGAAAGTTTTAAAACGTAAATCAAACCAGTTGGGATTTATTTAATAAACACAGACAAAATTCGCACTCCTACCGCTAGATATGTCAGAATTTGCAGGCCAGAAAAGAATCTGCAGACGCGCTGTTTCTGGCAAAGAAAAAATGCTCTTGAAAAACTGAATAACTGTGATGAATAACCTGCGGATGTTTGGCCTATTTGCCTATTTTTATCCTTCAATTAAAAATTCAGCATTTTACGTTACTTATTCATTTTGAGGCATTAGTAGTATTATATTTTAATACCCCAAATGCTTCAAAATGAATTAGCAACATTAAATACTGCGTTTTTAATTGAAGGATAAAAATGGCCAAAATCCGCAGCTTCGTGATGAATTCCGGGCGCAGTGAAGTGGGTGAAGAAAACCCAGCCAATCTTTTTCAACTTGCAGTGGACTAAGCGACTAGCTAGCTGGAAGTTCTCCTCTCTTCTCTTAGCTCATTTATAAATTATGACTCTTCTTTTCAAATATAATTTATTATGGCTAATTAAAACACTTTACAAAGCATGCGTGTGCTTTATTAAATTATCAAATTGAGTCTGCACTCTTACGTGGGAAAAAACAAGTAATAATACAATCAATAATTTTTTAAAGGCATGACTACGATTGTCACTTTTTATGCTATGAAGCGACACAATTTTTCACAGAGTATTTAAATGGCAACAGCACCTTATCAAAGACAATTTAATGCATGGTTTTGGTTTTCAACAGTGGGCGAGCGTGAACGGTCGCCAGCGCTCGACCCAAAGACGTTGAAGTGGAAACAAACTAGACTCACTGAGAGCTCTGCTATCGCGGAATAATTTGAAGATCTCCAGCGTAGTTGAAACGTGCGTACTTCGTAGAGATCGTTGCGACTGTGATGGGAGCAAATTATACTGCGATTTTTTCTAACTTTGCCCCTGTAGGCCTGTCTTCACAATGGAATATGTCACGATATTTCGTGAAATTCTCAGTCGTGTCGTCAGGAATCGCATGATCGCGACCGTATCAAGCAGTGCTTGCGATCGTGATGCTTCTAGCGGCACGACCGAGAAAGACGCGAAATGCCGTGTGATATTCCATCGCGGCTGTAGGGGCTCGGCTCGACTAGAGGTTGCCGATCGAAAGTGGGCAGTTGCACTTCCGCAGAATGCAGCTCTATACTGCGATTTTTGTAGGAAGAGCTCTCAAGATAACTCAAATCCCATCTTCGCGATGGAATATGTCACGGCATTTCGCGTCTTTTCTCGGTCTTGCCGGTAGAAGTCGCATGATCGCAAGCACTGCTTCATACGGTCGCGATCGTGCGAAATCTAGCGGAACGACTGTGAATGATACGAAATGCCGTGACATATTCCATCGCGAAGATGGGATTTGAGTTATCTTGAGAGCTCTTCCTACAAAAATCGCAGTATAACAGGTAAGTTACGCTTCACGGATCGCAAGGACACGATCCCTCTCACTCACCCAACTGCCCGCAATGTTTGGGTCATTTTCTCTGGTGCCTATAGTAGGAATGATTCCGCAACAAACACTTCAGTCAAAATGGACGCACAACAATGAGGTTACAGAAAGTCGGCCAAAACGATAATCTCTTTTTTCTCGCTTACCTGCACAATTGTTGGTGTAATTCGACTTATTTACGCGCTCTTTGATAGTAAACCTACCTCAATTTTTGTTTGTTGAATTCTGTGCATCACCCACGGAGAGTAACTTGTTAAAAGAGATATCATCAGGCGCAACTCAGGATAGTTTTTTCTCTAGAAGCCAGGTCACCCACCACCAAAGTTAGAAATTTAACAAGCAACCCCATCCATAATGCAGCAGCTCACACCGCCCACGAGCGCGTATCGCTAAGCAATTCCGAAGAATGGCGCCAGTGTCACGTTGCCATTTAAATTGGTAATGATCTGAACTGATAATGCGGTGCACGTTGTCACGTATTTATGAATACGAATTATGGAAGCAAAAATACGACCAGTGTCGGCTCATCGTTGCTTTCAAAAAACTCAGCCACGTGTTTTGCAATATTTTGAACAGTTCGCTCACATAATTCGCTAATTGTTTACGATTCATTCAATGGAAGAAAATGAACAGTTGTTTTCTAATCGATATAAATAGCTCAATAATTTGGAGAATTTCTTTCCTCTTCTTGCGCCTGAGGGTCAAACAAAGAGTCAGATTTAGAACAATGTTCACTAATTTGGAAGTGGTGGGGTTCGTCAGAGCGAATACACTCGGAATCTATTACAAATATATGTGATCCTGATGGGAAACGATCTGTAGAACTACCCGTACTAAACAAAGAAGAGTTCAAAAGGGTTGTTTATGACATTCTTGAAGCTTAATTTCAACTAGTGATGTGATATTATTGGAATTGTATAAGTTGACTTTTCATATATATATAAGTTCATACATAAAGCTTCAGTCAGATTACAGACAACTAAAATTTATTGATGTATATGTCATAATGGTACACATCTTATTTTCTAGACACAACGTTTCGGAGTAATCCTTAACTCCATCTTCAGTCTATTTACAATTCAAGAGACAAGAATAATACAGTGTTATCAGTATTGTACTATATTTTATCACCATTATCATTTCGTTGACTATAAATAATACAAAATTATCGATCACACATATCTACCATTCACATTTGGTAAGAATATTTACACGACATTAACAATTTAAAACTATATAAATATTATTCATAACAAAGACTCATCAATTCTTAAGTAGGAAATATAATATACACTGAATAACATCATTTTCCACGTTGGTAACGTTCAATGTTACGTAGTCACACGTTGTTACCGACAAGAAACTCCATTTATATAGGTAGTACATTATCCTTTCATATATTTACCCAGTTAAATATAAATAGTAACGTACATAAAAAAATTGTATCAGTACATTGGTACCTATGTACCGTATAAACCATGTACAGCAGTCTTTAATTACATGACATCTACCAGACCAACATAATGTGAAGTGCGACATACAAGTGAAGGTCTGGGTTTCTTTAAGAGTTTGCAAAATACTATCATAGCGCTTGGTAAAAATGTTAGATTCTAACATAGAATTGACAGTATCATTATTTTTTATGGGAAGAGTTTCTAATATTAATCTCTTCTTTTTATTTGGTTTAACATTTAAAATTTCAGTATCCTTAAAATCAAATCCAAAAGTATTGACAATAGTAGTCAACAATTCAACTCTTTCAAATCATAGAATAGCTACACATTATAATTTTGATTGATATGCTCCGTGGCGATGGTGTGGGGCGCGATATGTGGCTTTGTGGTGCCCCTTCTCCGTCCGAAACTGCCTTTCCCAAGCGCACTTTCATTGCATATCTTGACGTCGCGTCGAGGCAGATCCCCACTTGACGTTGTCGCCGACCTCAACGCCCAAACATTGAAAGTGCGACGGAGCCGTGCAACACGTGACCTATTTACGTTGCCATAAGCCAGTGTTGTCAAGGTCGATGCCACGAGGAGTCCGTGGTACGATTGCCACAACGAAATCGCCCCTTCACGCAGTTCATTACCCTGTCACCAGAGACAACGCCATCCCTGTAGTAAAACGACGAGGTTATTAGTACTTGTAATACAGAGCGTTCAAATAGTCTCTCCGCAGTGGCCGTCTCCCCACCCCACCAGCCTTTACAGGGAAACGGCAACATCGCGGGCTCACTGAGGGCAACGGCGTTCGAATGTTAGTATATTCCCAGAGGCGCGCTCGCTGCAAGCAAGCAGCAGCTGAAATAAAAATACGTGATCGTATTCTTTGTAAGTGACATTGTTTGACTAAGTACAAGTTGTTGTTGTGAGTGAGGACTTAGATTATAACTGTTAGAATGCTGACACTGGAAGAACGTGCATTTTTGGTAGAACATGTGTTTCGTGCAAAAGATAAGTACACGGATGATGTGAAACAAATGTTTGTGGCAAAATTCCCAAAATCTGTAGTGCCACATCGTGATACTGTACGCGATGTAATTGCGAAATTTCGCCAAACAGGTTCTGTAGCAGATGCGCCGAGAAGTGGGCGACCTCGTGTGTTATCAGAGGATAAGCTTCTTGCAATCTCTGATAAAATGTTACAGAGCCCCACGAAACCAATGAGGAGGTTATCTCAAGAATCTGCCGTCTCATTAGGTACTGCACACACTGCTGTAAGAAAAGAATTGAAAATGTTTATTTATTTATTTATTTATTTATTTACGTCAAAAACAGTTAAAAACTGCGTATGACGAGCTATGGGGAGAAGTGAATTTTGTGCACGTTTTCATAATTCTGTGGTCTCTATCCTAAGCCATATTCTAGTCGAATTTTGAATACAGAAAAGAGAGTTTTTTTGAGTTTTGTTGACAAAATATTCGCTCCTATATAATAAAATATATTTTCAAAGGTAAATTAGCTATAAATTTCTGCCCTGAACCCTCATGTTCTTCATGAAAGAATAATACTTTTTTCCGCGATAATATGAAAAACGATAATTTGAATAACTATATTTCCCACTGAAATTCAGAAGACGTGCACAAATAATGAAGTTACATTTATGTCCAGAAGCAAAACAAGGGACCATCTCAGCATTTGCTCAAGGATCAGGGAAACTGGACGAAAAACCTGATCGAGATGGGGGCCATCAACCCAGAAACTGTGGTACAATACTTGTTACAGGTTCTTTAGAATTATACAGTCCAAATGATAAATAATTACATTAACTATCATTGTTGAAATTAATTCTACTTTCCTTTTTGATGCTCGGTATAGTCTCGAATTGTATAGAAACAGTTATGCAGCAGAAAAGATTTTACTTGGGACTTAAACTTTTCTATTGAATTTAATCGTTTAATGTCTTCTGGCAAAGTGTTGTAGAGTAATGTACATGAATTGTATGTGAATTTTTTGTAGTGAGCTGTTGATACTGCCACCTGGTGAATATGATTACTACGTCGTGTGTTATACTTATAGACATCGGCGTTTGCTGAAAATATATTCCCGTCCTTAAGTAAGTCATTTTTGACAAAAACTACTGATTCGTAAATCAGGAGACAAGGTAATGGTAAAATTCCTAGATTAATAAAGAGTGACTTACAAGAATCACGTGGGTTGGATTTGCTTATTATTCGTACAATTCTTTTTTGTAATCTGAAAGTCTGTGAACTATAAGATGTGTTTCCCCAAAATATTATGCCATATCTCAGGCGGGAGTGAACATTGGCAAAATATACACAACGAGCTGTATGAAGGCTGACGGAATTTGAAAGAATTCTGAACGCGTAGCATAATGAGCTTAATTTTGTGTTCAATTCATTTAAGTGGGCATTCCATTTGAGGTTTGACTGAATTGATAGACCTAAAAATTCTGTTACATTAACATCAGTCAATGGCACACCGTTCATTTTCAATGGAGTACAGAATTTTTTATTTGATATGGAAAACTGCATTGAAACTGTTTTATATTCATTTACTTTTAATTTGTTATTACGGAACCAATTTGAAACGTCTGATATTGTACTATTTACGGTTTCTTTGTTGCAAAGAATATTTGTATCATCCGCAAAGAGAACTGTTCTTCCGTTTCGAATCGCTAAGGGCATGTCATTTACGTATAATAGGAAGAGAATAGGGCCTAAAATCGATCCTTGCGGGACTCCACGTACAATTGGCAAAGAACCGGAAAGGTGTGTACATAAAGTTCCATCATTCCAGTAAGGTATTTCTACTCTCTGAGATCGTTGTTTAAGGTACGAACATAGCCAATCTAGAGCAATACCACGGATTCCATACGAAGGTAATTTTGAAAGTAAAATGTTATGATCAATGACGTCAAAAGCTTTTGAAAGATCTAAAAATATTCCAATAATTGCTTCGTTTTGATCCAATGATGAGGCAACATCCTTAAGAAAAGAAAAAAAGGCTGTTTCCGTAGATTTTGATTTCCGGAATCCATGTTGGCAATTTGAAAACGCGTCGTGTTTATTGAGAAAGGTTTCCTTACAAAGTAATGGCAGTGCAAGAATTGAAAATTACAGATCACCAGAAGAGAGTTCGTTATTGTGAGTGGTTTCAGAACTTTGTAAGCAGAGGCATCGATGTTCTGGACTACACGTTTTTTACAGATGAGACTTGGTTTCATCTTTCGGGATACATAAACTCTCAGAACAGTAGAATATGGACGTCAGAGAATCCTCACATCATTCATGAAGCGCCACTGCATGACCAAAAAATAGGAGTATGGATTGCCATATCTAGAGCACGTATTGTTGGCCCCATTTTCTTCAATGATACAGTAAACGCAGAGATATATTGTAATAATATCCTGTATCCCTTCATTGAACAGCTGACAGAGAATGAAATAATGAATGCGTATTTCCAGCAAGATGGTGCCACAGCACATACTGCCAAAATTTCTTTGGATCTATTGGAAGAAGTGTTCGGGGAGCGCATAATTTCGAAAGGGCTGTGGCCGCCAAGATCACCAGATCTCACACCTCCTGATTTTTTTTTCTGGGGAGCAGCTAAAGGAAATGTGTACAAAACTCGTCCCAAGACCATTGAAGAATTAAAAAACTCAATATCGTTGTATGTAATGTCCATATCTACAGAAACATTAGAAAGAGTTTTTGATAATAAATGTAAAAGGGTAACGCTTTGCCTTCAAAATTCTGGAAAGCATTTTCAACACATGATGTAAGAAGATAATTATGAAAAGTAAAAAGTAAATTGCTTATTTCAAATGCTTTTTATTTTAGTGTCGATTTATTATTTCACTGAATTTCTTGTTTCACATCCCTCTTTTTTTTTTATTTATTTAAGGTCGCATCAACAGCTAGGTCATTAGCGACCACTATTACATTTAACGTTATGAAATTATGGAGATGACGCGATATGATGGTGATAAGGGGTGAAAGGACGAACACAATTACAACCATGCCAGAGGCGGGACTCTAACCCGCGACCCTTCGGTCCGAGATCGCTACGACACTACTGCCTTAGCGATCTCGGCCACCGGGGATCGGCATCCCTCTCCTTCGTTGCTGTTGCGTAACGGACCAGGGCGAAGGGGCCAGGCAGCGAGCGGGGGGGGGCGAAGGGGCGAGCCGTCGCAGCGCGATTCAGCCAGCGATGTTGCCGTTGCCGCATAAAGAGTGGTGGAGTGGGGAGGAAGCCACTGCGGAGAGACTTTTTGAACGCTCTGTAGTTCCCTTGCCCGATGCTAGTGGCGCAGAGAAGCTCTTGGCATGCTACGGTGCCACGGCATGTGCCACTGCCACCAGTAGAAGACCTTCACACCACTGCCATAAGCAATGGCGCTAATTTGAGTAGTCCCTCTGACAACTGTTGGCGGTAATGAACGATTTCGCATCAATAGTAAAGGTTGTAATGTTATATCTTTGATTTTATTTCACGGACCTCCGTCTCGCATTCCATCTGTTATTCGCCTAGACGTGCGGTTTGGCGCTCGGCATTATCTGGCGCTGCACTTTTCTGGTATAGCCGTCATCTTAAGAAAAAATATAGTTTATAATAATAATAATAATAATAATAATAATAATAATAATAATAATAGTGACTTTATGTGGCGAGACTCGGGCCATCAAGCCCGCTCTTCCGCCTAACCACGTAGTTTCCTAGTAGCTTGGAGCGAAGCCAATGATAATTCTCTTTATCCACTGCCCAATTGTAACTCAATTTTAAACAGTGTACATTGTGCTAGTTGGCGGATACTCTCCTTTCCCGAACCACCATTACACGATTCCGTGCTATAAAGGATGTCCAGAAGCTCCCGTTACAAAAACAAAACACCCCAGATTCTATGTTGATTTTCATAAAGAAAGGCAGATCTAGTTTTTCCGAAACAAAAATTGCCAAGAAAATTTAGTTTAAATGTTACTTCCGGGTACGAAATTCAAACCGGCTGCCGCGTCACAACAGACATCAACGCGTTATCTGCCAACAATGCTGGACGAAGCGTTGTTTCTCTCCATTTTCGGTGTAACTGTCGGCAAACATCGCTTGCCATGCACTAATACATAAATAGCGTCAAGTGCTTTATGTCATTCATTTAATCTATTAAATTCACTACGTAATCTATCTACTTCTTAATCTATTAAATCTATCCCGTCGACAGACAACACGTCGGTGTCTGCTATGACGCGGTTTGAATTTCGCCCGGAAGTAACATTTAAGCTAAATTTTCTTGAAGACAATTTCTTTTTTCGGAAAAACTGGATCTACCATTCTTTATGAATCTCAACTTAGAATCTGTTGTTGTTTTTGTAGGTTTTTTTAACGGAAGCTTCTGGACATCCTGTGTATTGTATGCCCTACAATACCCCTTTTGTGTTTCTCATAAATCACCTTCTCGCAATGTACAACTTTGGTTGTCGCCATTGTTTCTTGGTCGTCTGCCATTATAACACTCTGCGAGTGGATAAATAGATGCACCATGTACGTTTTCCGTGGGTTTCTTGCATGATTGAAATGAGATAAAGAAATGATATTGCTCTTTGATTTCCGTTAAATTTTTTGAATTGTTTTCTTTCTCCTTAATCTATTCTTATCTATCCTTATCTCCTTAATCTTCCGGATGTGTCTACTTTCTTTCTTCTCTTGTCGCCTTTTGAATAGGACAGCGATAGTATTAAGTCTTAATTTTTCTCGTATTTTTCATCTGAGTTCTCTCTTTTAATTTTACCCACGTCATTATGAACCAGACCTCGTAGTTTTGAACTTGTCTGAGAGACGAATAAACACACATACACACACAGACACATATCGCTTGAAGAAAGCTCTCTGAAAGGCGCCCGTCTTCGTTTGGCTTGTGTAAAACTCAGGAGCTCCTCTTTTGCTGTTGTGGATCGATGGGTATACACGGGGCGCTTTCAGTTGATAACGTTTGTTTAGCCGCAGGGCAGACGGCCCTTGACGTGGAAAAATCGCCTCGCGTTTTCTTCATTCAGTGCGAACTCTCGCCCTCGCCCCTTCTCCAGGACGCCCTCTGGTGGACTTTCTCCAATTCCCGCTCTAGTCTTGCAGCCCGTCGCCCCGCTCGTCTAACGACCTTCCGCCTTCGTTCTTCTTCCATGACAGTTTGCTCCCCGCCTCTCTCTACCCCTCATCCTTTCTGTTCCTCTTTGATTCTTTATCTACCTCTCATTCCATACTCTTCTTTTCTCCCCGCTTACGCTTCAGAACCACCATTTCCCTTGCTAATGCCCCTTGTCAGGACAGTTCGTGCACGATTTTACGTGATTGCTCTGTGGCTCGCTATGCAGTCTTCCCCTGAGGTGGTAGCGTGATCGACTGTGTTTTGTTCCTGGGTGTCCGCTATCTTCTTTCTTCCTGTGAAATTTTCTCACTGATCTCTGTTTAATTTCCCTTTTCTATTCCGCGTATCTTTTAGATTGAACGTTTCTTGATTACGTCAAACTTCTAACTCCTGTTATTGTTGTCAAATCGAGTAACTTTCATTAAATTTCATGGTTGATTTTAAGGCATGTATTACTGCCGCTGAGGCCTATAGTCCCTGCTATCCAAGTGCCCGTGTGCCTGTTTTATCCTGGTAAGTTTAACTTTGTGCTGTCAAATATTTCTACTTTACATGAGTCGTTGGTTGTTCGTCGAGCAGAGGGAGGGTTGGGGTGGATTGTTATCTCAGATTACTGTCGCACAGGGTCAATATGAGGCTGCTTCATAAAGTGCGATTTAAAAAAGCTGGGGTCGTGGAACATCGGAAAATATTTGTTGTGAGTTATCCTAACATGAATTGAACGAAATAGTAGAATACCTACGTGAAAGTAGTATTAAATATGATGCCGGCTTTGTCAGATATATAGTTTTATTTTTCTTGAGATGAATTTATCATTTTTCATTTCATGATTCAACAATAATAAACATAAAATAAACGCGCATTTCAATATCTAAGTGTTGTTTAATGTTATTTTATCAAAAAGGCTGGGGTCCTGTGCAAAATGCTTATTATACTTTTCGTCATTATGTATAGCATACGCCGGAAGGCATTACTCTTTATATCGCATTTGTATTTTAGTCCAAGTCTAAGCAACAAGTCGGTGGCGATTGACTAGTTGTTAAGAGGTATTTATTTGTCCACAGTTGAAATTTGTCATACTTACAATGGTACACTGTTTTCATGAACAAATAAAAGAAGTCATCTCCTTCAACTTAATACATTTATTTAGAGAGCCGGCTTTCGACGGCTTTGCCGTCATCATGAGTCTACAAATACAAACAAAATAAAATATAAATAAAATACCAAGTAAATACAAAATAAAACAAGATATGAGGATTAATAGAAATACTAGATACATTTAAAATCATAATAATTAGCAAATGAAATTACCAAATGTGAAATGAAAGGGGTATTAATACAGAGACCAGTAGCAAATGAAATTACAAAATACAAAAGGGGATTAATATAAATAATAGACACATTTAAAATTATAATTATTACAGACCGATAGCAAATACAATTACAAAATTTGAAATACAACGGGTGTAGATAATTGTTAGATTTAACATTATAATAGTTACCGACCAATAACAATTCAAATTACAAATATGAAATACAAATAAAGAAAATACACATTATGAAATTGCAAAAGATACAGAAAAGGGGAAGGAACAGTAATAAAATGTTATTACATAAAGTGGAAAAAATAAGTTGAGTCGCTTAGCGTACCTTGCTGTATGAGGTGAAAGTCGGGGGACTGTGCCCAGAGGGGATGTGACACGAGGATTTTGTAACTTTCTGGAGCTCCGGCGAGGGGTCAGAGGAGGTCTGTTTTTTTGTCTTCTTAGAAATGTCTCATGAGGCGGAGGGGGTCAGTTTGTGGGTAGGGGGTGCGTAAAATTATTAGCACAGGGGACACGGGGAAATTAGTTTGTTTTTGAAGAGAGCTTCAGATTCATTTTTGAAGCCAAGTAGAAATTTGTCGAAAGCCGGCTCTCTCAAAAAAAACATTGACGGAGATGACTTGTTTTTTTCATGTAATTACGTCAACAGTACCAGAATTCCCACACAGCTTTCATTATAAAAAAATAAAATTTTATCTTTTTACAAAGTGAAGAATGGGTGAAGCGAGCCCTTCAGGGTGACCCGTAATATCTCCGATCGCTTCCACCTCCAGAGCTAATTTCCAGTTGTTCCACGTAGAATTTGCGGTGAACAAAGTGGATTTGCGCTACATTTTCTCGGAGTTCTCCCGTTGCCTCTCATTTCACCATCGTTCTACGATCATTCGTCAGTTCATCATTACACTCGCCCATCGATCTACCTTAAACATTCTTGGGTAGATCAAAAGGCGTTGCTTTAGTGATTGGAATAAAATACCCTGAGTGATTGTGATGATACCGATATATCCTCAAAGAGACACTGCAAGAGTTGACATCCTTGACTAACGGTAATCGATAATTGAGTTTCGCTTTCAAGATTTATTCGAGTGTGTGTATTGTATTCATAAGATTCATTGAAGCGTGCTTCGACAATTTTTTTCACGATCTTGACCTTCTGGTAAATGAACTGCAAACATTGATGTTAAACTTTTAAAAAAATGTATTCTGCTTTCCTATATCTTTTAATATTCTCAATGCAACGAATTCTTCAGAATTGGTTGTTGATCTTTTTTTAAAAATTGTCGGTCGCTTAATCACAGTTTCAGTTATGAGAGAAATGGATCACCCATCAAATAATGCTTTGCTGTTTGTGTCTGCTTAATTCACGTTCTGTACTAGACCAAGGGCTCGGGCGCATTTACCCCAGGAATGCAGTGCTTATACTTCGTTTTTTCTTTCTTGGTGCACGGGGGGGGGGGGGTCAATAAAATGCAATATCTCACGGTATTTCGCGTCGTTCTCCGTTGTGCCGCCAGAAATCGCATGATCGCCAGCGCTGTTCGATACAGTCGCGATCATACGTCTCCTAGAGACACAACCGAGAACGACGCGAAATATCGTTAGATATTCTATTTTATTGACACCCCCCCCCGTGCGCCAAGAAAGAAAAACCGATGTTTACATAGGCCACGAAAAATACCTCACTAGGGTCCGATTAAAAGAAGTTGGTGATTGACAGTTTCGAATGGAAAGGAACGACGTTGACAGGTTCCATACCACTGAGCACATGTTCCCGGGACACGAGAATAAACACATGAAATAAATATTTATAAAAGTAACCAAATCATATACTCATATCGTACGAAGCAACAGCTTCAGAAACACAACTGTCAATCACCAACTTATTTTAATCGGGCCATAAATGATTTTATTATTTGGTTAGTAAACTGACTGAGAGTTGTGTCGATACATGGCGATGGCGACGGACGTGACGCCGGAGTGGTGGGCTGAACGCGTCGACAGGTCCTGTGGGGGGGGGGGGGGGGGGCTGCACAGCCGCGCGTTTCCTCCGCCTGCAGCCATCCAATGAGAGCGCGTGCACCTGTGCCGCCGCCGGGGCTCCCGCAGGCGCCACTCGCTGCCTCGCGTGCACCGTCCTCGACCTCGCTTCTTTGGCGACAGCAACGGGACGAGAGGACGGAAGGTGTGGAGGTGTGTTGCACAAAACCTTTAGAAGAGTTGAAACGATTGCTCTTAGATTTCGCGCGAATACTTTTCAGCGGTCGAGAAACAACGTATGGGATGTGCTATTGAAACTGTTACTCCGCAACAATTTTTACAAATTTAGCTTAATGCAGTCCGCAATGCGTCGAGGCGTCAATATTGCTGGAGGAGGCCAGGCGGCGCAGAGGAACGGGCAGTTTCTGCGGAGCGGATGGGTCGGACACAGTACAGTAGTGTTCAAAGAAACCGCGTCAACTAAAGAAAATGGGCGTTCTCTATTTTCCTAATCCAATATGCTCTCAAAAATTGATAATCATATATTTTATGAGATTATATGATATTTCTGATTCCATTTCCTTCGTAACTCGCACGATTTTTGCAAATCAAGTGGTGTATTTTCAGGATTATATGGAGATTACTATTGTGAGCGGGATGATGCGTTTTTATTTAGCACTGCTGTAGTTGGCTGAGTGGACATTGGCATATGACCGACCAGAGCCAATTCATTCTTCAGTCTACATTTTATTTTATTACGGCAGAATTTATCACAATCGAGATTTGGATACTTTTAGAATTCATTGAAAACATGTTCAACAGTAACACATATTAATTGATAGTTGTGCCCTTGCAAACGTTTGCACTTAGATGATAGTTTTAAATGTAATGATATTTCCAAATTCGTGGAAAGCGTAAGATCAGTGTTAGTGATGTGACATTTAGTTCAGTGAATCTTGATTTCGCTAATAATTCAATCATCTAGTTTTCGATTTACTTAGCTTTCGATTCTAGATGACCATAAACGTAGTTATTGCACCACTCGTGGCAAAATTGAAGCTTCTTTTACCTTCCCGCGGGACGTAATTATTGTGATGCTTGAGAAAATGTAATTTCTTCATTCTGTTACCTGTTTACGTGCTCTGTTATCTCTAGTGGTAATGCAACAGCTACTTTCTCGAATTATTTATAACGGTTACGTAATATGAGGCAACCGTTAGAGAAGATCCGTAAAACGTGCATTTCGACCAAAAATCTCTATATCAACTTTTTATCTTCATTACGTAACTTTCTCTTTACCACTTTTGGAGAAACTAAAAAAATCAATGTTTGCAAGTGACGTATCGGATTATTTGAATATTTTCGTTGATTATATTCTCGGTATATGCTTGTATTTGTGAAATTCGATTTAAAATGTTGGAACAGTCTGCTCTGCATCAACAATCACGCCGTAAATCACACAAAACGGAACTGACAACCCTTGAACTTCGGAGTTCACTTCCCAAAACTCAGCAGAATCCTAAACATACTTGCCTTCCCCTTGGAAAATATTTTATTGAATGTTGTATACCCTCATTTGGGATTACGTGTCTGGCGCATCCTACGGTCTCGCTGCGAGACCGGTCGGCACCGCCGGGGCTGAACGTAAGTACATTCCCGCACAATTAGTGGGCGGCCCCTTGCACGCGGTGGCACGTAGCGGCGGCGGCGGCGGCGGCAGCGAATGAAACCGACGCGCAAGTTAATTAGGTGGGCGGGGGAGGGGGCGCCGCGGCGCCCTGCATACTGCATGCGGTTAGCGGCCGCTGCGCTCCGCTTTGTCGAGCCCCGCCCGCCCTCGCCAGCCCGCCCTCGCCCGCCCGCCCTCGCCCGCCCGCCCGCCCTCGCCCGCCCGCCCACCCTCGCCCGCCCGCCCACCCTCGCCCGCCCGCCCACCCTCGCCCGCCCGCCCACCCTCGCCCGCCCGCCCACCCTCGCCCGCCCTCGCCCGCCCGCCCACCCTCGCCCGCCCTCGCCCGCCCGCCCGCCCTCGCCCGCCCGCCCGCCCTCGCCCGCCCTCGCCCGCCCTCCACACTCACGTCCTCTCCCCGACCCATCTCCCTGCCCTGCAAGACCCTCTTCCGCCTCTGAGCGTCTCGATGTTTCAAGAATGTAATACCTGCTGTGAAATTTTCTGTCTTATACCTTCGGTATCAAAATTAATTTTTCGCGTCGACTTTGAACTTTGTCATGTTTTGTCAGACTATCTTCGACCTTCCTCGCATCGAGGTGATATTCTCTCTTGTCTTCTTAATTTAATAATGTATCGTCTTCATGATCAACAATATTACACCTACATTAATAAAATTGAAGTGTCAGTTTTGTAAGCTCTTATAGTTATTTACGCGATGTCAAACACAATACAATTTTTTTACAATGGTCTGTTCGTCCGAAGTAATCCAGGGAAGTGCTGCACTGTTAAATAAATGATGGTAACCGGTTGTAGGTTGCTCTGAGGCAAATGGCAGGGGAACGCGAGTGGCCTGTGGATATTCACCCGGATTTCGTTCGTTACCCACACGTTTCCACATGAGCGGTCGCGATTTGAACTTCGATATTCTGATGAGCTTGATCGGCTGAATGCACTGCATTTTTCGATGAGGTGAGTTGTAACCCACGTGTGCAGCGCATGTCCCATTATAATTTATTATTGTCGACCGTTGGAATCCAAAGGGGATTGTTAATCGTTGCTTCCGTTGGTTAATGTCGGCTTGTTGGTCCTATAATACAAACATATTCATAAAGAAATACATACGTACATTTATACATAATTGTATACTGTAAGAATGATTTCAGGTGGTAAAAAAATCTTCAGCTTATTATTCTATTAGATGAACAAATGTTCCTTATAGCATGTTGCTAGCAAATGCTTCGTGGCTATCAATTTCGTCTTCACAGTTTCTTGACAATATCTCTTCTTACATTATATTCAGAATGTTGTGCTTATAGTGTGTCGAAACTCTACGGTAGTTATAAAAATTTGAGACGAACCTTTTTTGGATACAAATGAAGAAAAACGAAAATTGTTGACGGAATTGTGTGCAAGTCAGATATTAAAAAATGATACCCATCTGCGAATAAAAATGGTGAAATATAACATGTTAACACACTTTTACGGTCTTAGAAAGTCATGAGAAGAGATTAACTGCCACAATCGAAGGTCCATAAAGTTAAACAAATCACTTTAAATAGAAAGCTCATGGGAAATGAAATACTGTATTCATATATGCGTTTCCGAACTTTTAAGCAGCTATTTTACATCACAGTTGTTGGTATATGTTATACACTAACATTAATGTACTACAATTGAAATCGTAAAGTTATAGATGAAACAACTTTATGCTTCTAATAACATGGATATGAAATCCATCCATCATTTATTTGAAAATGTCGAATGTGGAAAAGTACATTTTAAGAGAGATTTATAATAAAATGTTGATAGTACATTAATAAAATTAACAGAACACCAACATGGGGGCGATGCTTTGTTGAATTGTTGAGATATTTTTACCTGTTTTATTAACAGTCAGGTGTTATAATTTTTAAATATTTATTTGATGGCAAAGGTCAGATTAATTCGACCCGAAAATGCCCAATACATACACACATTTATGGGAATACACATAAACACGTACATAGACGTGTAAACCACTGCTCGCCTACCTTTCAAATCCACTACCACCGAAAATAAAATCATGTTCTGAGCTTTATTTACTACCATAGCCCGCTAGTACCCCTAATATGTAGAGTCCGGGTTTTTATGTAATTACATATTTTTGTCTTTCTACTTACTCCAAATTGTAATCTTGGCGAATCAAAGCCCTCGTAAAAAATATCGATTTTTTTCGTTACGTATTTTTACGTATTTAGTACTATATTATATTTTGCTGTTTTCACAATATATTTTCTTATTTTATCAATTTTCTTCAACTTCATTTCATATTTTTTATGAAAAAATGTATTTTTTAAATCAGCATTTTCCCTACATTATTGGGGAAATCTACGTGTCCAAAATATCATTGACACCGCGTTTTGTGATTTATAACCTTAATTTCCGAGAAAAATTTGCGATCGCCGACATGTAACACTTCGGTGAAGATGCTACAGTGCATTTTTGCTGGTCGTAGATGTTGCCAGTTTGTGCGACGGCTTCTATTGCGATTAGTCTAGCTGCTAAACTACGGTCCTGGATTATAATAAATTGCGCTTTTAGTACTGACGAGAAAGTTGTATGATGTAATGTCAGCAGTATTTCTAAATGTAATTTCTTGCTATGTAAATGGTTTTAAATTAGAGAATTTTAATATTACATATTATATCAGATTTTACATATTTATTACATATTCTTACTGTTTTCATTACATATTTATGTACATTTTTTGACGTTTAATACTACATTTTTCCGGCATCTACTAATATGCATTGCAGCAGGCTATGTTACTATTGGCGCCCTGCGCTGGTCCTGCGCCTTGTGGTCCGCGAGAGTCTAGCGTGTGGCGGGTTGCCTGCCGCCGCGCGCCAGGCTCTCTCCTCCCCAAAGGCTTCCTGGAAAGCAGGGCGCTCGCTGATTCAGCCACTGGGTATTGCAGTGGAATGTTTGGAATTCCATATTGCACTTCACAGGCATAATGCATTTTTGGACCACAGGAAACTGGCAGATATATACATACGCACATAATGAAACGGAGTCTGTAATTTTGAGTTGCGGAGCAATCATATGCTCCAAAACGTCATGACTAGCCTCAGATATTTTATTTCGATTCGGTTGTTCTGAAAAATAATAATTATGGCAAAAACACAGTTCCTTTCGCGACCAATGACAATACGTAACGAATAACTGAAATCCAATCTAGCGAGCCAAGTACCTTCATATGTTTTGAAATACTGTATTTTGTTTCAAAAACGAATCGTTAATTATTAAGGGATGAGACACATAAGCAAATACATCCCTGAATGCTGGACCGGGAATAATGGTTACAAATACATAATTAACAGTTACAAACACATATTTTTTTATATTATGTATTTCAAATAATTCATAATATATGGATGTTATGTATCAAATTATGTATAATTCAAATACAGCTAAAGAGTTAAGCGTTTATTAGTTATTTTAGGTGGAAGCACTTGAAATGGTCAGAAGAAGGGTTATCAAAATTATTTAGCTCATTGATATCGTAAGTGTAGACAATGATCGTGGCCCGAACTGGTGATAGAGACCTCGTGACAAAAGCACTGCAGGTCAAACGGAGCGTCGAAGTAAACAGTTTTAATACTTGCAAAATTAGTGGAGAGGTATTGCAAACATATTAAACAAGAAAATAATAATATGCAGGAGAAAACGAAAGTAATAAGTATGCATTCAACTCTCTGCTTCGAGGAACACGATAGAAGAAATATCGATTCAGCATTCAACATTAGATCCTGGTCTTCATATTTTCCACTGCTCGCCCAATAGTCTCATTAGCCTACATAAATTAAAATGAAACGCTATATCGTAACTACGAAAATCTTTCTCATTTATATTTTCGTTACCAAATGGCTTCTAATGTCTCATGCTTTCTTTGTTGAAATTTCGTAATTACTGAATTAAAAATAATTCAGAAATGGGAGATAACAGGATCATGACTGTGTTAAATATAATTGTTTCTAACAGTTCTTATAAATATACAACCCTTTCAAGGTGTTTGTGTAGAATTACAATGATTATAGGGATAAATACACAAATATTCCTCTCAGGGACACAAACATAATTATTGAGTGTTATGGTATTCACTTTATGATCGTGTAGTCAATCTCCTCGGAAATTTCATAACTCAGGTGATGAGCCGTCGTATTAAAACTCGCTGCCGTAGGCAATGTATTGACAAATCCGTCCCTAGTTTGGCTCGGATCGATGTTTATTTAGGAAGGATTTATTAGAGGTGCAAGTAACCCGAATAATGGCTTCGGTCCTTAATAAACAGTTTTGTTTATTCCACTGAAGGCTCGTGTGTTATGTTACTGAGGCAAAGCTTTAGTTTATCTGCAACACGTCTGCGCTCTGCCGTAGAGAAAGAGAGATACCGCGAAGGGACGGAGATCAAAATGCATCGTAACGAACTAGCAATTGCCGGCTTGATTTAATGGTCCATTGCGTTCGGCAGTATGGAAAATGTTATGCGCAGTGGTGCAGCAGTAAATGAGTTAGATTTCCGACTCACATTAAATACGTAATCAGTGGCGGTGTAGTGGACTCGTGGAAGTTGGTTTAAAATGGCACAATGAATAGTTAGACTGCTTTTTATACGCTGCATCGTTAAATCGCAGTGGCGTTGTTCTTTCGTGTTTGAACAGGTATTTTTTATGTTCAGAAGCTCAGCGCTTTTTAAGTCAATAAAAACCAAAGATTAGAAATTAGATTAAAATCCTACTTGCCGACTTTTTCATAACCTTATATTCAGATTTGCTTTGGTCTCTCTCTACTTTCTTTTCGTGTCTCTTTCTCGGCCTCTCTCTCTCTCTCTCTCTCTCTTTCTCACTCTCTTTCCTTTTCTCAGTTTTCCTTCTCTTCCTCCCTTTTTTCTGTTTTTCTCTCTGAAGGGAGCTCTCTTCCGATACTGTGATATAATTCTGAAAGAACCATCCACAAGGCTATAAAATGTCCCCTTAAATTCGCTAATAAAAATTAGTTCTCAGAAAAAATTCGAAATTCATTGTTATGTCTGTCTGAAGTAACTTCCATATTTCGTATGAAATAATTAATCTGTGTACTCTACCTTTACACGAAATTAATATCTTATCAGTTATACTAATTCCACTGCGTAATAATGGAATAACAAGTTTCGACACACTGAGTAAATAGAAAAAGCTAAATAGTCGGGAGAGAACCTGAGTATATTTTTTCGATTTTGCAATTCCTTTATTGGCTTTTCAGTTGGAAGTGCATTTAGAATAATGTAGTATTGAAATTGGAAGTGGATTGAATATAACTCAATTTTACGAAACATTTTATCTAAATGATTGTTCAAAGAAAACAGTAGTATATTATTTATCTCAAACACTTACATTTACTTTTGTATTCTTCATTTTTTCTTCCGTCCATCTTCCTTTTGTCTCTCTAACAGTCTTTGAAAGACACTACATCCTAAGCCGTTTGCAGGATTTTCCCAAAAAATTATATTCCCCGCTGTATTCGCCAAAATCAATTCCCTGCAAATTTGAATAGGATCTCTTAATTTTTATAGAAACTTTGCATGGAGACTTTTGAATTTTCAAAAATTGAAAATATTTATTTTTATGGACGAGTCTGAGGCTCTATATTCTTCGACCATCGTGGAGGTGTATGAAACCTGCAGTTAACTACGCTGCACTTGTTTCTTTACCAGAGGGATTTCAGCCCTCTGGGATGCAATCCTAGTATTGAGCTTGATTCTTGCCCTTCTCAGGCCTAAAAGTGAATCGTTATAATCAGTATAGGGCGGAAAGCAATGGAAAACTTGTACCCGTATCCGGGATGGAACCACCTCGCCAGCTCGAAGCTTATCCCAGCCGCTGTCTGGAGGAGAATTCTAGCGGCCGGCTGCTCTGTTCGGTAGTTTTCCGTGGTTTCTCTGGCCAAAACCCGGCGAATGCCGGACCAGTACCTTAACAAATGGACAACGGACCGCACGCGATCGATCCTTCCTTTTGCTTATCCCTTAACTCTTACACACACACACACACACACACACACACATACACTATCACACGTGACGAGAACTTAGAGCTTGCCCCGGCTGGGGCGGTGCTCCGCTGGTGGGAGATAGCTGGTTGGAGAAACCCCGACGTGTAGTTCAGCGCCGGATCTCGCCACCACGCGTGGGGAAAATCGTCTCCACTAACAGCGATTAAACGTGTACTTCATTTATAGGACTTATTGCCGTAGTGGTAGACGCGTCCGGAATCGCTAATCAGTGAATCGTAGCTTACCAGCTATCAGAGTCATTATACACTTCTCTCTAGTCCCTCAATGATCCGACCGCTGCCACGACGAAGCCAGAGCCCAACTGGGCCACTGAACCCAAACCGCTGCACTCACTTTGACTAACGACGTGTGTCACACCAAGAAAGGATATCTTTATGTGCTTCCAAAATCTCAGTCCCGCCCGTGTGGTAGAGGTCACCATGTGGAAATCGCAAACTTTCGGCCGAGTGCAAATCGGAGCCTGGGCAAACGTTTAAGCGTGTGGGCGAGTCGATTCTCATTTAAGAAACCATCGTTGACCGCGAAAACATGAAATGTGATGCGGTATTGTTGACGTAATTACATGAAGAAATAAAAGAAATAATCTCCGTCAACGTAATATTAAGTTGACAGAGATGACTTTTTGTATTTCTTCCCCCGAAAACATGATCAATCGAATTAATTTAATATGCGAGATGTTCGCCCCGGGTTCAATTACAATTAAACATGACTTAACCGTTAGACTTAACCAAATAATACGAGGAAGTATGTGCAGTTAGTACCACTAGTTTCTCTGATTGCCAACCTCTGAGTTATGACCTGTGCACGTATCACTAAAAGCGATTAAATGATTTTATCTATCTAGAAAGATGTTTCTTCTGTGATAGGTGCAAATAAACAAGAGACTATCTCTGAGTTATGACCTGTGCACGTATCACTAAAAGCGATTAAATGTTTTTTTTTCGAGATGCTTCTTCTGTGATGGGTGCAGATAAAGAAAAATCTATATATTTCTGGAGAGGCCCTGGAAGCTGTTGTTTCGTCCCATTGTGATGTACACAATTGCAAGCAGCAGAAAGAGCAATTGGCATTGTCCTGACTGTTTAAATGTATCCTCAAGTGATTGTCTGATGCAAAATGCCAAAAGGATGAGCATAATATGTTTGCTCTAATATTAAAGAACTGTGTTCGTAAAAGAATGTACATTGTAATTGAGCAATGCTCGCTAAATGTGTGGTTATATGAGCTGTTATGAGCAAAACTGGTGTACGTCAAATTTTGGGAGATTTGAGTTAGATGCACTGGTAGTTAGTTCAAACATTGTTCCATCACGGGCTAAAATGGTGTGAGTCAAACTTCGATATTTCTTAACTAGAAGGCCAGTACAACGCAGACGTAGCCAACAAGTTGCTGTTGCTGCTGCTTGCAATTGTGGTGTACGTCACAGGTGGGATGAAACAATAGCTTCTGGGCTCCCAAGAAATAGCTTTTTGTTTATCTGCACCCATCACAGAAGAAGCATCTCGAAAAAAAAACATTTAATCGCTTTTAAAGATGCGTGCACAGGTCATAAACGCAACTTCAAAATTGCTCTCACTTGGTTGAAAATCGTGACAAAGTCCTATTTTTCCATCACATTACTATCTTAGACGAATATTGTGCATGCCAATTATTTGAATGTAAGTCATAGTTTTCAGAAACGGCGTGTGCAAAAGTGATGGAAGTCAACAAAATGGTTAATTACTTAATTAATAAAGGATGTTTCAGTCCAAAAATCTGTAGAAAATTAAAAGTATATCTCCTTAACACGTTCATAAGACTTTCGGACATTTATTTCTAAGCATTATATTTTTACAGCGTTTTTCGTTTACACGTTATTTTCCGGAAAGTATGTTTTTTTACTTACACTACTTTTGCTCTTAATGGCTCATATGGTTTACTTGTCAATCGCTCAAATGATGAAAGTACGGTATCATATCACATCGTAAATATATCCTAAAAATGTATTCGAAATGACAGGGAAGCAGATTCCTGGTAAGGAAAGTCATCAGTTTCCGGTCTCAGGGAGCAAAACCAAGTCGTCAGTAAGAATCGAAAAGCCGATCCTTAGAGCGGTGCAACCAAACAGGCGTCTGCACTGGAGCGAGAGGCGGAGGACGGGAGTGTCTCTGACCGGCAGCGCCCTTGACATTGAGCCCTGGCATGACGCAAGGCTCTAAAAATACGAAGGCTGTAATTGCCCCACGCGCCGCGGTACCGTTCTCCCCTTGCAGTTCCACACATGCGACGCCGCACGCTCCTGCGACTGCCACCCCCTGCCAGACCTCCCCCTCCTGCTCCCACCCCCACCCCATCTCCTCTCGCCCCCTCCCTGTGGGGCGGTGGAGGGGGCTCCATCGACCACCGCTCACGAATAAGCACACCGGCCCGAACTCGGTCGATAAACGCGCACCCATTGTATTGCATTATGGAATAATGTCAATAAAAGTATCTAAAATAATAATAATAATAATAATAATAATAATAATAATAATAATAATAAATAATGGTAAATATACAGGATGTCCAGAAGCTCCCGTTACAAAAAAATACTCCAAATTCTGTGTTGCACGTCATGAAAAATGGCAGGTCCAGTTTCTCCGAAAAAAATTTTGTCTTTGAGAAATTGAGTTTAAAACTCACTTCCGGGCCGCGAAATTCAAACCGGCCGCTACGACACGACGGCGGCATCTCCTAGGCGGAGCCATTTCCTCGTTTCTCCGCGTAAACGGTGAAACAGTCGAGTAATATTCTCTAAGGAAAGCATCGCGTGGCTCACACGAGAATACGTTAATAGTATAAAATGTTTGTAGGTTGTGTTTAATAAATATTTTAAATGTACTTATTGAAAATTCAGTTTTGTTCAAAATGATAGCAACGGTACACGACGGTGTAAACGTAAATGATGAACACCTCCAACACTTATGAAAAATATTGAATCTCCTGGAATGCTCGAATTGTTATTTTTAGCACATATTCATATGAACCAGTGCCTTGAGATTAAGACTGTCACATGAAGATTATTCTGAATGTCGTGAAAAAAAATAAGGTTTCGGAAATGAAATGTTCATCCATGAAAATACCGAGTTTACGCCGCCGTGTACCGTGGCTATCATTTTGAACAAAACATAATAATAATAATAATGGTGCAATACGAAGAAAAGAAAAGAAAAGAAAAGGGGCTTTAAAGAAGACTTTAAGCGTCTTAGAATTAAAGGTGTTATGATAACCAGTCGCGAATGATTGATCCATAAACTTAATAATATCGTAAAGCAAAATAATAAAATGATTGATTGGACATATTATGTTAAAATGCCTAACGTTTTGAATACAGAGTAACGTCTTGAAATATTGATGGAGGTAATGATAATGTGGAAAACGATATATTACTAACCGAAGAATAGAAAATACAGTGCGGAGATTGAATGAGTACAAAAACAGTAAGGCTAGAACAAGCTACCTGCGTGTTATATCGTACTATAATTAAACTTCAATTAGAAAGCCACCAGCCGGTCGAACTAGACTACACATTAGATACGATTAATCTTTTTCTGCCTTATTCCTTTTTGTAATAAAATTAAGAGTAACGTAAACAATTGAACTTTATTGTGCAGGACGTTTATTTCCAAGAACATTCGTGTAGTTTGGTAATTTTTTTACATATGAACGTGTGCTAAATGGCTCCTTTGCTTTGGACATTTCCATCTGGAACCACGAAGGTCTTTTGTGTGCTCAGGCTTTGATGGCTCAGAGTATCAGCTGATGGCACTGCCGTGCCTATGACCGGAAGGTCCTAAGGTTCGACTCCTGACGGCGCCAGGAGTTTTGATAGTAGCTTGTCAGCTTCATAGGTCGAATTCTGTCGGTGTCTGGAGGAGAATTCTAACGGCCGACTCTGATAGGTAGTTTTCCGTGGTTTTCCATCAACACCAGGCGAATGCCAGACGGACCACGGAACGCACGCGATCTTTTTGTCCCCTTTCTTGTCCTATTCCCACCCCTAACGTACACACACTGACATGTACTGCAGTACCACACATACCGGGAGATCGGTCGGGAGCCTAGAGCATGTTCCCGGCTGGAAGCGGTGTCATGCTGGAAGGACGTACATGGTTGAAGAAAAAACCCGTAAGCCGACGGTAGGACGGCGCCGGATCTCGCCATCCAGCGGGGGAAGATCACTGCCATCTCTCGAGGAAAACACAGGCACTACATTTACTGGACTAATGACCTTAGCAATTGACGCGCCCGGAAACAAAATAATCAATGAATGATTTTTTTAATTTTTTTTTAAATTTAAGGTCGCATCAACTACTAGGTCAATAGCGATCACTATTGGAAGTAGCGTTATGGTATGAGGATGAAACGATGTGGATGATAGAGGGTGAAAGGACGAACACATATAACCATCGCCGAGGCGGGACTCGAAGCCGCTGCTTTAGCGCTTATTGCTTTAGCGATCACGTGGCCACAAAAAAAATATTGAGTGCGGTCGTTTGGACCCACTGCGCGCAACGCACTGCGAGCCTTCGCTCGCTTCGCCATTGTCCCGTCCCCCCTCCTTCACCCTCCCTCTGCTCCTTGGACGTCAGGAAAGCCGGCTTCACCCCACCCCCCCAACGGGGTAGTCGCCGCGGCTCTGGGGGGAGCGGGTCGCCTCCTTTGGGATTGTATCAGGGGCGGTTCACACAGCACCCAAAAATGGAAGTAAACAGAACAGGTTATTCTTTCTTCCAGTGCAAGGGGAGCAATGCGTACGTGTGGCGATTGACGCCGTTAATGCTGAGTTTCCTAAATATTGGCTTCATGGTTTCTTTGGCGTCGAGATACTGTAGTTATATTTTTCATTTAGATGACAGGAGACGTGACTAAATTAGCAATTGCTCAGTGCTGTAGTTGCAGTGAAGGAAATGAGGAAATGCCGTCTAACAGTTGTTTAATTCACAGTCAAGGCAGCGCCGACCCGTGAATAATGCGATAGAAACTTTGGACTTTACAGTTTTCTGATAAAAGAGAACGTGGCGCGTTTGTTACCTCAATACTAGAACCGCACGTGTGAGATTTGGTGCGGGTATACTGCTTTGACCTGAACCGAATGCAATATTTTGAATGCAAAAAAATACTGATATTGCGATTATGATTTCAATTGTGCTTAAGAAATTTATTGTGAATGTTTTTTAAATTATACTTAGACTATTATGGTTATTTTCCATTGACAAAATTCCATAGTGTCGATTGCCTTGGTACTGAGAGTTGTTTTGTGCTACGAAATATGTATTATTGATATTCAGTTTGGAATGAGTCATGGATCGAATCACTGACGAGCAGCTGACGTCGAGGCCATTGAGCGAAGAAGGTCACACCTTCGATCTGGAAGACTTACGCTGCAGGAATTAACAGCCGCTCCCCTTTCTATTTACGAGTAAAATATTCATAGAAGCCTCTAGAATCGACAAACGTTGAAACATTAACGTCTCCCGCAAAGTGAGTAAAACGGAAGCGTCCTTAATTGGTCTGTAAAACACGTGTCCATGTGCTGCTGTGAACCACTGAAGATGAGACTAACGTTCCTCTGCTCTCCCGGAGCCGCAGCGTAGCTGGGGTCTCGTTCAAGAGACCGTTGCCCCGCCCGACACCGGCTCTGCGGCCTGAGACCGCTTCGGTTGCTTCCCCATTCCGCCCTGTGACGCCCGCCTATTGAGCTGGCTCGCATGCGTGCGGTCGTCCCTTGCGACACTCCACGCAGACGCACGCGTCCGCCGCTCCGATCTCCCGTTACGCAACCCCAGTGCGCTTCGCATGCCTTCCCGGCTTCGCCCCCACCTCCTGCCCCCGGTCGATGCCTCCAACGCCGTCTTCCACGCCGGCGCTTCACCTTTTACCGGAGGCTTCTTTTCCGGCTGTTGCTATCGTCGTCGTTTTCCTTTCGCCGCTGTCGCCTGCTGCGTGCGAGACGCTCCCCCGTTTCCACCCCGCCATTACGCTACCTCCTCCCCCCCGTCACCGTCGGTGCCACTTCCACCGCCACAGCTGCTGCCGCCTCCACGCACAGCTCGGCCCAGGCGTGGCGGGGACGAGGACGGGGGCGGGGGCGGAACGAGAGGGCGCGCGCTGGATGCGAGGGCGTCGCGTGACGCGGGAGGGTGCACGCAAACACGTGAAGCACGCGCGGCGCGCCGCCGCCGCTCCCGTCCGAGCCGCCTCAGCCGCCTCAGCCGCCTCAGCCGCCACCACCGCCGCCGCCGCCACCGCCCGCGCCGCTCGTCCGTGCCCGAGTGACCGACCCCCGCGGGTATTGACGACGTCGTAATCAGGCGGCGTTGGCGGCGGCGGCGGCGGTGGTGGCAGTCGGCCTGCGCGACGCGGGGCGGCGGACGAGCGCGCGCTCGCGGCGGCGGCGGCCGAGCCACACACGCGCCGCGCCGCGACACCTCCTCCTCTTCCTCGGGCTTCGTCACATGGGCGGGCGGCCCGCTGCCTCGCGCCCTGCCCCGCCGCCCCGGGCCCATGGGCTTGCGCGAGTCGCGCCCCGCAAGGTACAGCCCTTCAGGCCATTTTTTTCTACTACAGGTTCCACAACGGTTGAGCGTCGCCAAGACCGCACCGCTTTGCGAAATGTATTCATCCACCGACCATATGGGCAGGAGAGCCAGCTGTTGATGCGTGAATTGAAGTGTCAGTTCTGTGCGTGTACTTGGGGGTTAGGAATGGTTTTTCACGAGTGATTTACATTATTCCAACGTCGTCACTAAACAGAATATTGTAAGAATTGTTACAAATCGTGTCGAAAAGCAGATGCGGATGTGTGTGTTTGTGCGTGTGTGTGAGTATGAGTGAATGAGAGAGAGAGAGAGAGAGAGAATTAGTTCACCAAACGGATGTGAAAAGAGAGTTAATAACCCTCGCAATGGACAGAATTTCAATCACGTATGTGAACAATATTTCTTAAAAAGGGTGTTGTGAACGAAAGTGAACTCTTCGTGCACTCTAGACACATAAATACATTAATATCCTATGAATATTATCCAGTTGGCGAAACGCCAAGGATAATAGGGAGTAAAGAGACTCAATTTAAATGTTCTTCAGTCCCTTGTTAAATTTTGGACAACCACAATAAATAATGCAAACGTCTTCTTACATCAGAATTTTATTAATTTATTGTGGTTGTCCAAAATTTAACAAGGGACTGAAGAACATTTAAATAGAATTATATGTGACAACCAAATTAAAACTAATCTTAATAAAGAGACTCAAGCACAAGTTAGCCCACGTTTGTGAAGCGAATGAGAATTGTTTCTACGGGTTAAACATCGACCACACAGCCCAATGTTGTTTGGCGTCGATGAGCGCCGAAGAAACCACTCACGTGACATGATTGATCGTTAGTGATTCCTGGCGCGTCAACTACTGCTGTTAGTTCCGTAAGTGTAGTCCATGTTTTTCATCGGACGGTGGCAGTGATCTTCCCCCGCGGGATGGCGAGATCCAGCGTCGATCTACCATCGACTATCGGGGTTTTCCCCAACCAGGCATCTCCCACCAGTGGGACACCGCCCCAACCGGGACAAGCTCTCAGCCCCCGACCGATCGCCCGGCATGTGTGGTAGTGTAGTGCATGTGAGTGTGTGTGTGTGGTAACGGGTGAGGGTAAGACAAGGAAGAGGTAGGAAAGATCGAGCGCGTTCCTTGGCCCGTTTGTTAGAGTACTGCTCCGGCATTCGCCTGGTGTTGATCGGAGAAACCATGGAAAACTACCGATCAGAGCAACCGGCAGCTAGAACTCACGTGCTAGGGCAGACTATAGGTGACTGGCGTGTGCCGTGATTGGGGTGGGGGTCTCGTCAGGCGCCGGCGGTGGAGAGCGTTCGCGCTAGACACACTAGAGCTCGCTTTCATGTCTACGAATTTATTATATGCGCGTGCAAGTCATCAATTCCGTAGTGACTCTGAATCGTGCTGATTGTGTTAGAGTGAATATACAAGAATGTTTGCAAGGCAACGCCGTGTTTGCCGGCAAATGTGGATTTGTTGATGTAAAATGTTTAGAAAATACAATATTGTGTGTGTGGTCTGTTGTTTAGTTGAATGAGATGCAAACAGGATCCGTATCCTGGCATTACCATGATAACCATTTTAGTATTGCCTGTGATTATTTATCAGATTTATGGTGGACATGATACCATGTCTCAAAAGTTCATCCTACAACTCAACTGTATTTAAAAGAAATAAGTAGAAACATGCATATCTGTTTCAGTGGATTTGTGTACAAAATAATTTTTGCATGTAACTTTTATCAAAACACAAACAAAGTAAATTTCAATTTGATGAATATCGGGTCATGATATTTCCCTGAAAAGCCGAGAAATATTTGCAATACAAACCTCGAAATTTGTTTACGTACTTGTAAATAATAAACCGTGCTCATTTGGATATCGACGATGCATATTGATGGTGCAGGTGAATACGTTGACATTTACAGACACTTCGAGAATATTGCTTCAATTCGTTTTATTTCTATTTTCAAATTAACCTAATAAGTCACATTCAATTTCGGCCATGGAATCTAGTAAACAACACTTCCCAACCGCGTGCTCAGTAGGAGGCTTTTGCTCAGGCAGATGATTTGACGTTGTACGTTTTGAGAGACAAACGGAAGCCGTTTTCGTGAATGAAGACGTGACTTTCTCCCCAAAGCTCCAGATGCTTCAGTGTATCTTTGTGTGTTTCTATGTAAAGCAAATCTTATGGAAGTTCTGGCTCCCTTCGCAATTCGTTTGTTCTGCGTGAAAACTTGTCTCCTTTTCTTTGTATTAACTTATTTCCTCTCCAACAAGTTTTCTTATTTACTAGGCGTAAAATCTAAACTTGTTAAACCCACGAATGAATTAGTTGCAATAATGGAGTCCTAAGAAAAACATGATCTCTTTTCCTCTTTCGGCCGTGTTTTGCTTCCAATCAATGGACTATTTTTTGGTATGTGTGTATTTAACGCCATGATAAACTAAAAATGAAAGTAGGTGAATCCCTAAAAACCCTGTCAGTGATGTTAGTGAATAAATAAATGTAGTTAGGACACGACAAAAGACTGATCGATCAAATTACTGGTTCAACGCCGTGCCACTAGTCGAACAATCCACCGAACTCATCGATCAATCTAACCAAGAGAGCTGAATTCATGCTCGTCAAAATTTCATAAGAGTGCGCGAAAGTCTGAAACTAATAATAAGTTTGATATTAAATGCAACTATTATATCGTGTCCAGGGAGCAAACGACGAAACTTCGAAAATAAATTTTTAATTTTAAGCATATTTTGTCTAATAAGCTCACTGCATATTCCTAATGATCTGAGGCGCAATAGGCATTCAAAAGTTGGTTTGAAAAAATACTTTCTACGCAAAAATTTGCATTGCAGAAACATATGAACACTCCAGAAACATGTAAATTGTTTATTATTTACAAAAGATATGAATATATTTGTTCAGAAAAAAATTAACTCAGAAATAAAAAAAGCAGTCGAATTGTGTAAATTGGGTGCTTTGTTATTTCTTTGTTAATTGTCTGGACTAACTACTCGGTATTACCTGTTTCTTTCTCCGCCTATTATTCTCGGCGCCTTAAAAGCATTTTTTCACATTTTCTCGTGTTTTCGATCTCCCAATACAGAAAAACTTGTCCTATGCGGAAGCTGAAGGGAGCAGTATTTTCGCCGTACTGGACAAGGTTCCGCATTGTAGTACAATGTAATACTGTAGAATGTATGTTTGATAGGACCGAGATTTATGTTCACATTAGACAGATTTTCGCACTATACACGTTCCACAGTGAGCAAGATTTACTGTAGTAGAATTGAAATACTCGTATACTACTTTAAGAATTTATAGTAAAACTTCGTACGCTATGCTAATTTTCCTTGAAAACGTTGGATACCTTTTTGAAAAACTGTTGTTTGAGTGTTTCTGCAAATGTGCAATTTTGAGATAATTTTCACACGAAACATTTAAATCGATTGGTGAATATTCAGTTTGGGAAACATTCAACGATTACTTTCGGCGCTAGTGATGCTCACAGATGGGCTGGGATGGACGTTTTTTAAAACACTTTTTCGGTATCACCAAAACGTGTATTCAGATGTCCGTTGAAACTTCGAAATCGATTTTTCGCAGTATTACGTAACTTTTTTTATACAACGTACAGTGTTCCATATATATGTAAGTATACAATAGAATAAAGATATGCGTGAATTAACTGAGCTTTTCTACGAATATTTAATGTTTGGAGTGGAGAGTTTCAATTTTAGCAATACTCCTTGTATTTAGTCGTTCTTGAATCAGCTCTTTGTTCTCTAAACGAAGTAGGTAGTCGTGTAACGTACGGAAGGGGGCCGCGTCATGTACGTGGCCGCGTATATGTGGGGAATATACCCGATACGACGCCTGTACGGCACTGCATAAATAATAAAACAAAGCCGGTTTGAGGACTTCCCCACTTCGTGACCACTTCGAACGGCGGCAACAAGGTCGCTTATGAATAAAATGATAAAATATTGACGTGCTGGCACTAACATTCTCGTTATCACCAAGGAATTCTAGGATAGGGAGGGCGTTTCCAGTCTTCCACGAGAACGGGTATCAAGGGCCCCCGCTCCTGCGGAACACACCTTCCCACAAACCCATCTCGTACGCACACAAACAGGGGAAAGTTCAACCACAAACCTTGTTTCCTTCGTGCTTGTTTTATCCGCTGGGTTGCAGTCACTTGCGTTCTTTGCAAGTGACTTTCACACTTACATTCACCCGGACGTGGGAAATAGCACGGCTAAAACAAGCGTGTGTCCCGAACTTGTGGCTCCTCGTTTACCCTCTGCTTCAGTGAAGTTCATTTACAATTAAAACATTAACGTCAACGTAAGGACACGCTCATGTTCTTGCTGTTCATTGAACGCGTTCACGTTCAGTTCTTGCTGTTCATTGACAAAAATCAAATAAAATATATCCGCAACCAGTGTTGACATCTCTCGACCAGAACTATTCTGCGATTATACTTCGATTTAAATATAGTGGAGCTGGACGGAGGGAGAGACAATGTAATCTAATCGGGAGCTTCGTTACGACTTTTCTTTTGTTGTTGAATTGAAGCTCCCGATTGAATATCAATGTCTCTCTCTCTCTCTCTCTGAAATTTCTTGACCATTGGTTAGAATTGGATGCTATTTACATTAATACGTTAGTGCATTTTGGTGCACAGTTGGCCGATTTTTCCTGTTGATGCATATTCGTGTAATTATAGGAGCATATTTTACATATTTCGTTAAAATTTAGACTTATCTTTAAAACCTTTCATCTTTCCGGAGAATCTATTTATTTGTGAGCGTTCATTGATTAGAAAAAGCTTGCCACAATTTGCGTTTTTTCATATATGATAACGTACATGTGCAAATGTAGAATATTCCTTGATAGTACATTTTTTAAAACCAGGCAGAAGAATTGCAATAAGGAATACTATGTACTTCACTAAGATGAATGTTTACTTTAATTATTTCTTCCGCGAAGTAAGATGGATTATATTATGTTTACACAAAAATATACAGAGTGAGTCACGTAACTTTAGCACCTACTGTAACTTTTGAACGGTTGAAGTTATTGCAATGCAGTTTTCACGGAAGTGCATGAGGGGAAGGGGCAAATAGATACGTGCATTAATTTCTATTTTATCACATGTATTTTACGAGATTTTTTAGGTAACTTTGTTTTTTCAAATGGAACTATACATATTTTTTCAGTCCACCATGACGAGCGTAAAAAGACAAATCCAATGATGTACATATTGTCATATGTTAGATAAGCATTTTTTTGATTGATTTTGATTTTTGCGACTGGGGTTTAACGGACATTTTGAATAGTCCACTACACAAGGTCACGCAGCGCTCCACCAGCAACGCGCGCCCGGGCAAGGGAAGGGAGATTTGAAGATACGAAACATATTCCAAATATTCACAAAACCATTGCAGTTTTTTCCTGAACTGTGCTTTCCATCCTTCCGCATTTTCAGATTTTCGACTTTCTTTGATTGAAGGAATTAAAGGATGGAAAATAAGGATTTGTCATAAGTTTGTATCGTAATAAAATTGTTTATAACTTCAACTCCATTTAATGGGGTTTCATAAGATACGTATTAATGGGATCTTGAAACAAAGCACAATAAGAATAAATAATTAAAACTGTACAAAAAATATTTCGTATTTTGAGCAAACAATTTCAATGTTAATAAGAATATAATAATAACTTAGGGATAGAAATAATTTTATTTCAATAAATACTACTTAAGACAAATCCGCATTTTCCATCCCTAAGAAACACAAAATATCTGAAAATGGATCAGGATGGAAAGGAGAGTTCAGGAAAAAATGCAACAGTTTTGTGAATATTTTTCGTATCCTCGAGTACTAAAATCCCTTCCTTTTCCCGACCCCGCGTTTGCTGGGGGAGAGCTGCGTGACCTTGTGGGGCTGATAGTTACAATGAAAATATCCGTTAAACACTAGTCGCAAAAAAATTACAATTACTCAAAAAAATGCTTGTCTAACATATGACAATATTTATATCTTTGGATTTGTCTTTTTACGCTTGTCATGATAGACTGAAAAATATGTATAGTCCTATTTGAAAAAACAAAGTTACCTCAAATATCTCGTAAAATACAAGTGATAAAAGATAAATCAATACACATATCAATTAGCCCCATTCCCTCATTCACTTCCGTTAAAACTGCATTGCAATATCTTCAACCGTTCAAAAGTTACAGGAGGCGCTAAAGTTACGTGACTCACTCTGTATATTTTGATTCCAGGCATTCTTCCTCTCAATTTTATCACGAAAATAGTATACAGGAAGTGATAGAGTGTTAATTTTAATTGTATATTAGAGTGCATATTTCAAAACTTTTTGGGGCCTAAAAATCCTCTCCTTACACTGCGATTTTAGTAACGTTGCCTCTGACAGAAATCAGCTGTTTCTCTGCCATCCAATCGGGAACTTATATTTCGCTACAGTGACGTCACTATGGTGACGTTCAAGCTCCCAATTGGATGAAGCCGTCAACAGCTGATTCCTGTCAGGGGCACAGTAACGAAAATCGAAGTATAGCAATGCGTGTGAATGCGTGGAGTAAAGCGGCGGTGTGCGTGCGTGTTGCAGCGATGCGGAGCGCGAGCCGTCGGCGGCGTCCCCGGGCGCGGGGGCGGCGGAGGACCCCGCGGCGCTGCCTGGCGAGGACGGCGCTGCGAGCGAGGACGACGGCGGCGGCGGCGGCGGCGGAAGCGGCGGCGGGGACGGCGACGGCCGGCGGCAGCAGCAGCCGTCGCCCGCGCAGGCCGTGAGCGCGCCGCGGCGCCGCTTTTCCACGTGGAGCCACCCGTCGCGGCGGCGGCGGGCGTCGTGCGGGGGCGCCGGCGGCAGCGGCAGCTTGGACGAGGGCGCGCGCGCCGCCAGCCTGCCCGCGCTGGCGCACAGCTGGCGCTGCGCGCGCTGTCGCTTCGTCAACGCCAGCGTGACGTGTGGCTGCGCGGCGTGCGGCAGCGTGAGCGCGGAGCTGGCGCGCCTCCTGCACGCGGCGGGCGACAGCCTCAACAACAACCCGTGCGGCGGCGGTGGCGGTGAGGGCGCGGCGGCGGAGGCCGCGGGCGATGCGGAGGCGGCGGACGGGGCCGTGATGGCGTCGCCCACGGCGGCGTGGCGCGGCGGCGGCGGAGGCGCCGGCGGCGGCGCTGGCGGCGGAGCGGAGGGCGGCGCTGGCGGCGGCGCGGGCGGGGGTAAGTGGGTGGGGCGAAGGGGCCGCCCGGCGGCCGACGGCCTCCCGCCCGTCGAGGCGCCCCTCGTCGAGAACCTCAACCACGCGATGCTCGTGCGCACCGACTCGGGCGAATGTGGTGACAGTAAGAACGCCAACGCGGCTGGCGGGGGCGGCGGGGAGCCCCCGCACAACCGCTCTCCCAAGCGCCAGAACCCCTCTGTGTACGAGAGGGTCAAATCCAAGGTCAGTCGGTCCCTGTCAAACGGTTCTGTCGTGCAGAAATTATTGCTAGATACTTCGAATCCAAATTCTATTCTCCCTAGATCCATCGGTGTGGGGGGAATGTTCCGAAGACCGACGAGTCTCATAGTTGACAGTGCTAGTGATGAGAAAGTGGATAATAACGGTGGTTGTGGGAATATACAAGGTTACAAAATTGTTGAGTCTGTGGGTAGAGATAACGATAACAAATATTCAAACACGAAAGTTCATTCGTCTCACAAATCGGTTACGAATACTTTGACGACTTGGACATGTCATAGGTGTACTTTGGATAATCCTGGGACTGTTGACAGATGTGAAGTGTGTGAAACGCCTAGGAGGTCTAGTTCGACTCTAAATTCTCTAACCAACAACGGCCTACTCTCCAATACTCTCCCTCGTAATAGTATTGTGATCACGGTTCCTGACTGGGAGGAAAACAGGACAGTCGAAACGAAGGACAGTACTGACGTGCTCCAGGAATTTTCTTGCCGATCTCAAAAGAACTTGTCTCGACAAATCTTACCCACGCAAGGGAGTTCTAACGAATTTCTTGGACCTTTGGCTGAGGATATGGCTTGGACTAGACCAATGTACCGACGTTCGTTTTCAGAAATGAATTCGACTTCAAGTGATTTAGAACGCAGTCGTCAAGCTGCGAATCGTCGGAGTATGGTTGAGACCGACCTTCAGGGGAACCTTCCCGTGCGTTCCCCTGTTAATTTGAACCTCCAATTGCAGCAGCAGTTGCAGGCGAGTCGCCCGAGTCCCCGATATTCGTATATTGGAATCACTGATCCCAGCACTACTCAGAACTATAGGCAATCCGTGGCACCCCCACGGAAGGTAGTAAGTGTTAAAAAAAGGTTGATTCCTCCATCTGTTTTAGATATGGCAGATCTGACCAAAGCAACAAACGGAAATATTTCCTCTACACCTACCGCCAACACTGCTTCTTCTCCGGTTCAAGGAAATCAAAATTCTCTTCAGTACTCATCGTCATCAAATACTTCTTCAGAAAATTCAAGTCTGGCCGGCACTTCCTTTGATCGAATGTGGACCTGTACAAAATGTTCATACGCCTACAACCCTTTATGGTCCGATAGCTGTGATATATGCAACTCTGTACGCTCACCACCCTCTCTGACAGAACCTAGTCTTAT
The DNA here is from genome assembly GCA_031308135.1 of Acheta domesticus. NCBI lineage: Eukaryota > Metazoa > Arthropoda > Insecta > Orthoptera > Gryllidae > Acheta > Acheta domesticus. The sequence goes on from JAHLJT010002406.1 coordinate 53,842,391, forward strand.
CACTGTCACGAAAGACAGCGTGCGCTACTTGCCTACCAAGAGAGAGGGGTCTCAGGAATCCGAGAGCTCAGAAAGTCTGAACAACAATGATCCCTTGTCCACGGTGTTGCCAGGGCCTACAGCAACTTTGGCTACTCTGGAACAGGATCTGGAAGACGATTTCCAATTTCTACCTGGAGAAGAAACCAGTCCAAGTGCAACAGAACAAGACTGGACTTGCAAAAAGTGTACGTTGGTTAATTCAGGAAATGATATAGCATGTGTTGTGTGTGGTGGTTCAAAACTGCGTAGTATAACAATGGTTGAAGATATGACTCTTAGGAAAGGGGAATTTTGGACTTGTTCACAGTGTACCCTAAAAAACCCTTTAAGTGCTCAATCTTGTATGGCATGCAAAACAACCAAAAAGCTGTTAGAGGTTCCTAAAAGTAGTTGCGGTGGGCCTAGGAGTCCATCTCCACGGCAGTCTTCACGAATTAGTGGAGGATCTAGAGTGAGTAGTGGTGCAATTCCCAAGCAAAGACATTCAAATGCTGTGAGCAATCGTCGCAGTGCAACCCCAAGTGCTAGAAGTAATGGAGTAGTGAGTCGTCACCATAGATCCAGTGGTGGCAATATCAATACAGATCATTCCATGGTGTCATTGGCTGTGACACAGCCCTCTGGTAGCCGGAGTCCCCGCCCATCAGATCATGTTTCCCCATCAGTTCCCAACTTGTGGCAGTGCAATTTGTGTACTTATGAAAATCGAACAGCCTCAGTGTCTTGTGAAATGTGTCAAAGCTCACGTTGTTTGTCTTCATCATCTGTTATGACAAATGGTAGAATGTCATCATCTCCTGTGCCATGTAATATGGCTCCAATGATAAGTGGTCTATCTAATGCAGCATGCTCTGCAGTTTTGAAGCAGGAAAGTGAACTAATGGAAGATTTGCGCCAGATTGAGGAGAAAGAGGCCTTGGAGAAATGGGAACGCATTGTACAATATTGCAAAGAGGTAAGCAATTACTTTTATATTTCTTAATAATTCTCAGGGCATCACAAAATTGATCTACAATATTAAATTGAATAAAATATATATCATATTTATTATTTCAAAAGAATGGCTTTATCTGTTTAGATCAAAAAGAATCTTGTTCAGTTTGTGTGACTATAAAATGTTGTTATTGATTGGAACACCAGAAACAGCAAAGTTTATGAATATTAATGTTTTATTTTCATTCTAATTTATTTTCTTATACTTATGTATTTCATTAATTTTTCAAATAAAATATTTTTACCGTTGATATGAATGCATAACGTGTTAAAATTACAATAATTACAGATTAATATTACAATAATTTAAGGTTAATTTAATACAAATTAAATATATTTTCTATTACTATTTCAAAGTGTATAATTACTTGAAAGGAGTAACAGAAAGTATTACTCTTAGACACAGGTTATATTTTATGGATTGATACCACCTTTAAAATAAGGAAAGACATAACATGGACCTCAGAATGTAAAATTCTTGATATGTAAAAATAGAAATAAAATTTTGGAAAATAGATAAATATCATGCTCGTCATCTTCAGAATGTATTTTTTCCTGATCAGGTTGGCTACAAAAAATGTCTTTATCAACTAGCCCATTCACCATACCTGTTTATAATATTATATATCTCTATATTATGGAGGCAGAATGGTAGACAAATTATAGATTTTCTTCTAATTCTGCAAAGATATGGTTCAAAATTTGGTTGGCTAGATTTTGGAGTTAATCTCCTCTAGAAATGTGAGTGAAGACTAAGAAAATTTGTGCAATACTTTATATTTTACAATCATCAGATTGTCAGGGATTTGAAAAAAAATGTAACTGATCATTTTAAATAAAATTTACTTATGTGTTTGATGTATGACATTAGGTCCTACTTTGTTTATAAAATTAAAGTTTGCAGATGTTTGTCTGTAATACTCAAAACAAGGAAAAAATCCTGTACCATATTTATATTTCTTAAAAACAAGACATTTACAAGTAGACCTATTTCAGAATTATTTCAAACAGAAATTTAGGTAATACTAGTGTTGATAGACAAGTTTTCATTTTCAAAGATACTAGTTTTGAACTTGTTTATATATTATACTTTTCATTAATCTTAAATATTATTGTTGATTTTCATGAACTCCCCCCCCCCATCATCTGTGGATGGGGGAAGTCCCCCCCCTCCAATAATTAAAGACAATCTAATGTCTTTGAATAAAAAAGAGAAAGTTTATTGCTTTCAATATAGCACAAAAGTTATTTCTAGTTTACGATGCTGGTACATTTATTCTTGATATATATTTCCACAAGCCAATAATTCTCTTTGTGAATTTGAGTATAAACTAGTGAACTTCTTGAATGGAAATTCAGAAAATTAATTTTAGTCTTGTGATTACCAAATAACTGATCAGTACTTTATTTAAAATTGCTTTACTTAATGGCTTTCAATTAAAGGAATTCAGGTATGAAAGTTCGTCATTTTTCATGTTCCTATTATGTTCTGAGTCTTTTGTCTTAAATTTGTCAACACTATTATTCATTGTTGTATCTCATTCTTTAATATTTCTGTTACAGAATAAAGAACCATTTGTTGATGACTCATTTCCTCCAGCTCCCAAATCTTTATATTATAACCCATCAGAGACTAAAGATAACCATGTTGTTCAGTGGCTAAGGCCTCATCAAATTGTCATGGAAGGTGATTCAAAATTAAAATGGGCTGTTTTTCGAACTCCTTTGCCTTCTGATATTTCCCAAGGTGAGATACATCATATATTATGAAAATCTTAATGTACTAATCTAAATCTTAATTGTAATAAATATTTTATTTTGATCAGATTAAATCATAAGGAATCTACATAATTTCAGCATAACTTATGGAGTTATTAAGAGTTACATTAGTACAACAGTGATATCCAAGACTCCAAATATTTCAAGTGTTTAGATTAGTAATATCTAATTGTGACAGTTGAGTGATTTAGTGTAAATTACCAAAATGGAAATTTGTTAATATAATTGTTACTGTATCAAAGAATTTGTTCCAGTGTATGCATTAGGCACATTCAATCATAAAAGCTATAATTACAATCTTTACATCACAATCTTTGATTTAGATGAAATTTAGCACATAGGTGGCTCAGTAGCATAAGAAAAAGAGTTCATACCCACCTGCAAAACTTTTATTCAGGCCCCATTTATAAAAGTGTATAGTAAACATAAGTAGTGTTAGTACCTTAAATAATAAAAATATCCCTTAAAAGTAAGCCCTCTTTTACTTGGGCCTGCCTGCATTATGGGCCCGAATGTTATGCCACTGAGGTGACCTAACTTGTGAATAAGAGAAATACTAATTTTCAGTAAAATATTTCAACCCATGAAATACAGCCATCCAAAGTACTACAAAATTGCTAAACATTGTGTTCCCCCAAAACTTGTAAATTGATTTAAAATCTCTCCAAATTCACATAAGGAGCTGGAAAAGATGTCATTTTTCAGCATTCTTCAATGCCTTTCATATGATATTCCAATCATCAGGGATTGGTTTAAATTGTAAACAACACCTTATCATTTATACATACAAATACTAAATACTATAGAATACATATATAATTATCAGTTCATAATAACTTCACAGTACAAGGTCTGTGACACTGTTAGAATAAAAAAGAAATTTATTTTGTGATATCATGAGCAGCAGGGGTATTTTCAAGGTTTGATTTGCATGAGAGCAGTGTGGTCAAACTTGAATTTATCAGTCACTTATTGTAGCTTGTGGTAGGCGAAAGACTCACTTGTTCTCAGAATGGCCTGTAGCTGCTTGAAGTACTTTGTAACTGACTTCATTCTATCCTAGGACTTTCCAATGATCAATGATCAGATCTATTTATTACAGTGAAAGAGATATGATTTATTTTCATTTTCTTGGAGTGAATTAATTTGATCTTTTTGAAAATTGAATACATTAGTTTTCTCATTTTTTTCAAATAAAATAAACCGGTTAAATTACAGAATTTATGTATTGTTATTTTTGGTTAAATTTGTAATAATAGAAAGTGTGTGTGTGGATGTGTCAAATTTCTGGCCAGTTATTTTACTTTGACATGGAAAGCAACAGATATGTATTACTTAAATATTTCAAATCATTTAAGAAGCCCACCTGCAGAGTGAGGGACAAAAACAAGTTTAACTACGAAACAGAAGCTCTCTGTGAATACTCTCGAGTCATCTGATGACATAACTGAATTACTTGAGGGATCACTTTTCAACAGTCTCAAACTCCTTTTATTAGAGGTGCTTCCAAAGATAAAAAGTTGATATTGACTTCTTTTCTATTGTCATAGAGTGTCTGGGAAAATTATGAATTGGTTTAATGTTCCTAATTACATGGTAAGGCAATCAGCTAATATAACCCAAGGGAAACAGCTAATCTAAGCCAAGTAGAAGCCTTTCTCCTGAAATAGCTGAAGCAGTAAATTGTTTTATGAAAGTGATGAGATAAATTGGGTATTACCTGGAACGAAAAACTGTGTTTCTGTTAGAACAAAAAATGGTGAAAAAAGTTGTTAAAGAGATTGATTCTTTGTAATTTGAGAGATGATTATAGAACGTTCAAAGATCAATTTGCAAACATGAAATCAATATTTTTCAACCCATTTTTCCACCCATTTGTGATCTACTACAAAAAAGAAAACATTGAGCTTGCATGTTTTCTGGTAATTCCTGAGTGCTAAAAGCATAAAACAGTTGCAGTGTACTGATTCAAAAAAAAACAAAACTTATTGACTTCCTGAAAAGTAAGTTTAATAAGTGTTAAGATTTACTATTTCTCAGATGGGTTAGCAGCTCAGTACAAAAATAGAAAAACTTTACAAATCAGTGTTCACAAAAAGATTACTTCAAAATGAATGCTGAATTGCTGTTTTTGGAAAGGCACATGATAAAGAGCTTTGCAATGGTGTTAGTGAGACAATCAAAAGATTAGCTGCCCCAGCCAGCTTACAATGTCCTTGTGAGGATCGAATTCAAGCTTTGTTTCAATTGAATTAGCGGTCAGAGCTGCCAGATTTTTTATTTGTTATCCAAGACAAATATGCAGAAACAGAGCAATTTTTGGAAAATCACCTAAGCAAATCTTTAACAATTCCTAGGTGCTCAGAAACTTTATGCTTTGATTACCATCCTGCTGAGTAATTAAAAACTAGGAGTGAAGATCATCCCAGATTCAAATGAGTCAACCATATAAAGTGCAACAGCATTGCAGGATAACTGCAATTGATAGAATTGACAGGTTACATAACCATAACCTCCAAAAATAACTGTAGGCTGTCGTATGTTCTGGCAAAAGAGGAGAGCAAGAATGAAGTTAAAGTGTCTTTTTAACATTCAGCTGGCCCATCAAAATACTTCTCCTACCATAGAAAACAAGACATTCTATGGCTCCCTATGAAAAGTTAACCTGCTATCTCCGATAGAGAGAGTCTGCAATTTGTCTGCCAAAGAAACACAAGCTGAAGCTTTTAAAGACTGTAAAATATACAGAATTCTAATATAACTTCAGCTTAGTTTATAAAGAAAGTTATAACCAGATACCCTATTGTAAGGTTAATGATTTATGTAGATTTTCACTTGAACCCACTACAATCCTAGGTTTAAATTTTAAAAGTTTTCAGGGCACCCAATTTTCAGCAATTTTGTAATACTGTACATATATATGTTTCATTACCAGGTGGGAATATTTTATTCAAACTGTGTATTTTTCTTATTCTTAAGATAGGGTATGTACTTAGCAAATTTCATTCACATCCAAAATGGTTAAGTAAGATAACGGTGTTGATTTAATGTGGAATGACCCCTTATAAAATGGCATGGAAATGTGCTGTGATTTCTGCTTGCACTTATTTTGATCAGATAACAATGAAATATTTACTCTATCTTCAGACTGATTTAATTTCCAATGAATTTAAGAACAACTGAAACTCAAACATTAGTTATCAATCCCTTTAATCTATTTTATTTTTTTCTCTCTGTTATTGCCCTGCTTGATCATTGTTAGTCATTGTATTTATAAATGGTAGTAAAACCATCCTTGTCTTTCTTCTTTTAATTACAAAGGATTATATTCCAAAGGAAATTGCTCCACAAATAACAAGGGAAGTCAGTAAGGCCCTCATGGCAATGAAAAGTGGTAGAGCTCCGGGACCTGGAGGTATCCCAATTGAATTAATTAAAACTGCCCCTTCAAGTGCCATAGATTTCATGACACAGATCTTCAATAAATGCTTGGAAGGAGATTTAGTTCCCGAAGAATGGAAAATGGCACACATTTCATCTATTTATAAAAAGGCAACAAGAATGAATGTGAAAATTATAGGGGCATTAGTGTTACCAGTACAATTGGGAGACTGTACGGCCGGATATTAAGGGAAAGATTGGAAATAGAGATGGAGGAAATGGAGGAACAGGGCGGTTTTTGCGCAGGGAAATCTTGCATTGATAACATATTCTGTCTAAAACAAATTATTGAAAAACGAATGAGTGTAGGCAGAGAGATTCATATAGTATTTGTGGATCTGAGAAAAGCATTTGACTCGGTACCCCTATCCAAACTGTGGGATACTATGGTAGATGAGAAAATAAATAGAGTATATATAAATGCTATAAAGCGTCTCTATGCAAATTGTCAAAGCTGCGTAAAAATTGGTACAAATAGTTCACCAGCTTTTAAAATAAATAAAGGCCTAAAGCAAGGTTGTTGTATTTCCACAACCCTATTTAAAATGTACATTAAACGAGTTCTTCACACATGGAAAAGAAAATGTAAGGGCATGGGAATACCTATTGGTGGAGATTTCCTATATACATTGATGTATGCAGACGACCAAGTGGTCCTAGCCAGTGACGAGGATGATATCCACTACATGACTCGAAAATTAATTGAAGAATATGAAAAGTGGGGACTTGAAATTAATACATCTAAAACAAAATATATGGTAGTGGGTGGAAATGGCCAGGGTCTGTTAACCCATAGGGGTGTCATTGAATGTGTAAAGGAATTCAACTATTTGGGTGTAACTTTAATAAGTGATGGTCGTGATAGCAAAGATGTTTGAAACAAAACGAACAGAGGTAGGCAAGTAATAAGATCTTTACATCCATTGATATGGAATTCCAACATAAAAAGAAACACAAAAATTACATTGTATAAAACAATTGTTGAAAGTCTATTCACATATGGAGCTGAGTTATGGACTATTAATGCCAGGGATAGAAGTAGGATTCAAGGAACAGAAATGGAATACTGGAGGAGGTGTTGTCAGGTTACAAGAAAGGAAAGAATGAAAAATCAAAGAATAAAAGAAATAATGAAACCTGGAAAATCAACCTTAGAACTCATAGAAACAAAAGCTTTGCTATGGTATGGGCATTTAAGAAGGTTGGACAGTGAGCGACTGCCAAAGATGATGTGGGAATACCATCCTGAAGAAAGAAGATATAGAGGAAGACCAAGAAGGAAGTGGGAGGAAGATATAAGATCAATGATGGCGGTGAGAGATTTAGAAGATGATGCTTGGGAAGATCAAAAGAAATGGAGATTAGGCAGCGAGAAACGGCGACAGCTGTAGAATACTTGCTTTACTACTACTAGGATTATATATTGTTTAACAATTGGGCAATTTTATAAGCAGAGCCAAGACAAGATAAATATTAGAAAACATTTCAGTAATGCTTTTTAAATTGATTTGTTACATACTTTGCTGTTCCAGGTGTGTTAGGTAATTGTTGGCTTCTGAGTGCACTAGCTGTTTTGGCAGAGCGAGAAGATCTAGTGAAAAAAGTAATGGTCATGCGAGAATTCTGCCAGCAAGGCGCATACCAAGTTCGTCTTTGTAAAGATGGAAGATGGACCACTGTCCTTGTTGATGATTTGTTACCATGTGATAAACGAGGTCATTTAGTCTATTCTCAGGTAAATATTTAATGAAAATATATTTTTAATATTATACAATAATGTATAATTATTATTAAGCTTAAATATAATATTATGCAAATTATTCAATATTTTATTATATTAATATTGTACAATTACAGGCAAAACGTAAACAGCTGTGGGTTCCTCTTATAGAAAAAGCTGTAGCGAAGATCCATGGTTGTTATGAAGCACTGGTTTCAGGGAGAGCTATTGAAGGATTAGCTACACTCACTGGTACTTACTCGTTTTTAATAACGGAAATAAAATTTATATTTCTCTTAAAAATATTTGATGAAGAATTTTTTAATAAATGGTTGTTGATTGTCAAATGTCTTACTTGAAATATCATTACTATCACTTAAATTTCTTAAAATAATTTTTTTTTTAATGTTTCTCTGTAAAAATAGTATGACAATAATTTTCTAATAGGAGCTCCATGTGAAAGTGTGCCTCTTCAGCCATCTTCTCTTCCATCAGAAGATGAGCTAGACAAAGATCTGATTTGGGCTCAGCTTCTGAGTTCTCGCCTAGCACGTTTTTTGATGGGTGCTTCTTGTGGTGGTGGAAATATGAAAGTAGATGAAGAAGAATACCAACGTAAAGGATTACGGCCCAGGTACAAAAACAAATATTTTTCAACATTGTTCTTCAGATATTAAAAAACAACTCCTTTATCATTGCTGAAAGAAAAGAACAAAGATAGTAATCAATTAATTAAAAATATAATAGGTACACTCCATTGTTTCAAATCAATAGTAATAATCAATTATAATTAGTGGAACTTTACGTATATAAATCAAAAGCCTGAACAGCAGACTTCTACTAGTATCAAGCAAAGTCATTTGAGGATAACAGAATAGTTACATTTTATAAATAATAAATAATTAGAAAATAACAATGACAATATTAATTAAACTTGCAGTAAGAACTACATCAGGAACAATAACGTAATATCTAACAGTGCCATTTAGCCTTTGTACATTTAGTAGTTAACATATAATAATTTTACATTAATTTACAATAATAAATTTCATTATTACTTACTGTAAAAATTCAACAGCTTACAACTACAATTAGGCCTACATCATAGGCCAATAAATGTATGATAGTTTAAATAAATATTGCATTTATTTAAACAGACCAGGAACACCTCAATAATTAGTAGAATAATTAAAGATATGGAAATTACATTACACCAATTAGCAGAAGGAGCAAAAGAAATGGGCCCAGTAATAAACGAGGACAAAACAAAATATATCTTCTATGTTTTCATTGTTTTTATTAATCAATTTTTTTAGGATACTTGTATAGATTTTGTACGCTGCTGTTTTCTCTTCTTCCACTCCTGTATATATCATTGTGTACTGGTTAATTTCCTTTGCACCTTTTCCTTTCCTTTTTGTGTCTGATAATACTGCGATTTTGACTTGACTTTGTTTCAGTTCCCATTCAAGTTCTTGTTCTTAGTAATTAATCCTCTTGTATTCCACGTCGTAATATTTATGTCATTCTCTCTCCTTTTTTTTCTTTTTTTCTTTTAATTTGTTTGTCTTTTTGGGGGGGGGTTCTTTCTCTTTTTTTATTTGTATTCTATGTTGTATGTATATTTATTCTTCTTCTCTTTCAAGTGGTCTATGAAAGGATTTTATTAGTAGCCTTTGAAAATTTCTACAATTTTGCTTCCTTAATGGGGATTCCCATTTCAAAAGCTTTTTGTACCCCATTGTGGTTAGCTGTTCACATCTGATTTCTCCTTCTGTTCCTTTCTCTCTCCTGATGATAAAAAATATGCCTGTAAAAATTGCCCAAAAAACAACTTTCCTGGGTTTGACTATTCAAGATTATCTAAAATGGAACTCTCACATCACAGATCTAAACAACAAGCTTACCAAGTCATGTTATGCCATCTACATTCTTAAGTCAAATTCTAAGTTGGATACACTGTGAACAGTATACTTTGCAAATGTACACTCACATCTAAAATACGGAATCATATTCTGGGGAAATTCTCCGGAAAGTATTCACACTTTCATCATCCAAAAACGAATATTGAGAACAATGATAAACACTCGCAAATACGAGTCCTGCAAACCACTTTTCAAAAAATTACAAATCCTACCACTATCATGCATGTACATTTTAGAAATATTCATCTTCACAAAGAAGGCACTTATAGAAAACAAGGAATCTGTTACGCTAAATGAAGAAGTTCATAACTATGATACCAGACAAAAAAGAAACCTGCATGTCCCACACAGAGAAACTTCACTCTTTCAAAAAAGTACCCTTATAGAAGGTATTACACTATACAACAAACTCCCTAGTGAATTTAAAAGCTTAAACTCTGTACACACATTCAAAAATAAACTGAAGCTTTTCTGTTAAACCATACATTCTACAGTACAAAAGAATATATACATCATAAACACATATCTACACAAATATAAACTAGTACTAATCATTTTTATGTACTCTGTTGCATGTTTTGAAACCCCCAAACTGACTGTTGAATGTAAGGGATGGACCAAGCCCAGCCATCAACTCATAAGAAGACAACTGCTTATTTATTTATTTCTTCTTTCTTTCTTTCTTTCTTTCTTTTTTATTTGTATAGTTTTTCAATTTTAATATTCATTTCTTTTTTCTTCTTTTCTGTATTTAATACTTAGAAATATATATATTGTGCATTTTATTATTATGTACATATTCTAACTTGTCATACATGGCTTATGCTGTATTTATGTGACAAATAAATATATTATTATTATTATTATTATTATTATGTATTACGAAACAAATTTGAAGCTGTAGGTTACCAATGTATTTCAAGTTTCTTTAAACATTTCTTTTAATGCCTCTTCATTTCTTGCTAGTTGAGCTATATCACCAGCATAAGCTAGACGTCGTTTTGTTTTATAGAGGATGTTGCCCCTAATATAAAATCTCTTCACAGTGCAATGGAGGGCAATGTTGAATAAAGTAGCTGAGAGTGAATCATGTTGTTTGACACGTGTTGTTATTTTGTATGTATCTATTGTCTTTCCTGCAATATGTAGCCTATTCACGACACTCGGATTCAAGCATAGATATTTGAATTAGACTAATAAATTAATTTGGCATTTCTTCTTTCGGTGTGCAGATTATCAATTTTATTTAGAATCGAATATTCCAAACTTCAGGGGTGGGAGTTCGAATTGACAAGTAAAACATGTTTCACTTATGCCACATATTCTCAATAAATCAGAAGATTGCTTTGGGAAAAATTCCATTTTTCCCATTTTTCCAAGAACTGTTCTTGATATGAGTTCTTCAATTTAAACATTTCAGAATATGGAAATCATTAACAATGCACCTAATCTGAATTAATTGTATCCATGGCAAAAAGAAATTAGTAACTTTGTAGCTCTCTAGAGAGGGCAATCCCCATCACCCCCTGTCAAATCACACCCTGCCTTCTTCCCTTAATACTCTGAACAACTGGTTCCAATTAATTCTAGCAAAACCTTGTTTACAATCAATGAGAAGCCAATGTAATTACAAAATTTTTCAATTATTTTTCTTATTGTAAATATATCACTTTCTTTACCACTACCTCTACCTCCACCTTTCAGTTCCTCTACTTTTCAGTACCTATCAGTTCTTCTATCTTTCCAGAACCCACTTTGACATTCATCAATTATATCTTTCAGCAAAATGATTTACTTGCTTTTGATAATAAATTCTATCTACCATAAAGTCCTCTTTGAAACTTTTATACAAAGAAAGTTGATTAAATCATTGAAATGCATTAAAAGTACATAATAATATTGTAATGGTTTATTCACCTTCATGAAACAGACATGGTGTTTTTATAACAATTTATTTATTGTTATACATAACGTAACGTTTCAATCCTGTTTGGGGTCTTTTTCAAAATCTAGTGTCCAGAATTTTTTTTCATCATAGATAAAGTTATAGCATTTTAATAAAAAATTGTAAAATTGGTATAAAAATTTGTAACTTCATAAAATTCATCTGGACAATTCAGTTGTCTGGATTGAAACTATGATGAAAACAAATTCTGGACACCAGATTTTGAAAGACACCCCAAACAGGGTTGAAACATTAAGTTATGTATAACAATAAATAAATTGTTATAAAAATACCATGTCTGTTTCATGAAGGTCAATAAACCGTTATAAAAAATAAGCAATACAACAGACATATATATTCAACATAATTTATTGATAAAATATCATATTTCAGGCATGCCTATTCTGTTCTTGATGTAAGAGATCTTCTTGGCAACAGACTTCTTCGCTTACGTAATCCATGGGGTCATTATTCATGGAAGGGTGACTGGTCAGATGAATCTCCAATGTGGACCCCACAATTACGGGAAATGTTGATGCCTCATGGTGCTTCTGATGGTGTGTTCTGGATATCATTTGAGGATGTATTGAGGTACAGTATACAGAAAATATTGCATATCTCAATACTATATTAGTGTATTAAAAATTATTTCAATTTTGTTATAGAATCAGTTTCTTTATACCTATCCTGTCAATTTTAAGTGTCTGCAATAGAAATAGTCACATAACTTCAAATACCTAGAAGAAGTTATTTCATGAGATAATATATATTTCTTTAGTACCGTAGTAAATTATTTAGTGAGATTTCAATTACATCATTCTTTGATGTGTGTAATGTTATGGACCATGACTCACAGCAAGAACTTTTTTATTTTCTATTTGGGCAATTTTTCTTGTAGAATAATTACGTTAGTCTACAGTATATGACAAATTAACTTGGTTTTAAAAACTTTTTCATGCACTCAGCGACACACACATTAATGTTCCAGTTCTGGAACATTTGATTTTGTATCATAGCAGACAATACAATTCCAAAAAGCAGTATACAGACTCTCAAAAAACAGTACCAAAGTAAGATTCTGACACATTCCAGCACCAATGCAATCTTGGAGTTGTAGGGATTGTGGATGGTTTAAAATAATCAAAAAATGATACTTTATCATTTTTTATTATATTTTGCTACTACATTTGTGTTGGCCATGTGATAAGACACAATACATTTTATTCTAATATTTAAGAGAAGCACTAAGGTGGAATGATCTGAATTGAAAATTTTGCACAGCACTCAAATTGTGAAATGATGAATTAATGTAAGGGAATATCAATGACAATCTTGGCAGCCACAATTTGAAGACTTTCGAACATGATGATGATGATGAATATATTTAGATTTTGCTGTAATAAATTAAGCAGAGTTAACATTCATCTTATTTACTTGTTTGTATTTATCAGGAAACAAAATATACTGTATCTGATGTTATGAGGATAATGAAACAAAGCTTCAGAAGAACACAAAAAAACAAAACATTATCTTGGGATTTGCCCTGTAATTCTATGGTGAACAATGAATGAAAAACAATTCAGGATTTTTAAAATGTAGTGCAAATAGCTTGGTGTGTGTTGTTTGTTAATTTTTGATTCTCTGGTGTGAATAAAACTGATGATGAATTTAACTGACACATCTTAATTCTGAACATTTTTATTCCATTAAATTATAACAGATTTAATTGAATCTGATAAGTCAGTGTTTAGAAGAAATAATAATTAGATAATTGATTAGAAAATAATATTTGTTTCATTTTGCTGCAAATATTCTTTGTATATTGCATGGGAATGAAATGTATGAGACAGTAACTGTTTATTTGATAACTTGTTTAGGTATTTTGACTGCATTGATATCTGCAAGGTACGATCAGGATGGAATGAAGTGCGGTTGCGTGGGACTCTACCCCCACTTTCTTCATTGGAACATTTATCCTGTGTCCTATTGACAGTATTAGAACCCACTGAAGCTGAATTCACTTTATTTCAGGAAGGACAGAGGTTTGTGTAGTCTAACTCTATCTATCCTTTGGTAAATTTATATTCAATTTATTATTCATGTCAAAAAAAATTCATGTGGGTTTAAATAACAAATGCTGTATCCCCGGATATTATAAAATGTTATATGTATTTGAATGAATTATTTTATGGTCTTTTGAATTTTTATGAAGACATGAACATTGACATATTTAAAATAAGTAATAATGGTTGTGGCACTTACACTTGCAAGTGTAGTTTTTGACGTTTTATTACCAATTCAGCAAGTCAAATTAAATGCATATAACATTACCAAAGTTTCATTTGCCTAATTTGCAGGTCTCTTCAGTGCTAAAAAAAATGGTGATGCAATGTAATAATTAAAATAGTTCAGAAACTAAAAAATGAGAATGCTGTGAATAGGCCAAGAAATTTTAAATTTACTTTTATGAATTAAAACTCAAATAATTAGACTGACTGAGTTTAGCTCAGATCCAGAATTGATGTTGTTTCTACAGAGACAATGATGGTGTAGATTTTCAACTTATAAGTCAACCACTGTCTGGAAGAGAATTCTTGTGGCTGGCTGGTCTCTTGGTAGTTTTCCATGCTTTCTCCAATCATTACCAGATAAATGCCCTAGCAGTCCCTGACAAACAGGCCAGAGACTGTGCACACAATCTTTCCTTCCTCTTCCTTTTCCTTTCCTATCCCCTAACCGCTTTCCTAGACCCTACCTACTAATGTTGCCCATATGCACTTTTATGGGTAACTCTACCAAACATGTCAGGAGACCAATTGGGTGATTAAAGCGTAGATTGTGAAATTGGGAGATGCTTGTTGGGAAAAATCCCTCACAAGTTGAAGTGTAGGTCAGAGCTGGATTCTTGTAATCCAGTAGGAGAGGTGCATCGCCACCTTCTGGTTAGCATTCACTACACAAACAGAACTAATGACCACAGCAGTTGATGAGCCTGCAACCATCAATCAATTAATCAATCAAATAATTAGGAAACAATCAAACACCAGATTATAACAGAACTTGACACATAACATAGAATTTGAAACCTGAAAATATATTTACTACATTTGCACAATTTAGAAGGTTAGAACAGAATTTTAGAAGAAACAAAAATCTATAAGTAGCATTTTTACCTTGCATAATTATGGATTTTTTATTTTCTTTATTTGTTCTAACCTTCAGTATTTTGTTAATTTTAAAATATGTTTTGAAGTTATATATTTTATGTTACATGGAGGTGCTGTTTGATTGTTTTTGTATATTTCAGTTTTTCATTCTGAAAGATAAATTAAATTTTTGTGTATGTGTGTGTTTGATTTCTATATATACTTCAATAAAAATTCTCAAGATAGTTAACAGTTTAGAGCAATTTTAATGTAAATTATAGCACTTAAAATGTAAGCTTAAAAACTTTTTTCTGAAAAGCAGCAGGAAATTAAGAAGACAATTTGTTTCATCTGGTTTTGTTCTAAACCAATATCCTTACTTAAAAAAATATTCAACTATAAATGTAATATTATATGTTTTTAAAAGTGTGAGTTATTAATTTATTTTTGAACTTCTCAAGGACTTACATGAATCTGTGTGTAATGAGTGCCTACAGAAGATGCACAGATCTCCTTATTGTTATAATATAGCCTGTCATTATTACTCCATACTCCTAAATTAATCCTCCATATTCTGAAATAATTATGTCAATAGATGTCATAAAACACCTTCTTAGAAGAACCCTTGCTTCTACTCAAGACAGAAATATATTCTGTGTTTGATCTTCAATTCACGCAAGCATTCAGTCATAATTATAATTTATTTGCACTTATTTCTTTGAATCATGCAAAGTGCTATTACAATATTAAATTCTCATGTCAACTGAAATATTTGTTGATCCATTAAAATTTCAATTTTTAATATTTGAATAAAATAATTAATAATTTGTAAAAGCTTTCTTTGCATTTGTTCTTTCAAATTATAAAAGTTCGTATTTGTAGATATTTACAACTAATATCACAATGTGAACTATATATACATAATTATTTTTATAGAAACTCAGAAAAATCTCAACGTTCGCAACTGGACTTGTGTGTTGTTGTGTTTCGCACTCGTTCTCCTGCATCTCCAGAAGTGGGAAGGCTAGTGGAACATAGCAAAAGACAAGTGCGAGGTTTTGTAGGCTGTCACAAAATGCTGGAACGAGATCTCTATATTCTTGTCTGTCTAGCCTTCAATCACTGGCATACGGGTATGCATACTTCTTTACTCAAAAAATTCATTCTAAAAACTTGTTGTAACAAATTTCTTTTGTTTATTTATTTCCTACTATTACGATATTTTATGGTTCATCAAAAAACTCTTTTGTAGAACCAGACATATTAATAGAGAAAATGTTTTTGTATAAATGGCTTTCAGTCAAATGGACTTTTTCAGAAGAATTAAAATTTTACATGATTTTAAATAAGCCGTGATACCTACTTAGTTTTTGTTTTTATAGGAATGGATGATCCAGCTAACTATCCTGAATACGTGTTGGCAATACACAGTTCAAAGCGTTTGCTGGTAGAACAGATCTCTCCTCCGCCTTTCATGCTTGCAGATGCAATTATTAGTCTCACTCTTGCTAAGGGCCAAAGACATGAGGTACGATAAACTGTTTTTGAAAAAAAGTATTGTTTTTGTTTTTAATAATCTGTTTTGCTCTTTAACAGTGTCATAAATGAAACATTGTGTTAAATGGTGCCAATGTGCATGTAATGTGGTATACCAATGCGTATCACCCCCTCTACAAGAACCAACACATGACATGACTTGGGGAGCAAATGTCATGCTGCATTTTGTATAGTATAATTTAACTGGTAATAATGTTGATGTTGTGTGTTATGAAACATCTTATTTGCCCCATTTGATCCATATTAGAATAATACTTAAATTACTTTACCTTCCATTACAGTGATGTTGTCACTGAAAATTCAGAAACATATGTACTACCTATATTTGTTTATGATTTAACCTAGAGTATGTTCATTAAGGATTCATTATGATCATAACCTTGTTGTTGCAGTAATTATTACGGATAGTAGAGTGGTGTAGTACTTGAATATTTTGTCATAATTTGTGTTAACTTTCATGGTCAAGAATATATATATATATATATATATATATATATATATATATATATATATATATATATATATATATTGAGACGAAAATGGACGAAATCCATTCGTCCCATAATAAATCTACAACCAGCCCGAACACCATAAGGCGCAGGCAGCTTTGAAAGCCGCGCGCCGTCGACGTCAGCGGATGACGAAGGCGTCGAATAATTTCGAAGCCTACAACCGGAACCGATGGTCGCCAATGAGGAGAGAGCCGAAAATCCCACGATAGCCATTGGTCGGCGTAGGTCACGCGAGGAGAGTAGGACAGAGGCAGCCTGGTAACCGATGTAGAATTTTGTCTTCTAGAAAGAGTTTCCGACGAGGCAAGACGGGTCTTCTAGAAAAAGTTGTCGACTAGGTGAGACGTGTAGGACGTTTCTTCTAGGAAAAGTTGTCGACGAGGCGAGACGTGTAGAATGTTTCTTCTAGAACAAGTTTTCGACGACGTGAAACGTTGCTTTTAGAAAAAAGTTAACGACGAGATGCGATATCCGCTAGGAGCAGTTTTGTTCTAAAACAGAATTCATGACCAAGTACAACGTGAGTCGGTGCGTAATTCACAACTTCCAACGCCACCAGAACTTTCAAAGTGCACGGGAGCAAAGTGAAACGAGCCCGATGTTCAAATCAAGAATTATTTAATGAACTGTTGTCCGGAATGGGTTTGTGAGGAAGGAAATTAAAGACGTCTGAACTTTCTGAACTGACGTGTAATTCGCATTGAAGGAGAACGAAGAAAGAAGAAGGGAGAAGATAGAAGAAGAAGGTACAGCCGAGAAGTTGGTACGTGACGTGGAATACAGCGAGTACGAGAGGCGCCGCGGTGCAATTCACCGTTGCATCCCGAGGTCGCCATCGGGCCCGCCGCTACCCCACAGGCTCGCCGAGGCTTCCATTTGTTCGAGCGGCCGTGAAGACAGCGAGGTCATCGCTACGCCCTTCCCGGCTGCTAGTGGGCGAACGGGAGGTCTCCGGAACGCGCGCGAGAGGGGGAGGTGTAACGGTATTTCACCGCCATGCAGCAAACGAGAGTGAGTACCTGTAAACTTTGACACAGTGCTGTAAAAATACAAGGTATTAGCAGAAATAGGAGAGGCTAATGAGGACAATTCTAGGTTTGGATTTGGTCTTTCTTTCATGTTCAAAGGGTCGTTCTAAACAGAATTTAAAATAGAATGCGATGCCTACATGCATCTAAACCAGAACAATAAGTAACTTTGTTAAAATCAGTCTTTTTCTTTATCGAAAGAGTCAGTGTACATGTGCTTTTATGGGAAAGGCAATAAGTAATGTCACACTAATTTAAGTAGTAATGAAAATCTTAAGAGAATGTTTAGGTAAATCCAGCTGGAAATAGGATTATCGAAATCTCTCTTAGGTGTAATGTGTACAGGCAGTGTAGGGCAAAGCAGTGGTTTGCCCGCTGCATGTTGTAATGTTATGTAATCAATTTTGGTTAATGAATGAGATATAAAGCATTTGTGGATTGTGATTTTCCCTGGTCACTAAACCATGTAGGATTTCCTAGGGAGGGAGCATCCTATAAAAGAAAATATTTTGATAAACAACCGGCAGGGCCTGGCGACGAGGCGGTGACTGGAGCGCCGTGACGTCCTGGTGACACCCACGCCAGAAGCATTTGATTCTCGTGGGGTATATCCGCCCTAGCCCATCAAAGGTTGGTTAGTGCCGGCATGTCGAGAGATGAAATGTTCCGTTGCATTAAATGGCGCCCGCACAGGGACACTGAAAGTTAAATTAGCATTAACTAATGATAGCAGGAGAGAGGAAATTAATATTTGCATCATTAATAAGGCTAAAATTTAGGGTTTCCAAAGTCCCATATAAGATTGTGTAGTGACTTGTCAAATCAAAGAGGGAACACACACAATGCTATGAATAAAATTAAAGTTAAAAGGAAATATTGAAAGGAGAACGATACTTGTGAATGATGTGCGGTGTTCATAGTTGTTACAGTGTTACAATTTATTGCAGTGTACATGTCATGTTTTGTGTTTTATTTTCAGCAGTGTGATAAGTTCTATTTCTATGTGATTTTGTTGTGGAGTGTATAAATTATTCAGTGTGTTGTGAGGGAGGTAATTTCGTTTCCAACAAATATCTTTTGTGTAAAGAATTGCTGTAAACGGGTACTCAACCTCGTATCATGGCGGATAGATTCATGCAAAGTAGAGGCTTAGTGGGGGCAGAGGCCGCTAACAGTGACGAGGAGGAGGGGCAGCGCGAAGTGGAGGCAAGGCCGACCGTAGAACGAACGCCGACCGAATCTGCTCGCGGAACAGAGCCATTAGAATCGTCACCGGAAATGTTAGAAGGGGAATCACCACCCGTTAGTCCGGATGACCCCATGCTAAACCTAATGAGGGCATTGTTAGGTAATTTCCATACAACCCTTACCAATAAGATAGAGAATATGCAACAACAAAACCACGCAATAGCTGCAGAAATACAACGCGACATTCAACATGTACAAGAGAATGTTCAACGCGACATGCAACAGGTACAAGAAAACATCCAACATGTACAAGAGAGTGTTCAACGCGAGATTCAACAACAAAACCAGGTGTTAGCTACGGAGTTGAAAGAACAGCAAAATGCTTTAGCTACGGAGTTGACAACCAAAATAAGTGCTGTTAACGACAAGGTCGAAGCAATTCAGCGAGCACAGGAAACGGGGGCAGCCGAATTGAAGAATGAAGTTGACAAGAAGTTAGAGGCACAAGCAAGAAAAGTAGAGGAACAATCTGAGAAGATTGAAACTGTACAAAATAAATGTGAAGAAATGAACACGCGAATTGATTCAATAACTGAATTCGTCGAAATTCGTACGAAACGACATGAAGACAAAATCGCACAAGAACTGAAAGGGATTTCAAATCAGGTAGAAGTGGGCACACAAGAACGTTTGAAAGTGCTAACAAAACTAAACGACTTGCAAGCAACGGTAGATACCATGCCGGCAGCTGTAGGTTCGACGCACCCGTTAAACTTAAATGTGCCACCTACCTTGAAGTTTCGGGATTGCCCGAAGAACATCCATATTCGTTCTTAAAGGCACTAGATAGTTTTATGGCTCTTAGTCGCTTGCCAGAGCAATATAAAACGCATTTATTGTACCAGATTTTACAAAAAAATGCAAGAACATGGTTAGAAACGCTTGAACCGTTTCCTCAAACAATTCAAGAATTTAAAATAAAATTTTTAAATAGATATTGGAGCGAGGAAATTCAACTCAACCACAAGATGACAGTTATGAATACGTACTACAAGCCGACGCTAGGAAGCATGCGCGATTATGCGGCGGGGAAGATTGCTGCACTCAAGTTATGTTCGCCACCTATGGAAGACAAAGAAATTATTTGTTTATTAACAAGACATTTCCCATACAGCATACAGAACTTGATAAGAAGCATAGCTCGCGTGACATTGAGGCATTCCAAAGCTTGCTAGGTAATTATGATATTACAGCAGATAATGTCATGAAGGGAGGCAAGACTAGTACGACGATTAATGCCATCAGCACGAGTGTGGGAGGTCAAGAGGCAAAATCATCGAAACAGAGCGATCAACCAAACAATAAAAAGAATGATCGAAATACGGAAGAAAATAACTTTCGGAATGAAACGAAAGACCGAACTTCAAAACCAGGAGGGGAGAAGACTAATAAAACATACCCTCAAAACAAGCGCAAGACTAAAGAAGAAGAGAATAATGAAGAATTAGGGGACAAACATCAATGTCAGCCATCAACATCGGGAAACTGCCACAGTTCGATGTGAGCGGGAACCCCATGTCGAACAACGTTCAAGCTGAATACAACGTGGTTCCTGTAATCTCTGTAGGTGATCCACCGACGGGTGTCATATGGAATATGGTCACAACGAACGAGTATCCATATCGTTGTCCGGTGATTGAAGTATGCTGCGGCGACGTGGTGATGAAGGCGTTAGTGGACACTGGCTCCATGGCAACCATAATGGATGAAGACGCCTACAATGCGTTAAGGGAATCGAAGATTGAACTACCTCAATTGCCAATTAAAAGTACGCGAATTACAACTGCGATTGGAAACAAGTCGAGCCCGATCAAAAAACAAATTTATGCACCATTAGAAATAGGAGGCAAGGTCTATGACACGCCATGTCTCGTAGTAAAAGGACTCACGTACGCAGTAATTTTAGGCATTGATTTTCTCGTGGAGAATGATGTAATTGTAGATACCAGAGCCGCGAAAATTCTGATAGGTCGTGGAAACGCGAGAATTAACACAATGATGAAATTTGATGAAGAAAAGTTAATTGAAAATGAGGATGAAATAGATTTATGTTCGTCCGCGACAAATGACTTGATTGAATCAATTGAAGAGAAAGTTAATTCCGCTGATCTCCTCGACAAAGAACAGAAGGCCAAGTTATCGAAGTTACTCATCAGCGCCAAAAGGGTGTTCGAGAAAAATCGCGAGCCAGTGGAAAATTACGTGTTTCGTATCCAACTCACAGACGAGACGCCGTTCAAAGGACGCAGCTATCCTATACCAGTGGCGTACCAAGAAGCAATTTCAAAACAAATTGAAGAAATGTTAGAAGAAGGCATAATCAAAAGGGCGACTACGGCGTATGTCAATCCAATTGTAATAGTGAAAAAGCAGAAACGGCACATTGCGCTTATGCTTAGATGCGCGTTACTTGAATTCGCTGACAATACCGTATAGGGATGTACCGCCCAAAATTGATGAAATATTGTTACGATTCGCCAATAAGGGGTACTTCTCATCAACGGACTTCAGCAAGGCATATTATCAAATGAGGTTGCATCCGAAGGATCAGAAATACACAGGGTTCGTCTACAAGGGGCGAAGCTATGTATTTCAACGTGTCCCATTTGGATTGCGTAACAGTGGAGCTGCGCTGGTTCAATGTTTGGACGAGATTATGAACAATGCTGGGTTACAAGACACCACTCTTTACGTTGATGATATCTTAGTTCATTCGACAGATTTTGAACGTCACCTTGAAGCATTGGGAAAGTTATTACCATTGTTGATTCAAAATAACTTGGTATTAAATCTTGAAAAATCCCATTTTGGTGTACCACAAATCAAATTTCTGGATATGAAATCACGAAGAATGGAATTCAAATGGGATTGGATAGAATTAAAGAAATCGAAGCCATACCCCGACCAAAGAATAATAGGCAACTAAAGAGAATTTTAGGAGGTCTGCAATTATTTTAGCAGGTTTTGCTATAATTATGCTCTAACGATAGCTCCATTATATCGATTATTGCGAAAAGATCAGAAATGGGAATGGACGGAACTTCAACAGAAGGCGTTCGACGATCTTAAGCATATGTTTTTACAAACATGCACGATTTCACATCCAGATTTCACGCAGCCTATGTATCTACAAACAGATAGTAGTGATTTGGGTGTGGGAGCGATGTTGTACCAAGTCATTGATGGGGAGACAAAAATCATCAATTTGGTCAGCACTGCTTTAAAAGGGCCGCAAATCCGTTTTACGACATCGGAGAAAGAAGCCTATGCCGTTGTTTGGGCCCTAACTAAATTAAAGAATTACTTAATGGGGAGGAGTTTTGTCATCAAAACCGATCACAAAGCCCTAATCTTTTTAAATCGTTGCAATTGGCAAAACGATAGGCTGATGAGGTGGTCACTGTGGCTACAACAATTTGACTTTCGAATCGAGTATGTCGAGGGGCAGAAAAATGTATTACCTGACTTACTCAGTCGTCAGTTCCCAGCTCCAGAGACGAATATCACCCATAAAGGCGTCGAACAAGTCAATGCAATCGATCTAAAAATTCCTCAAAGTTTTCTATGGATTGGTCCACATTGGCAGACCTTCAAAATCACGACGACGAAATTAGTAAAGTCAAGCGTGTGCTTGAGGGAAGAGGGCAAACAGAAGACGAAGAAGTCGTGACGAAATTGCAGAGAGATCCCGAGAGGTGGAGATTGACCAATGACATGGTGCTGATTCGATTGAACACCGCTCAATTACCTACAAAATTTGGATCCCAAAAGCGCACGCGGAGGAACTAATTAACTATGTCCACGCTCAAGCCGCACATTACGGGTCCACAAAAATTAAAAGCATTATAAGCGAACTATGTTATTGGAAAAACATGGATAGGGATGTGAAACGAGTAATCAAGTCGTGCGAGACATGCATGAGGACAAAGTTTCCGAATCGATCGTATGCGGGTACAGTGACACCGATCATTCCCGAAGGGAAAAATGATATCATTGCAGTCGATTTGTACGGGCCATTACCAAAATCGAGGCGCGGGAATAAGTATATCATGGTCATCATCGACTTGTTTACAAAGTTTACACAAGTGTACCCCATTAATAAGATCACCACTAACCAGTGTTTACGACAGCTGGAGAAATATTTAGCAATAGCAGGACAGTATCGTAGAGTCTTGAGTGACCATGGAACTCAATTCACTAGCCAACTGTGGAAAACAGCATTACAAGAGAAAAATTTAACTCCATTTACTCGTCCATTCGCCA
Source organism: Acheta domesticus (assembly GCA_031308135.1). Taxonomy (NCBI): domain Eukaryota; kingdom Metazoa; phylum Arthropoda; class Insecta; order Orthoptera; family Gryllidae; genus Acheta; species Acheta domesticus. The sequence goes on from JAHLJT010002406.1 coordinate 53,865,990, forward strand.
CCCGCAATCAAATCCAAGCGAACGGGTGATGAAAGAAATGTCGAGACTGTTCCGAACTTATTGCAGCCAGAAACATGACGATTGGACCGAGTTAGTGCCCCATGTGAATCGATGGTTGAACCACGTGCCGCATGAAAGCATCGGGATGAGTCCATACGAGGCCCATTTCGCCCGCAAACCACCACATGTGTTGGGATATCTAGACCGTGAAGATGTGACCGGACCGGAACCCTACCACACGGAACAACAAATTCTGGATAGGCTCCGCAAGGCTGCCGAAGAACGGAAAAAGAAAGTAAAAAGCCGACCATATGTGTTTAGGGTGAATCAAAAAGTCATGCTACGAACTCCAAAAGTATCAGTACCAAGGCTAAAATTATTTGCTAAATTCTTTCACCTGTACGAGGGACCGTACACAGTGACAAGATTGGTAGCTCCAATGCAGCCGAATTAATAGATGAAGACGGAAGAGTAATAGGAACATATAACTTCTTCAACTTGAAACCTTACTAAATAACGGGTTGCTGATTCGAATGATCAGGTAACAGAAAGATGAAAAGTCGATGGAAAAATAAAAGAATTCTTGAATAGTTCTCGTTGAAGATTCTTCTCCATCATTTTAAATGACCGTCGAAGAATCTTACCGTTATGGGGGCAATGAGACGAAAATGGACGAAATCCATTCGTCCCATAATAAATCTACAACCAGCCCGAACACCATAAGGCGCAGGCAGCTTTGAAAGCCGCGCGCCGTCGACGTCAGCGGATGACGAAGGCGTCGAATAATTTCGAAGCCTACAACCGGAACCGATGGTCGCCAATGAGGAGAGAGCCGAAAATCCCACGATAGCCATTGGTCGGCGTAGGTCACGCGAGGAGAGTAGGACAGAGGCAGCCTGGTAACCGATGTAGAATTTTGTCTTCTAGAAAGAGTTTCCGACGAGGCAAGACGGGTCTTCTAGAAAAAGTTGTCGACGAGGTGAGACGTGTAGGACGTTTCTTCTAGGAAAAGTTGTCGACGAGGCGAGACGTGTAGAATGTTTCTTCTAGAACAAGTTTTCGACGACGTGAAACGTTGCTTTTAGAAAAAAGTTAACGACGAGATGCGAATATCCGCTAGGAGCAGTTTTGTTCTAAAACAGAATTCATGACCAAGTAAACGTGAGTCGGTGCGTAATTCACAACTTCCAACGCCACCAGAACTTTCAAAGTGCACGGGAGCAAAGTGAAACGAGCCCGATGTTCAAATCAAGAATTATTTAATGAACTGTTGTCCGGAATGGGTTTGTGAGGAAGGAAATTAAAGACGTCTGAACTTTCTGAACTGACGTGTAATTCGCATTGAAGGAGAACGAAGAAAGAAGAAGGGAGAAGATAGAAGAAGAAGGTACAGCCGAGAAGTTGGTACGTGACGTGGAATACAGCGAGTACGAGAGGCGCCGCGGTGCAATTCACCGTTGCATCCCGAGGTCGCCATCGGGCCCGCCGCTACCCACAGGCTCGCCGAGGCTTCCATTTGTTCGAGCGGCCGTGAAGACAGCGAGGTCATCGCTACGCCCTTCCCGGCTGCTAGTGGGCGAACGGGAGGTCTCCGGAACGCGCGCGAGAGGGGAGGTGTAACGGTATTTCACCGCCATGCAGCAAACGAGAGTGAGTACCTGTAAACTTTGACACAGTGCTGTAAAAATACAAGGTATTAGCAGAAATAGGAGAGGCTAATGAGGACAATTCTAGATTTGGATTTGGTCTTTCTTTCATGTTCAAAGGGTCGTTCTAAACAGAATTTAAAATAGAATACGATGCTTACATGCATCTAAACCAGAACAATAAGTAACTTTGTTAAAATCAGTCTTTTTCTTTATCGAAAGAGTCAGTGTACATGTGCTTTTATGTGAAAGGCAATAAGTAATGCCACACTAATTTAAGTAGTAATGAAAATCTTAAGAGAATGTTTAGGTAAATCCAGCTGGAAATAGGATTATCGAATCTCTCTTAGGTGTAATGTGTACAGGCAGTGTAGGGCAAAGCAGTGGTTTGCCCGCTGCATGTTGTAATGTTATGTAATCAATTTTGGTTAATGAATGAGATATAAAGCATTTGTGGATTGTGATTTTCCCTGGTCACTAAACCATGTAGGATTTCCTAGGGAGGGAGCATCCTATAAAAGAAAATATTTTGATAAACAACCGGCAGGGCCTGGCGACGAGGCGGTGACTGGAGCGCCGTGACGTCCTGGTGACACCCACGCCAGAAGCATTTGATTCTCGTGGGGTATATCCGCCCTAGCCCATCAAAGGTTGGTTAGTGCCGGCATGTCGAGAGATGGCATGTTCCGTTGCAATATATATATATATATATATTATATATATATATATT